>CM026071.1:8847500-9462500 GCA_014839685.1 Anableps anableps
GGCTTTGTGACTCCAGCGAGAACCATTATGGAACAATGGTGGACCTTCCAAGGAGTTTCTGGCCTACCTGCTTAACAACTCACCTATGAGGGCCCAAAAAACCCCAGAAAAACATCTAAAGCAGTGCAGGACTCATTTACCTCAGTTGAGGTTCATGATTCCAGAATAAAAGAGAAATTTGCTAAGAGTTTTAAGACCCACTTCTGATCAAAAAGAGCACATGATTAGCATCTTGAACACAAACCCTGCTGGACAGGGATCCAAAGCGCACCAGCAGGTCCACCCCTGATGACTCAAAACAGAAAAGAAGATTAAGGAGTTTGCTAGTCGAAGTCTCAGCTTAAATCTGATTGAGATGCTGAGACATGACCTTAACAGGAAAATTTATGCTGAAACCCTTGAACGAGGCTGAATTGCAACAATTCAGCAAAGAAGAGTGGGACAAAATTCCTCTGCAGAGATGTAAAAGAAAGTGTTAGGTTTAGGGAGAAATTGCTTATTCTCACAGTTTCAGGGTGATTGCATGGTGTTTTTCTTTCTCAATAAATGAAATAACTGCTGTCTATTTTTACTCAGCGTATCTTTGTTTGATATTAAAATGCATTTTCTGAAAAATGTAGGTGTGAAAGAAAAGCAGAAACAGAAGAAATCTGTAAGAGGGCAAATCCTTTTTCACAGCTCTGTTTTTACAGCCATGATTTACTCTTTTTAAATCCAGCTCCACAACCCAAAACATTCAGAAAGTGTTGGATACAAACTAAACACAAGTAAAATTAGAGATTTAGTTATTTGTTTGGTGAGGTGTGAAGTTCCAGAGACACATAACAAAAAAGACAGTTAAAGTTAAAATATAGTAAAGCTTTTCAGGTTTAAACACAAAACCGTTGTCATTTAATGGATAATATCGTAAAAGTGAAAGTAGAATAATTTCAGAGTCTGGTTCTGCACATTGAAAATGTCCTTCTGATGGGATGTCACTGCTATATTGCAAAGAAGAATTCAGTTCTTCTGCAGCTCATTCTAAACCTTGGTACCTCTCAGGTATACAGTGAGCTCAGAGCGATGAATCACTTTCTTTTCATCCTGTGATTGAGCCTTTTGAGCTTCTGACCAGCGTTTCCACCACTCCCTTAGCTCGGTGGGACCCGTGGGCCGCCGCTCTTTTATCTGATTTGGAGAAACTAGGGCATGAGGGGTGCTGTGGTCTTCTTTGGGCAGGAACTTCCTGTTGACATTTTCATCCACATTGGACTCGGATACTTCCAGGTTTTCTACCTTTTTCGAGCTGGCAGGCATCTTGGTTGCAACTTTTTCACGAGCTTTTAAAACTACCTCTAGGTCCTCTTGAGCAATGTTCAGATTGCTAAAAAAATCAAAGCCCTGCATTTTGTGCTTGTACTCCTCCAATTCAGCTTTGCACTCCACAGCCTTGGCTCTCATCTCGAGGAACTGACGCTGCAAATCTTTCTCATAACTCTCCTCAGCTTTTAGTTCATTCTCCCAAAATTTGACTTGCTCCATCTCCTCCACAAACGATTTCTCCTGGGCTTCTTCTTCAGCTCTTTTGGCTTTCTGCCTTTGCTCGAGGTCCAAAATCTGTTTGTCTGTGTTTGTTATCTGGATTTGTAAGTCCTGCAAGCACAACAGCTGACATATGATGGAGTCTCTTAGTCGATTTTTCTCATCTTCGGTTACTGCTGCACAGATTGAGATGCTCAGGTCAGATTTTACCTCTTGGGTGTTCTTTGAGCGCTTGCTTTTTTCCTTTGTTTGATTTCCAATGCAGCAGGATGTTTGACGGTCGAAGTCTGATTTTGAACTTTTCTGACCTCTGTCTGTAGCTCTGCTGCTTTGATCTGGTTCTTCTTTTGTAACAAAGAGGGACAAATCCAAAGATGCACGGCCCCTTTTATCCATCCTCTTCTTGTTTGGCTTGTCACACGTTGTACTGTAGACCTTTCCTTTGCCAAGACTTTCCAGCCATTCCCAGGCCTCCTCCATGAGAGTCAGAGACTTTCTTTTTGGCATCTTCAGGTCATCTTTTTTCTGCTCGGCCTCTTCTCTCAAACAAGATAATGGCGGCAAGCTTTGGCGGTGCAAGCTGAGGGAGCCACTGCTTCTCCGCATTTTAGGTCCAACATCTCTCCGTCTCAGTGGCAGACAGGGCTGGTATCTGCCAACTTTCACTCTGCCCATTTCATTCGAAGTGGAGGGCCCATTGTGTTGTAAGCTGAGCTGGACCTCCTTGGCCTGCTCACCGTACTTCTCCAGTGTCTCTAGAAGTCGTTCATCAGGGGTCATGCACCGCTCAAAGTCTTTGAATTTCTCTCGCAAGGTGTAGCGTCCTGGCTGTCCTGAAAAAGGACAGTAGCGGTATGGTTATGAGTTTAGCCAACATGTCTGAACATGATTTTAACAGTATGTGGACTCATAAAGATACTTACTGATGGATTGAGCCAACACTAGGACCACTTCTTGACACGTTGTTTCCTCTGTAACTCCACACACAACCCGTGGGATGCCGTTGACAGACACCTTCACTTCCATTCTGCCCAGTTCTCAATCTGTAAAAGAGTTGCTCTTTGACTGACCGAAGGATCTTGTTGTTTCTGTTCACAAGGAAGTGGTGGAGACAGCTTAATGACCCTTAATGACCCTATAGTAATCTATCAGCCCCTCCTGTTTAGGACTAACCTGGATGTGGGTTAATCATTCTCTACCAATGCAAATCATTTTGAAAATACATCTTTATTAAGAAAAATCATAGAGACCTACCTGATTGTCCCGTCTGTAGAAATGATCCTCAGACCTGTTCAGTCTTGATGTGGATGTTCTGGTCGAGAGGAACAGCAGAGCAATTAAAGCTCATTAAAATTCCTGAAGGCAGCTACCACAAGAGACCACTGTAAGATCCCACCCATCTTATATGATTAGGATCTTGAAAGAAAGAAAACACACCAACATTGAATGCAGCAAACAGTAGTTACCCTTGCTACCTTACTGGAATCTTCAAAGCTCATCTCAGCTTTTGTCTGGTTTGCCACGGTCTTTTACTCAGATTATGGGTTTGTGGTTAAGTTTTAAACACTTTAGAATATAAATGGACTGAATTTATATAAGGCTTTTCTAGTCATAGCAACCACTCAAAGCACTTTACATTGAGCGACATTCACCCAGTCACATCCACAAACACCTACACATTCATACACGATGCACAGATTGGTAGGGTTAAGTGCCTTGCCCAGGGTCACAATGATGTTTGACAGGAGGAAACTGGAACAGAACCCACAGCTTTATGATTTCAAGAGGATAACTCTACCCAATGCATCCATATACCCTCCCTCTTGCCAAATAACAGGTGAACAGACTAAAGTGGATGGGAAAATACATAGAAAATAAGACTCTTACAGTTGCTTTAAATAATTTTACACAACACAAAACCTCCACATCCACCTCTTAGACTACTTGGTCTGCAGTTGAACTTAAGCAATGTTGGCCTTATTACTGTGATACTGCTTGAACTTCCCCTCATTTCACCGTGTTACAAACAGAAACTTTAACATACTTTATTGGGGTTTTATGTGATGTAGAAAAAAAAATGATACTCAGAAAAAAATGATTCACATCAGCAGATGCTTCATGTTCATTGCAAACTCAAACTGTAAATTCAGAGATGGCTATTAATGTCCCACATTACCCATCTTTTTATAGTATTCTGTTTTATATTTATAAAAACAGTATACAATATTACAGCATTTTTAAAAAGTTTTTTATTTAATACATTTGAAATTTTTGGGGGGTCACTGTATTTTTGCAAGACATTTGGGTCAGTTTGTGACATTAGCCTGACATGGTTTAGTTTTTGGTTTTTTTTGTAAAGTAGAGATATTTTATAGCTCTGGGTGTTCCTTTTTATCTTTTCAACAGGAAGAGTGATAACAAGTCAAACAGAACATGTAAACAAGCTCCAGTTCTGTCCTGCCTGTTCCGTGGATGTACTTATTCCTCAGAGCTGGTCACAGAAACAACTGCGTAAAAGAACTGCACTGTAAGAAAGTTGTAGGGGGTGACCATAATAGGAGTCCCTCCTGTAACTGGTGGATTGCCGGTTTGAACCCCTGCTCCATCTGTCTCAGTCGTTGTGTGCTTTTGCAAGGCACTTCACCCTCCCTGCGCACTGGTGGTGATCAGAGGGCTTGCTGGCTCATGGCTTTGCTTCTGTCAGACTGCCCCAGGCAGCTGGGCTACAGTGTAGCTTACCACCATCAGTGTATGTGTGAATGGGTGGATGACTGAATGTAGTGTGAAGCACTTTGGGGTCCTCTGGCCTTGATGAAGAACTATACAAATACAGGCCATTGACTTATCTTTTAACTGGCATTGTTTGTGTTGGACTTAGCTGACAATGCTATGGACAATATGGCTCACTGCCCAGGGTGACATGCCCTGGGGTGAATTAGGAGCACTTGGTGGAAGTGGTTTCTCTTCTGTACTTTGCATAGTGTGAAAATTCAAAGTAAATATAGTCGTACACCATAGCTTGCAAATGGGATGAAGTTGGTATCTGATTCACAGTGCTAAATTGATTTATTTATGTGTATAATCCATACTTCCTTTGATACTCTACTTTTAAAAATCTAAAGTACTTAGACTGCTCAAACTGAACTGATTGATCTTCTCTATAGAGACATTTTTTGAAAGTCAAGTCAAGTTTATTTGTATAGCACATTTCAGCAGCAAGGCAGTTCAAAGTGCTTCACATCATAAAAACATCAATCAAGTATACAGCAAGATCATCAAAATCATCAAGCAAATATACATGAAAATTATCAAAATCATGGAGCAAGTATAAATGCATCAAAATCAAGAGGATCATCAAGCAAATAAAATTAAAAAATATTGATCAATGTTAAACTTACTACTAATCAAAGGCAGCTCTAATCTATTAGCCTTGATTTAAAGGAACTCAGTTCGGCTGTTTTGCAGTTTTCTGGGAGTTTGTTCCTGATTAGTGGAGCTTAAAAACTGAACGCTGCTTCTCTATGTTTGGTTCTGGTTCTGGGGATAGAGTAGACGTGAACCAGAAGGCCTGAGTGGTCTGGAAGGTTGATACAATGACAACAGGTATTTGATGTATTTTGGTGCTAAGCCATTCAGTGATTTATAAACTAACAGAAGTATTTTTAAGTCTATTCTCTGAGCTGCAGGGAGCCAGTGGAAGGACTTTAGAACTGGGGTGATGTGCTCTATTTTCCTGGTCTTGGTGAGAGCACGAGCAGCGTTCCTGATCAGCCGGACCTGTCTGATTCTTTTAGGCAGACCTGTTAAGACACTGTTGCAGTCATCATTGCGACTAAAGATAAACACATGGATGAGTTTCTCTAGATCTTGTTGAGACATTAGTCCTTTAATCCTGGAAATGTTCTTCAGGTGATAGAAAGCTGACTTTGTAACTGTCTTTATGTGTCTCTCAAGGTTCAGGTCTGAGTCCATCACTACACTCAGATTTCGGGCCTGATCACTAGTTTCTAGCTGTAATAACTGAAGCTGTGCACTGACTCTAGATTGTTCCTCTTTCGGTCTTTTCGGCCTTTTAACATTTACAATGAAGTCAGTACTTCATGGAGGAAAGAATCAAAATCGTAGTCAAAATAGCACTGGAAAAGTACAAACACACACACACATAAACACAAAATGATATTTTTGAAAGATGTAGCATCAAGGGGCCCTAATAGAGAAATCAAACCACATTAAAGAGCTGAAGCCAATGTCGGAAGTCTACAAGTAAAATATGTTAATCATCAACATGGCCAAATATAAAACTGATTGTTGAAATCCATGATTTAAAGACTTAACAAATACTTTAAGACTAGTTGTTTACAGGTTTTCTGGATGAAGTAATGAGACCAACTAAACACATGAAGCTGTATTGGATAACTAAAGAACAGACAGCACAGCATCAAGTCAATCACCAGCAATGTGGTGAAAGAGGAAGAGGGTTACTGTCAGGGGCTCATCATAAAAGGTGAGCTCACAGAACCTCTCCAGGTTAAAGATGAACTGAAAATCAATCCTAAATGTATTTTCTGGAACATTCTGTATGGTGATCATAGTACTGAGAAGTACTCAGCAGAATTCAATAGGTCTCCACTCGCTAGCAAAGGCCTCAAAGATGGTAGAAAAACAACCTGGCCTCTTCTTCACACCAGTGAGGTTCTTCTTAGAATATGTATTGCCTGATGAAAATGTGAGATTTACAGTGAGGGAACCCAATACAGCTACATTTTGTAGGCTGAAAAGGGATCAGGAAAGGAAACCATAGATGGAGCCCTCAAGGCAGTGGTTTCTTGGGTGCCTCATAAAAATGATGCTTGTTTGACTCATTTACAATAATCAAGTTAACTAAAAAACATTTTAATACTTGTTCATGTCTGCATTGTCTAATAGATGTACATAAAGTGGAATATTCAGTATCAAAAGAAGCAACTTTGTTTATTTATCCTGCTGTCTGCACTTTGTGGTATTTCTTATTATATCATATGATCCCCAAAATAGATAGGAAGGATTTATAAAAATCAAAGGAAGTGTCTGCATTTCTGAAGACTAGACATCTTCCTGCGCAGTAGAGGGAAAGCCCTTGTAGCTCGCTGTATACGTGAGGAGGATCAGTGTAGTATGAGCCGGCTGAACTTGAACTCCTTGCTTCGTTGTACCCATGTAAAACACAAGGCCAGAGGCTCTTATCGTCTCAAGTTCATGGTCAAGAACAGTCTGCTCCCATCCAGACAAAACAAATTCTTCAGAAAAGTTGTAATTTATGTTGGCTAAAGTAGATCTCTTTTGTTTTTAGTCATTTGTCCAGCAGTATTACATTTTTCTACAGACCTCAGTAACTGATCTGAAGTGTAAATCCAATTATGAAATAGTCAGGAAGTTTTAGCCTGGAATTTACAGTGGTAAAAAATCTTTCAATGGAAGTTTATCAGTATTTAGGATCTGTCACTTAGAATCCCTCTGATTTGGCTTTCAAAAACAAACAAAAAATAACTAACTTACTTTTCAGTATCTGAAAACTGACCTGACTCGTTGGCCTTTTCTAACCTGATCTCCTTAACTAGTTATACTGGAAGAGAACCTTTGACATTTAGGATTGCATAACTAAAAATAGATGTTCAGTGATGTGTCCTTAAGGAGTCCAAACAGGATGAACAGACAACAGATGCGCAAATATTTTGTTATATCTAAGCAAACAGTTTCTTTCACCAAAAAAATAAAAATGCTGTTTTTGCATAAACTAAGATAATCTTTTGAAGGATAAATAAATGTGTGGAGGAAGGAGTTTAGGAGCATTACCTAACAAGTGTTTTCATCCCCCTTTAACCTTTTCACATTTTTTCAAAGCATACTCACAAACATTAATGGGATCATTTCATTTCATTGGGATTCAATGTAATACATCAACACAGAGTTGTGCTTAAGACTGAAATGGATGGAAAATGTACATGACTCATATTTTGTTTTACAAATTCAACTTTTAAAGTGTGGTGTGCATTCGTGTCCATCGATCATGAGACAATACTTTGCAATACTTTACTTAAAAAAATATATAAAGACCATATATCGTTCTCCATCCGCTTCACATCTGTGTACCATGAGTTGGTCTTTTGCATAATAACTCAATAAAATACACTGAAGTTTGTTGTTTTAGTGTGAAAAAATGTGAGAAGTTCAAGGGGCATGAAGACATTTTCACAATGTAGTCTAGAAACAATGTCACTGGTTTCAGGAAACCAACAAGTCCCACAACTATAATGAGCAATGGATGGATGGCAAATCAAACTAAGTCAAAATGAAGCAAAAATAATTAATTTCTAACTTAAATTACAGTCACAATCACAAAATATAAAACACTGTTTCCAGAATTTCTTTTGAAAACTTCTTCTGACAGCAGGATTAGGGCTTCCTCATCCTTTCTTTTTTTATTGGTCACCAAGGTGTATTATGAACTCTCCCATAAATACCAACTAAAGACCAACCAATCAAGTTTATTGTCACTTACGCTGCTGTTGGGATGTTATGTAACACAGACTGCCCCATCCACACACACATATACACACACTCATCACTTTATGAAAACATTATGCCTGTCAGTGAGTCCTGGGTGCACATAGACAACCTAAAATAGATGCTGACACATATCAGGTCCCCCTCCATCAATTACATCAAGGCACGTTCATGTGGGCACAGCATGTTCTGGTGACACGTGAGGCAGAGAGAACTTAATAGTGCAAGCACCAAGCACTGGGCTTCACTCTTCCTCACAGGAGTGGTCCAGTGCCTGACCACCTCTCACCAGTCCACAGGAAGCGTTTCCCTGGAACACCATCGCCATGCCTAAAGTCCAGGTGCCAGGTGAGTATTGGCAGAGTGACTGAAGGCTTTCATGTCTGCAGGACTGAAGCTTTTCATGGCATTCTCACAGGTTTTCCACAAAAGACGTGATCATAAAGCTGAACTTTTTATTTATTTATTTTTTTATAAAAAAAAAAATATGATCCACATGATGGAGAAACCTTACAAAGCTTAAGAAAAGAGATATCAATTTTAAACACATCACATCTTTTAAAATGCTTCCCATTTTTTCTGCAGGCACGTCCTCTCTAGTGCAGTACTGGCAGCTTGTGTTGCCGGTTCACTTTGGTTCTGATGCACTTAGGTTCAACATGAAGATATCTCAACTTAAAATTATATTCATAAATTTGCTCGGGCTGATCTCGGTCACTTAATTCCATTATTAAAATCAAGTTCTTAGTATTTACTGCTGCAGCAGTCAGGGGGATATGATAAACCTCAGAGTTTGGTATTAGATTCAGATGGAGCAGAATATAGTAACTCCGATATCAGTTCCGAAGCTGCAGAAGGCATA
This sequence comes from Anableps anableps, assembly GCA_014839685.1. Taxonomy (NCBI): domain Eukaryota; kingdom Metazoa; phylum Chordata; class Actinopteri; order Cyprinodontiformes; family Anablepidae; genus Anableps; species Anableps anableps. The sequence goes on from CM026071.1 coordinate 8,856,427, forward strand.
TGATGGATGTGACTTGTCAGCAGATTGTCCCTTATTAATGTGAAATGACAGCAGGTCAAGTAGTTTTATGCTTCCTGTCTTTGCTTATCCAGCCTCTTCTGATATCATTGCTTGTATGAGATCTGCAGCATGAAGAAGTCCAGCAGTTTATTCTGTCCAAGAGCTCTGATGGTATCTAATTATAGGCTTGCTGTTACTAGGCATGAGGCAACTGGCAACACATGTAATGTAGTAGCTGTTGGTGGATAATGTGATTTAGATAGTTGTACAACACTACTTGTTTTAACTGATCAGATGAGATAAATGACCAAATAACTCAAATAAGCCAGAAAGAAATAACATTTCTTCCAGCTGCAGCTCATGATATTGGTGATACGGCTCACCACCCAGGGTGCCATGGCCAGGTGGAATATGGGTTGGCAACAATGTTATCTGTTTGGTGACCTACAAAAAAAGGCAGCCTTCAGTGAGACTGAGCTTGCCATGTGATTTTCAGTAACCGACTCATGCTAACGTCACACTTAGGGCTGTTTCTGTGTTTTTTTCAATGAGTCCTAAATGCATTTGATCATCTCTGATTCAGAATCTGAAATACGTACAGTAGCTCAAACCTGAGCTGGATTATTCTATTCTGTTTTTTACTGCTTTTGAACCAAAAGATAAAAACCATTATAAATAAGTCAAATTTTCGACTGAAATATTCCACAATGACTACATTAATTAACAGAGCACAATTCTTAATAGAGCAAAAGGTGTTTGAATGAATTAAAAGCTCCTCCCACTCACTTTCTATAGGAAAAATACACTTTGAAAAAGTTTATCATTTAAAAAAAACTCATAAAAGCTTTAAACAGAAGAAATCATACATCTAATAAATGTACTGAATATTGAAACAGCACAAAGTTTGCAGAAGGAACTGCTTTTGGGAATTCACACAATAAACTCAAACAAAATCACAACATATCGGCCAAAACAATGGGAACAGGCTTCACCCTAGTGCTTCTAAGTGCATCTGTAAATGGCTGTAAAATGCAGAGCATAATTTTTTGGTTCCTATACATTTGACTCAATGTTGCTCCACTGGCAAAACAGAAATCCTTTGCATGAGTTATGAAAATGCAGTTACCAGTTCTTTATGAAGCTACCAGATTCAGCTCATGAAGAAGCCATGGACTTCATAAAGCGATTTTCATTATCCATCCTCACACTCCTAAACCCTCATCTAACATCTAAGGTTCTCATCATTGTTTCTTACTATGGCACGTGGTCCAAAACATCTATAATTCTTTATTTTTTATTTGGACATAATTATAACATTGTTCAACTAATGTGTTTCTAACCCTCTCTTTTTGTGATTTTATCCTGTTTGATGCAACCTTCCTGAATGGTACAATCAGTTCAACAGAGTAAGTATGGAGGCTGAGAAGTTGAGCATCATTTTCAACTCCATGTTGGATTAGTTGTGCTACATTAGACTTTGTTGGCTGCATGTAAGAAGTAGACTCTCGTCATCCTTTCTAATATCTTCTATCTATCAAAATCACTTCCAGAACTGTGCAAAAGTCTTTAATCATCCTTTGTTTTCTTATCTAAGCCTTCCAATTTTTGGTTTTCCAGACTTTATGAACTTGATGTTCAAAAAGTCTGGAGAACAATTGGCTGTACTGCTTTAAAACACTACAAGAAAGTCTGACATCTTGAAAGCAAAGATACTTGTAAAAGAGTCAAACACAAAAGTCTGGACTTGTGCGTTGAAGATATTAAATTCATACCAGGCAACTATGTGTGCCGGTGCTTCATCTCTGTTGCTCCGCTGTATGAACAGGATACATAATGGAGGTCAGAGTTGCAGTTTTGTTGTGGCTGAGTCAGTCTTTGGCCATATCTATCCAACGCATGTTATGGAGTCTGTATGCATCAGTTTAAACAAGGTAAGTGCTTTACATGTCATAGATGTAGACCATCATGTCCAGCGCACTCTCGTCACACGGCTTTCGTGTTTATGCAGAGTAGATTAGTAGTTTGGTCAAGAAGTCCTGAATGTGGTTTGACCAGTGCAGTTCAGTCATGCATGGGGTCATGGACGATGCGTCGGTGTTATTAAAATGCCCAAACATTTGGCATGCCTGACAGAGACCGATGACAACATGAGGGCCTTCGCCGAGAAGGTCTTCGCATTGGAGACCAAAGATGAGCAGGTCCGAGATGAGATCTCCCTGTTTGATGTGGCCGAAGACTGTCCCATCCTTCACCAGGAGATGGCCCACCACCTGCATGCTGATGATAACACAGAGAAACGGTGAGATGGAGTACGATAAACACTGTATGGGCTAATGAAGCTGAAAAATCAATAAAAGAGCAAAATATTTCCAGACTTTTAATTCAGGATCAGCTCATATAACTTAAATTGTGAGAGTAAGATCACTGAAACCGTTTCTATTTTTTGCCTCCGATTAACAGCAAAAGGCTTCAGCGGAGCCGTACCATGGTTGTCCCCGCTGCTGCTCCTCAGGTTGCTGCTGCCCCTGTGGTGATGGTGGACACCCCCACCTATCTGGAGGTTCCTGACTTCCAGAGAGTGGCCATCATTGGAGACTACGCTGCTGGGGTAGAGTTTTTGTTTTTTTTTTTGACATGATTCAGAAGAATAGAAGCTCATCTACGGTTTTATCTTATATAAACCTAAACTAATGACTCATGGTGAAATAGTTTTCTATTTAATGAAAAATAAATCACTGTTTTTATTGTTATTATTTCACTAGGACATCAGTGTTAGCTCAAAGATCCAAAAATCCAATTTACTTTTATTTCAAATGCTTGAGGTTGGAGGGCCCCTGCTGCCATCACCCTAATCTTTAGCTCCCTCCACAGGGTCAGATTCAAGTTGGGACTCGAGCTGGGCCAATCCAAAACATAAATATTACTTCCAGTCAGAAGAAAAATGTTAGTCAGATTAGAATTTACATAAAGATTAAATCCAAATCTGGTAAATTTTGAGTCAAAGTGTAGATCTCAAAAGATCCAATTTGTCTAATTGAGAATAAGCATTATTTTAAATTTCTTTCTTTTCTTTCTTTCTTTCTTTTCAGACTAGCTCATTCATATTTAAATCACACTTGAAATTACATTTCCTTTGAAATCTAAAAAATTGGATTGCATACTTGATGAAAATAAGAGCCAAAAACAGGAAGTAGACCCCCAAATCTAATTCTGCCCAAGGCCACGTAAAACCCTGGGCCGCCCCAGCTTTTTTGATACAGTATACTTCCTAAATTTGCCACGTCTGCACTTTTCTCAAGATGTCTTTGTTATGTATTGAAGAAATGTTAATAGGTTGTTATTAAATAACTGGTCTGAGTATTTTTATTATAGAGCAGTATATTTATTACAGTCAGGGAACCTGATACAATATAGGTAAAACCTGAAATTGGCAGTACTTCTATCACAGGTGTCTTTTTCACTTTCCTGATGTTGAATTTCACTGACTACACGTTTCTGTGAGTGAGCACCCACACATGCTCCCATTACCAGGGTCACAGGGGTGGAGCTGATCTGAGAGCGAGCCAGAGTTCAGGTTTCATGGTGATGAGTTTGGCATTTCCACTTCCTGGAAAGGAACACTTTAGATGAGCTGGTTTATTATGTCTGCTGCAGCTGTAAGCCTCACAGTTAGAACTCAGATATTACTTATGTAACAACACAAATTCTACATGAAGACAGGGATGTTGAAGGATGTGTCTCAGTGTGTAAAGCAGTTGTTTTACAAGTGGAAGGTTGTAGGTTAAATTCCAGCTTCCCTCTGTCGCATGTTAAAGTGACCCCACATTGCATACCGATCTATGTATTGCTGTATAAATGAGTGGGTGAATGTGGCTCTCGTGTAAAGCGCTTTGACTGGTCAGTAAGACTGGAAAAGCGCTATGTAAGTTCAATCTATTTACCATTTTTATATAGAAAACATCTGTGTGAAATTGTATAGATTTCTTTCATCTTGTCCCACTTTTTAATGGTGCTTATATATATATATATATATATATATATATATATATATATATATATATATATATATATTTTTTTTTTTTTTTTTTTAAATCTAATTGATTCAGGACATGAACAGTCAATAAAACTGGAACTATTTACCATCTACTTTCCTTTGAACAATGGGGTCTTCTGCATATGTCATTTTTTAGAGATCTTAGTCCTTCTATCCTTTTATCTAGAAAATCCTTCATTTGGTCTTTTGTATGAGGTCAACTTTACAAAAAATGTTTTTTTAATAACCATGTACTCTATATTTTTTCTCATCTGACCAGGTGACCATGGATGACTTTGAGTTGTCATGTAAGGGTCTGCACCGTGCCTTAACCATCAGGGAGAAATACATGAGGCTTGCCTATCAGCGCTTTCCAAGAACAGCCTCCCAGTTCTTACGTCAAATGGAGGGAAACACATTTAAAATTGAAGATGAGGTGCAGCCAGGTGACAACACAGAAAGACTATATTTAACATTGTGATGTTTTTTTTTGTTTGTTTTTTTGTTTGTTTTTTTTTTTTTTTTACCAAAAACTGACAAATATTATTTATGAAGCAAAATTTATTCTGTGTTTTAATGTTTTTTTGTTTTTTTAACCAAATCCTTGAAACCTCAGTCTTCAACGCTCCACCGAAGGATGGGGAGGACCCTTTTGACACCTCAGACCTGCCAGAGAATCTTGGCTATGTGGCCCATATGAAGGATGGTCTTATGTATGTGTATAATGATGCTGCAGCTGCTGACAAGCATCAACCCAAAGACCTGCCTCATCCAGACTACAACACTTTCATTGATGACATGAACTTCCTCATCGCTCTGATTGCTCAGGGCCCAATGTGAGTCCTTTATCAACTGTCTACTGTTATTTCTTTTATTAACTTTCACTCTCTAAAAGTTATGAAAAATATCATTTTTCTTAATCTAGAGATCACTGAGAGTGCAAAGCTTCTATAAACCACCAAATGTTGTCCAATTAAACATTGTGATATAGGAGGCAGGACTGGAACTGTGATATACATTTAGATTAAAGTCCATAGTACTCTTCTCAGTTTTAAGTATGTGCAATAAAAGAAGATGAAGTTCAGAGCAAGCCACAAAACCAAAATAATCTTTAGTTTAATGCAGACTGAGGATATTATGGTTGATGATGTTGTTAAAAAAAGCAAACTAAAAACCTTGCTCATAAAACCTAGCTTATAGTTGAACTTAGATTAGAGAGAACGTTTGTTTTAGGGTTTTTTTAATCACTTTCTTAAAGTCTGAAGTTTACGTACAGTAAGAATGAGATGGCTTTAAACAATTTGTGAAAACCTCTGATGATTTCATAGCTTTGTAAGTTTCTGATTAAAAAAATGGAGGCATACCTGTGGATGCATTTTAAGACAGGCTTAAAACACAGCCTCCTTGTTTGAAACTAAGGAAAATCAAAAGCAATCAAGCAAGATACCTCTGTCTAGGTCTATGGAACTCCACAAGTCTGATTCATCCCATTACAGCTTTACAATGCCTGAAGAATCTAAATTCAAATGTTCAAACTTCATAACATTTCATGTGATTTGAAGAAAATAACATTGATGTGACTGGCCATACTGACCAATGTTACATTTGTGGGGATATGGGAGAAGCTTACAAGACTGAGAACATCATCCCAGCTGAGAAGTACAAGGCTGCATCATGTTGTGTGGGTGTTTTGATACAAGAGAGACTGACAAATAATAGATCCCATCATAATGAAAGAACAATATGTGGAAATGCTGACCCAGTATATCAAGACGTCAGCCAGGAAGCTAAAGCTTCAGGACAAACGGGGTCATCCCAGTCATCAAACCGCACTCACTGACACCGGTTCTGTCAGGAGGAATGGGCCAAAAGTCTCCATAAGCTTCTCACAAAAGTGAAATAGTATCTAAAACCCTTGACCTGAGTCATACAGGTTTAAAAAGGAATTTTACTAAATACTAGAACATTTATGTACATTTTTGAGTCTGAAGAGGGGGAAAAAAATGAAGACTGGAGACAAATGAAGATTGGAAAACCGATATTAGAGTGAAAAAAAAACAAAATTTTTGTCACAAGAATGTGAAAAGTCTCATTTCAGTATAAGAATATAACATAAAAATATTTTGTATCAATAATTTTAGTCTTTTCATTCATGCTCTGGGTGAATGCCAACCCCTGGTTCAGCGGAGAATGCGCATCTATTATAGTGTTGAGAATAGTTAAAGTTCTACTCGACTTACTTTCATTCAGATTTGTTTTTAAGTTAATCTGTTGATGAGAACAGCCGTTATTGTTGAATTTGCATCTAATCACCAAACACAAAGCCTCTTCGGAGTATTGCCCACAGACTGAAGCTAGAGTGTCATTACCTCCGAGTTTTCCGCAAGCTTGTGCTTATTTTGCAGGAAGACCTACACTCACAGACGTCTGAAGTTCCTCATGTCCAAGTTCAATGTGCATGAGATGCTGAATGAGATGGAGGAGATGAAGGAGCTGAAGATAAACCCCCACAGGGATTTCTACAACTGCAGGAAGGTAAAGTAACAAATTCTGCAAGCACAGACTACTTTGAAAGAAATTATAGATTAATGCAAAACATGTGCAACGTGCAATTAATTAATTAAACATGCAATTATTTGTTAGTTATAACAAAAGTGCAAAATAAGGGGATAATATTGAAAATATGAGGTAAGCTGTTACATAAACTGTGCCTCTACTGTGACTCCCTCTGGTGACCACTGACGGGTGTCACACCAAACACGACTAACTCTTCTAATCTGTTATTACTGTGGTATTTCAGGTGGACACCCACATCCACGCTGCTGCCTGCATGAACCAGAAGCATCTTCTGCGCTTCATCAAGAGGTCTTACCGAGTAGATGCTGATCGAGTCGTGCACAACCTTAAAGGGAAGGAGGTCACCATGAGAGAGCTGTTTGAGTCCCTAAACCTGCATCCTTACAACCTCACCGTAGACTCTTTGGATGTGCACGCTGTAAGTTTCTAGATAGAAATAGATCAGATCAATTGGATGTAAATATACAGTTAAAAAAAAAAAGCATGTAGAATTGATATGAATGAGTGATCTGTGGACATGAGCTTAAAAATGCATGTTGCTAAGTTTAAATACTCTTTATATATTCACAATATTCAACATCCACAGGGCGCGCATATATATATATATATATATATATATATATATATATATATATATATATATATATATATATATATATATATATATATATATATATATATATATATATATATGTGTGTGTGTGTGTGTGTGTGTGTGTGTGTTTTGTTTGTTTGTTTGTTTGTTTGTTTTAAATGTGTGAATTAAATCAGTTTCTTTGTCTTTATTACCTTTTTATCTGAAGGGGAGACAAACATTCCAGCGTTTCGATAAGTTCAATGCTAAGTACAACCCTGTAGGAGCCAGCGAGCTGCGGGATCTGTACCTGAAGACCGAAAATCACATCAGTGGAGAATATTTTGCCACTATTATTAAGGTCTGTTTGTGCAAACCAAATTCTAGAATGCAATAAATATGTATATTTAAATGTACTTTTTAAAATTCATTTTATATTTCTTTTTACAAGATAAAAGTGTAAAGGAAGCACCTACTGTCACAGAAAAATCCCTTGTAAAGAAATCTAGAAGTTTTAATTTGAACATTTTAGCTTATCATGTTATGATAATGATAGCATTAATACTGGTATATCCATTGTAGCCAGAGCTAATTCATGCTAGCATTTGCAAATATGTTAATAATGGCATTTAATGGTGATATAACCATAGTTTACAGTGTAAATATTTTTTTCTGAAATACCACAGTTAGCCAACAAGCTAAACTGAGCATGATAAGATATGTTTTTATCGAAAGGTACTTTTTTATTCAAAGCTACCTAACAGCTACTGTTATAGTAGACACTGCAAACTAGTCTTTGCTAACATAGTATTAGCGTCATTGCAATTAACTAGCATAGGAGAGAATGTTAGCATATTACCTAAGTTAGGTATAGTGAATTAAGTTAGCAATTGTAGTAAGCATTTTAGGGATTGCTGCAATTTTAGCTCATGATATCATAGATGTCGTTGCTAAAAGAGTAGTTAGAATTAGTTTATCTTAGCCAACATGCTAAAGTTAACATTTTTGCCAATGTTAGCATTTAAGCTAACGATGGCATATAAATTCCATTGGCAATATGTGTATCGATGACATCTTTTTTTTCTTTTGTATTCATGTATTGGTTACCAGTCTGAATTAAGTATTGAATACATTCAGAGGTTATTTCGTGTTTTTCTTTTTATTAAATTGTGACACTTTTGGACCTCTATGATTTAGTTAGGATACCGTGTCAAAATTAGGTCTGAAAGGAGCATCTGCAGATAGATGTTTAGGACAAAGTCTGCACAGTATACTCACCACTGTTCCCTTTTGAGGGCAGAATCTTTTTGTCTGCTGTGTACATACCACATAGTCTGACATTTACACAAACACTATTTATTTTTTCTTCTTCTAACTGTGGAAGTTTTACCTCGGTAACAGCACAGACCTTGATTTACAGTATAGCAAGTTTTGTCAGCTGCTGTTATGTTTAAGTAGAATCAGAGTTTTGTTAAAGCAAGGGATGAAATCTGTAGTGCTTCATCATTAGTTAAATAGATTCAGGAAGATTCAGAGAAGTGGCATTATTGTTACACACACATAAAAGAATAACTATGTGAAATTTCAAGAACTAAATTAAAATTTTGGTTGTTCATTATTTTTATACATGAAGTCTTGAAAGATTTTGAGCTTTACTTCACCTTGCTTTCTCTAGGAGGTAGCCAGTGACCTGGAGGAAGCCAGGTATCAGTATGCAGAGCCTCGTCTGTCCATCTATGGTTGCAATCCCAATGAGTGGAACAAACTCTCCAGCTGGTTTGTTAAGCATAGAGTCTTCTCTCCAAACCTTAAATGGATGATTCAAGTTCCCAGAATCTAGTACGTTTTCATCATTTTATACAACTGCTCCCACTATGACATTTCTGAAATAGATTTTTCCTGTTTTGGATAAGTTGAAAATGATCAAAAACTCTATACCATTTTTCGTGTCTAATAAACACTTTTGTAACACCAAAATTTGTCCATAAGGATAAATTAACTTCTTTTCCATCCTTTCAACCTCAGTGACATCTTCAGAGGGAGGAACTTTGTACCACACTTTGGAAAAATGTTGGAGAACATTTTCCTTCCCGTGTTTCAGGCCACTATTGATCCACACTCCAACCCAGAGCTCAGCATCTTCCTTAAGCACGTGAGTCAGGATAAAAATCAACAAAATATTCAACCAAACCTCAGAAAATAATTATTTTGAGAACACTCATGTGACCAATGTCATAAACTATTTTCCTCTTGTTGAGCAGGTGACAGGATTTGACAGTGTGGATGATGAGTCCAAACACAGCGGCCACATGTTTTCGACAAAAAGTCCAAAACCAGAAGAGTGGGACATCGTGAAGAACCCCTCCTACACTTATTATATCTATTACATGTACGCCAACATTGCTGTTCTTAACCAGCTGCGTAGGTGAGTATCTTTGTTTTCCAAAAACAACTTGTCTTTTATACCTTTTGCACGACTGGCTTGATTCTAGAAATCAAATCTTGTGTTTGCATTTTTTGGGGGGATATTTTTGTGTTTACTTGCTTTCTTCTTCCTCTTTAGGCAGAGAGGATTGAACACGTTCACATTCAGGCCTCACTGCGGTGAGGCTGGTGCCATCACCCACTTACTGGCAGCCTTTATGACTGCTGACAACATCTCTCATGGTCTTAACCTCAAAAAGGTCAGTCAGGAGACATATTTTAAAATAAGTGCTCTGAGCTCTTCTGCCAACCATCTCTCGATAAGTCGTTGGTATTAACAGTTCATTCGCACGTCTAATGGTTTTTAACTCATTAAACCAGTGAAACATATAGGACTGTAAAATATCCATTGATGGAGATGTTTAGTGTTGGAATGGACAAAATGGAGAGAATATATTGTCACTGACTTGCATTGCCAATAGAAGCCAAAACAAGTAGCAATTAGATGCAGCATTATTCTCGCACAGCTAACCTTGCATTATTGCAAACAAAGGCAATTCTGGTTCTTCAAAAATAAAACAACTTCCTTTTTCATACATTAAGAGATTCAATGTTAATTCGAATCTGTTATTTTGGTTTAAATATAAATGCACAGTTTTAGTTTTGGACAAAATTGTGCATTACACTTTGTTAATATTCAAAGTAATTCAGTTCTTAACAGCTTCTGTTCATGTTGAAAAAATCTTCTGATAAAAAAAAAAAAACCTTTAAAAATTTATGTTAAATCAATCAGATTTTTCATTAAATCAAATTGTTAATGATGTTGAAAGAAGTACAATACATTGCTGCTGTACGTGATTTGAATCCGTAACCTATGGTGGTGCAATGTGATTGGAGGAAAGGCATCCAAGAATTTTTGCTTAAGTCGTTAGAGAGAGAAAACATTTGTGATCATCCCTGAGTCAGAGCGGGGTCGGTTCCGCAAGAACATTTCTGACATTTTAAAACCTCAAGAATGTGGTTTCTTAGTATTGTTAAGCAGCGGAAAAATAAAATATCATTTAATAAACTTTAATGTTAAGACAAATGAAACAGCAATTAAATAAAACATATGGATCTGTTTTGTTTTTTTTACTGGTTGTCTGGCCACGTTTACAGTCCAAGTAACCTTTCTTGCGAATTTGTGCTGTGCAAAAATCCACAACATAGCATCTGGTATTATTTTGTAAATATGGAAACCCATTATAGCAATTTTTTTTTGTTTATTCAAATAAATAAGTGCTTAAACAGATTTCCATCAAGTTAATACACTCAATAGATTTAGTAACTATGCATGCTATAAATTAACACATTTCTCCAACACCTAATGTGAGCAAATTCTTTTGAGATTCTGCCTAGACTTGAAGCATTTAGCTTAACTCGCACATAAAAATAGCTCCCTGATTCTCCAAACCGAGATTCCCCTGACTGTTGTCCACTAAAAGATGTTAAATGCTTATTACTCTGCAACAGATTTTTTTGCTTGTAAAGTGTTAGCACTGTTGACTATATTGCTGTTTTTTTTAACAATCCTTTGCTGGTTCAAGTGAAAATAAACCAAAAACGTTTTGAAAGTTTTGGACTAATGTATACGGCTTATCAGATTGCCAGGTTTGACAAATGATATGTATCCTTGAACTCATATCTGCCAATCTTTTTCAGAGTCCTGTCCTCCAGTACTTGTACTTCCTGACCCAGATCCCAATCGCCATGTCCCCTCTTAGCAATAACAGCCTGTTCCTGGAATATGCCAAGAACCCACTACTGGAGTTTCACCAGAAGGGCTTAATGGTGTCTCTGTCCACTGATGACCCCATGCAGTTCCACTACACCAAGGTCTGAGCTTATAGCGAGAGTGATACACATCACAATGACATATTCATTGCTGCTCACAATGGGTATTGTATATTTCTATAGTTGTTTAAAATTCTGTTTTTGAAGGTCAGAAGTCGGTCTTTGTGTTCAATGTTTCATTGAGAACATTATGAATTGCCTTATCCAACAAAAACATGAACGAAAAAGCACTGAATGACTGTACATTGGTCACACATGAAAGAAACAGAACGGATGTATACACTCTTTCTTGACTTAGTTTTCATGTTCACAGGAACCCCTAATGGAAGAGTATGCCATTGCAGCTCAGGTGTTCAAACTAAGTACTTGCGACATGTGTGAGATTGCCCGGAACAGTGTTCTGCAGAGTGGCTTATCTCATGAGGTAACTAACAGTAAATGACACTGCTCTAAATAAAAAAAATAAAAAAAACACCTTTGTATTCATCTGGCACCATCCAGGCTTGTTTTGAGTGGATCTGCTTCTCATACATGGGTTTTTGGTTTCTGTGCTGCAGGAGAAGATTCACTTCTTGGGTTCAGATTACCTGAAAGAAGGCCCAGAGGGCAACGACATCCGTAAAACCAACGTGGCTCAGATCCGGATGGCATACCGCTTTGAGACACTGTGCTATGAGCTCAACCTCATTAAGGAAGGCTTGAAGGTGGAGTGAACACGGTGAAAACACGCAATCCTTTTGTCAAAACTTATCTGTAATGGGGTGTAGAAATAGGATTATACCAATGTTTTTCACAGTGTGACTTGGACGAGTGAATCTTAAAGAAACAGACACTTCTGACGAACTGCTGTTTGATCATTCTGAGAAAGAATGGTTTTGATAAATGGTTTTCACTGTGTTTTCCAGAAAAAGAAACATCATGTATAACAATGAATGGAAATAAAACATAAAAATAACAATCATCTCTCTTTCTTTTTTTTTTATTTATTTTGTATTTACCTGCGTAAACTTGCATTGATGCCATCATCTTAAAGTTACTTAACTTGATGCAGCTGTTGCAACCACCTTAAAATATGTGTAAGCTCTGAACATTTTTAATGAGTGTTTCTCTGCACAGTATATGAAAAATACATAATTAAAATTAGAAATAAACTGATAAAAAATGGTTAGTTTCATGGGTATGAAATGGTTTGTTATGGGTACCAAATGGAAGTTGGAAGGTGCAAAATAGAAATGTATGCATACAGTTTGAACAGCAATAGAAATAGTGGGGTCAGCTGACCCAGAGATGATATAAATTGATTTATTTTATTATTCTTGAATCATTTCCTTGGAATTTGAATACTTTTTCTGTAAAAGTTATACACAATTGATTTACTATGTAATATTTCATGGTTTATTTCCAGCAGTGTACCAAAAAATAGCTGAAATAACTACGTTGAAATTATGTGATTACATTTTATTTAACGATTTATTTATTGAGTTATGGTGCCTGTGAAAAGCTTGAGAATTTTTATATCCGTTCAAAGTTTAGCTCCAATGCATTTTGTTGTGTCAGCATAATGAAGATGAACTTAGTTGTAAATAGTCATGCACATTTTATGAAGTTGTTTGTCATGTCAAGCCTCATAAGATTAATCTTTGACAGAAATTCCATAATGAATGCCAATTTTGTATAAATTATCAGTTAGGTGGAATAACATTTAAATATAAAAAGTATGTTTAAATAACACATAATTATTTAAATCTGATATAGGAATTGCTAAGTTCACTTTTACAAACTCCTCATTAAAATGAAATATATAACCTAGATACCCAGCAAACCTACCAACCACTTATTTATATTTTTTAACATGTATTGTGGTGCAGCTGTAGGTCTGGTACCTAAATGTCCCAGGACACGTGAAGACAGCAGTACTTGTTCATGTTGACAGCTGCAGGAGTTGATACGGTGACGTCTTCCCACTTGAAAAACTCCAAAAAAACTTTCTCACAGTCCAAACCTTCGTTAAGTTGCCAGAAACATGTAGAGTCTAAGCCGGAAGTTAGTTAAATAACGTAATAAACGTAATAAACGTCGAGAAACGGTTGTTTCACTTCCCCAAGAAAGCTGATTCTTTCGTCGTTCTGCATGAGGTTCACGTTTTATTTTGAAAAGCATATCCGGAAGTAGTACCTATTCATCTAACTTAATAGTCATTGTCCAGCAGTTGGGCGAGGAGTGAATTGCTTTATCTGCTTTTCTTTCTCTCTGTTCCAGCTTCTTTAAAGCTGTTGTTGTTATTTACAGGTGGTTGAATAGGCGACTCATTTTTAGCGTCATAAGCAGTCGGTTTGGTTTAGAGGAAGATTCCAGTAACGGTGGTCTCAATCCCAACGTGGCCACCTCCTCAGCCTGAACGATGAGATCGAGAGGATTTTATGTTTATCAATTTTTAGGAAGTAACCCAAGTAGAGCATATGAATTTTACTGACCGCTATGAGCTGCAATGGTAAGTAATCGCATTCTTAGAGGAAGAATATTTGTTAATGTGTTTTTTGGGGGGATCTTTTAATCAACTTTTATGACTCTTTGTTTAAGTTAACCATGGATAAACACTGTTTTGCATTCAGTTGCAAAATGAACGTTACCCTAATGCTAACTGTAATAAAATGCGTCTCATTTATTGTATGCTCTATATGGTAAAAATAAGACAATACATTTTAAACAGCGTCAGTAACTACCCCATTCACCTTCTTTATATAAATTTCCAACATATTTCTGCGTCATTTATTAATTTCATTTAAACATATTAATCAAATTAAGCTGCAGTTTTAGCAAAAACATATTTTTGTGCTGCTCTTTCTGCCTGTGGAGTGTTTTTTAAAAACCATAACGAAATTTATTTGTTTGATAAGACAGGAAGAATGTAATATTGAGTCATTATTCAAAAGTTGACTTATGTAACTCATATGCAAGTGAAGGAAAAAAGTTAAGTTAATGAATTACTGAATGTATACCCAGTCCCTTACTATTTGGTATAGCTATTTTCTAAACTTTTTATTCTGAATGATTCAACTATTTTGCAGTGATGGTCTTTAGTGGACCTTTAAATAAACATAAAGCTTCATAGGTGGCTGCTGTTTGATCAGTAATTTAAAGACTCTAGCTTAGCTCAGTCTTTTATCCTGGCTTGTAGCAAACCAGCAGTTTTCTTGTATTACAGCATTAACTGTCACCGTTGATGATAAGCTAGGGTTCTTACAACAGCTCACCTACAACATGTCCTGTCATGCTGCCCATCTTTAGGAGGGCGTGTTGGGGTGGTGTCAGAAGGTACAATTAGGGTTTAATTTAGTTGCCAAGTGATGACGGGGTACATCAGATGTGTCTGGTTTCTGTCTAACCTGACAGATATATTTATACTGGTATTAAGGTTTTAAAAAGGTATGGGTTTAAAATTGTAAAACATTTAAAGTCCTTTCACAGAGGTGCCACAGAAAATACCGGAATGCCCAGCGCTTTTCCAGTTATATGGGTCATAGAATAAAACAGAGCTCTACCCCTCCCTCACACGTGGCTGCAGACTGCTAATCAGCTAGCTGAGAACTGCCGTGTGAAAGTTAGTGAAAGACTAACTTGTCTGTTTGGAAAATATTTTCTGCCGCAAAAAACATGACAATCCTGTGGAAATAACAGGAACGGACTGCAGCGGACTGCAGGCTAGGTACCCAGTCAATTATATAATTAACCAGCTTTTATCAGCTTGTTAGACATGTTACTCTGTAACTAGCAGAATGACAATAGATGTAATATTCTATGTATTAAGCACTTGAAAAGTACAAAAAAAAAAAAAAATAGTGGGTGTTTATTTTATGTTTTCTATGTATTTAAAAACTCTTAACAATAATCAGATATTGTAGATAACATTATAACTGCCATAATCAATGTATTATTTTAATAAGTAAAATCATTATTAGCTTTCTGTCTTTTAGATAAAAGGAATTAGATCAAGGCATACTTTTTTTTGTTTTGTTTTGTTTTTTTTTGTTGTTAATTCCATGAAAGTGAAGTTATTTTACCAGGTTTAGCTAGTTTTACTTAAGGGTGTCATACCATGACGATCTCTTATCGACCCATGCTTAATCAAATTGTGTCTTTCAGAGGCAAAATTTGATTGCCATCACATGGTGTGATCATAAATAGTCCAAACATTCATGAGATCAGTGGTCACAAATCTCTCTGCACCGTAATTACAGACAGGCTGCTGATCCTTTTTCCTGCTGCTCAGGAAACCATACTCATGCCTTCCTGTACGATCTAGACAAATGTTGCAAAAGTGGGTCACTTTGGGAGATGCATTGTCATCTCGAGGTTTGGCATTTTTGGGGCAACATTCCAGTGCAGACGCATACGTTTAATTTAGGTCAAACCAAACAAAAGCATCACTTTTTTGACCATTTCTATTTAAATCTACTTTCTTTCCCGACCGTCGTCTTGTGCTGCTCTGCAGGAATGCAGCTCATAGAGTTATTATGATTGTGAGTGGTGCTCTGGAATTTTGCCATATCTCCCCTTTCTCCAGATCCTCCCAGCTTCCTAATGTGCAACGTGTCCTAATAGTTTGCTTCCAGTGAGAGGAGCCGCTATGGATGAACATACAGGGATTGCGTTGATGCTGACTCAGAATATGAGTCAAAATGGATCCAGATTTAAACTACTTAATGTCTGCGGACATTTGTTATCGCTTTATGTACTCTACAGATAGACGAGGCAGTTCAGTTAGTCCTAAATATTTATTTTGTGTAGCTGAACCACGTAAATTTTAATATTCATTTAAGTAGGATGTGGGTAAAATGCTTTCCATCATCAGTTGTCTTTGGCTCTTTATGTATGCCCTCCGATTTATCTACTTAATCCCTAAAACTCCACATTGTCGTCTGTGGGCTCAGATTAGAGAGACTGTGGGTGAGGTTGTAAGTTAAAGGTCTTCAAAAAAAATAAAAGGTTGTAGTTGTAAATCAAGTTGCATCACTCTGTGAAACATGTCTCCCAGCAACATACATGTCTGAGCATGTGTAGAAAGGAATTTTTGTTTGACAGAAACTCACACAAAGCAAAACAAAAAACCCAGCAGATTTTTTTTATTTTATTTACATTATCAAGATGGCAAGAACATAATCATAAATTTCCAAATCAAAGGGCAGATAAGTTTAAACTAATTTGCAAACAGTGGACAAATCTGCATTTCTCACTCATTTTTTTTTTCATAATACTGGAGTGTTTTTTTTTTCTCGGCGCGATGCTTTTTACAGCTGATCCTTTTGTCTTTAAGAAATATATAAAATATAAAGTTACAGTATTAAATTATACAGACCCATTCAATTAATTAGAATATTATTGAAAAGGCCATTTATTTCAGGAACTTTATGTGAAACGCTTTATATGCTTTATATGGATTAATTACACACATATGCATGTTTGAAAGCCTTTATTTCTGTTAATTGTAATGACTTTCCACTTCCAACTAATTAACACATGACATTTAATATGAGAATATTACATCAGACCAATAAAAAAAATGACTACAGAAATGTGGGCTTAGTGAAGAGTATGTTTGATACATGCTTTTAGGATATTTTCTAAAGGTACTTTTAATCTGACAAATGAGCCTCATCAGAACCCATATTCTACATTATTGAATATGACTTTATTAGGAGCAGAGCTGATTTCACGCTGCATATGAGTGAGTAAAAGAGGGTTTTAATATTATTTCAAGATTTCTTATTTTAACTGTTTTGATATTAGCCCTTGAGCCATTTTTCTGTACTCCATTCAGCCTTCTTGTTATCTTCTCAAAGCCTTGTTCTCTCTCAATCCTCCTCCAGCTTCAATGAACTGAATGAAGATACAGTTTCTTTTTAAATAGCTTCTTACAGATCTGTTCTTCCTCTGACTTCACTTTTAAACACTTCACCAAGGCTAAAATTGGCAAAATTTGAGTCTCTTTTACACTGTAACAACTTCTACATTGAAGAGTGTTCTTGCTATTGCAACCTGGTATGACTTGTTCACTGATCAAAAGGAAGTTTTTGAAGAACCAGCCTATCATTGTCTATGGGTAGTCAAGCCGACAATCCGGCTAACTTCTAGTGCATCTGTAATACAGATCAGAAAAACCTCAAAATGTATTACGAATGTAAACTTCAGAGTTTTTAGATAGCAATAACACATGAACAAGACAGAAGGAGGCCAAATTTGTTGCATTAAACTTATGAAAGTGATGTAGGAGTTCAGAACTCTCACAAACCCGAAGCTCTTATGCAGTTTTACTTCACCATGCGAGGAAGCTTGGTTGGAAATTCATAACTTTGGAATCTTTTTGAGCATACTCAGTGTCTTATTAGCTCTGATTTGAGCCCATACTTTCCAGCACTCTGAAAGGCAGCTTTGTTGTTGCATTAAATCAGATGCAGTACTTTGTTGTATCACTGGCATTTCATATTTAGCCAGCAGTGAGGTTTTCGATGACAGCAACGCAGAATTCCCCTCTGGCTAAAGGAGGGATTGGACAGCTCAAGCCACAAACCAGCTGCAGAGAGTTGTGGTAATCTTGCTCCCTGTCACTGTCTCTCTTTCTTCTCTGAATTTATTTTTTGCAGCCGGTCCTTTCTGACCCTTATTCTATTCCTCCCTCCACCTTTTTTAAAGCTGTGTCCTGGTGTTGCCTTTTAACCCCTTTGACCTCGCAGTGTGATGGCTGGGCTTGTGTTTTTAAAGCAATGAGTAATAGTTTGTCTTTACTCCTTTTTAGATTGTGTACAAAATGAGACAAGGAAGAAATGACTCTTGGCTAGTTCAAGAAGACACACAAAGACATCAAGGAAGCAGCTCTAAAGCTATTCATTTTTAACTCCTGGTCCAAACACCTGATTGAGTGGATTTTTGCTTTCGTGTTTGTTAAAAAGGCCTTTCATGTGTTCACTTATGGAGAAGTGGGGGTGAGCTGACACTCGGCCCCTCTCAACATGCTGGCTCTGACAGTGGAGCAGGGCAGGCAGGGGCTGGATGAGGTTGATCGGCTGAAGAAAGAGGCCACCACTGTTCGGCAGGGTTGGCAGTCAGGGAGGCCAGTTTCGCACGAGCAGCGTGTTAACATTAAGGAGAAGATCTCCCAGTGGGAGATCCGGAGTCAACAGGGCACCAGCAAGGATGCAGGAGTCAAACTCCATCCTCCGGTTGTATCCAGAACTCTGTCAGGAGACCTACTGGGCAATGGCTATTCTAACAAAAGCTCGGGAGAAGGAATTCATAGCAGAGATAGCCGTTTAAGAGCAAAGAGTACAGAGTTAGATTTTAGGGAATCTCCAGCACATGATGTGCACGGTCAGAAGTCGGAACCGTTGAAGAAATCTTCCACTCCGTTTTCAGCCCCATCTCCTGGAAAAAACAGCACAACAGAAGCTTTTGCATCTTCCAGATTAGACGCGAACACTCTTTCTTCATCTGACCCAGTCTTTCCCGCCAATGGCGATCCAAAAGTGTATCACCTTCCTGACATCTTAATAGTCTCGAAGCCTTTACCTCCGTCGGCTGGCGATCAAGAAGACAACATGCCTGCTGGAAACTTCTACACTTCACGGGGTTTCTGGCGGAAGCTGGAAGGGGACAGACTGCTTTGGGAGAGCAGCAGGAGCAATGCAGGTGAAGCCCAACCCCCTCCCAAACCTCAGCGCACATTCCAGTACCGTGGAACCACCAACAACACGAAGCACGCAGCGCAGTGGAACAGCGGATCCTCTCATAGCAACAACCGCTTTAACCTGAGGAGCAGGAGGGCGGTGAAGCCGCCAAACTTCCCTCCTCCACCGTGTCCTGTAATAAAGACTGAAGGGCTATCGAGGCATAAAAAGAACAGGTAAGACCTAAAATCTAATCTCAAGTATATTTTTGTAAGATATTTATTTTTATAAGGCTTTTATTGATCAGAACAAATGAAATTGTTTTTTAAAATGAAATAATCATAAAAATAAATGTATCTATTATTATTTAAACCAAGTTGAATTAGTCCCAGGAAGTGCTATCTAGTTGCTCTCAAAATGTGACTTGTTCTGGTCAAATAATATTTGGTTCTTATTTGTTCTCTGAAGTCTGGTTCAGTCTGTTTTCAGTTTCTTTGTCAGAAATACAAGAAGAATGCCCCCTGAAGTCAGAATTCTTGCTTGGAAAAAAAGTCTTGATCCTTCATTCCATATAAATACGCCTGCTGTGCATTTTAAATATAGTGAAAGTTGCAGAAATGAATTTACTTGCCACTTCTGATCCCATCAAATCAGTAATAAACAGCACTGTTCAACCACTATTTGTATGCATGGTCTTTTAGTGTTTGAACACGCAAAACTGGAAGAAATAAATGATCAGTCTGTACTGCCAATAGTAGCTGGCACCACAACGATGACCAAATCCCACTGGTTTCCTTATTACCAGCTTGGATGTGACATTACTCTTCATATCCATATACTATAGTTCTGACCTCTGAGGCAAATGACAGGTTGAATAAGATGGAGTTATGTCAAGCCCCTAAAGATGTGTGTTTTCAGCTTAACACATTGTATAATTTTTTACTTTTATTTTGAAGTAAGAAAGGAAACACGTCTGGTTGGCCTCAACAATCTGTTGGAAAGCACTGGCGAAGCCCCCACTACTTTTAAACCGTTTGTGTGGAAGTATTCGGGGTACTCAGTAGAAAAAAAACAGCGAGCGTGATGAACAAGGTGGTGACGGTTTGTTAACAAGATGAGAACATGCTAGCTGGCTAACGATCAGCTGCTAAAGACTTGAAGCCATCATCATCTTTCCAGCTTCTTTTCGGTCAAAATGATCTTGTCACACATACAACCTAACTTCTCAATGGGGCGACCAAAGGCTACTTTCACACAGCAGGAAAATGCGACCCAAATCCACTTTTTTTTTTTTTTCTCCCCCCCCCATATGCGGCCTATATCCGACTTTTTCACCGCAGTCTGAACGGTCATGTCGCATTTTATCTGACTTACATGTCATGGATGTGAGACAAGCACCATAACTCTGCACCAGAAAAAGCCAGATGCGGTAAACCAGGATGTCAGCAATGGCTGAAAATTATGGTTATGAACTTATGAAAGACGTCTGTGTCACTGAAGCACATCACGTCACAATCCCACTACTTCTGGCTCTGACTGCACATTGAAACAGACTTCCCTACAGAAGCTGCAGTCAATGCTTCACAAAAGGCCGTTGCTATTAGGTGTACTTCCTTTAATTAGCTTCCTTCATGATGTTATGATCTTGTGACGATACTGTCGGGTCCATTGCTGAATAAACTTTAAAATCGATCCATATACAGCTCCATCCATTATTACTTCCATAAACCGTGCGCTGCTGTATGACGTCAACGTTCTTTTTCTGCGTATGCGGGTCGCTTTGGGGACATAAACCGTTGACACAGAAATCTCACAGCAGTCGGGCTTAATTAGTAGTATGAATGACCGTGCAAAAAAAAAAAAAAAAAAAAAAAAAAAAAAAAAAATCGGAATTGACCATCAAGACCTGCTGTGTGAACATAGCCAAAAAAATCTGAGGTCGCCCTAGTGCGAAACATTTGAGGTAAAAACAAAAAGAAATGTCTCTGCAATGCTGAAAGTCTCCCTGTGAGAAAATGGAAGTGCTCCAGACCACTAGGGGGAGTCTGGAGTAAGTAATATTACCTACATAAATATGCTGCTATTCTGTAATAATGTAAAAGACAGCATGTGTAAAATAGACTTGAAGTATAACACACCTTTTCATTTTTCCTATTGCTTTCTTCTGGACGTCCCGTTAAATCATGGCATCCCATCTTTACTGAGGGTCTGGTCCCCTATGATTTGGTGGTTGACTCCCCCAATGGTCTTGAGCACTTCTGATTTGTAGAGCGAGTTTGCGCCATTTTATAACTGCTGCTGTTTTTGCCATTTGTGGCATTTTCCCTTTTGCTGCTGTTTCCTATGGTTGCAGCATTTTTTTTTCTGTGGTTGCACCATTTTTCTTTTCCAGTGTTTTTCTGTTGCATTTGTTTTTTTTTGTGTGTGTTTGTACGTTTTAGAGTTTGCAACATTCACGTGTTTGCAGCGCATTTTGCACCTGTCGGCCACCGTAGAATGCATCTTTAAAACTCTTTACTCTTTACAATAAATGCACTGCCCAAGTTCTACAATAGAGGATAGTCCATTAGACATTTAGCCGTGAAATGTTCTGTTTTAGATGTTCAGTGCTTAAAACATTTGCACTTAGATTTAAAATTTAGATTTTCTTTTGTTTCATTTATTTTGAGATGTTTTTAAATGTTTTTAATTTTCAGCTCATTGAAACACTTTAAACATGTTTTCAGTAAGTTACCTGTCTTGTATAATTAAACAAATAGCTTCAAATAAAACCTTATGTCTACTAGATGGTTAATTAATCATTTACAAGTCAATACTGCCTATATGGATTGTGATTTTAAAAATACAGTGAACCTTTAAAATTGTGGGACTCAGTGTGATGTATTTAAAATTTGGGTGCACCTTAGAAAAAACGTAAGCCACACCAGTGGAACCAGTGCAAAAAGTGATTTTTAGAGCCCTGATATAATAATCATACACTGAGTAGAGATTCTTTAAAAAACTGTTTCAGATTCACACAACTCTTATTCTTTTTGTGAAAACAAAATTATTCATAGTTGTCTGAAAACATTGCTGAAATCTTGTGTTACTTGTGTTGACCCAGTATTTTGTTTTGTCTAATGAGTTGATTTTATTGTTACACACCTAAATGATTAAGTTTTATTCACTGTTTACTGAGAATCTGTTGTTTTCAGATGTATTTTTTTCTTGGGCCTGGGGGGTTGTTGGACAGGGAGATTGTATTGTCAGATTATAATTGCCGGCTGGGGCCGGATGCTGTTTGGCAACTCTCTTCTCTATTGTCTAGATGTGGCCTAGTTTGTCATCACAGATGGGATCAGGTCATCATCTTCATCCACATTTACAAACACACACAGTCCTACTTGCATCACTAAAGGCCAGGCAAAACAAGACTAACTCTGTAGCTCATTGACAAATATTTATAGCCAGGAGAATCTCTATTTAATATCTTTTTTTGCAGCACAGTAACTGTACAAAAATAGATTTTTAAAATGGCCAAAACTAAGTATTCTGTCACCTTTTGTCCCGCCACTTTATCCACTGTTTTTGTTTGTTTTATTTATTTTTTTCTTCCATGCGACTCTTTGTTTTACAGCTTTGAATTAAGCCAGTATCTCCTTCTGTTCTTGTCCATTACAAAATACCTCCATGGAATTATTACATCACCCTGAAACGCAATTAAAAAAATAGTTTGTGTTTCTGCATGTCACCAAACTGACTGTTGCTGTTCTGTTACTAAAGCATCTAGAGCTAAGTAATTGGAAAATTTCTGTTTGACCTCAACACATGTGGTAAGAATGCTCTGTCATTTTATTTCATGAAAGCTTATCAATGTCTTTCATGTTTTGCATCACAAAGGAACTTTTTGAGGGCGTTTTTTTAAACCAGAAACAGCGGCGTTTCACCGGGTCAGGGTTTGAGGTCTGACCTGCTGATTCCTATTCTGACAAATTGCACTGGTTTTAAACTAAAACTACAACACATAAAAGTAAAATAATATACTGCAGGTTATTCAATTAAGGTGGTTTTTAAGGTCAGCAGAAAATTAAAGAATTAAAAATTCAAATAAATTACTAATTATTACAAATAAATAGGGACATTTATGCATCAAAATGCATGTCCTTAATCTTTATCAGAGTTTTATCGCTCAGAAAACTACATTTAAAAGACATAACGTTAGAGGATAGAGAATTAAAAACAACAATCAAGTTCTCCTTATTGACCAGTGTGCCTTCCCTTCTTATCGCAGGAAGTCCTTTGAGTATGAAGATGCAGCCCGTCTGACAGCCCAGCAGAGCACTGTGGGAAATGGAGACATCCACCCGAACCTTTACCATGCCTACTCTGATGACAATATTTATGAGGATATTGTGTGTAAGCCAAATTCCATGTGTAATATATTGAAAGTGACAGTGTAGTGTTGTTAATTAATATATTTTCCAGATTATGATCAGTTGATTCTGTTACATAACAGGAAAGGCAATAAATCATTGGCTGGTGGGTGGCTGCCTTTGGTTAGATGGACATTTTTAGTAAAAGCTTTCCTGGAACACGTGTTGCAATGTTGCAGTCTCTTACTTGTAAAAGATGTCTGGTGTCAATTATGACTGTATGGTGTATCTTTTTTTTTTTTTTTTTTTTTTTTTTTTTTTTTGTACAGGTTTTTTTGATCAAGATATGTAATTTAGAAAAAAGAAAATGTTAAAATAAAACATCTTTAGAAATGTTTCAGATATTTTGCGGTGTGGCAAAGATCTTTTTATACATTTCAATGGGCAGTTTTCAAACAGCATCTCTTAAAGTGCTTTGAAACAAAATGTTACTATGTTTCTTAGAGGTTTTTGACTTGTCAGGTGATTAAGTTTGATACTATTTAAATGTTTGAGGGTTTTTTTTTTTTTGTTTGTTTGTTTTTTTTACTAATATGTTCTGTCGCTGACCACCTCCAGGTGAAGGTGAAGGGAGCAGGGATTACCCCTGTGAGGATGTCAAACTGTCCACCATGTGTCTTCCTGTAAGGACCGCAGTTCCAAAGGTAAGGAATGAATTTCCAATAACTTTGAAGTTTTTGGGAATGTCTCAATGAGGATTTTAATTTATGTTTATATAACCGATATGAGGCATTTAACCATAGGCATTAGCTGTACGGAGTCCCAGTCCTATACGACAAAGGTTGTGTTCCACTTAGGATTCTCGCCACTGACGTTCCAGATGGAGCAGTCTCTTTTCGTTTTTCTTGACAGCGTCAGATACTTTGTCCAAACAGGGATTTCTGGATAATAGCCTTATATTTCTAAATATATATCTCACTTGATACACATTTACTGTCTCAAATAAACTTGTGTGTCATTCTTGCTGCTGATGTTTTCATTCAGCGCAGTTTGCTAACTGCTAGGCTAACATTAGCATCTTTTTTTCTGTTGATAATTTAGCATGTAGCATCCCTCAATGTCATTCCAGTAAATAGCGTAAGGACAAAACTTGTTGGAAAAAAAGTTTTCCTTCATAATCGCATCAAATTTCATTGTTTTCTGTTTAAGCTTTGTTGTGACTTTTCCTCACACCTTAATCTGTCTGGTGAGCACAGCATGCAGAGCAAGTCACTTGACATAGACGGGGATCTACCAAAGCCATTACGGTCTGTCTTTCTAACAGTTTAGGGAAAACTCCGATTTGTTTTTCAGCAGAATAAAGTTCAAGGCCTATAATGTGGTTCTACAAGGTGAGCAGACAAAAATAGCAAGCTGTTGTGCAAAAAAAATTCTGACAGATTCACACGGAGTAGATTAACAACCGCTATTGGGGGTTGAGTTTAATCAGTCTTAAAGATAGCTTTAGCAGGACTGCAAGCTGATACTTGGGATTGAAATCTCTGTTCATTATGTTTAGTTATTTGGTAACAATCTAGCCTAATTTTTATAGAAGTAATGATTGTCACAATTTAAAATTATGCCTTAATTCCACATTTCCTTTGCTTCAGTTTCCTCCTAAACGTCAGACGTTGCATGGATATGCTGGGAAAGTGGAGAAGAAAGTATTTCAGGCATGGTCAGCATCCAAATCCTCAACCTTTGCAGAAGCTCCAAAACCAGCGACACCTCGACGCATGAGCACTCAGAAAGCCCGCCGGACTCCTCAGGTATCTACCTATTTTTTTTTTCTAAACAATTGGACCTAATTAGTTCAACTGAGTGGGAAATATTACCCTGAAAAATGATGAGTCATAGTTAAAGTTGCAAAGCATATATGGGGGGGGCGGTAACTTTCAGAGCAGGAAGGAGAGGATGCTGAAAAAACAGATAGGAGTGGAGCAAAATGCAAGTCCTCGCACATTTAGGCTTGACGGACAAGAAATACAAACTTGGAGCTCATGGCTTTGGGAAGCTACTGGACAGGGACAGAGTTTAACTGCAAGGTAATTCACCAGACTCAGGAATATCTGTGAGCAATAGAAAAGGATTGTGGCTTTGGAACCCACCTGACACTTTTACTGTGTTGCCAGAAGTTTATGGTTAGATCTTGTTTTACCATGAATGTTCGCTAGAATATTTTTTATTTTTTTTTTGACACAGAAATGGAAAATATGGAAAAACAGTAACATCATTATAGCTAAGCTGCTGTTCTTGTAAATTTTATTGGTTATTATATGCTATACATATGAACATACATAAGTACCTATGTGCTTCTTAGCTGTAAAGCATTAATGTAATATTACAACAGGCATTATGATTGTCTCTGTATTCTGTCATACACGTTTGTGTCTTAACAGCAGCGGTCCTCTTAGAGAGCAGTTTTAACTTCCTCTATTCAGTTGTTTCTGTTTTAAACTGTGCTCATGAAGAGAACTGCTTCACTTTGTACAGTTTTCTGTTTTCTTGTTCGGCACCACAACAGAAATGGAAGATAAAGGAAGTGTTAATATTTAGTAGATCTCTCACCCCTGGTAAAAAGAACAGGTTTTTGTTCTGTAAACGAGATCATGAATTATTTAAAAATGGTTTCCGCCTTTTCCAGCTGTTTCCATACAAGACAACTGAAAAACAAAGAAATCTATTAGAAAGAGCAATAACCTTGCTACACAGCTTTTGTGCACAGCTTTTCTTGTTGAAGTTCAGGATTTAGCATTATTTGACAAGCCTGTCAGCACTCCACATTTTCAATTAGCGATATTTGTCCACTCTCTTTGGCTTGGAAAAGTTCTCTAAATCTGTCAGATTGTAAGGACATCTCTTGTCCACAACCCGCTTTCAGGGGACTCCTGGACTCTGGCTTTCTTCTGGTAAAGCGATTCTTTTGTTGATTTGAATTTACACTTGGAGTCACTGTGATGCTCAAAAATAAAATCCCTCTTAATTTCCGGTTCGTTGTGGAAGCATTTTGGTCAAAATTGACATATATTTTACATTGTACATAACTTCTTGAACCACGATTTTTTTTAAAAAAGGTAAGCCGACTCCATGATGCTGCCATTACCATGTTTCTCTATGGGTTTCTTCTGATGATGGTTCAGGTTGTTTTGTACCAAAGGTTTGGCACAAAAGTTCCAACTTGGTTTCATCACTCTACAACACATTTTCTAAAAGGTTTTTTTTCTTTTTTAGTTTTTACCCATGCCTTACAATATGCTTAGAATTCTAATCCTAAGACATATGAAGAATATGGAGTTTTTGTTGTTTGTTTGTTTGTTTGTTTGTTTGTTTGTTTGTTTTGAGAATTCATCACAAAAATGGATTTTTCAGCTGAGTAATGTCTCCAAACTTGGAACTTTGAAAAGTGTTCAAAAACTCCTACACCTCTTCAGTGTGGTCAGCCTCCCTGACAGCTTTCTGTCTTTTGCTTTGATTATTTTTAGAGAATTATCCAGTTTTCTTAAGCCTCTGTTGTCACAAATATTCTCAAATCTTTTTTTTTTTTTTTTTTTTTTTTTTTTTTTTTTTTTTTTTTAAACCCATCTCCTGACTGATGCTTTTTACAACAGCATCTTTTAGAGATTTTGCAACTTCCCTGCAAACCCTGACCCAGCTAATGATGCAAATGAGCTGAGCTTTATTTCAGCTTCATAAGATTCACTATACTTTATTGCAAGTGCGAAATCAAGAAGAATAAATGTAGAAATTGAAATGAAAAGGTGCTTCAACTAAGTATTTGATTGTACAGATGTATTCAACTAGTTCGTTGCGCTTTTTATTGTCTTTAAAAAGAGGTGTACATACTTGTGAAAGCTTGTATTGATGAACTTGGACGCTATTATAATATGACTCTGTATGGATGAGGCTGTGTTTGCACTTCTCCACAGTATATCTCCAAGATTGAGACCATTTTTGATGACAAACGAGGGAGAAAAAGAGTAAAGAACCAAGGGCCCTTAGCACGAGGTAAGACCAAAAAACAGACTGTTGCAAAATGCCTAAAATCACAGATCAACTCATCAAGGAGATTAAAATGAGCTTCTTGCTGGAAATACCCAGCTTTTGATACTACACTTACTTAAGGCCTGCTGGGAAAGGGCCAGGCCAATGATTATCAAACAAAGGCTTACTGTCTACATGTGATTATGACTTGTCAAGGCTTTTTCATTCCCGTTCTTCTCACTAATGTTTGCTCTTCACAGCAGCAGAGGAGACCAGTGGGACAGAGAGCGACCCGGAAGACAACACCAAAGGTATCAGCAATAAAATCATCTATAATTTGCTTTTATATTAATCTAAGGTAAAACTTCAAGGCTTTTGTTTAGAGTTCAAAACTCTTATATCTGAAAGAATTACTTACTAAGATACCAAAGTCTGAATAGTATCAAGAATTTGGACAGTTTCCAGTTTTTTTTCATTAAATGAGACTTTGTTGTTGGAAAAGCATTCCACTGCATCACCACATTGTCCCACCATGTGTTCTGCAGGTTCCAGAAGATCAGTTTACATCCAGTCCACGCTGAGACGGCGGCCTGGATACCGCACCCTCGAGAGGGACCTGATCCAGCTGCAGCAGCAGAAGCAGCAGCTTTTCCAGATCTTCGTGGTGGTGTCGCTAAGGAAAAACTCCACAGGAAACACATACTCTCCTGAAATTACTCAGCAGTTCCCAAAACTGGTGAGAGGGAGCCTTTATCGTAACATTACCCTGCTTTGCTAATGGCAGATATCAGCTGGAATTTCTTTAAATGAATGGAATCTGTTAGCATGTATTGTTTGTATTCCAAAGAGGATTTTGTTTTCTTAATGAGAGGGGGATTTCCCAGGTTGACATGAGTCAGCAAACATTAGAGCATTTACTTATTTATTTCACACTCTCATATTAACAGTATTAACATCTTTTGGAAAACAATACAGTATGACGTATTTTTTAACTGACAGGAAAAACTCAGCCATATAAATAAGATCATACTGATTAGTCTCATGTTTAATCATTTAGAACAAGCTTTTTGGGGGTAAAATATGTTGAAATCAGTCATTTTCTGTCTTTAATTTGTTAAATAAATGAATAATTGTCAGTGAATGTTGCAGCTTTTCTTACCTGGAGGCCTTTTATTTCAGTTTGAAAAGTCGTCCCGGCTCTCCAGAGAAGCTGAAGATCAACTGAATGTGATTCCTAAGTTCTGCTTCCCGGATCCCCAGGACTGGAAGCCCTCTGCACACACACCAAGGTCAGCTTTTATACTGCAGTAACACTTTAAAAAAAAACCCAAATCCTATAACAACAGGGGCAGAATGTTTATAAAAACACTTTACTGTCTTTATCTTCTTTTACTTTCTTAAAGCTAATGTCTTCTTTTAGTATTATATACACCTTTTAATGCGATTTAAAATACCTTCTGTCATTTTTGTTCCACATTACGTTTATTATTCCATCCCCTCTTTCCCTTTTATGTCCTCATCTGTCAGCTGTAATCCCTAAACTGTTTCTGCAACGACTTTCTCATAGGGATAATTAAAGGCGATTTAATTAAATATTGTACAGTGTTAAGGGACATTGGATGTTCTTTTTTTTCATTTTTCCTGAGTCTGGTTTATTCCTGTATTGAGCGTTCTAATCTCAACTTTCATGGCTTAAAACATTCATCTGTGACTTCAAAAAACGGAATAGTTAATAATTATTTTAACATTTGGTGGCTTGTCTCTCATTTTACTATAGATACATTTATTCTAGAGAAGTTAGATTTGCTTGTTCCTGATTTTAAAAGTTTCCCCGTTTCATTTTCAGTGAGACCTTCTCCTTTGTCCTGACCGGAGAAGACGGGAGTCGCTGGTTTTGTTATTGCCGCAAGATCCTGGTGAGTGAGGGCGTGTGATAATATTTGAGTCGGAATTATTGCCTCCTGAGTTCATGTGATTCTGTGTGCGATGACCTGGCAGCTCGCCACGTGCTTACTCACTATCTCTGAGGAATCACTCAAACTACTTCTGAATCAGTGACACAGAGCAAACGGAATTTCATAGTTTCCTCCTCTGTTTGGCCACATTGTTGTCTAATTTAGCACTGGGTCCATCTGTTATTGTTTACGTTGTAGACGGAGCAAGATCAAACTAATCTGAGTTTTATCTCTGTTTTTGGATGAGTCAGAGGTGATCTCATTGATATGCAGAGTTTCAACTTTCTACTCCTTGCAAAGCTGTGTTTTGATATTTAAAGTTTACTTTCAAAGAGAAGCAGAAACTGGTAACACGTTTGTATCCTGTGGTTTGTGAAATATGTCTGTTGTACCAAGCTGTCTGACTTGTGCAACTATCTGTGTTCAAGCCCAGTGGAAAGGGGAAGAGGCTTCCTGAGGTGCATTGCATTGTCAGCAAGTTGGGCTGTTTCAACCTGTTTGCAAAGGTAAAGTAACTAAGTATGTTGCCTTGAACAGTATTCATTCCCCTTAAATCCTTTTTTCTTTTTTTTTTTCTCTTTTTTTTCTTGCTTTTTTTTGCATTTTGTCACAATATAGCTGCATACTCCAATGTATTTTATCAGAAGAAGAATGACTTTAAACATATAACCAGAACTACAAATGGAATGATTTAGAAGAGTTTGTTAGAATGGCTTAGTCAAAGTCTAAAGCTAAATTCAGCTGAGAATCTGTAGCAATAATTGATGTAAACCAACACTTTATTCTTTAGCAAAGAAGAAAGGGCAAAGGTTTTAGTGTGCGTACATTGATATTTGTGGCTGTAATGTGACAAAATGTGAAAAGGTTCAAGGGGAGGTGAATACTTTTGCAAGGCACCGTAGATCTGCACACGGCTCTGCTTGCAAAAGCTTTGGCAGGAGGAATAAAGGGGATATTTGATGAGATTTCACAGTTCATTCTTTTAAAGCTACAGAGTCTATGTGGCAGACCTGGCTGAAAATAAACTAATCTTTAGTATTCACTGATATGATGTGCATTTGACCTGTGACCTGTTCTCTGGTAGACAGTTACACACAGTGATTTAAAGAACACTAAGTACGTTTGGTTCAGCATGTTCCTTCTGGAGTCACAGAGAGGGGTTTGACTCTGTCTGTCCAGATTCTCGAGGAGGTAGAGCGGCGCAGAGAAATTTCCCCACCGCTGGTTTATCCGTTCATGCGCAGTGTGATGGAGGCCCCGTTTCCAGCCCCTGGACGCACAGTCACCGTCAAGAGCTTCCTTCCCGGCTCTGGGAATGAGGTAACCCTGGCGTCAAAAATGGAAGTCTTGATTAGTAGCAATGTGCCTCGTAATTACGCCCTCTCGTACATCCAGCATGACTCAGACCATATGTGGAGATTCTGAGGTTACTTTTTCAGCTTTGATTGGCCTGTGGCCGTGTGTTAACAGTCAACTGTAATCTATTTTGCCATTCCCAGTTCTCTCCTGTTCAGCACTTCTATTTTCAGCATCCACTGCAGTCCAAAGCTCAGTGATTTCACAGCCAGGTTTTGCCTGTTTTGTTTGGTTGCAGGTTCTTACTCTGTGTCGACCAGTGGACTCCAGACTGGAGCACGTGGACTTTGACAGCCTGCTGCAGTGTCTCAGTGTTGGGAAACTCCTGCAGGTGTTCGCTTCCCTTCTGCTGGAGAGGAGGGTCATCTTTGTTGCTGATAAACTCAGGTAATAATTTGTGGTCATACTGAGAAATATTTACTCCCTTATAGATTTCTGCTGTGCATTTATTAAATGGAAAAAGTGATCCAAACCAACCAGGACCTATGTGACAAAATCAATTCCCCCTTCTGCCATCAAATGTTTACATCATTATGAAGTAATTTTGGCCCAAATGCTTTGCAGAATTGTTTTTTCGGCTCTTTGACCTGCTGCAGAACCCAAGTGTTCTCAGCCTTAAGATCAGAAAGTGATAGCCGGACATTCAGCTTTAGGAGAGCAGAATTCATGGTTCCGTCAATCACATCGAGATGTCCAGGTCCTGAAGCAGGAAAGCAGCCTCAGAACATCACACTACCACCACCATGTTTGACTTTTGGTATGATGTTGTTTTTCTGAAATGCTCTGATATTTTTATACTAGATGTCACGGGACACACACCTTCAAAAATGTTCCACTTTTGTATTTATAATCCACAGAATAGAGAGGATCATTAACGTATTTTTTGGTAAAAATGAGACGGGCTTTTTTGTTGTTTTGGTTTTGGCCTTGTAGCTCTCCCTTGGTGGCCATTTTTGCCCGGTCTCTCTTTCTTATTGTTGAATCATGAACTCTGACCTTAACTGAGACAGGTTCAGAGCTTTAGATTTTCTTAACGGTTCTTCTGTGACTTCCTGTATGAACTCTTGGAGTAATTTTGGTAGACTGACTTCTCTTGGGAAGGTTCTCCACTGTTCCATGCTCTCACTGCCATTCTCTGGAGTCCCAAAGCCTTAGAAATGGCTTTGTAACCCCGTCCAGATGCCAGTGACTTGCTTTTTGAAATCTTTTAGCCTACTTCATGTTGTCAGACAGGTTCTATTGAAGTGATTTCTTGGTTTGTTTGAATTTAATAAAATTTGTTTAAAGATGCTCCATTCTTGGGTCTGTTTTTAAGGTTCTTTTATTGTCTCAATATCGAAATTTGACTATCTTCTGATTTTTGTCCTTTTTCACCAAGACAATTTTTACTTTGCACCTGCTGCAGTGTCTCAGTGTTGCTGCAGTGTCTCTCCTCCATCAGTTTTCGAGGAAAACTGATGGAGGAGAGGAAAAAAACAACGCTAAACTCCAGAGTTTAGGTTCAGTTTTAATTTCTCAAATGTAAAACAAACAAAAACGGTCAATACGCAACGCTTCAATAGAAATAAAATGACATAAAAGCATCAGAATAACACAAGCTGACTGTCACTGAATGGGTCAGTACCCTGCTTTGAGCTCACAGCCAATCATTTTCCACTGAATCCATAAATACCATTTCTGACTCAGTTTTTTTTTTTTTTTTTTTTTTTTTTTTTTAAACACTGTTGCCATTTTATTGGTTGGTGATAGTAAATCTTGCTGTAAAAGTTGTGTTATGAAAAAAACTCTTATGAAAAAAGTGTTAAACTAAGCTGGTGATTTTAGGGCAACTGTTTTCAGGGATAGTGGGATATGCAGTTAGCATTGTTTTCCTATGTATATTTGATCAAAGCTAGCATTATTCGTTAAGCTGTAAGTCTTATCTTCAAGAGTAAATTCAACTAAAACATCCCCAGCAGCAACTCAGGACCACGGGTTCTAGGTTGGCTTCAGCCTGATATCCAATCCAAGATATCAATACTGGATCCTACTGGTCCCATGTTGAAATTTGTTGAACTTGTAGGAAGTTTCAGGACAGTTTCTCATGGTGAAAAAAAAAAAAAATCAAGCATTCTTCCCAGTCAGTGAGTCAGAACTAATGTGTCTCATATGAAGCACATTATAACCGAGCTGCGTTTTGTTCAATCTTTTCTCTCCTTCTCCAGTGTGTTATCCAGATGTAGCCACGCCGTGCTGGCGCTGCTGTACCCGTTCACCTGGCAGCACACGTTTGTCCCAGTGTTACCAGCAAGTATGCTGGACATCAGCTGCTCTCCAACCCCGTTCCTTATTGGTGTGCTGGCACCATGTTTGCCGGAAGTGCTGGAGCTGCCCATCGAGGAGGTAATGTGTCAGAAGTCTGGATAATGTAGCTGAAAATCTCTTTATTTCCATTTGATTCAAGGTCTCTTTACAGATGCTTCAGCTGTGAAAGTCTCACTGTTGCTCTGACTCACCTGAACTTTCATTTCTGCACCTTAATTTCTTCAGTAGCTTTTCATGAGACTGTAAAGTAATGCTCTCAGTAAATGTTCCTCTTTCCTGTTATCTTCCCAGGTGCTCATTGTGGATCTGTGTGCTGACAAGTTTGTCATACAGGTGTGTACACACAGGTATAATAGGTAAGGAAGGCGTGGTTCCACTGGGAGAGATAGCATTGCCTACACTTGTCGCTTGCCGGGTGGAGTGCTTTAGGGTGACAAAGGAAATTATGCTGCACACACAGAAGCAACGCAGTAGGAAAACTATGCAGGAATAAGCCCAGAGCAAAGCGACACAAACATGTTTGTAATCGATCTCCTGGATTTTGACTTCACATAGTTATAGTTCAAGTCCTGACTATAGTTTGCTCTGAATCCTATTATCATCAAAATTCTTTGCAAAAAACATGGCAATTCTGGATAGAGATAAATGTTCTAATGGGTTTTTTTTTCTGCAAAACCCCCCCCCCTTTTTTTTTTTTTTTTTTTCAAAATCTAAAACTAGAAGTTGGAATACTTTTAAAATGTGCCATTATTATTCATCCAGAATCACACACTCACAGTGGTATACTGAGTATGTAAGCACAATCTTCAAACTATGTACCCCAAAGTAACAAAATGCTAGTTGTGTAAGACAGATTGGATGTGTAATAGGGCTTGGCAATAAAACCATAACGATATCTATCGCGATAGACACGTGATCAATATCAATAGAAAATACGTCCGATAGAGTGTTCAATAATTTCACTGAACTCCGATCCAGAACCGCACAGCATTCTGGGGGATGTAGGCAGAAGAAAGGCTTTAGTCGCTCAACCTCTCAGGGCTCGGCTAAGAAAGGTTGGTGGCATCAACTAACACGCTCCATGGTTACCTAGCAACAACGTGTGGCGTGACACACAGCAGTTTCGTGTTACCCCCAAGATACTCCGGTCCGCACGTAGTCGAGGCAGAACAATGCGGAGTCAAAGTAGACGTCCTCCGGACACGTCTGAACAAAGGTACATTTTTACGACCGTTGCTCGAAACGGTGTTCACACATTGAGCTGTTTTGTATGCGACACCGAGATAATGTTGAGAGTCAGCGCAACATGTCGCAATAAGGACGTGCAGCGCGACTGCCGTTCTCTGTGCCGCACTGACAGGTGAGCGGTGACCGCTCTGGTGGAGAAGAAGATTTGTGGGAAATAAAGGGATTTGTGACAAGAAATGTAGGCAACCGGTTCGCTTGAGTATGAAATCGCAACCGTCCACTGGCAGTGTGAGCGGTGTCTGCGCGGTTCACAGAACACCCAGCAGGGGTCGCGACGAAAAAATCTGAAGGCCATCCGTGACGGATTACAATTCACACAGGACCACTTGGTGCAGACGCAATTTTATGCACAGAAAACATGACGGAGGAAACTCAATCACACCAAATAAAAGAAGAAATCCCATCCGATTATTGACTCTGACCTGGACATTGAACTAAATGCATCTCCCGCACTTAATGCACTAAACACAGCTTCATTTCACTTTTAAACTTTATTTATTTATATGTTTAGATTTATTTATTTATTAGGCTTCTTGAACTGGGACCCGAGTCCAAAAATTCTTACCATAAACATGCAAAGGTGAACTGAAAGGTCAATAAAAATCCTTGAATCTCGCAGTCGGGGAGCTGACAGCACATTGAAGAGTTATGGACAGGAGGCTTTGGAGTGCTCTGGTGCAGGAGTGCATTCTGGGAGATTTCCTCCTGGTGCCCCTCATTTAGAGAGTTATGCTGACTTCTGATTGCTTCAGATGGAGGAAAGATTCCCTGATTTGTAAACTTTGGCTGAAGCGGCGCCTGTAATTCCAGTTGCGGCAGCAGAGCTCGTATTCAGCCTGCAGATCAACGTCAGAACCCTGAGACATTTGATTACGCACCATCTGGTGCGTTCATGTCCATATTAATAAATAAATGTGATGGCTTCATTTCATTGTTTATATGTAGTTACTGGTTCCACAGTCAGCGGGTTTTGTCTCTGGAGAAAAAGTTTCCTGTTTTCCACCGTGCCCCATAACTGCCTAAAAATTAAAAAGAGCAGAGTGGAGGGAAAGGAGAAAATGAGAGCAACAGCTCAAGAAGACATTGTGAATAAAAGAGGAAAGTTCATGTCACCAGTTTGGCAGTATTTTGGATATTAAAAAAACCTAATCAATAATTATCGATATCGACTGATATGAAATGCTTATATTGTGATATGTTTTTTAGCCATATTGCCCAGCCCTAATGTGTAAATGACTGCCTGTTGTAATTTCCATTAGCTCGGTGATGAAGACTGTATCCTGCCCAGTAAACTGCAAGCAGCTCTGCAGCAGATCCTGGAGGACAGAGAGGACATTTTGAGACAAGACAGTGGAGGTTGGTTTCATTCAATCAGTCACTCAGGTTATCCACTCCATTTAGCTTCTGTACACGAGGGAAATGGGAGCAGGAAGAAGAAAAATCCTCTATAAACTCACCCCTTTCTCAGTAATAACAAAATACATTTTAAGTTCACTTACAATATAAGTTGCAAACAATATCATTCTCATTATTAACTTTTTTTTTCTTCTTATAAAGTGTTTGGAATTGATTTATAGTGGAGCATTTTTTTCAACTCCTCATCCAAATTGTTCCACAGTTTTACTCCATGCACTCAAATGCACATTTGCTATAAAGCAATACTCACCGTTGTACTTCTGAAGTTATTTTCTATCACTTGATCTAAAGACAGAACTTTTGTAAATTAACTGACAATAATTTCTTCCTAGTTAAAGCTACATACAATTCATTAGTATTTTCTCTAACGTTCACTTTATATAAACTTCTCATAGCTTGCGTTTATGTCACAAACAGAGGTTTAGTTTTGGTTTAATATGTGTTGCTTCATACCTCGATACAATAAGTCAGATATGGAACAATAAATGAATAATGTAATGTTTGGAGAGTTGATCGTTTTAAAACGGTTTTTACTTTATTTAGAAGTTCAATGCTTTCACACAGTTTTTGTTTTTATATATTTTATATGGGATATTCCATTAAGTTTCTGATTCAAAAACAACCCCTAATAATCTAACTTCTTGTACTCTTTCCACTAGAATATCATCTATGGACATTATAATATAGTCATCTATTTTCCTGTTCCCTGTTTCTGGTTTAACTCTCATCAAAAAGTATATCTGCAGGATCCTTGCAGTAAAATTATTTTACCCCTCAAAGTGTTCCTCATTTTGACATGTTACAGCAGCAAACCTCAATGTATTTTGAGATTTTAGACAACAAAACAAGATAAAGTGGAGGATAATTGTGAAGTCAAAGACAAATTATACATGGTTTTTGACAGATAAGAATTGTAATTGAGTCACCTGTTGGTGTGATACCCCCACAAAAATCCAGGGCAACTAATTACCTTCAAAAGTCACGTTATTCGTGGAGTTTAGCTGTGTGCAAAGGTAATCTCCTGATGGAAGTTTATGGTCTACTTGCTAAATGCTGTGTGTGGTGGAAAACTAATACTTCACATACTCCTGGAAACCTGGTGATGGCAGCATTATGCTGTTGTCTTTAACAAGGACAGCGAAGCTGTTCAAAAATCTATAAATGGAGCTAAATACAGGGAAATCCTGGAAGGAAACCTGTTACAAGCTGCAGAATACTTGAGACAGAGGTTCAGTTTCTAGCCGGATAACAACCCTAAACATGCAGTCAGAGCTACAAGTTGAAATCAGAACATATTTATGTGTTAGAATGGCCAAGTCAAAGTCCAGACCTAAATTGTACCCCAAAGGTGGTTCTACAACGTCCTAAGGGAGGCTGAATATAAATGTATTCCACACTATTTAGATTTTCATGTCTTGTACTCTGTCACTTACAAGATAGGATCCCCTCAGCATGATACGACCACTGCCATGTTTCACCAAGGAGCGGGAATGCAAAAATTCCGTTGCATTTCCTCTTCACAATTATGCCCTACTTTGTTTTAAAATACGTTGAACTGTGTTGTTTTAATGTATGAAATGTTCATGGGGCTTTAATACCTTTACAAGGCACTAATAAAAAAAACCATAGACCTCGTTGATGTTTTAAGAAAACATCAACTGTGTTCTGAAAGTGTGTCTTCATTGGTGGGTTACTTAACGCTCCTGTCTCCTCATTTAGACCAGCAGGCCGACCTGAGCTCCCTGGTGTCCGAGGGTTTCGTTCGGTTCTTCGTGGAGCTGGTTGGCCACTATCCTCTCCATATGGTGGAGTCCTCCAACGGCACCAAGGAGCTGCAGCGGGAAAGCTTTCGCAAATCTCACCCCTCACGTGGAGTCCGGCAGTTTCTGCAGCTCTTCATGGACACGCAGATGTTTGCTGGTTTCATTCAGGACAAAGAGCTGCGCAAGGGAGGAGGAAGAGGTAAATGATTTTTATGCTGGAATAGCACATAAAGCTGACTATACATTTTACATTTTTACAAGTTCGACCTCAAGTCAACAGTCAGTTGGAAAAGTATTCACACCCCTTTAATGTGTCTGTCTTTTGTTTTCACATTACAGCAGCAAGTTTAAATGCATTTTTCTGGGCCTCTACATGATCGATCTTCACAAAGTAGTAATTTAATGAGGAAGTGGAAGGAAAATAATACATTGGTTTCATTTTAAAAACAATAACAATCTGAAAACTGTGACTTGTATTTGTATTCAGCCCTTTTTGCTCTAATAGCTGTAAATAAAATCCATCTTTTCCTTCTGAATCACACTTTTGCCTTAACATCTGTTGACCTGTCACAAAATCTCAGTAAAACCAGCATTAAAGTTTGTGGCTTTAATTGTGAAGAAATGTGAGAGAATTCAAGGGGTGTGAACGCTTGTGCAAGGGGCAAAAATTGCCATCTCAAAGTTGATCTCCTCTTGCAGCAAATGTCTCACTGATGGGCTAATATTTCCCTCCTCCCAGGGCTCTATGAAACCAGAGTGGCTGAGTATCTGGATTCGTGCCCAGAACCTGAGCCGAGTGGTGTGAACAAATTTCTCAAAGGACTGGGTTCGTGTCCCTCTCTTTAAAACATTCACTTTCAAAGGTCACTTCACAAAAGTTAATTCTTCTTCTTCTTGTTCTCTTAGGAAGCAAGATGAAGCTCCTTCAGATTAAATAAAAGAAGCCCAGTGTCATCACTCACAAGTGGAGAGACTTCATATTTAACAACAGAACAAGTGTTGCTGCTGGACTGGTTTAAAGAAATAAATGTGGGAAAGTCTGTGCTGGGTTGTAAATGGGAGCTTTATTAAAGGACCAATGTCATGTTTTATCCCTGCATGTCTGACAGCGCTGCACTTCACTTCGGATCAAGAACTGGAAACACTTTTAATATTTCTTTCTTCCTCAGATCTGTTTCATGAGAATCAAGTGTTGTGTCTTTGTGAAAGTCCAACAACATTCCAGCTACTGAGGTTCTCAACTTTAACCTGTGGTTGTTATTATTATGATCTCCATTTAAATGGAAACGGTTTACTATTTAGCAGGAAATGTAACTTATCAGTCTTGTAAGTACTTTAAAATTGTAAATAATACGCATCGATTATTTTTATTTTCCTCTTTTATGTACATTCCCTTAATGTTGCTTTTCTTTCTGCTAAAAACAATCTTTCTGCTTTATTTGGTTTCCATTCATTTACTTTTCAGATTTAGTTGAGGTGTCTTAACTCTGAGTAGAACGTTTACTATGTGAATTCACATGTATGATTTTGTACCTGCTGTCCTTGAATTTTTGCATAACTGGACATATTTTCTTTTTTTACATATTGCATATGCTCAAGACTGTTGTACAGTATTTGTAAAACATTTTTTTTTATTAAAGCTGAACATGTCCTAAGTTCTTAATTCAGTTTCCAAAATGTTTATTTTGCAGTGACCCTACAGAACATAACACGTTACCTGTGTGCATTTAAAGCCATTGGTTTTGTTGTCGTCTATCTCTGATGGAGATGCATTAATTGGGGTTTTCTTGGCTGACCAATTTTTTTTTTTCTTCTAACTTCTAAAACATTAGAATAAATTGCTGAAGGTTCTTTAATAGAAATGGTAGGTTTGAATTCAACAGAAAATAAAATAATCCAAGTTTTAGCATAAAAGCCTATGTGCTTAGCCTTGATATGAGTTTTAATAAAATTATTTAGAAAGGGCATCAAAGTATTTACTGTTGGTTGGTGCATTTATAGATCTAAAATGTCAGGACACCAATCAGAACCCATCAAGAACAAATTGCCCAGTGCTTCTTTCTGGCTAATTGGTTGGTTCATCTCGAATCTCTCCCCCGTTAACAAGGATGAAAGTGCATCAAAGATTGTGAGATCCTAACATATTTTTGCTTATTTTTTCACTTTTTTTTTTCTCTCAGCTTATGTGTATTCTCTCCAAAAACGATATCATTTCTCAGAAGCTTAGCTTTATAACAGTGTAGCTATAATAATCATCCAGATAAATGCAGGTTAGAAATTTCACTACATGACTGTCACTGTACAGCTATGTTGATGAAGAACAGCACATTTAATGAGCATCCTCGCACATCATGGGGGATATGCAGCGTTGTTGTTTTTACTTTGCTAGAGTTAAATGTGTCAAGTTCAGCTCAGCCAAAAAATAGCTAGAAAACATCCGTCCATTGTCTCTAGCCGTGTGTCGGTCCATGGTCACGTTTTTGGAATGCTGGAGGAAGTCAGAGTACCTGGAGAGAACCCAGACATACACAGGGAGATTATGCAAACTCCATGCAAAAAAACAAAACAAAAAACAATTTGGGATTTGAAACCAGGACCTTCTTGCTGCAAGGCAACAGTGCTACCAATTCCACCCATGATAGAAAACAGTTTCTCAGAACTCCTTATATGTACAAATTTACCAAACAAATGCTCTGCTGCTTCTTAGATCATTTTCATTTTCATCTTTCATGCTTTTCAGCCATTTTTTCCCCCCCAGTTTGAATGTAGCCCAGTGAATCCCTTCTTTAATAAGATATTAATCCTAAACCAGACTAACTAGTTTTGCCAAGTGTCATGGAGATGCTAATTAAACTTCAGAGGTGTTTTTCAGCAGCAGTTTTCATGCTGCGCACTTCAGTACTTTTCAGGCAACACAGTAAATCACTATGGCCACAGGAGGGCCATAGTGGATTTGCTGATTCTATATGCAGTTGCTGAAAATGTCATCATGGGAATAAGTGTAATTGAGGGACACAGTGTTTTAATGCTTCTATATCTGCATGAGTGCAGATACTATTTATTTTCCCAGATCCAACTTCTTTCTAACAGTTTGCGACATCTGGAAAACTGACCTTTCTTTGAAAGTTTTGTAATTAGTTCTAGCACGAACCAGACTGATTGTGACATCTTCTTGTCATATGTTTGGAGTCATTATAAAAAAAAAAAAAAAAAAAAAGGTTGATCTTTGCATATTCCCTTGCTTTTTGTTAGTATAGCCTGACATTATCACACGGCGTTCCACCATGCTGGGGAAATCCAGAGAGCGTCAAGAAACGTGCTCTTTGAGGATGAGGATGCGACCCAAGCACGTGGAAACTGGACGAGTTTACATCTTTTTGCGTCCGAAACGAGCAGAACTCTCTGAACTCTCTCTGCCCAAGAGTGATCGTGACACTAACGAGTTATTTAACCTCGAAAAGACCGAAAGTTGGAACTATTTCTTTCTTTGACAGAAACTTACATATGTACTTTGTTTGTAGATTAGTTCGACTTTATCTTTTTCGTAAAAATCCGAAGGTTGTGATACTTTGTAGGATAAAAAGATATTCTAAGATGCTTTGGCTTCAGTACAGACGCACGAGCAGGAAACCTACAGCTCCTAAGAATATCAGCGTTTCTAATCAAGTCTCTTAATAACATTTACAAATGAAGCGTGCAGGAATTTTGAAAAATATTGAAATTTTTCAATATGCATGAAAGGGTTATAAGGGTTTTAAAATATGAAAATGAAATATGAAAGTTTGAAACTTTCATATTTAGTCATGGGAAAAAAAACCCCACAATTCTTTTGAACATGTATTTTTCCACTCAGTTGAACAACACGCTTGTAGATTTTGAAGTATATGAATGTGACGAACAATTTAATACCACTATACGTTGTTATAAAATATACAGTGATAGAGAGTGGTCACACTTTTTACCACCTAACTCACCGATCTGAATCTTCAAAAAGTATTACAATGAAGAAAAATCCACTGCATCTAAGGATCTGCAAGCACTCTGTAGTCCCAGAATTTCAGATAAATCATAACCAGTGATGCATGAACATGTGACTATTTGCCATTTTTATTAGCAACCTGGCTGACTGTCAGCCATGTGGGTTTGAGGGAATTTATTGTGAACTTGGAGCAGTTGTCCTGTAGGTGGCAGTGTATGGCTTTATACGCTTAAGTTCAATGAAGTATTGTAAATGCATGAGCACCGAGTCAATTTATGATAAAGACCTACTATCATAGTTTTCCAGTGCCATATGATCTATAAAATGGTTCTCAAATGCACCAATCACCAATTGGACCTTTTCATAGTTTTTCAGTGATAGTGTTTCCTGACTCACCAAAGCCCTCTTGTATCCAAATGCACACTGCATTGGGATGGATAACATGAATTGATTACATGGTGTCAGGAACCAGCAGAGGGTGATGGCCATTTATTGCTTTAGAGAAAAAAAATGACAAAAAAGACAGTTCTAATATGGTTCTTGTTGTGGAAACACAGTAAAAGTTGGAGAGATCTCTTCTACTTCCCTCAAAGATCCAGCAACACCAAAAATGGGTGAGGGTGAAAGGGAAGAGCATTTCTCCTTCCACACTAAAAACTGTTTTTCCCATTCGAAACACTATTTGCAACAGAATCATGACTCAAGTCTTAAGCAGAAGGTTGGGTCCAGAAGAAAGGACAACATAAGGATGAGGGACACAGCATGTTGATGCCAAAGGTAAAACAAGCAAGACTTGCAAAAGTTTGAGTGAACACACTATCAAGGCATGGCTGTGCATGGTAAGAAATATGGAGACAACCTGAAGATGAATGTGTTGTTTTGTCAAGATTTATACTTTTTTGTGCACTCTGTTGCTACAAAACATCTACTGATATATATGGATTGTGTTCTAAAATGACTTTACAACTGCTCTCTCCAAAATGTCCTTTGTGGTTTTACCCACAAGTAGCTGCAGCACTGAGTGTTTTTGTCTCAGTCAAATGAACAATGGAATATTTTATTTGCAGCCCTTTCTGATTGTAAATCATTTGCCTATTTTAACCTGTCCTATCCCAAAATAGGTGTAGTATTAGCTTGAAGAAGTTTTTAGGTCCAAAGTATATGTTTGCATAAAACCAACTGTAGAGATCAAGTTGTGTAACAGTAAGGTAGTACACAGCTAAGCTCTCATCAGTAAAACATAGACTGATTTCAAGTAGAAAAGGGAGACTTTCAGCTGCTTCCATTTACTGTCACTATGTTTTGACAACCACTGCACTGCACAGCTTGAGCATATAAAATATCCTGATGATATAGCTGTTTAGAGAAAGGGCTTACTCACATCTGTGAACATCTGAGTAATTAATAACTGCTGGTTAGAACTTTGGTTCTATGAAAATGAAATGAAAACTTCTAAAATGTTATTTTATGGATAGCGGTTTTTGACACGAGGGGTTATTCACAGCTCTGGGAAATTACAGAAAAAACTGGGCTCACCACAAAAAAACTTTTCTGTTTCTGGGTAGGGTGCTGGTTTGTTAGGTATCCAAGCTACGGCAGCTAAGATTTCATCTGACCTCTCCTTGGGGGAAATCCCCATATAAATTTAGAACGTATGAGCTCACATTCAAGCTAAAAGCTTTCTTCTTGGTTGGTCATTGTGTTATGCATTTAACATGAATATATTATATCTGTATAATATAAGACAGATAATATGTGAACAAAATCAAGCTCCTCTGCCTTCTCCTTGTACTCCCAGTACTAACTACAGAGATATGCCACAGAAACAACCAATCAGAGCCAGGAGGAGGGTCTTAGCGCTGTCAATCACCCTCATGTACATGCCGCTCACACACTCCCCCTTTCTCTCTGGTACATTACTGGTGGATCACCACAACTTAGCCTGTCACAAATGCTAAGGCTAGTTAGCATGGCCACTGATGACGGTGGATAAACAGTTTTCCTAGAACGGTAAGTTGTTTCTTCACCATTAGCACTTTCAACGAGGTTGATTGACAGTGTTAAGACCTTCTTTCTGGCTCTGATTGGTTGTTTTAGGTCGGGAGCGGTGCATTTATTTAGACGGCAATAGAGGCTCAGGGAGGAGGTGGAGGAGCTCGATCTTTTTACAGATCAACGGTCTCATACCATACTGTCACGACATGGTGACAGTTTGAACAAATATGGAAAAACATATTTTTGTAAAAGTTACATACTGCAGCTTTAATTATAACATGTTTAAAAGCCCTGATATTTGGAGTTTGAATTGTTGGAGATGCATTAGGAGATGGTGAGACTCATCATTTCACCTAAATTAACCACACAGTGCTGGAGACGTTTTTCTTCTGGTCCAGGCAGATATCAGTCAGAACCAGTCGGAGCTGCACAGTGATGCAGTTGCCTTGCAACAAGAAGGTCCTGGGTTTGAATCCTGGCCTGGGAGCTTGCATGTTCTCCCCAGGCATGTGTGGGTTCTCTCTGGGTACTCCGGAAGTTTTTGGATTGAGCAAAGATGTGTTTTTAAAAATAGGTGTGAAGAACTTCATGAAATCAATACTTCTCTAAGTAGATTCATCATATCTTAAAAATGTGTCAGAGAGCTTTTCAGAGAGGGAATGAAGTATAAATTGAAAGAGCAGAAAACTCTGGAATTAAACTCCGAATAGTCTGAAAAGATGGAGGGGGGGGGGGAAAGATGGCTTATAAAACATAATAATGATCCTACAAGCATGCCTCAGCCTTCAGAAGTCAATTTAAAAGACAATTTAAAAGACAGACAAGAATTAAAGATAGTCCTTACATCTTATTGATAAGACTATTATTCAAATTTAATTAATAAACATCTAAGGAGCAAAAAGGTTGAGAATGTCATATAGTTAGAAGTTGTTTGCAGGAACAA
Source organism: Anableps anableps (assembly GCA_014839685.1). Classification (NCBI taxonomy): domain Eukaryota; kingdom Metazoa; phylum Chordata; class Actinopteri; order Cyprinodontiformes; family Anablepidae; genus Anableps; species Anableps anableps. Next base: position 8,900,860 of record CM026071.1, read on the forward strand.
CTGACAGTACTTTCCCCCCCAAAAAAGACTAAGAGAACAGCTAAAAGAACCCAGGATTTGCTGGAGGCAAATTTCTAAGTAAATCATAACCATTTTTGATGATATGAGTGCATTTGATTATGAAAAAACCTGAATAGAAAATGTCTGTCGTTACATACCTTGTACCCCTACGATGAGCTGGCAAACTGTTGGTTGCTTCCCCTGCTTCATGTCCACTGACTGCTGGAGAGTATGGAGATCGTTATATAATTCCCATATTTTTTTGTGTCCAGTAATTTTCAATATTGGTGATTAACACCCAGCATGAGAAAAGTTTCTCAAGCAATAACTCAAACTGCTGCTGCTGCTGATAGATGGATAAGTTATTCCCAGGTAAGCTAAAACAGACAGATTCTGATGCTACATGTTCAGCTAGTGCCAACGTAACATATTTATATCATCTTCATGAATAATATTCTACCTTACAGCTAATGAAAACTCCAAGTTCTGTTTCTCAAAAAATTTTGAATAATAAAAAGGATTCTTAATACTGAAATGTTTCGTTATGGCCATGTTACAGTTTAGATTAACATGGGAAAGTTAAGGCTGAAGAAGGTGGATGTTCACAGAGCACTCCAGCGTATCCAAGCAAATTAATGGAAAGTTGAGTGAAAGAAAAAAAAATCCTCTGATTACTGTAGTTATGCAGTAATGAATGCAAAAGGAGCTCTGCCTACATATTGAGTGTACATACAGGAAAGTACATAGACATACTTATTTAGTGCATATTTCTTTATTTAAAAACTTGTTTTAATCATCTGATAAAATACTGAACTGAATTCTGGGCTTTCATTAACTGTAAGACAATTAATCAAAATAACAAAAATAAACAGATATGATATCTCCATGTTAAATTATTATATTTAATATATATTTCACTTTTAGATTTAAAGTACTTCAGTATCTCAACATTTCCAGTTAATTAAGCTGCAGCTGTATTGTAATTGTACCAGACAATAGTGTGAAAACTATCCACAACCTTCTGACAAATTCATTTTTTTGATACATCTAGAAACAAATTTACAACCAAACAATATTATGCCTTAACCAAGTATTCTTGTAGGTTCTTCCTCAAACAATAAAGGTATTGGTCTGAATACCAGTAAAATCCCAGAGGCCTTTTATCATCTCGATTATGATAGAGTTACAGCTTTAGCTATATTTTCACACAGGACAAAAGTGTCTCCTGACCCACATATCTTTTGTTGTGAATGTAATTAATGAATAATAAATTTACACATGGAATACTATAGTGAGGGTAAACAGTTTTTGTAATCTGTGATTCTGAGAAAGTTGAGACAAAAAACAAGGCTTCTAAGAATAAATATAGCATTTAGCATGAATAAGTCCTTCTAACCACAACGCTAAGTCATACAGAGGGCGTGCGAATGAGTCAACAAATGTTTTGACGTATTATTCTCCCAAAACCTCCTTGCCTGTAGGCAGCAATGCATAAAATGACCTCAACATATAAACGACCATAAACATCACGTGCTGACAGTGAAGGTCAGCGTTGGTGAAAAAGATCATTTCCCTACAAAACAGAATTCCAAGGCCTCGCACTAATTAGGATCATCATGGAAAATTGTTCTCATGATAACCTTTTGGACGCTTCAGGTAGCAAATGTTGCAGATCATAGTTTCTGAGAAGACCGTCCCTCCTCCACAGGATTATAACTTCTTGGTTGGTGTTTGAGCAGCTATGATAATGGGAGCACGATAAGACGAGTTATGAAGAGATTTACTTCCCTCTTCCTCCACAAATGACCAGCAACAAAATTACTACAGTAATACCCGCAGGGCTAAAGATTAGTTGATGAAGAACGTGAATATTTTCCTGCATGTGAGCCATAAAGATAGGTTAATGACCTCCACAAGATTACAGTAAACTATAAAGTAGATCCACATATGCTTGTAAACCAATATACTTGGTGTTTACCTGCCTTGTTTTTGACTTAATTTTAACCTCAGCAATCAGACAGAAATATGACCGGGATAGTTTGCAGATCTTTATATGTTCATTTAAACCTATGTGTTTATGGTGAAATTATTTTTCAAGTGAATTTGTTACTCATAATCTTTTTGACTGAACTTAAATTGAAGCTACAGTATCTTTTGCAGCAATTAGTATATTTTTTTTCTTCAAAAAGGCATTAAATAAACATCACACTGATCCCTTTGCTATCTAATACTGTCCTTTAAATCAAAACTATCAGATTAAGTGGACATTCAAATTCAAATTCAAAAATGCTGTTTTGATCCCAAAGGGAAATTAAATGTTGCTGTGACTTATGTTAATTCAAGATTCTTCAAAGAGTTATTGTAGATGGTGATGGCTTTCAGCAGGAAAGAGCTCCTGTAGCAGTCTGTATTACAGCAAATTTTAAGCCTCCAACTGAAGACACTCTTATGTTCAGCAGTAACCTATTTTCAGCAGCTATTAATATTTTCAGAAAAGTATCCCACATCTAGTACTCATTTATCTTAAATTATACATAGCTATCCATGTTTAATTTGACATATAATAAATCAATTTGATTTTTTGCCACTGCATCCAGTCAATGTTTCACTGGAGTATTTGCTTTTCTTCACTGTCGTAATTGGGTATATGTTTTGATCCTTGGGTGTTTGAGTTTGGTTTTGATTACTTTTAAGTTCTTTATTATTGTATATATTATTGTATAAAAAGTCTTGTCATATACAGTTAATTTCTCTGTGTTCATTATTCCTGAAAAGAAAGTTTCTTTGTTTATTCTTGTGTTCTGTTCTTTATGCATTTGGATTTATTTCTCTTAGATCAATTAGCATTTTCTCATTGGTGTGTAGTTTGTGTGTGTCTAGTTCAGCTCCCCGTGTTTGTTATTCATCCTTGCCTCAGTCTCCCCGTTTGCTCTCTTCCACATCTGTTCCTAATCGCCTGATTCGCTCATCTGCATTCAGTGCCTTTCTCCACTCTCGTCTCAGTATATAAGCTCACTGGTTTTGGCTGTTCTTTACTGGTTCTTCTGTTATCCTGACTGTGCTCCATTTCCTGCTCTTTCTGCTGTTCGCCTGGATGTTCACTGTTTTGCTTATTAAAGAAGTCTGTTTCTGCCACAGTCAAGCTCTGTGCTTGGGTCCATTACTAACCCCAAATAGGTCTGTAATTTGCTGCCCTATTAAAATGTTCCACTTTGACATGCATGTGTTTCACAATATTTAGCCATCAATTTATTTAACCACAGACTCCTTTATAACTACAAATGTGACTGAATTAAATTTTTTATGAAAAAAATACATTGCTGTTTGAGATCGTTGTTTTAATATACTAAACATTCAATTCAATTCAACTCCAAAAATGTTCAGGGTGTTATCTGCTGAAAGTAAGATACATACTGCTCTTAAACTCTCCACAGAACCCCACTTTAAATACTGTTCTTTCAAAATAGCCTTAAAAACTTTGTTAATCAATGTGGTCAGAGTAACTCATAGTCTGGAAATGATGTATGTTATGTTAAAGATTTGAACTATGTGTTTCCATTTCCTTTTATAATAAATATAAAGCTTGTTCAGTCAGCAATCATAAAAACTTTAACAAAATCCTTTAATATAGCTTTTGGGGTAACAAACATGCAGATGAAGGTGCTCTGATCATATGTGACTATGACTGAACTATTTGGCCTGAATGTGTGGGGAACACCTTAAACTCCACATCCTGAACACGATCCTCATTATGAAACATGGTGGTGGCAGCATTATGCTATACGGATGCTACCGGGGAAGCTGTTCACAGATGATTGGAAAATGACTGGAGATAAATACAGGGGAATGTTGGAGGAAAACCTGTTTGCTGCAAAAGACTTAAGACTGAGGCAGAGGTTCATCCTCCAACAGGACAACAACCTCAAACACACAGCCAGACCTACAGTAATATGTTTGATATCAAAGGATAATGTATTAGAATGGCTCAGTCAAAGTCCAGATTTAAATCTGATTGAGAATCTTTGGCAGGACTTGAGAACTGATGTTCACAGATGCTATATATCTGCTAAAATCTGAATGAGCCTCAGCTGTTTTGTAAAGAATGGACAGAGAATTTCTGTCTAACTGTGCAAAGAGGCAGAAGCAGTGGTAATGTTAATGAAAAGCGGTACAGTATGCCTCAGGGGGGCCTGAATACAAATGCACGCCGCACTTTTAGATTTTATTGGTCAAAAATTAATACTTAAAAAATACATTGGTTTTTTTATGTCAAGTTATATGTAAGTATTAATATCTTTGCAAGGTACTCTTTGTCCTGTAGATTTCAAGACCTTTTCCGATCCCTCCACTGCCAGATAAAGTGAACACAGTGAGCAAGAAGATTGTTACAAAATCAGTGGAAACACCTCAAATGTAACATTGTGTTTTTTTCTCTTGGACACAGCACACATTTTTCCCTTGGTACCTTGAACTTATCATCTTTGCTCTCCAGTGTCAGTGTAACTGTCGGTTCAAGTACAGAGGATGGTAAACATTGTGTCGTTTTATGGATCACTTCGACACACAGCTTCCCTGTTCACGTGTATCCTTCCATCGGACTCTGTGGCAGCACCGCCCAGCCCCACCGTCCCGGCAAGATAATGCTCTGCTTGAGACATTCACCTACGTCATTTTTGATATTTTTATTGTCAGGCCAACTTTCATGCATTCAAGGAAGCGGAATGAGACTGCGCGTCATTTAATCACATTTCTCAACCCTTCCTATAAGTGTGCACAGCACAACGCCCAATAAATGACTGTGCTGAGGTGATACAGCAGTATTTGTGTTTGGGTTACTAAATAACCAAGTCTGTTAGGCAGCTGTTACTGCACAGACATGCTATCCCTAATGTCCCACAGGAATTAGTCATTACCATAAACTGAAATAAGTAACCAAATTTAAATAAATTAGACAAACACACATGTATTTGCTCATCTGTTTGTGCTGTTTTTATTTCCTGAATTACATGACGAATAACTGTTTAAAACTAAAAATACTTTCTAATCTTCCTCACAGGATACTGAGTTCACTCTTAGTATTTTCTTTCCTTCCTGATAAAGAAGAAGCATCACTGAAAGAGTCATCTCCCCCGGTTAGCTTGTGTAACGTTGGTCAGCAACACTGAACACTGGTGAAAAGCAGGAACAGGAGGTCATTCTCTCAGAGGAGAGCTCCTGTGTGAAGATAGTCCCGCAGCAGCACCTGTTACCTTATCACTGGATGCATGGAAATGACTCTTCCATACGTGTTTCTCATCTCATACAAACCGACTCATGCAAAGCGCAGCAGTGCCAGTTTTGTAACTAATTCAACAATGGCTGCCCTACTCTGTTTGGATCTGTGTATTCTGGAGAAGGAGTAATAAAGTTCTCCATTTCAAACTGTAGACGTTATGATTCCAGGAAGGGCTGGCCCAAGGTTTTATGGGGCCCCAAGAAAAATTTGTTTTGGGGGCCTACTTCCTGTCAAGCCCGTCAATGATCAGCCACCTCTAACAGAATTTGAAAAAAGTAAAACTATGCATGAAATGCGACACCATGACACAAATGGTCAAATAGATTCAAGATGCCAGCCAGACTTTACTGATTACAAATTAACTCATTCTCACTTTGGATGTATAGTTACCTACAAAACATGTTATGAAAAACTTTTCTATTTGTTTGCTATTTGGTTATAAAATGGTATTTAATCAAACACCAATATGCCCTCCTAAAACAAGCGTCCAGGTGTCTCTGCTGACATCACATGAGGCATCAAGCAAACAATCTGAGCTCTTTTGCTTATTTTGCTTTTTTGCTCTTGTTTTACCCCCTTTTTAGTCACGTTACTTATCAGATTCCTCGTATAAATGCGTTTAATTATGTGTGGCTGAAGCAGAACGTTTGAGCTGTGACTCAGAAAAGGAACATTTGGCCACAATAAAGCAAAGTGGTTTCTGAAAATTGCCAGGAAACATCCATCTCTGACTCAAACATCTAAGATCGAACCCCTTGCAACTCAAGAAGTCCAGAGTCTAGTTTGAAATGTGTGAAAACCTTCTTCACTGCCATAGTGTTTGTTAATGTCAGCTGATTAGCTCAATCCTTATGGCTCTTATGATGTTCAACTCAAATGAAAACAAAGAGAAACTAGCTGTATTTTTTAACAGTGCTTTTCAAAATGTGTGTAGTTTGTGAAACCCTATTTTGGAAATCCATACTTTATAACCCAACTGTGTTTTTAGTGTAAGTCTACATTTCTTGGAGATATAAAATACACCCCCGGAGAGTGTATTTAGATTGGCGGCAATAAAAGTTTGACGACGTTAACCACTGAAACTGTATTAAGCTTTGAAATATATGGTCTATGTAAGAATCGGGCATGTTTGGGGGTTCTATGCTACACCTCAGTTCAGATCTGGTTTTGAAGAAAATAAATGCAACTGTCAGCTGAAGGATTTATGTAATTTAGATTTGTTTTGAGGTATGTACAGGAAGTCTAAGTTTGTCCATTATGGATGATGGAGTGGACACAGTACATAAAGGTAGAACTATAACAATACAAACACAGAATGGGAGCAGTGTTAAGTGGCCAGAAATCATAACAGCTTTCCTTAAATCTGAGGCTTCTTCCTCCTTTTCCTCCTCCTCCTCCTCTTCCTCCTCCTCCTCCTCCTCTTCCACCCCAAGGCCAAGTCTTTCCATTTGCATAGAGGGCTAAAAAGGGAGCTGACAGAACAGGCCAGGTGGTAACAGCCAACAAACACTGAGGAGGAAGGAGGATCCAGCTCCAGCACTGACTCTAGCGGTTACCACTGAACAGACACAGTCAGAACTGCAGCACAAGTTCACACCAGAAGGAGCAACTTGAGCAGAAGGATAATTAAAACTCCCACTGGGATTTCTGAAGCAAGACAACTTTTTAAAAATGTATTCCTGTGTGGGAAGGGAGTGAGCTGAGCCAGGCTGGGTGAAAGATCAAGAAGGGATCATCTGACATCTTCATCCTTTAACAGGTAAATTGGACCTTACAGATCTAAATCTCCTGCTTTTAAAACATTGACTCATGAATGGTGTGTTGCTTGCTCCCAAGTACTGTAGCGCTGGTCAAGGAACACTCCTTAAACCAACAGAAAACAGCAGCTGTGACAGCTGTGTTAATCCGCAACAAATTAGGGTGTTTCTTTAACCATCTCATCTAAACTTGTTCATAAAATCTTGATTGGTATTGTTGGATTATCAAAAAAACTACATTCTGAACCCTTGTAGCAGGCTCACAAATGTATGTTCTGTATGTTTGGCTTGGATTCGTGTCTCTGCATACTGTTGCCCCCATTGTCTTTCTTGTTTACACATATTCCCATCTGTTTCTGCTACAGCCCACTTTGCATTCGGTTTAACCGTCTCTGTATGCCCCCCCCGCCTCCCCCCAGCCCCCCCCCCAACTCTAAAAGACGTCAGGTAGATCAAGTTTCATTTGCTTTGCAAAGTGAGAACAGGTAGTACTGCATGACAGTCGGATATACAGGATATACAGAAACAGGCAGTTGGGACGAACACAAAGGAGTTGCAGAAGTGTGAATCCAATACTTGATGAGGCTTGCAAAAAAACAAAAAGGCTAATTTGACTCACATCCAAATGAGCTGTGATTCGGTCTGAAACAGGTCAGTAGGACAGGAGAGGAAAAACAGAGCATTAAACCACGCCAATAAGGGCAATAAAGAGACCCGCCCAGTGTTAGAAGTTTATGTTTTGGGTTCAGCAGAAACCCAGTGCACGTTAATATTTGACCCCACCGAGGAGTTATCAGTCTACAACTCATCCTGAAAGCCATTTTTGGGTTGCATTTCCTCCACGTGGTCACACAAGATTCTTTTAAATAGATGAGAGCATGACCTGATTGGGTTTTTTTTACATTCCACTTATGAGGAGTCTGTTGTGTAAACAGTCACCACAACCTTCACCTCAAACTGTACAACGACTTTTTACCTCACTGTTTGGTAAAAGACGTCTAAAAAAATGCTGAGGTAGCAAATAAATCAATTATTACATTATTATTTTTGAATGTCTTAATTAATTAAAACTGGATCTAAATAGAAAAACATTCAGAATTCTTTAAACATGCCAGTAATTTATTAAGCATATAACTTTAAAAAAAAAGGAAAATCCAAAAATTGCAATTTGAAACCAAGCATATTTGTTCTTTTTTTTTTTTTTTTTTTTTTCAATTATTTCATAATTCTTTGGCAGTGCACTAAAGAATTATTCAAACTGTCACTGTAGCATGTCAGAAAGCCTCAAACATCTGATTAGTTAACAATCAATAGAATAGCATTTGCCATGCAACATGGAGAGGTAATTCCTGAGGTGATGCAGCATGAAACACATAAAATAATAAAAATACATATGATCACATATTCTTTTTGTAGATAAAATAAAGCCAATACTTTCTTTTTTTATTGTGGCATTTTCACACCTCCATGCTGCGGATGGTAAAACAAATGTTACTTTACTTTTAATTTAAAATTTTCCTTTAAAAATTGATGAAACAATCTTACAAAACAATCTTAGTTCCATACTTCATTCTTCTGTTTTCTAAGAATTCAGTGGATCAGAGCTTGATGTAACTTTTTGTAAGTAAGAAATTTATTATGTAAAGAGCATTCTGTTGTGTTCCTCCTCACTGGTTACAAGATTAAAAATGGTAAACCTTTAACAAAATGGCAAGTTGGTTACTAAATGACTCTGAGGTCACATTGAGCACATAGCTGAAGTCTGAGGCAAGCACTTTAGATTTCAATTTAGCGGTTTCAAAATTACATGTTAAAGACATGGAATTTAGTTGGTTCTTTTTTAAATTCTGTTTACACTACATGCAACACACTCACCTTAGAACAAGGATCTGTTTAATCATATTGTATGTAAGAATATATGTATAACCTTTTATGCACATGATTAGACATTTAGTATCAGCAATATGTCTAGTGGTTAATTAAAAGCCAAAAAAGTATTTTATTATGAAAAATATTCCCTTAGCTAATTATTTATGTTAAGTCATTTGAACTTGAAGGTTAGCAGCTCGAAATACTTTCTCAGTTGTTCAGTCCAAATCCATTGGAGACAAGTACTTTGGTCAGTTTCATTTGTAGAACCCTTAATCACATTTCCTTGTGGAAAGTTAAATATTATTCAGGAAACAAGCTGAGATTTTGCTTCATCATTTATTGCAGGAAAACAGACCACTCCTTATAACTGAATTTTAGTGAAACTGATGGGATGTCATTACAATTACACAGAAAAATCTGTCTTAATCCTTGTGAAGCATGATCAGATTCAGCAAAGAGTGAGCGTAGCAGGAATGTCAAGGGTAGATGGAGCGATTAGCTGGAGAACAAGCAGGGACTTTGTGCTTATGGGAGAACTGGGATAGGACCAGCCCTGAGGGCACAGTGACAAGAACACCTGTGTTCCTGCAATTTTCATCCCCACACACACAGGGTGTGTCCAAATTCAGGGGCTGTGTTCGTTTTTTTAAAGTTGCCTAGTGGCCTTTATTCATTAGAAGCTGGACAGGAAGAAGGATAAAGAAAAGGAAAACATACAGTAAATGGACAGTAAATATCAAATATCGATATTGGCCCAAATTTTCACATCGGTGCATCTCTATTTGTTTACATCCACAATTTCTTTCCACTCGGAAAGTCTGAGAATTTTTCAAAAATCGACTTTGAGATCCAATATGGCAGCTCCTCGCATCAATAATAGCAAGCTGAGGTGGCAACATGTTCATTTTACAAGAAACACTTGGAAGAGTGTGTCTAAAAACAATTTTACATGAAACAGCATGGTAAGAAGAACTTGGTACAAATATGTTAGAGGAACAATGGGATGCTGCCATGCCTTGAGCCACTGCTAAATATTCTATAAGGTGCATTGCACAAAGGCAAAATCAATTAAAATTTACTCGGCAGTTGGTGACGCTTGTAATAGATGTGTATGGTCACCGGTTAATCATATGCACATGTTTTGGGCTTCTACCAGTAAATTCAGGGAGACTTGGAGTCCCTTTCTATCCCTAATAGACACCATCACTTTGCTCCCTGACACAGAGGCAAATTAGACTGTTTGTAGACATTTTTTATTTTATTTTTAATATTGTTATTATTTTCTTCTTTTTGCCTGTTTTGGAATGTGTGTGTGGATGGGTGGTGGCGCACGTACATATATGTATCTGTACTCTATGTAGCAAAAGGGACTGGATCGCTGCTTAGTGTTTGTTTTGTGGAGTTTGTCTTCAGGGTAGGGTGGTTTAGGGAGAAAACAGTAAACAACTTTTTTTTTTTAATTATTGCCTTTTCATTGCAGTTACAATGGTTGATATTGTATATCAAGTTGTTTAAAGTTTAAGAGAATGAATGAGAACAGAATTATATTTTTGCTCATTCTTCAGGTCTGAACTTTGACTGGGCCATTCAAACACATGACTATGCTTTGATCTAAATCATTCCATTCACTGAAGCGCTGGTTGGATGTTTAGGGTCGTTTTCCTGCTGGAAGGTGTATCGTCACCTCCAGCATCTAAGAGGTTTTCTTCCAGGATTGTCCATCTTCCATCAACTCTGACCAGCTTTCGCTGTTCCCACTGAAGAAAATCATACACACAGCTTGATGCTGCATCTCCATGAAGATGGGTTTTTCATGGTGATTTTTGGTCTCTTCTGAGCAGAGTAACTTCTTTGACATGTTTGCTGTGTCCCCTACATATTTGTGGAAAACTGCAAAGGGGACTTCTTATTGCTTCCTTCTTGCCACTCTTTCATTAAGGCAAGATTTATTTGAGAAGCAGATATACTGCTGTCGGATTTCTCCACCTGAGCTGTCGAATTCTTCAGTACCTGAAAAATCAAACATCTAAGGGCCTTAAACTGAACAATTGCATTTAAACTCTGTGTAAATTACACACAGCTGGACTCTGACTTTTGAAGGCAGTTGGTGGCACTGGATTTTATTTAGGGGTATTATGTATGAAGTATGGAGAGCTGAATTTTTTAAAATAAATTTTGAATACAGTCTTTCATTTTCATTTTACTACATAACATAAAATCCTAGTAAAATACTTCAAAGTTTGTGGATGTAGCATGAAAAAGTGCATGACCTGTTGATGATTCCAAAGAGATCTCTTGGTTTTTGGCAGAATATTACAAACCAAAATGGACAGTTATTCTAGATCAGGGGGCCTCAAATCCAAGCCCCAAGGGTCAGTGTCCTACAACGTTTAGATGCGTCTCTGCTTCAACTCACTTGAGTCAAATAATGAGGTCATTTGCAGAACTCTGGAGGGCTTGACTGCATATTGAGGAGGTAATTCAGCTATTTGAATGACCCAAGTCATGCAGTTTAAAAGACAATTATCCCTGATACTGACCAAATGTATGTAAACTTTTGAATTTGAAGAAAGATACAAAAAAATTTAACAGTTTAATAAATTCATTTTAGTTAAGTTATTTATGTTTCCTATGGTGGGTAATGCCACCTGCTGGCATAAGTAGATATTTGTATTTTAAATCCCAGAAACAGCGACCTGTTCTGTTTTGGTGCACTTCAGCTTTACACGCCAGATGTGTTAAAGCCAGCTCTCCTGATACTGATAAAAAACATCTGACCTGGTCTGCAAGTAGACAGTCGAACTGTCCAAGGTCTACCGTATGCAACTGAAGCTAAGAAGAAAGTTAGATTAACGAAAAACATCTAGGAGAAGCATTTTAAATAGTTAGCAGAATAGTCTGCAATGCCATTTGTTAAATCCAAATTAGCAATTTGTTTGGTTTTTTTTTTTTTTTGCTTTGTTCTTATTCATGTTTTACACAGTCTTTCAATACCTTGAAATCCAGGAAACATAACATTTTTGTTCTGTCAAGACAAAAATCACAACAGTTCACTCTGAAAGAAGAAGTTTAGTTTAGTTTATAATTTCTTTGATTTATTGTTGAAGCAAAGGTCTTTCATATGGTCTGGCTTTAGCTTCTAGTTCCATTTCAGGTTGAAATGTTTTCACGTTTTCATGAGGAACATTGTGTCCTAAGTGACGCCTACATTGTACCTGCACAAATGCCCACATACCAAATGTTGACTGACACGTTCCCCTGTCCTGCATAACTCTTGTCTTGTTTGTTTTTGCCTATTGATCGAGTGATTTGACATTACTCATCACATTTGACCCGATTTGCATCACTCGTGTGACTAAATTATTTACATGGACACGGCAGAGCAATATCCTATCAGCTTTGTAGCGTTTCGTGTGTACTGGGGGGGGTAAAAATAGCTCAGGGTTCATACAGCTATAGCTTGTATAAAATCTGCTCTTGTTGACTTGTTAGGATTATTGTAAGGGATGAAAGATCTGCTCATATAACTAATCTCTCCTGTTTATTCATTCTTTGTAGATATTCCAGAATTTACAGTCTGATCAGAACTGAAGAATAGACCAGACTGTCAAAAAAGGTGACTTGACGAAAGAGAGGAAGCCTTAAATTTTGAAAGATGGAACAAAGCACTCCAAAGGTCTGGCACATGCAGATTCCTGGACAGGAAGTTCCAGGAGAGCTGCAGAAGAAGATATCGGTGGCCAACCAACCAGAGTGCTCCATCTGCTACAACACCTATGACAATGTCTTCAAAACACCCAAGCTACTAGAGTGCACCCACACCTTTTGCCTCGAGTGCCTTTCCCGACTCATGGCTGTCTCGCTGAACGACCAGGACGGAAGCGATGGCAGCACGCGCCTCTCTTGCCCCTTCTGCCGTCATCCCACCATGTTGCCAGAGGATGGTCCCCCTGCCTTGGCCACCAGCCATGAGGTCCTCTGCAAACTCCCCAGCCACCAACAACAGGAGGAGCCAGTGTGGTTGGAGGGTGAGAAGCTGTGTTACAAGAGCTCCAGACAGGACGCCGTCTCAGGAGCCCCTGACAGTCCTGCAGCCTTCTGCATCTGCATTGACATTGGGGCCAGTAAGTCAGTGGATGCTCCAGTCCAGACAAGGCGCCGGAGCTCTGGCCTGATGGGCAGACTGGCAGACTGGAAGAGGATGGTGCTCTTCATTGTGCTTATGGTGCTACTGGTTGTAGTTGTGCTGTGGCCTCTACAGTGCGTGTTCACAACAGGAAACATGCGTTGTATGAGAAACGGACCCCAAATCAGCACAACTGCAACCACAACCACTACTTTTGGCCCATTTATCAGCAGATCTAGTCTAAAAGGATGAACAGTTTCACTTACAGGTTTTTTGCTGTAAATGTTGACAGTAAAGCCACTTTGTGACTGTTTTAAAATGTCCTTGAGACTTTTTTTTTTTTTTTAAATAACTGCACTTTGGATAAGTGCATTTTTGCAACTTGTGATGGACTGGCAACATGGCTGTTGCTCAAAGACTGCTGTAGATAGGGACCAGCCCACAAAACCCCACAGGAATCAGGTGGTATAGAAAGTGGGTGGATGAATGAATGAAGGGCTATTACAACTGACATAACTCAGACTTTAAAGCTTCTGCTACAAACATTTGTTTGCCTACATATCCATTTTAAAATGACTAAATGACCACAAGCAAAAGTCATATAAACAACTCTACGAGGTATAGAAAAAGCATTGGTAGCTGTACATTTGCACTTTACTCCAAGCTTTTATTCTGAAATGAGATAAATGACATCATCGAACAGGTTTTGTGTGTTAAGCAGAACGTTTAGCACCGAGGTAGAATCCTGTTGTTGTGTCCAGGCCAAACAGCGGAGCTTCAGATTGTGACATTTACTGTCACTACGGAAATGTGAACTTTGTCACCTGAGAGAATGAATGGGATCCAAGTGTGCCACTGACAAATTATGTATAATGTGACTTTGATTGTGCCTTTTGATATGTCTTTGTTTACAAAACTACAATTAAAAGTGAAGTATTAAAGTTGTCTGTGTCCAAACTGTTTAAATGAGGTACAAATTGAAAAGAAAAAAAATACTTTAAACAAATACGTTAATTTTAAGTCACATTTTAAAATTAAAAAATAATAAATCCCCTGAGTTTTGTAACAATAAAAAAAAAAAAAAAAAAAAGATCAGTGAGTTCCTCCTGCATCAACCTTTAACCTCTTGGCTGTGAGTGTAAATCTTTCCTTTGCTTTGCCAGGAAGAGGTCCTTCCTTTATTCCTGGAGGAGGTGCGTCATGAGGAGGAAAAGTTGGGCTCCGGATTTTCCCAGTTTGCTCAGCTATTAAACAGAGTCGATAAGACTCACCTGAGATTTACACTTTTATTTGGAAGTAGATTATAAATGTATGACTTCCCTAAAGGACCATTTGGACTGCTGGGAAACATGGTTAAACATTAAACCCGGATAAATGCAAACGTGGCAACGCTTTGAAACAGCAAGTTGAAAGGCGCTCATGTTAAAAATAAACATGCTTATTATTCTTCTGCTTCTCAGAAGTCTTCAATAAGTGTAATTATGATTCACCAGGACCTCAAGCAACAAATTTAGATTATATAGTTTTTCTATGGTTGTACTTGTTTGGGTGTGACTATATTTCTAATTCCCTAACATATGGACACTTTCAAGCAGTCGATGTCAATAAAACATTAAACATTTACAACACAGCAAAGACAAACAAATAAACACGTGACTTGGTATACTGTGCCATCATAAAGTTTTTTTTTTATTGTATATGATATTAAACCATTAAGAGGCCGTTTCCGGCAACTCATTGCATCAGCAGTTGTAGCCAATGCTCCCCCCAAAAAAGGCGTCTGGGTGGAGCCAGTGCAGGATGGACAGGAAACTTGGACGACATCTTCAGGCGCACTGCAACCAATGAGGGGAAGGAATCGAAACAAAATCACATCAACGTGTCCAAGTAAAATGTCAGCGGACCAGCGGAAATAAAACATGGCGTCACGACTGCAGACCTCTGCGGGTTCAGACTCAGAATTTACTCCATCCTGATAAAAATAAACCTTGATACAAAACAGAAATCCAAGGATGAATAAAAGAAAATTAGTCTGAAGAAAAACACATTAACAGCAACAGTCTAGTGCACTAACAAAAACACTTCCACATCCAACAGACTTCCACACAGCCTGAGAAAAAGAGTTTCACACTTTCAAGTACTAAAGTTTCACCAAATCATACACAAGTTGACCCCACACAGGCGCAGTGACAAACAACGGAAAAAGAACAATCAAAGTTACGCACAGCACATAACCACACGACACGGAAACAATCCACAGATTACTTCTCCCTCATCTAACGGAGCTCACTAGAAAAGAAAAAAATGTTTAAACGTCTCTTAATGTTCTGATTATAACGGAGGACATCGAGTAGTGCAGCATTTCAAATACAGGCAGTGCAGGTCGTCACTGACGCAAAGCGGAGATAGCTTTCAATCAACGCACGAGAGCTATTCATCACAAAGCAAATCACTGACTGCATTTCACCGGCTGCATTTCAATAGTTAGACCATGAAAAGCCTTTAAACTTCAAACAAGGGATACAGCGTTCAAAAATGGCTGCTGGAGATTACATTCAACAAGATCAAATCAAAGTTTTCAGAGTGATGATCATTTCAGTGCAGTGACAGAGTATTGTTATTTCCACTATGAATCACGCTCTGACACTGCTGTGTGTTTGTCCTTGACCCGGTTAGCTGGAGACACTTCAGTCAACAGTAGTGTCTTCTGATTTGTGGTTTATTGTCAAAGTTTGAAAAAGGAAAACAAATATTTTAAAACATTGGATATTTTCCTGATGTTGGACACCATTTTCAGGCTCATGAAGAAGGTGAAAAAGTCTTCTGTCAAACTTTCGGGACAACCGTGGCTGACTTATGACGCACCGGGACACATGCAAGGATCACCCAGAGTTCTGTGTTTATGCACCGGGCTTAAAGCTGTCCCTGAGCGGTAACTATGCTGGGAGGGGGGCTGGCGGCCCGCTGCTGTTGAAGAGTGCCGCTGCTATAAAGATGGGTGTTTGGACTGTAACAATCTTTACAATAGGCGGTGCATCCCAGTGAATCTCAGAACAGCGCCTTGAGAAAGTATTTATACCCCTTCAAACCTTAAGGAAATTTCTACATGTCTTATCCTTTTTTTTTTTTTTACAAACACAATTCTGAAATGTTTGGTATGTAGTTGTTCAGTGAAAATCAACTATTCAATTAATTTTCAGTTAAAAAATTAATGGTAACACATTGAGCAGGTTTCAGAGGTGAAATATCTTGGTTTTGTTCTTCTCTTTCTTCATTTGAAAAATGTTAAATTGGTGAGCGGAGTTGCGAAAGCAAACATACATGCTTTCCGATTAATCCGATTTTCTTCCATCTCACATTGCAAATAGTTTCAAGCACTATTATGATTCTCTCCCGTTTAAGTTAGTGTGTGTCCTTCTGGTCTCAAGCAACACCAACAACCATCTGGCCTCTAAAGATTATATATAACCAAGAAATTAATATTTTGGAAATATATCCTGACAAATTCCATCATTGCCATGTGCTCAAAAAAACTGAATAGGATGGACTTTGACAACTTTGTACTGTTAAATTAATTTTTAAATGTTTGAAAGGTCAGCCCAAGATGGTTCCACGATGGTCCTCGTTTCATTCTGATCGGTTTTAAGGTAATTTTAGGATTTATATTAGATATGATGTATAGATATTTTATCTTGCTATGCTGTTGACTGTCTTTTAAACTGTTTTCTGTTGTTAAAGAGCCATCTGGGAATGTGCATTGCAAATTAGCAAAGGCTATAATGGTTATAGTATTCAGTATTTGCATACTTAACACTTGTCCCCATGCAAATAAAGAATACAGAAAGAAACGCTGCAGCTACCACCATTGGTCATCGTTTGGATATTATATTCAGCACCCAACTGTCCTTTTAACAGCGTCTCCCTCCAGAGCTGTGAATCTCTTCATCTCTTCCAGCGCTACGGGGAGAAAAATTTCATAAGCGGACTCATTTTTACTAAGTAACTTCTGAGGGCAAATGGTTGAACTGGATTTTATTTGGGGGTATCAGGGTAAAGTGGGTTCTATACAACTGCAAACAGAACTTTTCAGAGTTTTATTCATAAATTATGTATCATTTTACTTCAACCTTGCGCCACTTTGTGTTCATCTATCACACAAAATCCCGATAAGACGGCTTGACGCTTTTGCTTGTAACATGAGAAAATGTGAAAAGGGTTGAAGGGCTGAGGAGTTTACTCTTGCCTTAAAGCAGGTTATTTTGAGTTCTGGAGGTTAAAAATAACCAACAATCTGCCGGAAAGCACAGAGGATTCGTCTACGGCACCAGTCTACTTATCTCATAAATGACGTCAGTTTACTCGCCCGGCTGGCATCAAACCTGGATTACAACCGTCTTCTAAATTACTTTTGGGAGACAAAGCTATTCTTTAATCTCAGGCAGATGGCCATCTGGCCCACTGCAATCGCCCCCCTTTTCCTCGTCTCCTTGTGACAATCCCGTCCCGACAGATGTTGAACTACATCAGACCTGCAGCTCTCTGAGGACGGCTCAGCTCGCAGTGTCCATTCAGAATTTCCTCTCTCACCGATTTTTACTTCAGGAAACATCTGAACTGAAGTTATGGCTGCTTTTCGAAATGAAGCATAGCACTCATTTAGAAATAGCCTAGCTATATTAAAATAAATTTCATAATCATGTTACACAACCTTTATATCATCATCATACACAATAAAATCATGTCGTATTGAAGGGAAGAACAAACACTTGTGAAATTTGTGTCTCAGAGGGACCACTGCTCAAACTTCAAGACAAGACAGAGACACGTGTTCCTAAAGTCACCTGTTCTCTGTGGAAAACTATCTCATTATGCCCAGGAGCAGAAGCACAACACCTGATTAGCATTTACAACAGCAAGGGATTACATACATCTTCAGTCACCTTTAAAAAATAAATTCAGTTCACATGTACACCCAGAATTTAATCAGTACTTTTAAAAGAATTAGAAGGGTGGGGCTTGAGTGCCCTTCCTGAGCCTCAGGACCCTGTCGCAGGTTACGTAAACGCCCCTTTTCATCACATTAATAAACCCCCACGGCTTGAGAGACGGAGCGCAGCAAAAACAGTGCAAGGTTCAAGTTCAAATGGCAGCCAGCGAAAAGAGAGGAAGAAGGATGTCTGGAGGCAGGCCGGCAAACAGCCGCTCAGGTCCCGCGGAGCTTCGTTCGGTCAGACCCAGGGACTGATGTTTGTCACAACTGTCAAGCAAGAGTTTCTGTTTAGCAGGTTGGCTTCAACTTCCAAGGTTTTATAGGAAGAAAAAAAGGAGATGAAACAGCTGGCTAAGGGAAGCTATGGATTACAGACACATCCTGTCACAAGGCACTTCAGTTGGTTGAGTCAGGGTGTGTTTGATGGGACAGAGGCGTGGGGAGGGGGTGGGAGTGGGGGGGCATGAGGGCATCATTCTGTAGGTTCCTCTCTGTTCAGAGGGTGGGGTCAGACTCCAGACTGAAAGGTCCAGCAGCACGGCAGCAGGAGAGGAGTCCGCTCACCGCCTCGAGGCCAGGCCAGGGTCCGTTAACGCAACACTTCCTGTCACCCCCAAAGGGGTTTCACAGACTCCGGCCAAGCAACACCTCTGCTGAAGCTGCACACAAGAGGAATAACAAGCATCCGATGGAATGATGGACAACACATTCTCACCTACTGTGATTACCCTGGATCCAAAAAGTGTCAACAAAATGATTTTAGGATGTAAACAATGAGATAAAAATAAATCTTTTTTTTTTTTTTAACTTGGTCCACCTTTAATGTGACATAATTCCTGTACAATTTACCCAAAAAACAAACTGGAGGGAAAAAGTAATAAAGATGCAATAATCTGGTTGCAGAAGTGTGTGTATCCTTTGTCAAATATTTTGTTGACACATGTTTTGATCCAATTTCAACATTGAGACTTCCTGGCTCCACGCTTAACGTTAACAACACTATCATGAATCTGACTGACTGTAAATGAAATTCAACTGTCCTAGTGGGATTTAGTGCTCATTTACATATTGTAATGTCATCCTTTTGTGCCTGTTTCATTTAATCCAAACTCAGCTAATTCAGGCAATCCTATAAAAACACTTATCTCTCCCTGCTCACGCAAAAAAAAAAAAAAAAACATTTATTTATCTGAATGGAACACCAAAACCTCTATGTGGGTGTCCGTTATATGTAACTTTCTCCCTTTACTACTATCACTGAAGTGCAGCTGCTTTACAAAGAACTGCACTAAAAACAGCAGCTTCTTTCCTTAAGTAGGATGATGTGCTGACTTTTACTGATAAAAGTATATCAAAACAATTTCCTGCTCTAAACTAAAGCACTCACCAAGAGGGAGATAAGAGAAAAGCAGGTCCACGGCAACAATTTTATCTCCTGGTGTTACTGCTGAAAGACGTCTGAGGGGTTCTGAAGTTTATATTCTCGTACACGCTCGAAGAGTCATCGTTTGTCATTCTGGAGAAAACACACAAGCAGAGATATTTACTGTTCACGCATGTTGGCAACATTCTTTACTAGTTCGGCTCTATGATCCATCACGTTCCAGTTCATGTCAGTGGTATACGCACACTGAAGAGGACCGGGAGGATGTCATGTTGTGCTTAGGCCTCGAGTTGGTCATCTGGGGATACTTGATATTCGAATATTCTCTCTCCTTCATTTTATTCCTCTGAAAAAGAACAAATAAATAAATCACACAAAAAGATGCTTGGGAAACTGATCGTTTATTAAGTGCTACTTATTTACAGCAGCTCAAAGTGTTTTAGAATATAAGATGAAGTGTTGCTGTGACTAGAAAATGTAACCTTTTGAGTACCTGCTCCTCCTCCAGTCTTTTCTGAGCCGTGTCTATATACTGCTGCACCGCCATGTAGATGAACTTATACTGGGCCTCTGTTTGGACCATGCCGGATCTCTGCTGCCGGACCATTTGGATGGTCTTCGGGATGTCGATGTCACAGTCCAGACCTGGATCACAGAAATCTAGACATAAATAGACATCCAGGAAAAAAGCACCAGAGAGGGATTTATCAGATTCCTACCTACCTTGGCGGTTAATAATGTCAATGAGGATGTCGATGACAATGATGGTGCCGGTTCTGCCGATGCCTGCGCTGTAGAGACAGAATCAATATTTAAAATGAATATTTATAATTGATATATATTTTTAGGTCTCATTTTGGCAGTAGTACTGAGAGTAATTCATCTACATTGTTGTCTCCTGCAAGTACACATATTTGAAAATACTGAAACGCAGCTATGCACAGCCAGCCTGTAGATGAGGGCAAGTATTGAATCAGATCTGTTTAGTCAGTGTGTCGCAGTGTTTACGAAGCATGTGTGTGTATGTGTGTGTTGAGTTTGCACAGTGCAAAACATGGGGGACTCAAAACTAAATATGTTTATGTGTTGTATAGAGGCTGAAATGTGCCAAAGTTATAGAGGAGGAAATACATCCTTTGATGATTATTTAAAAATGTCTATATTTAATCACATTTGGAAGTTAATACATAGATAATAAGTTGGATATGTCATCAACAAATATTTGCATCTTAGCAGGGCTGAGGAAGAATGAACATCATCTATTAACAGGTGCCATCGGAAGCATTGATGGTTCTGAATAGAGCAGGATCAAAGGCAAGAACCTTGTTTCCACTGAGGGGCCCAGCGCGGGTCGATGCTGTTCTGTATGCTATTTTATGGTCCGGCGTATTCAGGAGAGCGTTTCACCCACCAGTTAGACTCTCAGTGGGCAGGTGGCGTTAAACCCAAACACCTACGCACCAGCATGTCTCGTGCTTGTTGCGAGCAGTGACGTTCTTCTGTCCTCCAATCAATGGACGCCAGTAGCTCCGCCCTAACTGTACTGTCCCATTGTCCTACGGACCTACAACTGAAGGGGGCCCAGGAATGGTGCGGTATGGGTCGGTCGTATGGGCCGCTTTTACAATCGAGACAGTCAAAACAGCGTACCGAGCCGCACTGGCCCGTGGCGAACCGTTCAGTGGAGACAAGGCATAAGCTGAGCCTTGCTGTGCCGCCTGTTGACCCCATGTCACCAGTGTGGGGCCTTATTTTTATGCTGGTTGTGCACCATCGATGATGTGTTGCCCTTTAAACCTCTCCAGGGCTGCAGTGGACTCACTGGGAAGATTAAGCAATCAGATTCAAGACCTTTTTGTCTCTTTTTGTCACAGTGACAGCTTCAATTGTCTAATGGTGAAATACAGCAGAGGGACAAAAAAATAACAGCAATTATATATCATTTTAACATATAATTATTTCAAATTGAATTAATAGATGTAACATGCAATTCTTTAATGGCTGAAATATTCAAATCATTTAACAACATGAATGATTATTTAATGATTTATCTGTTTGCATTGTGTCACTTGATGATATATAGCAACCATCCATGAAAATATGTGAGATCTTGTTGCCAACATGAAGCTATTTTATGATGAACTCTTAAGTGCAGCTAAATATAATATTGATACCATCACTACAAATGGGAGTTTAAAAACAAAACAAACAAAAAAAAAAACTCTGAACAAACAATAATTCATTCTAGATCAATTCAACTGAGGTCCTACTATTCTAAACAATTTCAGCTTATAGGCTGCTGACAAAACCAGAGTGCAGTAGCTAAAAGTGGAACTGATCACATCTACTCTGGTCAAAGTCAGATGAGATGTGAATACAGATGAGTCACTGTAACCAAGAGCAGGAATGTTTGTACTCCCAAAGAACCACTCATTTTAAAATTTAAGACTGGCTGAGGATTTATTTCTGAAAAGCTTTAATAACTGTATTGATTTGCAGCAAACATCTGCAGGTAAACACATTGTTAAAGTTTTATTGTAAATATGAGAATCTAGGCTTGATCCAAATTTTTAGCACACCCCAGTGGTCAGTTCTGAAATTCTGATATTGTGAAGGAATATGTGGTGGATACCTGTCTACATTTAAATAGAAAATTGACTACAAATCCAGGTGAAGACTAGTAAACACTGCATTCACTGAGTGATCTAACATTATCAATAAAACTGAATTATTCTGCGCCTCTCTATCAGCAATGTTTCTCTTAAACAGCCTCCACATTTAATAGTGGGACATTTTGTGCCACAATTAAGGTGAGTTTTTACTAGAAAGTGAAAAGTATGAAATGAAAACCAGCACTGAAAGTCAAATTTAAACGTCACATCTTGAGTTCCAGAAAAAGAACAACAAGTTAATGCAATTTAATCGAACCAAAATGAAACAAGTCAAATCTGTAAATAGAGGTAATCACCCAAAATATAGAACAATTCTCAAAGTGACTATTTGTGGGATGAATGAGAAAGCAAGTTGCCTAAAATGTAGTGCCTTGCAAAACGATTAACACCACTCAGTCTTTTGCCAAACAAAATAACCCTGTAAACTGTGGTGTCCATTTATATTGAGTCAAAACACTGTAGAAGCAGCTTTTTCTGGAATTAAAGCTGTAAATCTTTAGGAGTTTGTCTTTACCAGCTTTGCAAATTTAGTCAGAAAGTTTATCTGTGATTTCATCTGACCAGAGCACCTACTTCCTGATGTTCACTGTTCACATGAAATGCCATTAAAGTACCTTGAGCTGCATGGCTGTCCGCTCAGAAAAAAGGAGGAGGAGCTCAAGTGCTATAAAGACTTTTCCAAAGAGTTCATTCTAAACTGATAAAAGTGTCTTGAGCACAATCTGCACTCAATAAAGATTCAGAAAAAAGGGCTACTGATTTGAACACTTTCAGCTGGCTTCCTGGAATCTTTAGTTGGACAGTTTGTCCCATTCTCTTCAGGAGATCCTCTAAAAAAAAAAAAAAAAAAAAAAAAAAAAAAAAAAAAAAAAAGAGGCAAGTGCTCGCAGCTTTCTGCAGATTGCTTATGAAGTCTGTTTTTTTGGCCGGACCTTTTAAGGAGGATGAGAAACTGAGCTGAAGCCACTCTGGGGATGTCTTAGCTGTGTGATTTGGCTCAAAGCTGTAAAATGATTCCACATATAGCCAACAAGCCTGTTTGAGCGAGTTCATGGAAACATTTCACGGCGAAGTTCCCCCTGTACTGGGCTGCAGTGGACAAAATTCACTTCACACCGGCTAACAGAAGGACTGGTTTAGCAAGTAAAAAGCAGCACCAGCTGTTTTAACTGACAGTACAGGTTTTACAGGTTGGATAGTAACATTAAGTTTCATTGCACCTAAAGACAATTTTCTTTGTATGTTCTGAGTCTTTAAAATAACTTCATAAAAAAACAGTAAAAAGCAGTCATGTGTGTTTTATGATGCTCCATTGAGATGGCTGTATTTATACAGTGCTGCAGATGTCTAACTGGCATAAAGTTCGCCTTCATTTCCACAGCTTTGGAGCCAAGAACTGGCTTTATACTACTTTAGTTTTTGAACTTCATTCAAGGACTGAGAAGGCTGACAAAATTTGAGTGAATTTACCAACAGGAGGAACTTGTCAGGTTTTTCCTGTTCTGTTCCTCTTAAGATGCTTCCCAGCTGACATATGAACTCTACACAGCAAGTCGTGCTGGCTGTACCTGCAGTGGACAACGATGGGTCCAGTATCTTTGATGGTGCTCTGTGTGCGGTTGACTTCCTCCAGGAACCAGAGGACACCACCAGGCTCATTGGGGACCCCATGGTCAGGCCAGCTGAGGTACTGATAGTGCCAGATGTACCTCAGAGGCTCTTTCTACAGCAAATGAAAGCATGAAAGGAAATCATCAACTTGTTCTCTAGATTCTTTTGGTTATTTTCAGATTATTTAGTAATGCTTAGTAGGAAACAAACACTCCTTCAGTGAACATATTCCATTAGCAGCCAAAAAGCTTAATCAGTCAAGTTTTAAACATTTTAGTCCAACCCTCATTTCTTTAGATTTTTCTTCAAAACAGTTCACTTTTTCCCCTTGGACTTCGGCTGCCATTTCACTAATTTTTATGATAAAATCTGACCATCAGAGACATATTTAGTTTTTGTGTTTTTTTTTGTCTGAGTTATGAGTCCTTCCAACAGAAACCGCATTAAACAAAGGATCAAAAAGTGTTCTGTCTACCTGTAATACACTACTAGGTATTTTAAATTGGTTCTTTACACTCTTGTTACGAGCAACCACTCAAAAAGAAACAAATACTTTCTTTTCTTTAGATAAATCTGTTAAAAAACACACACACACACACACACACACACACACACACACACACACACACACACAAAGGATAACCCAATTTGAGACAGAAAACATTTCAGGGTTATGTAATACTCAGGTTCTCTGACTATGACGGAGTATTAGGGCCATTTTAAAATCAAAGAAAAATTATGTAGCTACAGAAAAGTACATTTTTGTCAAAAAATATCTTAAGTTTCTAGATTAATTTCACATATTTACAAGACAAAACTCTGTTCTCTGAGGACAAAAAATTATAAATTTGCAACAAAAAAGGATAATTTCCAATGATTAAAGGCATAAATTTACAATATTAAAAAGAAGATATTCTCTGACACTGTCAAGAAATGTGCATGAAAGAGACAGAAGTTTACTGAGATTATAAAGTCAGACATTTGTGACAAAAAAAAAAAAAAAAAATTCTAGAAATCCTCTAAGATTGAAGTGGTACATTTAGGAGATGCACATCTGAATAATTATAAGTGGAAAATCTGAGCAATGATTGGCTGGAGCTGGGCGAAGACCTGATGCTGGACAGCTGCGGCAGAGGCGCATGACGCAGCGACTGGATGATGCAGGTGAGGCTTTGATAGAATCTCCCAGTTTGAATTTACGGCCCAGCTTCATTACATCATACATCAACCGGATGTGCATCCCCTACCTTTCCCACCTAAATCTTAAATCTAAGAGGGCGTTTTTGACATAAATGTCTGACTTTAAAATGTAAGAGAATATCCTAGTTTAACATCACAAATTGAAGTGTGTAACAATGAAAAATGATCCTACTTTTATTGCAAAACCAAATCTTTTTGACATCAGAGAATATTCTATTTCTCCTCTATAAAATGTTAAATTAATCTCAAAATTTCTGAGTTTTATTGTAGATATCTACCCCTCCAAGGCCATATAATTTTTCTTTGCTCTATAATGGCTCTAATTTCTTCAAAGTACAACATTCACATAGTTACACAGTTTTAGATAAAGCGGTTTCACTCATAATAGATTACTTATGTGTACAAGTACCATATATACTGATTCATTACACAAAGAATAATATCTTTCAATCCTTTTGATTTTTAAAATCAAAAGCTATAAAATGTCAGCATCTGATTTAATTAAAAAGCCCTACTAATATTCAAAGGAGGAATGAATTTATCTTTAAATAAAATAAATGAACTGTTTTCAGGTGGAGAAGGAGAATATAAATTAAGGGTGCTGTGAGTCAGAATAACTTGAAAAATGTGGGTGTGTCATTTTAATGGATCAAATTATGGCATAGACTAACAGATTGACACAAACAAATAAAAATATTGATCAGTTTAAAAAAATATGTTTAAAAAAACCCACCTAAAAAACAAACCAAGGGAAGAAGCAGCTGTTTAATCCAGGACAGTAAAGCCAGTGTAAATACAGAAATATTGTTGTATTTAAATGACACACAAGTTTCACTTTTGAAAATGAATTATCGAAATTAATACAATTTCGAATTATGTTCTACTTTATCGACATGCATGGGTATGAAGGGATGGGAGTTGGCTGGGGTTGCTTAGTTCTGTTCTATGTCGAGCGTCCTATTTCTGGATGCCACAACCTCCCTTGCTGGTTTGTGATACAGAGCACGCCTCTCCCAGTCACAGCACCAGCTGACTGCTCGCACAGATACTGTAGTAACTACAGCCTCTCTAAAAACAAAGAAGTGCTTTCATCTGAAACAGGAACTTTATGAATTAATCACAGCGCTGTTTTACCAAATCTTTGTTTTCTTAACATGTCAGCAGCTATGTTCTGTACACATTTAAATTTAAATGGACCTGAAAGCAGTTTGACGAACTTCTAGTGTTCTGTAATTAAACCTGAGAAACTGTTTGTTTGGTTGGATAAGCTGACTCCAGGTCAGTGGGCCAGCTTAAGACTGAGGGCACAACCTTCCCTACCCTGTCCAGGCGCGTCACCTCCAGCTTCCTCAGGATGTAGTCCTGAGCTGGTTGCTCTTCCACATTCCTCACCAGCACTTTCCCAAACTCTTTAGTGCCATGGAGGTCTGGCCAGTAACGGACACATTTGTTCTGAAAGAAACGTAAAGTCAGAGGGAGAGTAAGGCAGAGAGAGAGAGACGGTGGTTGGTATTAGACAGTGTGAAGAAACAGCTCTGCTCAAGCAGCTTTTCAGTAAGCTTATCTGTCATGCTATCCCCCTGCTCGTCTTGTCCCTATCCACCCCACCACCACCACTGACACATGTACATCATCCCTACTGCTGATACACAAAAACACTGACGTACTCATAGCTTTCCAGTGATGACTCATAAAATGGGCTGATATTAGATTATCGTAGAGCCAGAACAGTGCAGCATAAACATTTTTAAAGTGTGAAATGGAACTCACACCTTTGTCAAATCAGATGAGTCATTTTTAAACACTTTCTAAACAAGCCTTGAGAGTCACACGTCTCTAAACCTAAAAGGCACTTATATATGGATGACGACGTGTCGTCTGAAACCACACAGTGCAACTGTTTTTAAGTCTTTCTCTTTTACAAGACAAGGCTTTCTAATCACAGTACGTTGAACGACAATGTGACTGCTTATTGACAACAGACAATAGATGGAGTGAGCACTCCTACTTTCTCCCAAAACCTCTGCAAGAAAAGTGGGCAAGCTTCATAAAAGTAAATAGGGGAAGGTTATCAACTTCTCTTCACCCTAAGAAACCGGATTTCATTGTAAGACAGTTTTTGGCCCAGGATTATGAGATAACCAGCACCTTGGTTTTAAGGGAAGGAACAACTCAAAGATGCGGGACAATGACACAACACTTTGTAGCGCGACTACGACAGAGAGCTCTAGCAGAGTCGACAGCCAGACCATTGATGAATGGTCGATTTCGGCTCAAATGCGATTAATTAATTACAGAGCCTGCAAGTAACTCCATTAACAAATTTCAATCAAGTCCCACCACTACTAAATTAGCATTAAGCAATCATTAGTACATCTGAACTACTTCTCCTGTTTCATGACATCACTGAACCATGATGGTAGCTCACCCTTCCCCGCTCCATCTCCTTGGTGGTCATGACAATGACGTGTGCGTTCTCCTGATACACCATCTTCCAGAAGTCATTCACCGTGTTCTGCAGGCATCCCTGGGTGGCAATGAAGACTTTACTCTCCTCTACATGGCGCCCGTCTTCGTTCATATTCTGCGTTGTTAAGCGAAATGAACAATTACACACAGATGAAAGTTTTCTAATGTTGAGTGAAAATTTATTTCATAATATTAAATATCTAGAAGTATATTTAATATCAAAAGGGCAAGTTAGTTGTTGTTTGTCCTCCCGAGCTGTCCTCCATTACTCTCATCCACACCCACTCACTCTGATATAGTTGGCGTTGATGTAGTCCGAACCAAGAACATCTGATTCTGAGTCCTTGATCACGACTCTTGTTGTGTCAACTGTAAAAACAAAGTTCAACAAATTAATGTACGGAAGAGCCGTCAGTTCTGAAACCATACAGACATAATGGCAGCTGATAGGCTGCAGGTTATTAAAACACTATCTTCATGCTCTGCCCAGGCTTCTATGTTGTCTCTTGTTTGTGTCACTCTTTCCACAGGAAGTTGGAGAGACAGGAAATGGCAGGTTGCTGTGTGACTCACAGGGGAGGATATTCTTGTATCTGTTTTTACTCTTGTTTTCTGGCTTTTGTCCCTCTTTCCGGGGATACAGCAGTTTGCACTCTTGCTGCTGAAGTACCTTCACAGCAGATGGAAAGAGAAAAAAAACGGAAAATTAAGATAGATAACGTGAGAATTTTCACTGAGTTAATGGCACATAAAAGACTTCCAGGAAGTGCTGAACAAAAAATACTCTACTGACATTTCCAAAGACATTTATGTAACTGGAACATTCTGAATAATGCTTGCTGTAAAACAGTGTAATGATCTTTTATTACAGCAGAGGTCACCCTGGAGAGAAGTAAGAGGGAAACTGCACATCTAAGAATTCAGGGTGTGTGATGACAGGGAAGCCATTCACTGTGCAAATTCCTTCACTTTAAGACTGCTTCACATTCATACTTCAATACAAAAAAGTGTGACTCCTATTATATAAATTCATTACTAACTCTAACTAAAACTGTTTTATTTCAAGCATTTACTTCTTTTAATCTAGATGATTAGGGCTTACAGGTAATGAAAACCCCAAGTTCTACTTTTAAGATCATTTGAATGTTACATATGATTAATAATAAATGTTGCTAACATAGAAATGTTGGTTGTTTGAAAAAAGTGTCCATATTCAAGACAGTATATGGACATAAGACTTAGTCTGGGCTGCTTTCGTCTGAATTAATGCAGCGTGGTACGAAGGTGATCAGCCTGTGGTTGCCCTGAGGTCATGAGAAAGCACAGGTTGGGTTAACAGAGGCCTGTTGTTCATCTGCATTGTTGGATCTGGTGTCTCTCATGTTCTGCTTGAAAATACTCAACAAATACTCTATAAAGTCTAGGCTAGGTTGGCTTATTGGCCAATTAAACACACTTAGTTTAGTTTAGTACAAATTTTGGTCTTTCCTGAAATAAATGACCTTTTTTGAGATACTCTCACATATTCACCTGTACATCTAAGCATTCCATATACATATATACATATACATATGTATATGTCATGTATTACACACATGAGTGAATGCTAAGCGTTAGTCAAGGTAATTTGTAGGAGGTTAAAATGATCCTTTGTGGAACACAACGGTGGAACGGTGATGAATCTAGAATAATAAAAATGACCGTGCTGTACACACCTCAAACTCCTCCCAGAATCCTTGCTTTGGCTTCTCTGAGTTGTCTGCTACTTTGTTGAGTTCTCGTACCCGGTTCTCAATGTTGGCAGCGTTTATCCTCGTGGCGTTAAAAGGCTGTCATAGTCGCACAAAAACACAAAGATTGGAAACTGTCACTACAATCCAAACCAGACATTATACTATATAAACATTTTCCTTAAATATGTCTTTTTCACCTGTTTGAGATGCACTACAATGCCACTTTTTTCCACCATGGGGTTCTTCTTGTAGTGTTCCACCAGATCGGCCAAGGTGTCAAACCTTTCGCCACCTCCCACATCATACTTGCCTTCCTGCAGAAATCAAACATATCCAATTAAAAAAAACACAATCATAACACCAACCAATCAAAATCCTTCTTAACGGTATGATGTGAAGCGTATCCAAGACGAGTTATCTCACCTGGTAGCGAATCATAACATGAGTGACTTTGGTTTTGCGGTCAACGTTGTCATGTTTCTCTTCATTGGTGAGAACTGACAGGACGAAGTCTCCAGGTTTACTCTGACTCTCCCGTACCAGAAAGCTGCCAGCTTTGCCTTTTTCTGTGAGGAGTTTTTCTGCATCTCTTCCAGAGAGGTGCCCGTGGTACCACCTGGAGATTAATGAGGATATATTTCTCTAAACCATGAACGGAGGATCAGTCTTTAATGGCAAAACAAAAACTGTAACAACAGCATCAAACTACATATGGCCTTCACCATTCATCCATCCATCCTCATGTTTTTACACTGGTATTTTATAACTACTTCAATATCAACAGGATTGCTTGGTTTTACAATTTTACATCAATGTGTGCAATTCAGCCACAGTTTTAAGACCACACCTGCAGGACTGGACACTTTGCTCACCGACATTTATGACTTGCAACCACATGGTTATTAAATATGGACACCAGAGTTTTACCATTTTAAAAGTGGGCATATTGTGATATAACTGCTCTGTGTTTGCAGACTCAAACTGAAGTTCGCAGTAATACATCCATCACTGAAAAACAATTGACTATTTCTCTTTTAGACCGTCTTTATTCACCTGCTGCTTCTCCACCTGCCACTCTTTGTATCTGCGCATCTCAGGGTGGATGTTAGTGCAAGGCAGATAAATGAACAAGACGAATAAGTGAGATAAACTTTTCCATCAGAGGGGGCGGACTGAAGTACGTTTCCTGTAATTTACTGCTTTAACATAATTTAAATCTATATGTGCACTATGAGTGTAGACTCCCACTCAAGAATGATAGTGTCTCTTATATAGCTGCAGGCTCACTTTACCTGATTTTAAGATGAAATACTCGCATGTCGGCATTTTGTTTCCTGTGTGATGATGAGCCAGAAAGTAAAGGAAGCGCTAACAAGAAATGCACACAGAATGGAAAAACCACATAAACCCAAACCATAGACCAGAAGTAGTTCTTAGATCTAAATAGAAGCTAAGACACATACCTGGTGTCAAGCAGACGTGTAGAAATAAAGAGCGCATACATACATTTTTAGGAGAATGACGTTTGGCAGAGTAAGACAGAAAGTGTTTTCTGCATCCAGGCCGTGTGTATTCTCTCCATGTAATTGTGTGTACATTTGCTAAGCATAGACATCGACCACTGACTTAATCCAAACATGCATTTGGGAATACACAATAATTTATCTTTGTGGCTGCCATGTGCAGATAAATTTCACGAGTGGGAGTGTTTATTCAGAGCATCCTCTCTTCAATCTGTGTAAACATGTAGGTGCACCGGTACATAATTAACGAGTTAATGGGGATTGCTAACCTACTGCCAGTCCATTGAACACTTCACTAAGTGATGTGGCAGTAGGGCAGTAATTCAATATTATTGCTTGTTCTGATGGCTCTGAGTGGAAAAGCAGTGAGGCAGTAACATCACAAGCTAGAGAGGTTTTCAGGTCCTCTGCCTTGCTGTTTTAGTTCATTCTCAGTTCACTCTGATCAACTCTAAGCAGACTACAATATTTAAAACATTGGTTTCAGAGCCAATAAACTATACCTGCATGTGACTATCATTAAAAATCTAGTCATGTGAAAAAATTAAGACAACCCTACTAATGCCTGTTTTTAAGTAAACAATTAAAACTAAAGACGTTTTAAAACTTTCTGTAAAATTAGGACACCTGGACATTAATTCCCACTTAAATTGGAGTGTATGTATGACTGGATTCAATTGATCTTTTATTCAATATAAAGTGTCTTGAGATGATGTGTGTTCTAAATTGGCGCTATACAAATGAACTGAATTAAACTGACATCATGTTCATATGATGAGAACATTGTTATGCATCATTTTGAGCTTTTTAGGTTTAAAGAGGCCTCAAAAGAAATTGAAATCAAGTATTTCACTGAAAGACAGTGGAGGACATTCAAAACATCTAACATGCCCAGATCTGGGAACCCAAACAAGTTCTCCCTGAAAGCACAACGCAAAATGCTAACAGAAGTCTCTAAAACCCTGAACATGTCATCACGAGACCTACAGTAGGCTCTTCCTACTGTCCATATAAAAACTTATACCTGTATAATCTGAAAGAGACTGTGCAAGTTTAACTTTCATGGGAGGTGTGCAAGATGATAACCTTTGCTCTCTAAGAAAAACAAAGATATTGAAAGAGAATATAGACAAACACCAGGTCTTCTGAAAAAAAAAAAAAAAAAAGGTTCTGTGGACATGTGACTCCAAAACTGAATTATTTTCACTCCAAAAGTGATGGCATGTTTGGAATTTCATATTCAGGGAAAAGAATCGGAAATAGCCCAGTCAAAGCCCAGAAATACACTGGTGTGACTTGCATCCATCTGCACAGACAAGAAACAGCTGAAAGAATGTTATGTTAAGAAGTGGGGCGAACTGAATCAGGGACTGGTAGATGGCTGAAGCTGTCTCAGCCAAAGATGTTAACATTAATGATTAAAGGTTACAATGGTTTTTTTTTTTTTTTGTTCCTCAGAAAGCAGGTTTATGTAGATACTTTTTGTTTAATCATTTTGTTCTTTACCTGCCCTGAATCACTTGCTTTACCACAGTACAACAGAAAGAAAACTAGACTTCGATATGTGCACATTTCTTCAGAAAGAATTGGATGTTTAATGGGGTGTTCTCGCAGGACCAGCTTCAGACCAGGTCTAAAGTTCCATGGAAAATATCAATGTATTATTTTACAGCAGTTATTTTCTATGATTAGTTTTATTAAGTATAAAGACCTACACCCATGAGAAGATCTCAACTCCCTATTGGCTCGGATGTTCTTTCCTTTAACTTAGCTCTTCTGCTAGAGGTCTGGAAGTTGGAAGGTTCTAGTTGGAGTATCTTGGTTGCTCCTGGAACAGCACTCCTCTGGACAGTGGTCGCCAATATTATTACAGGAGTCTGCTGGAGCCACTCTCCCTGTTTGAAAGTCAGGGTTCCAAGAGCTCTGCTGACCACTGGCACCTCTGGGATCTTACTTTACTCTGTCTGTGAGGCTTCAGTGCTTTGCAAGCATTTTATGCAATTTTAACAGATGATGGGATTCTGTTAGGATTTTTAAATCTATCCTGCTGCCTTCTTTTCTAATGTCTTCACTACCACAACGTCTGCTTATTTAACCATCATTAGTCTGTCAATCCAGCCCGTACACTTGGAACACCATGACAGGGACTTTGCTCGGTATGCCATGCAAGCATCTTTTACCGTTTCATCTGTTTTGTGGTGGACTCCCTCGGGTAAATCTTCAGTTCTTCTTTGGGCCCTGACATGCTGTATTCACCAAGCGAATTCATCACTGGGCTCTAAATTAGAAACTATTCTAGCATCTTCACAGCAGCTTGACTCTGACCGTTCGTTAATTCTCTGCTTTCCTGCTTCCCCTTATTTACAGTAGTCCTTTAAGTGGGCCGGTATGCACCAGTACGCAGTACCAGCACTGTTAAGTTTTGCCCCTCAGTGTACTGGAACTTTTTTTTCCACTGTAGCATGCATACTGGGATTTTTTCCGGTCTTGCATCAGTCTGCGTTTTTCCATCGATGTGTGTCTCCCCTAAAGCTCCGCACCGCCCAGGAGGCAAAAAAACACGTGTTCATTGCCAGCTCCCGCTCTGTAACTGGCGTCCCCTGCTCACACACAGGAGGACTACGGCAACCGTGAAGGCTCAAACAAGATCAACGGATACATATCACTGTAAATATATATATATCTTTTTTTTTTGCAATGTTATTTTTCATGTCCACGTTAACGCTATGAGGCTTGTAGTTAACAAAAGTGTCTCTATGACCCTTTAAATTTGGGTCATGTGAATTTGATTAAGAACTGGCTTTGTTCTTTTGTTCTTTGTAATTTCTGTACAATAAAACTACTGATCTATAAAAATATCACCCATGTTTCTGTCCTATATTTGTGTGACATTAAGAGGAGTACAGACGCTTCTTTTTTTCCACTTAAAGCGCTGGTTTACAGACTCTGGGAACTGAAATTGGGGTGTGCTCCCTGGTTATTGTCAGAACCTTTCTTCTCTACATATCAGGGATTCCCATCTTCTCTTTTGGGCAGTTTATTTTACCAATGGGAAGTCTGATGACCCCTTTCAGAAGGCTCACTGCACCTGCATCACCCTCTGTAGCTGACCTTGTTGTGGGCTTTTCATGGTTGAAATTTCCTCTGAAAATACATGATGTTTGTCTGGAAGATCTACTGTAAGGCTACTGGCATTTCAGGCATTGGCACAAGCATTTAAGCATTTGAGACTATTCTTCTGAACAAAACAAGACGATACTGTTTAGATCAGAGTTTTGTTCATTGCATTGTTCTTAACTCTACAAACCGATTTGGTTTTCAATAAGCAAACAAAGTGTTGCTCAGGTTCTCCAGTGATAAAGTTGCTTCCTTTTGGATAATAAGGTTATATCTGAAGCTATAAAATATCTGTATCATCCAGTTCTCTTGTAGGTACATTGAGTCTTCGTAAAACATGAAGATTAAATCATGGAGATTTGCATGTAAAACTGTTCCTGATTCTATTCACATACTGGGGAGTGTTGCTCTACGCAAATGTAGAGGTTTGGATGGTGAATGTTTACCTTTCTGAGGTTGGATCCTTGCAGTTGAGTGGATACTTCAGCTCGATGACATGGCCGTTCCTCTCACGCAGGAGGTCCTGCTGTTCAGTGTAATACTGCACGAGCTCAGCTAGCGTGGCGAACTTCTCGCCCCCGTACAGGTCATAGTAGTCTCCAGAGTTCTGGATCTTAATGTGGGTCACCTCATTGTTACGCCTGAGAAGAATGCAAAATCAGAACTTAATGATTTTCATGGAAGAGCAAGAAATTTGCTCAGACCAAGCTATTTTTCTGTTAACATTTTCCCTTTTCCACAGCTACCCTGCAGAAATGCAAAAAAGTACTGAACAGACACAAACAGCCACCCACACACATGCCCATGCAGTATAGGCTCACACAAAGAAAATCAAGACTTCGCCCACACTCGCTGAGCATAAACACGCATCCACTATAAACATGTCCAACTTATCAAGCCATCTGCTGCCTTTTTATCTTATTCTCAACAATCCTCCTTCAAGAGCATGCAGATCACGTCAAACCATTTCAAACTGTTATATAATCTAGAATGGTCTGCATTGCTTTAAGGATCTGCGTTTATTGTGTGACCTTTGAGAAAATTCACAAAAATAAGAAACGAGCTGCAATCCAACACAAAATGGAAGGAAATGATACATATACGTGCAGTTTTTTCTTTGTACTAAAAAAAAAAAAAAAAAAAACATGAAGTGTTTTGTGTATTTGTTTTCTGTTTCCTTGACTCCAAGACCCCAAAATCAAATCCAGTGCAACCAGTCAACTAATTGGTAAATAAAATCCTCTTGTGTGTGATTTAATCACAGTTATTCTACGAAGGCCGAGTAGCCGAGAGGCCCGTGGTAACTTTGGAGGAGCTGGAGATGTCAGCTGCTCAGGTGGAAAAATCTGTTTCCAAGACAACTAATCGTTCTGCAGTCTTCAATTATTTCCCCTTGTGGTCAGAAGAACGCCTTCGTTAAAAGAAAGCCATAAGAAGTCCTTCTTGCAGTTTGCCCCAAGCCGTGTAGGGGACACAGCAAACATGGGAGAGGGTGCTCTGGAGGAAAGCGAACATCACTCTTAACATACTATAATCAAAGTGACACATGGTGGTGGCAGCATCGTGCTGTGGGGATGCTTGTTCTTCATGTTTCATTAACCTCTGGATTGGAACTCTGATCTGGGAATAACTTCAAATCCAACGAAACCACATTCTGAGTTCAAATCATAAGACGTCCAAATTACTTTTTGTGACAAGTCCAATTACAAGGTTTAGATTAATATTGGACTTTAAAATTGCGGTTGCTGTGAAACATTCAACTTTCACACTCAGAATTCAAAATTCTAAGAACTTTTTGGTGTTTTGTGTACTTCAAGCTTCTTCAGGGTGAAAATCAAACCATAATGACCCCCACATAATTCAACCAATCAAATAGTGTCAATGTTTTTTGTCGATTTAAGACTTTTTTTTCCACAAGTCCTGTTTCAGTACTGTTTTAAAATATTAAGTATGCTGGTGCTTGAAAAAAAAAAGTATATTTACGAAGATGGTACTTGTTATGAAATCTGAGAACCACCGGATCAGGGAAAGCTCAGGGTTTTAACGTTTTTATTTAGAAGAAAACTGAAAACCATGCATCATTTTTTCTTATAGAGCACATTTATGCGCTAGTTTGTGTTGGTCTATCGCATAAAATTACAATAAAAAAAAAACTCTGAAATGGTGTTGCAAAAAATGTGGAAAATTCAAAAGAAATACTTTAGAAAATTTATGCAAGGAACTTTATCTACAGTTAGTTATTTATTTTCAAAATCAAGCCTCACCCATGTTTGCTGCACGCCAGCTGATGAGCGTAAATCTGATAAGCTATGCAACATTTAAAGACCGCTTTACATATTCAAACTCCTCTGACTGCTTTGAATAGGTATTTACACCTCCACACATATACACTTCCTCTGATCCATAAGATACTTGGCTGGAAGCAAAAGAGCAAAGAGATGCTGCTCTACAGCTCACAGTCTAATGCTTCTGTGAAGTCATTTTTTTTTTTTCTGTTCCCCATTTCCAGTAGCTTTTGCTTCCATGTTTCATTGGGAAATAAACAAAACACATTAGGCATGACGACACAGAAAACACAACCGTATTGCAGACTCAGGACCCAGAAGAGAGTGGAGCCAGGCAGTCAGTCCTATCTGATCTGCAGTCTGCATTCTCTCTAACTCATCATCAGCTAATGGTGATATCAAATGGCACAAATCCTATTTTCCCCCATCAACTTTCCTGCAGTTCTCATAAGTTTCACATTGCCTTTTTCCTTTCCTTCCTCACACTAAGCACACAATAAATTCTCTCATCCATTCTCGTATTTATTTGTCCCATAATCCATCTCTCCCTCACTCCCCATTCGTCTCTCCTTGCGTTTCCTGGTAATTGCTTTATGGCTCTATTAGTGGCGGTTGGCAGGTTGCCACAGGTCTACGGGCCTGTTAGAGGCCCCTCCTCAGCTCTCAGGTCAAAGCCCCCTTTTTCCTATGGAGTTTAACACCATTAACGCTGGAATGAGGCAAACACATCCTATTAGATTTTCTTTCTCTCCCCCCTGCTCTCCCACTTTGACATACTGATAACCTTTGTGGATTTATTGCAGTTTGAAACTCAGAGAGGCCAGAACAGCATCAATTTGGTTTAGATCTGCATAAATCTTCACTATTCCAGAAGAGCCTGAATATTGAAATATATTAACATTGCTATGAAGAAAATCAGCAGATCTCTTTGATTAGAAGTTCTCGGTTTTTACACTGTTTTTGTCGAGATACGCTGCCTTGCAAAAGTATTCCTACTGCTTGACCTTATTTTCACATTTTGTCACTCCACACCTTTAAACTTCAATTTATTTTAATGGCATTTAAGAAGATAAAGCAAATTGTGAAGTGGAAAGAAAAAGGCTGTGTGCGCTTTTGGATTCAGCCTGTTTCGATCTAAACTATTTCACTGTAGCTCCCGCTGTATCTTGTTGTCCTGTTGGAAGGTGAACCTCTGTCCTCGTCTCAGTTCCTTGTCTTTGTTTTTAACAGACTTCTCTGAACTTTGCTTCATTTATCTTCCCATCAACTCTAACCAACCTCCCTCTCCCTTCTGAAAGGCATCCCCACAGCATAATTCTGCCACCACCATTTTATCACAGTGGAAATGGTGTGTTCAGGGTGATGCACAGTGTCAGTCTGCTCCACACATAGCCCCTTGAATGTCGCTCAAAAAGCTCAACTTTGGTCCCATCTGACCAGAAACATTTCTTGCTGTTCTTCCCTTAAACTGATTATGACTTTGTTTAAAAAATTGCTTTTTTTATGGTTACTCTTCCATAAAGGCCAGAGCGTACAAGTAGCAGTTGTGCTGAAGGAAAATCCTCTCAGCTGAGCTGTGGATCTCCGCAGCTGCTCCAGAGTTCCCATTGTTTTCTTGGCAGCTTTTCTGATCCATGCAGAGGGGGCGTCCATACTACCAACTGATAAATGTCTTAATATTATGGATTCAATGCACAACACAGAACATTTTACTATCACACATACTGAATTTAAATGTATTTCTCCTGTTGAACACATTTGCTAATTCTAGAAGATTGCCCACTTGCTATTACTAATTCAATTTTTTAATGGCAGTTACATTTTAATGTGGAGAGAAAGAATGTGAGTCAGTTATCAGGAAACATGCTTTACACACAGTTGACCACCAGGTTTACACATATTTACAAAGGAATCTTGGTCGACTCCTCTCAAGAGACGCTAAATCTGTTATGTTTCTTGGCAAAGCTTTAGCTCCCTAAACAGATCTTCTGAGAGACGAGTCGAAAACCTTTCCACCAAGTGTTAAACTGTAGCTGGAGCTTGCCTCGCACTGTTTCTCTCTGTTTTCGCCATTGCAAGCCCTCTGGCACCAAAAAACTGGTACCATCTCAGCAGCAAATCCTAGCTGAATCAGAGCAAAGAACCACCTTCATCAGTAGCTGAGGCCAACCAATCAAAATGTTGCGAGCACCATGCTCAAAACTCCTCAGTTAGCTTTCTTATTAATCTGCCTAATCTGAGATAAAACCCCTAAGATTCAACATTAATAAAAGGTCGGATTAGCAGTGGAAAAACATGAGCTCACTGTCTCATTTTTCAGCTCTTTGTTTAAATATCACCCATCACAGAGTTGTATATGGGTTAATGCGCTGCAGACAACTGCTGTTTAGATCCGAGATTTCAAGATCCACTTTTTAAAAAAGACAGTATTTTATTGTTACCAGGGACACTGAAGTAAGTAGTGTGGCTATACTGTCTGCCTGAGCTGTAATCCTCTACACAAACGTAAAATATAAGACAGACAGGATTAAACATCGACTGTAGAAACATCTGATTGATTTTCGCTGTTTCCCTGGACAATTTGTTGAAGTGATGTAATGGTGTGGTACTAAGCTGGCCCCTGACTGTGGACCAAACCAGTCAACAACGGCTATAGTGATTTAGCACTGGAACCATTTTAGTGGACAAACCCTGCCCATGGTTTTAGGGGGCTTCGTCTTTAACCCAACTCTTGTTGCCTTGGCAGCAAAGAAGGGGCATTTCTTCCATCTTTAGTGTTGTTGCCGAGGTAAGAAGGTTCTTATCCTATTTTGTGGCCCTTTCCACCAAGCCTTTCAATACAGTGAAGTCCTCTTGTACCATCTAACCCAAATATGAGTCGCTCTTTTGATAAGTTTAGCGGTTTATTTGCAAGACAGTTGTGTTACTGTAACACCAACTTTTACCTCAAAGCCTTCACATTTATCACACCACAATATTTTTGCTAAACCTGGCTATCTATCTGGAGCAAAATGAGATTTTATTTCAATATTCAGATGCCATTTAATCCTGTTGATAGAACCAAAGTCAAACATCAAAGGCAGACTTATAATCAATGCAGGACATTTACTGGTTGAGCATAAACAGTTATGATGCAGTCCTTACATACGTTGAAGCCCCATTGACAAGGAAATGGGATTAAAGACTTCCCGAGCTGGTTTATTACTTCCTCTCACTGGCAGTGTCTGAGAGCTCGCATCCTCATTAGTTAGGCAGGATGCAGAATAAATAACAGCAGTTCTACTTTTGACAAAGAGGTTGCACTTTGTTTCTTCTTGGTTTCTTCCTGAATGAAGTCCACGATAAAACGTTCAACCAGTATCACCAGTTACTTTATGCTACCATCATAAAACATATCAGTAATCAGTTCCTGAAAACACAAACTTTAGTGAACATACAGTGCCTTTCGCACGTCTTCATACTCGATTTTTTCCCCCCTACATTTTGTGCTACAACCACTAACTTTAAATCCAAAGCAGGGTGGTGGCAGCATCATGCTGAGGGGCGGTCCGAGTTAATGTGAAGATAGGTGGAGCTAAATACAGGGCGTGCCTCTGTCAAGCTGCAAAAAGTTCACAAGCTGGATAATAACCCTGATTCTCCAGGTGGTGCTACAATGGGAATGTTTAGATCAAAACAATCATGTTAACAAAAGGCTTCCCATCCAATCCGACAAAACTAGAGCTGTTTTGCAAGGACGAATGGTCAGAACTTTCAGTCTCTAAATGTGCAAAGCTGGTAGACACATATCCTAAATGGCTTGCAGCTGTAACTGCAGCAAAAGGTGGATCTACAAACTCATGGGTGATGACAACAAATGTATGCCACACTTTTCAGATTTTTATCAGTAAAAAAATGGAATTCTCACCAATCCATTGTCTGTACCTGCTTATAGTTTATCAGGGTTGATTTGCTTCATTGTCACCATAACACCTGCAGCTAAGTCCTTATGAGACAAAATGTATATACTTTCACTGAAGTTCTCGCAAATTCTCACATATAACCCATACATGCAAAATGCGAGCCTTACTTTTCTAACTTCAGTTTTCTTTTCTTATCTCTGCCCATCAAAGGGAAGTCCATTAAGCTCCTTTATAACAAGCTTGCAAGCTGGCCACTACAACGGGCAGAGCTTATAAGAAAGAACTGGATAACAGCACGGATGTACATGTGCAGGATGACCTAATGTTTGATGATCTGCCAGCCTGATATACTGAATCAACCAATTAAAATCAGACATCAGTCAGTGATCAAAGTGCATCTCTGCTGAGATGATTACCAAAGTGGAGCAATGACCCCACTAAAAATAAGAAAGTCAAGTTGGCAAGCAATTTACGTCATCCTGTTCAATCAGCTTCTAAATGGTTTGATGTGCTAATTCTTTACCCTGAAGAGTTATTTTATTTCTGGTGGGGTTTTTTTTTTTTTTTTTTTTCAATTATTGTCCAAAGGCAGCTGCTTTGAAGAAATTCTTTCATTGTTCTGAAACAACAAATCCTATTTTTGTCTGCAACATACAGGGAGATTCTAAATAAAAATCCATTTGACTCTATTAATAAGCTAACACTGAGTCATCATTGGGTCTTTTAGCAGGATATTGATCCAAAAAAATAGTTATTTAGACACAAAAACAATTCTCTTCCATGGACAGACAAGTGCTGTTTAGTCATTTCTAGAAAAGCAAACACACAAGTGGAACACAAAGTAGAAGAAATTACTAATAAAAATATATGGCCAGGAAATCCAAACCCTCCTTCTGCTTCCTTGGAAACACTGTCAACTTAATTAGCCAATTATCCCAGTTAAAGTCAGGCTGATGCAGCTGGGACTCTTCATTGATTGGCCAGGCTATTCAAGCAGCAACTTATAATGAACTGGTAATATCAAGAAAAATGATTTAGCTTAAAGCTAATTACCAAATTATTGAACTGTAGGAAGTATAACAGAGTGTGTCCTAAAAAAAAAAAACAACTTAGAAATAATATTACAGTCAGATTATTTTAAAACAAACTAACAAATATGAAAATATAAACTTAAAAAATTTGGTGCTCATTCACCTTTTGAGCAGGTATGTTTCAGTTTGTCTGAAATAAACCAAATAGATCATAAAAGTTCCTACTATGACCTCAGTTCAGCGTGTGGCTGAAGGTGGTGCTATCATACAGCTAAAACTAAAATCCGCAGCAGCCCATCCACACAACAACACATTAAAGAGAGATTTTAAATGTCCTAAGCAGGAGTTTTTAGGAATATTGAGTTTTAAAAGAAGCAAGCAAATTGAAATGAATTGAAATTGAAATTTATTTTAGACACTGAAAGCTGCGCCACCAAACCCTGCTGTTTGGTTTCTGGGTCATAAATCGGAGACCTACTTTTCAATGCCAGAAACGATCAGCGACACCAAGATTCAGTTTCACACAGATTTTGATGTTTGCCCAGGTTTTTGGCCTATGATGGAATAAAAAAAAATGTGAATTTTACACTGTGGGAAATGGATTTCCACAGAGTTGCAGGAGTGCTGAGAGCAAAGTATCGCTGCATTAAACGCGGGTCCTTTGAACAGAAGTGGGACCAGTTTTAAAAACAAATACTCTTTTTAATTTTTTTTTTTTTATTCAGAAGGATTTTCAGAAATGTATATATTTATGCCTTCACAAAGCTTATACCAATAATTTTGCATTGCTTTGCCCACAGGCTACTCAAATCAACATATTTCTGAAGATAAAGCTTGATATAAATGAAATCAACAAAATCACTTTTCCATACCTTCCCTAAAAGAGGAACCATGTATAAATTCCACTCACCCTGACACTTGTCAAAAATACTCTTCCCCCACGTATTGCTGTGCACTGCTAGTCAGCAGGCTGAAATAAGACTTCTACAAGCAATGAGCAGCATACCTGTTAAACAGCCAAAACTGCAGACTCTACCCAAGCAAAAAGCGTAATCACCCAGATAATATCAGCTTGTTCTACTTGATTTACTCCACACAAAACAAGATGTAAAAAAAACACAACATACAATTTTATGGAAAAATTCTAACCCACATTAAAAAAGATAAATATTTTTTGCTTGTGCTGACATATAGTGTGTTTATAAAGTGGGTTTAGTTGTAAACATGTAGGAAGGAAGGCAGAAAGGAAGGACGGAAGGAAGGAAGAAAGAAAGAATAGGGAAGGAAGGGAGGAAGAATAGAGAAGGAAGGAAGAAAAGGGAAGGAAGGAAGAAAGAAAGAAAGAACAGGGAAGGAAGGAAGGAAGGAAGAAAGAACCTAAGGATGAAAGGACACTACTCAGACTACTACTCAAGATGGAGAATACAGTCTGGAAATTCACATATTTTTCCATACTCCCCTTTTCTTTTTTCTTATTATCCAATTCCAGACTGTGGGTGAGCCACAGTTGTAATAAATAAATGTTATACGTCATTTTATTGTAACATTTAGCAATCAATATATTGTTTTATTAGAAGTAGGAATCATTGTTGCTTTTGTTTGAAATATTATCTCTTCTGCATCTTGTCATACATGTGTGTTTTTAATGGAGCAATAATTCTGTGAAAGGGTGGTATTTTTAATCCAGGTTATCATATAACATGGCAAGGGTCAACACAAACAAACCCATGCCAACTGTAATCATCTCATGTTCCGATTCTCATCTAAAGCTTGTTTTTATATATTCCAATCCCCATTCTTGTATTCCCAGAGAATCAGACCTTATCAAACGGTAAAGGAGACAAACAAGACGAGGTCAAATTACACAAGTAAAGAAGATCAATCAACAAAAAAGTCTTTTGGAAGTTCTAAGAAACCATAAAAGTACCTTAAAGCCATCTGAATGAACGGTGGAGAGATCCCTATAATGTGAGGGTTTCTAACAGCTGAAGTTCCTCCCCACACTGTCACTCCCATCAATACTGAAATAATTAGCTGTGCTTCGTCTACACGTGTATATAGTCAGTTTAACATCAACAATGATCACAGCTGATAAAATATTTATGACAGAAAATCCACTTCACTGGTAGCTGGATTCTTTTAAATATTTAACTTCAATTCCCGCAGATCGCATTAATAATAATAATAATAATAATAATAATAATAATAATAATAATGGTGGTACTCTGTACCTCATCTGTGTAAAGCTAAAAATAACCTGGGTGCAGTGGAAACATCAGAGTAAACCCAGGCTAGTGTTATATAACACAAATCAATTCGCTCTGTGGTAATTTGCTCAGAAAAAAAAATTCTCTTTCAAGATTGCCCTTAAAACTCCTCCCTGGGGTCTATTAAAGTATGTATATAAAGAGCATGAAATATGATGGCAGAAATCTGCCCAAGCCACCCTTCCCACTGAACAGAACTCCGTATTTAAATTACAGCCAAACATTTTCAAACTTTTTTTTTTTTTTTTTTTTTAAATTCCCATCTTTGAGTTTTATGAGAGTGTGAATTGTAAATTTATAAATTGACCGCTTTTTCAAACCATCAAAAAGCTCTCGTTTGCATTTCAGACTTCAGAGCAGCAGCCCCTCCCCAATGGAGCACGGGGAGGGAGGGGTCTAGTTGGGGGGGGGTAGAGAAGATAAGAGGAGATACATACACAGAGAGAAAGTGATAAGAGAAAAAAACGAAGACTCCCGCAGCACTCTCCGAACCTTTACAGTGCCTTCTATGTCAGACATTAAAAAATTATGCACTCTAGGCAGCAACAATTAGAGTTTATTTTCAGTCAGGCACATGCTGATAGACATTTAGTCCCTGATACCAGTTTGATTTATTTAGGAATGGGTGTTAACCCATACAAAGTCCTAGTGTGATGCTTTATTAAAATCTGGGTCACAGACAGTAAAATAACACAAGCCAACAGTTTCTTGGTGTACATTATTGGTCTACACATACAGTGCTGTAAAAAAATATATTTGTTCCCTTACAGATTTCTTCTGTTTTTGCTTTTTTTGTCCCACTTAAATGCTTCAGATCACCAAACAAATGTTGTTATTGGATAAAGGCAACCCAAGTACATATAAAAAGCAGCTTTCAAATGATGAGTTTGTCATTAATTGAACATAGCTATCCAAACCAAAAATAACTGACCCCCTTGGTTAATCACGAATTAACTGATTCATTTTTTTTTTTCAGAAGACTAAGCTCAACTTCACAAGTCAAACCCAGGCCTGATTATTACCTGAGCTGCAGATATAATAAACAATTGAAAAAGAGCCTCTCTGATGTGTGAAAGATCTCAAAAAGCAACACATCATGTAAAAAAATTCAAACGGAGTGGGAAGTCATTGACATCCATCAGTCCGAAAAGGGGTTCAAAACCATTACTCAGACTTTGGGAGATCAGCCAACCAAATTGGGAGCCAAAATCCACAACTAGGGGTACACGATAACTATCGGCCCGATAACAAGGAATGATGACGTCATTCCTATCGGTCCGATATCACAACGAACAACATGAAAGTATGGACTTAAATCCAATTCAGATACTGTAGTATGAGCTTAAACACTCCGTTCAGACTCAATCACACCAAGGTGGCTGAACCAAAACATTTCTGCAAAGGAGAATGGGCCACAATGTAAGGGGCTAACACTTATTCCAACTGCACATCTGCAGTCTTGAAAAAACCTGTTTGCTCCTGCTGACTATGTTTTCATTCTGAATAGTTTGTTGACGTAATAGACAAATGCTAGCATATTTATTGCCTGTTTTGATATTTTACCTGTAATATATTTCACTGCAGTTCCAGTTAGACTTGTGTAAACATATTTACAAAAAAAAAAAAAAAAAAAGAGTTTCTCGGTTGCCGAGTAGCTCAGCTGATAGAGCAGGCGCACCATGTGCAGAGGCTACAGTCCTTGACGTCGTCGTTCTGGGTTCAGTTCCTGGTC
Source organism: Anableps anableps (assembly GCA_014839685.1). Taxonomy (NCBI): domain Eukaryota; kingdom Metazoa; phylum Chordata; class Actinopteri; order Cyprinodontiformes; family Anablepidae; genus Anableps; species Anableps anableps. The sequence goes on from CM026071.1 coordinate 8,945,806, forward strand.
TCGGGACATTTACTGCATGTATTCCCCTTCTCTTTGCACCCTATTTCCTGTCAATTTACTGTTCAATAAAGGCCCCTAGTGCCAAAAAAATCTAAAATAAATAAATACTCTCCACTTCATCATTGTCTTAAAATTTAATGACTAGAGTTTCAGCTGCTCTCTGTGCAGGTCTATCAGCTACACCGAGAGCTGTTTGAGGATATCAGAGCGCTGTGTGCAGAGCAGGTCACATGACAGGAGCAGCAACAATAAATGCAGTCATTCCTTCACTGAGAACATCCTTGTAAAGGGTTTTCTTTTGGACTTTAATACCAGTCATTTAAGAATGCCTTGATTGTGGCTCTGAGTTGATACTTGAATCGGATAAAGAAATCTATACTTCAGATCCACCAATCATTCATTCTGAGACTGAAATCAGCCAGTTTCCCCTGATTGGCCCTAAATGGTGATCTGCAGGTCAAGTACTGTAAAGTCTGATGTTTTTTTCTGTTATTCACCTTATTCTTGGTGATGTTCCTGTAGGATTGATTGTGTCTGCAATGTCCAGTATGATAGCAGAAGTTATAGTAAAGACGTTTTTTATGTAATTAGTTTGCTGATGAGCAAAATTTCTTTCTTTTGTTTTTGTTTGTAATCACAAACCTACAGAAATGTCCCTGCAGAGCTTGGAACACACACCCAAAGTGAAACAGGATTATTTCTGCGATCAGTGGATTGTTTTTCATCGGTTACCAACAGACAAGGGACCAAGACAAATGACACACTTTATTTGATCAACAACTGGGAGAAGAGCATGACTTTGCTAAGTTCTGCCTGAATCAGACTACCAGAGAAGAAAATTTATTTTCTGGAAAGAATTAACAGTACTGCTGAGACAAGATGAGGTATGATTTTAGGGTCTAATCAGTTTCAGTCGGTCTCTTAGTCTTAGAGAAATGTAAAAGTCTCATTTTGATTTAAAACACAGAATGAGGATGACACTGCTACCACACCAGGGTGTAATTTGCTGTTAACAATTATGCATGTCAATTATTTAACACAATGTTCACTTTACCATCTATAACTGTTATAGGGTGCAATGGTTAAGCAGACAGGGTAAGGCTTTGTGAGGAAAAATACATTTACTAAACTGAGCAACTGTATATGTTATGGCTCACAAATTAAGCTTTCCATCTTTACACAGAGGATTGTGTTTTTTCATTTTGTTATGTAACTGTTTAATAGAAATTCTGTTTTATCCTTCTCTCTCTTTGGTTCTGCAGCGGGGGTGGGGGTGGGGGGCATTGGTCATTTGACCTCAGAGAGTTCGTCGCGGTTTAAATTTGTCGAGACCACAGACTCTGACTTCAACTCACACCACTAGCCATCCAGTGGTTATTTAGGACACCCTGCATCACAAAGCTGCAAACCACATGTGGTAAAAGTCAAAGCCTGTCCGGATCTTCTACTCTGATCATTTAAACCCTCCTGCCGTTCCAACTAAACTGTAAGTCCTTTCCTCACTGGCTTCATGTCTTCCCTCCTCCCTCCTTCACACTCAGCCTCCCACAAGCCTGTGTCACCATGTCAGCTACAGTCACAAAGAAACAAATACGTCTGGGCTTTCTTCCAGGCACTTGGCCAACTGATGTGTGTCTTAAAAGCTTCCGTTGTCAAGGAAAAGCGACTCTTCAGATTTGCCTCTTGCATCTCAGTTTGTTTCCTGCTCTCTGTTATCACCACAGCATGTGGAGCTGAGTCGTCTTACAAGAAATGTCACTGCACACACACAGTTAACCAACAACGCTCTTAATTAAAATCACAGAGAACTCTAGAAAATAGGCATGAGTGACAAAGCCTTTCATTTTAACGCCAAAACTTGCTTGAGTCACTGCACCCTGCTGACCAAAATAAAAGATTTTATTTTTCTTTGAGGAAGTTACCACATCATGCATTCCAAATGTGTTATCTAATATGTTCCTAGAAACACACAGAACAGAACAACTTCAGTTTAAATGTCATCTATTCACCAGCAAACCAAATATCACCCCACTGCTGACCCACAGGGAGGAATTTCGAAGAATTCAGGGTCTCGCCTGCGTCTGGTGGACCAATCTCTCAACTAGGAATTGTTTTCTGGGTATTGAGCAGTTTACATTTTAACTCTGTATCTTCAGGATCATTTGGATATTTAGACTCACTTATACATTGATGAAGGCTAGAGGTCAAACAATGTGAGTTTTTCTATGACCAGTACAGATATTTGAAGGCCAAATTTTATTTGGCCGCTATATTTTTTCTTCATTAGTCTTTTTTTTTTTTTCCTTGTCATTTTCTTTAGATATGAAACATCTAATGCCAGAGCAACCAAGCAGTAGCTGTGTTTCCATTATAAATGTGCACAAAAATTTTTCAATAATCTGCTAATGTCCAAATAACACAATTTTGCAATTGAGGTGCTTCTATTAAACAAGAAATGCAATTAAAATCACATGTGAGTAAGCTTGTTGACGTGATAAGTCATTAAAACACATGGTGGCGACGGACGTAAACACTTAAGAGATATATTCATACTTCAGTCACGGCACTAGCGCCCATCAGCGATCGGAGGAGACGTCAGAGTCTTGTTCCGGTTTTAGAGCAACAAGCCCCTTATACTTGGAAGCGGCTACGTATGAGGCGTTTTGGGGAAATTGTAGTGAGCAATTTTACAGAAGAGCTATGGATTTAACACTTTCGAAGGGAAACTCAACTTTTAATTAACTGTGTGATGCTGTGAGACATCTGGCTGAGTCAGCTGCGCATTGTCCAAGGATGCCAGTGCCTAGAAATAAGCACGTTGCTGCTGTATACAAAGTGGCATGATGAAAAAACTTTTCATTGAAATTTCAGTACACCTGAAAACCACCTCATCCAATTTGAGGAATTTTATGGTCAATAGAAACGCAGCAAGTGACTGTTGACAAGATGAACGCCCTCAGGACCTTGCCTGACCAACAGATAGCATATATGAGTCTAATTTATCGACTGGTCCATATATTTACCTGGATTAGGCCTAAATCCTTCTGTGAATTCGGTTATTTGAATTGTCAAAAATCTAAATTTAAAAAACTGTATATTTGCACACTCAAAAAAGCAGCACTTTATTTTTTATTTTTTTTACAGCTAAAGTCTGAACAGCTGAAAACTGAAGTGAAAAGGTGATGCTGCTGGTGAACACACACAACCGTCGGGTGAAGTTACCTGACAGACAGGGTGAAATCCCCTGGATTGCTTTTGCTTGGCCGAGCCAGGAAACTGCCGTGGACTCCTCGGGTCAACAAGACCTGCTCTGCCTCGATTCCAGTGATGTTGGGATGGAACCACCTTAAAACATTAAAAACAACAGGTTAAAGCAAAGCCCAACTGGAGAAATTGTGCTCTCAACTAGTCATGGGGTAGCTATAAGTATCGAGGTATAGAAAAGTTATAGATTCAAAAAAACGCTTCAATTTTGCATCATAGAGTCCTTTTATCAGATGCCAGAGAAAGTGACAGAGTGACTGTATTATAAACTAGTCCCTCCCCGATGGACTGCTGTGCACTGCTAGCAAGCTGGCTAAAAACAAACGCACCTACACTTTCTCTTGCGAATAAGGAAGACAAATTCTTCTGTCTGTATGGGGCCAGTGCCACAAATACACATGATGTGAAAAATAAATTAATATAATAAAACTACTCTTTTTAAAGTAACGCAATTTAAAACTATGGTTGAAAAGCTACGAGTGGCATTACTGTAAAGCAGTTGACTGCAGGCTGGCTACCACAGCAGATAGCCTGACTAATTAACCAGCTATCATCAGCTTGTTTGAGTTATTTTAGTTCATAAAGAAGAGAGCTACAATGTAAAATAACAATGAACTGACAATTAAATCTTATACATTGCATTATCATGGTTATGTTTGTATGATTATTTTAGAATCAGTACAAATGATTCAGCATCAGTACAAATCTCAAATGAGCCTTTCTTTGCTTTCTAGCTGTCTCTCATAAGCTCTTCCTTTGTGGCCTTTGTCCTTGTAAGTGTTGCAGAAATAAGAGCACAGATGTTGCACTTCATTGACGTCAGCGGAACAGAAATAAGCAGAGAAAATATGTAGATATATGGGAGCAAAAGCAGCTTTATTGAAAATTTGGACATAATGAAATACAGAAAAAAATACCAGCAACTAGCTAGATGGCTCAATAAGATAATGCTCAAGAGAACGTTAGATGAAATGCCGTAACTGCTTAAAGTTGCGGCATTATATAAAAGATTTTACTCTTACAAGAATTATTTCAAAACATGTTAATGTAGTATGTTGAATCAGAAAGATAGCCAGGTTTTTGAAAACATAATCCTTTTTGATAACTAAAGAAAAGAAACATATTCCCTCTTTATGGATCAGTAAATACATGTAAACTGTTTGTCAAGTTCCAGTTTGAAAAGGAAGTCCAGAAGTATAACATAGCTTACAGCACAGAAATCCCGCACTTCCTCTACTCCAAAACATTATTAACAAATTGTTTATCACATCCACCTCCCACTGTGACGGAGCCATGAGTTGGACATAAACCAAGCCCAGGTGCACCGTGCGCTTACATTAACACACTGTAGTCTTGAGTAAAAATCCTGTTTAATGGGATGATGAGGGAGGAAATGACTCTTGGAGTGGCCACAGTTTACATCCCAGTGAACGGTTGCAGGTGAACTGTTTGGCTTTAGAGCTCATGTTTAAGAAGGGATCATTGGGTTAAACCCACTAACTACTGTGCTCCACTGTTGGCTAATCCACAGCACCATTAGCCATCCGAGGCCCCATACCAGTGTCAAGTCTGGGGTGGTAGAACTAAACTGCCTTGGAAAAAGGAAAAAGGTCAAAGAATCTGGTCTGATTTAACTTCAGACAGTGGGACAAAAAAAGTGTATGTGTCTTTTTATTCGGTGTATGTAAATATCTGGTTTCAACTGTAAATATAAACTAGAAAATACTGTGTATCACTGACTTTTCATATACGTGCTTATGAAAATCCACAAATCGCATGTATAAGTTATGTTGAAGTTATCTTACAAAGATTTTCTATTACATTCAGTTACTATACACAACAATCAATCTGTCTGGACGAGTTTAACACTTATGAAATATGGCAATTTCAAACAAATCAAAAATAACTTTGAGCCAATAGATTGTTTTCTATAAATATTAGTACTATTTGTAGTTATGGATCAAATCCCCAGTGATCAGTACAGGTAAGAAATGTAGACAGGTGGCAAGTGAAACTGTTCGGTAACACAAACCATTTCTGATGGAAAAAAAAATATTTTAAAATTTCACTAATAAACAACAGAAAAGTAATTTTTGGACAGTGACAAATGATGAATCTCACATCTGGATCACAGTCTTTCACAACCACCCCTGGCACATAGCAAAAGCTTATCATTGATTCATTTAAGTGAGCAGAGAGGAGGCAACAGGCAACAGAAGAGCGCCTTCATAAAGCTCATCCTGTGATGATAATATCTGAAAGCTTAAACAGTGGCCGGGCATTTAGGCGTTTCTGTTTTTGTGCACTGTATGACACAAACCCATGACAGTATGATAAAAATAAGACTCATGCGTCAGCTCAGCAGATCTGGTGTCACCCAAAACTGGCAAACGCACACCAAAATACTTTTGTTGTCACTGCGGCTACAAGGGTCTGGCTCTCGGGAACAATGATTAATTCAATTTCTTGAAAACGCATTCAACTGCAAAATGATACGGAATCACAACATACCTCCTATCGACTGAAACTGATATTTATTACAAATAAAATCGAAAAGGTTTAAAAATGCTCTTTCAGATCAAAATATAAAAACCCATGCGTGTTTCCATGCAGATGGAGCAACTTTCACCATTTTCCATTCAGCACATGAATCTAGAGTGACAATAACGGCTCATCAATCACACTCAACAGTTTGGATTTTGACACAAAGGAGACATGAGGACAGCTAAAGATGAGACAGGTGGAGTAAGAAACAGACTCAGCTGTAGAATCCGTCATAAAACCAAATGTGAGACGGGTCCGAAAAAACAGGATTGAAACGTACTCCTAAATAACAAAGATCCTCCGTTTCTTGCCATAAACCATTGCAAAAGATTGTACGATTAGATCGATATAAGCACAGTTTGGGTCTAATCCGAGGAAATAAAGCGAGGCTGATTCTAAACCCCAGGCTGAAAAAGCTCCCGACAAGCAGACCACATCAGTCGAGCCATCTGACCCAGACTGCACCTGACCCCCCCCCCTTATTCTCACCAGGGGGTGAAACCGATCCCCTTCACTCCTGCTCCTGAAGCCACAGCAGCAGATTGTAGAAGGAACTTTAAGAATAACAAGATATAAACAATTACATAAACATCAAGAAGGGAGAACAAATTGGAAAACATTTTATCTCAACCTCCACAGCAAAACTGAGATGCACCGACTGCTTGTAATTTTTAGCTGGAAGGGAACTGGGAGATCAGGTCCTCAAAAATCTGACTGGTTTCTAGCCAATGAGGTCACCATACATTGCAGCCAATCTGACATAGAAGTAACAGATTACTTTTTCACTGAGGAAGGCAGACTCCAAGTTAGACATTAATAATATCTGACTTTTCAATATTTTAGTAGTCAAGTTCTCAATCAAACAATCCATTAATTATTAAAATGATCAGTTATAAGCATCCTAAGTTGCCTCAAAATGTACGTAGAGCAGAGTATTAGATTAACATGAATCTCAACACTATGCAGACGTTCTGTCTGCCCTGATGAAGATTCACTCTACTCAGCATGCTCAGCACTTGAAATGGCTCCAACCGAAGGCATCTGCGTTCTGATTAATTCAGCTGATCTTTACTTGAGCCCCTGGGGGCCCTAATAAACCACTGAGCTTTCATCTTCAGTCGATTTTTAAACAAAGGAAAAAATATCAGCAAGATTTAAGTATTTTTGTTGACATCACAACAAAAAATACCATATCTTATCCTGACTGGGATTGCATAGTATATCATACATTTATCGTCACTACATTATCACTATGTGCAATAATAATAATGCAAAGAATTGCTTGGATTGCAATAAATATTGTATTTGTTTAGTTCCTGGTAGGCATTTCATCATCATGACATATGAAATTGCATATTTCATGTTTTATATATTTTTTATATTTCCTAGTCCTAGTTGCTGCTAAAACCTGTACACATACTATATAAAATGGAGGGAAGCATCAAAATGACACATGTATGTCAGGACTTAATGTTCTATAAAACGCACTTTATTTCCTCCCGTTTAAACTCTGATCTAAACATTAAAAAGTGTCAGAGCACCTTATAAAGAAATCTGACCTCAGGAGTACTTTAAGGATATGAGCTGGAGATTTTTCATTCCACCTCAACTTTGAAGTTATCTTATGTGGTAGGGGTAATGGTGGGGTCATCTGCATCCTAAATAAGAAATCTCAAAAATGTATTACCTAAACTTTTTGTTTCCTCTTTAGCCACAACTTTTCGATTTGTTTGAGAATACTTTACACTTCTAGGAATTATTTTTTTCACAATTCAAAACAAATTGGCCGATGCATGTAGGTTAGTCTGCTGAAGAGCCATCGATGGGTCATGGACGTCAGATGGTGGGCAGATTAGTTGTGTCTTGTTTTTAATCTCGATTCATACGGAAAAATGCAAAACAGTGGGATAAAAAAGGCCTTGTGTCTGTAATCCGTTTCTAATCCTTTGTCACAGTGCTGCTGTCACTCGTAAATTAATAACACAATGGAGATGGGATGAAATCAGACTCAAACACCAGACCAGGGCTTTAAAGACTCAGTAGGAGCCTCTAACATTCACATTCCCTCTAAGAATTTATTTTAAAAAAATTGTATACAAACAACTCTAAGGCTTTCCTGAAAACCAGAGAACACTTGGAGCCTCTTTGCAAACCTTTACAAAACAGAAGTAGCAGAAACTACATCTGCACGGACTCTTCTCACAAACAGGTGTTCAGCTCCACGTTTCCTGCAAACTGCAGCTAATTTACAAACAGATTACAGAATTACTTCAAGAGAAAAATGAGCAAAAGTAGTCCATGCGAAGGAAAAACTGCAAAGCAGAACGGCATTGTTTTTGCCCTACCTCACCATTGTGGTGGAAACCAGCCACAGCCCCTTGCTTCAGCAACCTCAGATCTTAGTAATCCAGCACTGGGCACTGTTACACAAGGGAGGGTAGGAGGGAACCAGGGAGATATGGAGACGCAAGGGGGAGGGTGTGGGGTGCTTGTAGAAGTGTTACTGGGTTAGACAGAGTGAGACAGAGACAGTGAGAGGAATGACTGAGTGGGGGGGAGGGGAGGGGAGGAGAGGGGTGGGGGTGCTTTGTCAGAGTGTTACAGACAAATAGAGAGAGTGTGCAGAGCTGGCGAGGGGGCGGAGGCCTTTTAATCTGGGATTTGGATGAGTGTGAGCAGGCCTGATACCAGCACCCGGCAGCGCTATCAGCCGTCTCCCTCCCCTGTCCCGCCTCAGGCGAATGTGACAGTGGCTGGCAGGCCGGTCCGATCCCCCTCTGCCTCACCTTCTCTCCGCCTTTAAAGCCAGCGAGGCCACCGTGGCTCGGCTCCAAGCGCCGCTCTGTGACCGTAAAGGTGTCTCTAGCTGTAACACAGATCAGGCCGGGCCAAATCAAGGCGCCAGGTCTCCTTCACGAGGTCCCCGCTATCTCGTCGGAGGCTAAACACGACAGCTGCGTCGCTTGTGCCTGGAGATTAAGGGTGTTGTAGTTACACCAGATCATAGTTAGGTCGCGCCAAGCTAATCCAGCCAATTCAGCAGAACGCCATTAGGCTATTAATTTTGCAGGGTAGAGTTAGGGAGCTTTGCTGATCGGTTAGAAAATTACTGCACAACACAAAGGACGGCAGAAATTTACTGTGCGTTTTATTCCAAATACTTTTAAACTGAAGTTTAGTTCTCCATCATCCGTGTCTGATTTTTTTCCCCCTTTTTCTCACAGTAACAAGACTTTTAATGCAACAGTCTTTATAATTTTATTATTACAAATTTAAATGAACATATCAGTTAACATTAAAAAACTTGTGTGTGTGTGTGTGTGTGTATATATATATATATATATATATATATATATATATATATATATATATATATATATATATATATATATTTAAAAACAACTTTAAAAAATCTTTTTCATAACCATATGGTTGAAAACATGACCTACATTCATCCTGTTCAGTAACAGCCCAATGTTCTTTGTAAGTTAGAATGGCTAAGTTTGATAGCAGAAGTTATAGAACAACAGTACGATACAGACACATACACTGTAACAGAAGTTTTTTAGGTTCCAGCCCCATTGGTTTCATAGGAAAACATCAACAAAAAAAAAAAACAAAAAAAAAAAACATATTAAAGGAATCTCAACATGACTTTAGAACAAACAGAAGCGCAACGGTATTAATTCAACTGACCACTGCAACTGTATATATGGATTATTCAATATTCTAATCTATGAAAAGGAGGTTAAAATACAGCACACACTTGACTTAGTAGAAATTCCAATTTTAAATCTAATTGATAAAGGATTATACATGGCGTTACACAAGGTTCCGTATCGGGTCCAAAGTTGTTCATTTTTGTTTTTGTAGGATGCAAAAACTTGTCTTATTTGCTGGTGATACTAATATTTTTTTCAATAAGTTATACTGATATGATCTATTATTTCAAATGAAACTACAATGCATCCCTGGTATTCTTAGGGAGGTTAGGGGCCACAGCTGTATGGGAATAGCTAAAATCTGTGAATACTTGAGACCCCCTTTAAAAACACATATAATGGCCAATTTTAGATTTTAAACAACAAATATACCTTAGTATGCATTAATACGCACAGTGGAAACCACCTTCGCACTACCGCAGAAGCTAACATCTACTGTCTTCCTTACTTCTGCTCTTGAAGTACAACCAATCAGCGCCAAGGAAAACAAATGACACTCCTGGATTGGCTGCTCTACAAACATCAGCCAATAGCGTGTCAAGTTCCATTGAACCGGAGTATTTCAGGTTCCCAAACTGCATTTTTTTTTTTTTTTTTTTTTTTTTTTTTTTTGGAATATTTTAGATATGCTGTATGGAAAAATGTGCAAATACACAGATTTTCTACAAATAATTCTGAGTTAAATTCCACAGAAAAATCGGCGAATACTGAACCAGCAACCATTCTCTGTAAAGGAGAATGGTAAAAAAAAAAAAAAAAAAAAGAAGAGAGAAAATACAGCCCCTCGTAATATTACTGGAAGTCAAACGTATGTACATCATATCACATAATTATAGTTAGATATATCACATATTGTGCTGATCTTTGAGGAAATGTATAAAAGAATCACTAATCCAATTTGTAAAATGCAAAAAAGGGAAATAGGAATAATAAAGCAGACTACAGCGGACTAACCAAAAACATATTAATATAAAAGATTTGACTTTTTCAGGATAAGTAGAATAAATGTAGCTAAGATATTTAAGGTTGAAGACGGTATCCTTCCAGTCTGTGTTTAGCCGGAAGCAACTGAATCACTATATCACACACACACAGAACTATGTTTAAAAAGGTGATCTGTGTGATAATCTGTGGCATTCTTTTGATGAGCAACAAAATAAAATGCAAATAAAAAAGTTTATACATTTGTCAGAAACGTATTAATTTTACGTGTTGGGGCGTCATTTACTTTTTTTTTTCTGTCAACTGTGCTGACAGTTGTAATTTTTCATTGTTCTCTCAATACATACTATATTGTACGTATCACAGCTTATCCTAACCAGTAGCACCAGGAGATAATCTAAATCATTTCATTCACTGCAGATTCTAAACATGCGCAAAGTTTTAAGGTCATTTTTCTCATCAGATTTACTGCAATTCGGAAAATAAAAACTGTTATCACTAAAGCAGCACACCCGATTCAGATGACTGCAGTTCAGCAAAAGTCTACCAATTAGCCATCAATTCAAGTCAGGTGTGCTAAAGCAGGGAAACACCTAAAGCATGCAGAGCAGTGTACCTTGAGGACCAGGATGGGAAACACAGCTCTATGTCATGATCTTTAGGACTCTGGTTTTGTGTTTGCTGTAGTTTTAAGATTTCTTGATCTTAATTTTAGTCTTTCATATGTACTCATTTTGAGCCCTTAGTGGCAGTTTTTAGTTCTGGTTCTACGTATATCTTAGTTCTTGAAAACATGTGTTTTCTATTGACCTGTTTCCCTGTTGCTTCTGTGTTCTTTTGTCACTTTTTCGGTTTAAATCTTGATCATTTGTCATGTTGGGTTGTCTCTGGTATTACATTTCTGTTTTCTTGGGCCTCATGTTCACCTCTCATTATTTTTTTTTTTTATTTATTTTTTTTTATTTTTTTTTTTTTATTTTTTTTTTTTTTCTGTTCAACTCCAATTACTTGCCTTCCCTCACAGCTGCACCCAGTTTCTAATCAACCACCTGCTTCTTGTTCAGTGGTTAACTCTCCTGCCTAAGTATCTATCATTATTCCATTCTGCATCAGCCAGTCCTTGTCTTACTTATGTAGTTTTCTCTGGACTATGATTTTTGCAAGGTTTTGTTTTTTTTTCTTATTTTGTTATGTAAACAGTTAAATTGTTCAACCCTCTGCATTTTGGGTCTTGCTCTATATTCTCCTTTGACACAAGTGGAACAAGGTCAGTGAAAAATTAGGTACTCAGTTTACTTTTGTACAAAGAAATATTAAATAAGAGGACACCTAAATATGAAGATTTCTTTGTGGCAAGTTGGTAAATCCAGTAAAATGCTTAACTATACCATCTGTTTTCTGACACCTTTTACAGTTTTCCTTTAAAGAAAAATCCATGTTTCAGTCCAAAGAGCTTTTGCAACAGACCCAGAGTAACTTCCCTGCAAAAAAAAAAAAACAGCCCACTTCCTTGTAGCACAGTGTAATTTTAGCTTTTATTCAAATTCTGACTTTTCCTCTGAAAGGACAAAAAAACAAAGCATTTTTTTTTTTTAATCATGAACTTTCTTTAAAAGTCACTTATGTAACTTTCTTGGAAGTTTTTCTAGGAAATTTGAAGAGCTGCACTGATCAAGCTTACCATGCCTTGCAGGAGAGCACGTACTCGCCTCTACTTCTCTGTGTTACTTCAGTTAATGATTAACTGGCAAGTAGAATTTAAAAAAAAAAAAAAAAACCTGGTTACAGTCAGTGAAACAAAGTCTCTTCTTTAGCTTCCTTTAAAACATTGGAATGGTTGTGTGTTTTTATAAATCAGATTTTAATATTAATATGAAAGAAACATAAGTTTTATAAAGACAAACCAGAGAGGGCGAGAGATTTGTCAACCTGTGTGTGTTTTACGTGCTTTGTTCAGTGACTTGGTCGGTCTAAGCTGAGCGTACATGGCAGGACATTAGCGTCCAATTTTCTGATCATACAGTTACAGCGACTAAAAGATGATCAACACAAAACGATAACACTACAGATATTGCTTTCTACATTTTGTCATGTTACAACCAGAAACACTGTATTTTGAAAAGTCTGATAAAGTAACACAAACCAGTGCAGAACTGTGATATGGGAGGGAAATCATTTTAAAAACAGCTTAATTTAGCCCTTTTTATTTTGATATCACTAAATCAACCTTTAGAGGTCACCTAAATAGTAAATAAAATCTACCTATATTCTGTGAGGGCCTCAGAGGTTTGCTAGGGGCGTGAATACTTTTGCAAGATATTGCATATTTGTTTTTTAAATGCCCATTAAAGAACGACAGCCCAATGCTTAACGAGCTCTTCCATATTCTGCATTTTTTTTTTTTTTTTTTTTTTTTCCCCCTGTTCAGACTGCAGGAGTGACTCAGGCTTTTCCAATAATAGGATTCCCTTTGACAACCACCAGGCACCCCACATTTCCATGCATCCGGCCCTGGGCAGCACGAAGCAGAGACGACACAAAGGTAGCAAGATTTCAAATATATTAGTCGTATCTGAGGAGACGTGGACAGGGAAAAGCAGAGGAAAACGAATGTGTACTATGGGCGAGACAGAAGCAACAGGGAGCGGCAGGTTGCCTCAGGCTGGTTGAGGGGAAGCAGCCCCACTGTGAATCCAGCCAACACTCTATCCTCTTACATAATGTCTCAAGTTCAATATAGCCCCAGTTGGCTATTTAAAGCATGCCTGTCTAGGCTTGCTGACAAAAAGGTGATATACTTAGTAGCCACAGCGCACCATTAAAGCCTCTGCTGGGGTTATATTGGTCACATGCAAGCTCTGGACTGTGAATTACTGGCAATACAATAATTATCATGAGCCTTTCAGCTGATCTTAGCTACATTTACATGAGCAGGGAAACTGCTCCAGCCCAGCAATGCCTTTGCACTCCAAAGTTGGATAAACTAGTCCCAGAAATGCTGGCATTTAAAACTGCAAAAGCAGTTTGCACCTCAGGAAAGAGCATTTCTATTTACATGGAGTAAACAGGGCTTACGCAACACTGATTAAAAGCGTCTCTAGGCATCATGGTTAATAAATAACAAACACCTCGAACCTTATTTTAAGCAGAAAGGAGCTTTATAAAACAGAGCTTCAGTTCAGACAGGCTCTCTGCCTGAAGGACGGGGATGTTAATATGCAACTCCAGAGAAGTTGGTTCAGTTAGTGGGCATTTAATTTGCTCACTTTTTCCAGGTTCCTCGTTTTGTTAGTCAGACAAAGAGGGGAGGACTGTTTACCTGATCATATTCAAATGAGGGTGACTAATATTCAAACTCAGAAACGGGTGACCCAGAAACAGCAGGAAAGTGTTTCTTCCCCCTTACAGATTTTCAATTACTGTGGAAGAATTTTAACCCACTCTTCTTTGCAGAATTGTCTTATTTCAGCCACATTGCAGGGATTCATTTCATTTTCCTGCTTCACAACTCAAATACTCCTTCAGGATAGGAGCAGAATTCCTAGTTCCATCAATTACAGCAAAGCAGCCCCGTCCATCACACTACCACCACCATGCATGACAGTCCTTTTCTAAAATGATGCATTCATTTTATGCCAGATTTAACAGAATGCATACCTTCCTTAAAGTTCTACTTTAGTCTTGGTAATCCACAGAATATTTTTCCTTAAAGTCTGAGGGATTATGAAGATGTTTTTTGGAAAATATGTGACGGGCCTTTGTAATCTTTTTGACCAGCAGTGGTTTTATCATCTTTTTTGGTTCTTTCATGAATACAATTTACATGATTTAGATATCAGCGACTTTGTTTCATGATCTGTTCTTCAGCTCCAGGGCATGATTTGTTGCTTTAAGCCTACTTCCTGCTGTCAGGCAGGTTCTATTTAAGTGGGTTATTGATTCTGCAGTTATGGCAGTAGTCAGGCCGGGTGTAGCTTGGAACATTCAACTCAGCTCTCCAAAACATGTTGTCAATGACAGGTAATTTATGATTTAACAAGGCAGGGATTACTTTTTCACACAGGGCCAGGTGGGGTTGAATTATTATTATTATTTTTTTTTTTTGTCAATTTTTTTTTAAAAATGTAAAAAATAGAATTTTATACGTACACTGGTTATGTTTATCTGATATTAAAATGTATTTGATCTAAAAAACGTATGTGGGACAAAAAAAGTGAAAAGGTGTAAATACATTATCACAGAGTTTGATATGTAGCACCACATATTTACATAAAGCTATCACAAATCATGCCCTTGTAATTTCTGGACAATGAATCCTTTAAATAGACATTCAGACAGCACACTCATCGTGTTTTGTCTCCTAAACACCGTCCACATTGTTGCTGTGTTCGAATAAATGAACAAAATGCAAAACATGTATCTGCAAATAACACTGCCAGTGGGTTCAGAGCACCGCTGGAAATGTTTGCAGCGCTATCTTATTCCTCCACATGGGCTGTTGTTTTCCTGGCAGCTTATCGCACAAACTGACTCACTGCTCTCAGCTGGTCGGCAGAGTTTCAGTGACAGATGAGGTCCGTTCCACAAACAATAGAGAGAAGAGGTGGTTTCCAAGCGTGGAAAGGCCGCAGTAAGTCACAGGATCAAATACAGAAACGTACATGAACAGAGCATCATAAAGTGAGCCACAGTCGCATCACTGTGTGGGCACGCCGAACTCGGCGCAACACTTAAACGCTGTTAAACTGAATAACAATAACGGGTGTCAATGCTTCCTCCGTGACTAAACTGCCTCACGAGAGAGACAATAAATGTGAAAAATATGGAAGTGACAACCCCCCACCCCCCACACCACATTATAGTGAACTAAAATCCTTCCTGAAAGGGGCAGCTTGACTCTGGCTTCCATAGACAGTGGAGTAAATGATTTGAAATGAATTAAAACATGCATGGGAATGCAGATGTTGAATTTTGTAAAGGAAATAGAATATAACAGACAACATAAAACACATTTAAAAAAAAAAAAAAAAAAAAAAAAAATAGGGCCAGGACTTTAACGCGTTCATTTCGATTAATTCCATAGATTTTAACGTGTTTAAACATTTTAATGCGATTAATCGCATTTTTTTTTTAAACAAATGTTCTGGCCAGAACCTTTGTATTAGCACGTTTCTGGTGTGCCCATAAATTAGATGTATGAATAACCTAAATAACAAATTAAAAACAAATATTTTTTGTTGTTGAGCTCATATGTCTATTTATTCAGTAATTTAGCAGCAAAAATGGTTTTTAAAATAAATGTTGCTTATTTTCTTTGATTAAAATGTGAATTGCAATTAATAACACACCCTGCAATTAACTTGATAAAAAATTTTAATTGAGTCCCACCACTAAATGAAATCTAATAAGGAAAAGCTAAAATATGTGCACACAATTAAAAATATTTTACCCAGAATACCAATATTATTACCAATTTCCCTAAAAAACCTTAAAGATTAAACCTTTACTTTACTGAGCCTTCCCATTATCTGATAAAACTCTTGCTCTCTCTAATAAACCCCAGACGTGTCTCGGCGTTAGGGTTGCACAATATTGGCAGAGCTAGGCGATAATACTGTGATGACAGTATCAGTAGTGATGGATGCCTGTTCTCTTCTTCTCATTCTCATCTGTACTTCCATCACTCTGACATTCAACCTTCTGGGAAATGTTGTGTTGTGAGCTTCTACTGCTGCGGGACTCTGACTGGCTGAATATTACATTAACATGGAAAACAAGTTTATAACACTTGGAATATATTAGTAAACAGTTATTATACTCTAAACAGTCTTTTGCAATATAAATATTGCACAGACTGATATTAACGGGTGTGCAGCCTTACCAGACAGGTCGTTAAAAGCACAACTTGCATTGAAAGAGCTTTTGCATGTTTGTACTTCATTAAATATCTAACGCTGAATCTTCTTCACTCAATCACAACTTCCACACCAAAGAATCCTGTTTGTGCTGCTGGAATAAAGCTTAGATTTAGAGGTCTAAAAAAGTATTAGGTCTTTGGGTTTGCACCGGTTAGTCATGATTTGTCATCGATCGAGATGAAAACTGGTTATTTCCAGCCACCAGCTGACTTCTCTGTATCTCTAGTGATGTGCTGTAGGAGCACCTTTCAGGTTCAGTTCGGGACTGTGACAACAGAATCCCCAAATTTAGGCCTTAAAATTTTTTGCACATAATTAGCCTAACATAGATCTTTCTTTCTTTTTTTTTTTTTCTTCTTACGTTTGCAGTACATCAAAATAAACGAATGCAAAGAAATGGTGCAAGTCAAAGTGGCAATAAACTCCCACTGTTGCTCCTAAGTCTCTCAGTAACGTTGTTAAACAGGTTTGAATGTCAAGAACTTGAAGGAGTCGTTAAGCCTGTGGTTGCAGAAAGCTGATTATGCTTTAGCTTCTGAGTTTTTTTTTTTTTTTTTTTTTTTTTTTTTTTTTTTTTTTCCTTTTTCTTTTTTTTTCTTTAAAAGCAGCAAACCACTCAGTATCTGACCGGCACTATCAACTTCCCGGCAACAACAAAAACACATTTCGTTGGTCATTGCTTGAACTAAGTGGTTGCTTCAGCTTTGGTGTAGATGCAAAGGCAATGGGGTTGCAAATGGGGTCAGATAGGGTGAAAAAGTCAACTCTAGTTTCAGCAGAAGCAGATGAGACAAGCAATCTGTATCAATCATCTCGAACTTTGAGTAAGTCCAGGGGGCTTTTCTTTGAGGCTTTACACAGGGCTTTTGCATGATATAAAATTGCTACTTTTGTGAAATCCTGACAAAATGTTCCTCTGTATATAACAATTCAATGGGAAAAGTAATTAAAAAATGGCCTCCAAATAGGCAATTTTAAGAGTAGTGAAGAATATAAAGGTAAACAACAAGTGAAAATCTAGTGATGGACGAGTCAGTCATTGATCAAATTCATTCAGTTTTCCCCTGATCGGCTCTGACCGACGAGCTGCAGGTCAGATACTAACAGCGTGGATTTTCTTTCACTGTTCATTAAATACAAACTGAAAACTATTCTACTAAAACTGAACTGTCCCACTTTTTTTTTTTTTTTTTTTTTTTTCTTCCCCATAAACTGTTTACTTTGATGTACTTTGTTTTGAGTTTCAGTGAAAATCAGATAAAGATTTCAGAATCCTTTCATTTACTGTTGGATTCAAAAATACAACCTGCAGCCGTTTTTTAAAATATTTTTTTATTTAACCAACCCAGCTTATAAAAAAAAAAGTTTATGTATTATAGAAAGAAGACATCTGCAGATCTGACTTTAAAGGAAACCACATATCTGTATCACCTTGATGGTGCATGTCTAAATAGAAACACAAACATGTACATGCTCAACACTACACATACTGCTGACTTGATTATAAATTAGAAAATCCTTGTACTGCAGGATTTAAGAAATTAGTCGGTGAGAATTAAATCATTGATTTAAAAATTTGTCATTTTGATTTTATTTTTTTTTTTCAACCTCCTCCATAACCCTCCTGTTCTGCTGTTGCAAAACTCTGCAGTTTTATATTAAAAACATCATAAAGCAAAGACTAAAATATGCCTCATTGGGTAATTTCATCAGTGCCTATTCCAAACCTGGTTTTATTTCAGTGAAATTAACAGCCATGTATACATTTAGGTTAATTATTCTGGCTGTATTCATACCTTCGATTATATTTGATTCACAAAAACTCTCAAGATGTAAAGTGACAAAAAGCAATCGGAAGCAAGAAGGTGACACATGAAGTATCCACCCCAGTGTGTACAAATCTTTTCTGAGTGAAGAGAACAGGGGGGCAAATTTCATGAACGCTGAAAAACTGACTTACAGACTCCATGTCTGCTTCCCCTGTGGTATTTCAGCTCAGGAAGCACAAAGTGAGCCACAGAGCAACAGTCGTACATCCTCCGACCAACAATTAACCATGGAAACTAGCAGTTAAAAAACATCTTTAACGTGAACTTGGTGTTTACTTCAATGTCTGTCTGATCTTAGTCTTCTGTAGGTACAGCTCCCTCAGGAAACAAAGGAACATGTCCCCCTCGATTTTGAGTAATTCTCAGAAAAAAATCTGCCGAACTGAACTCAGAACTAGGAACATTTTATGAAGACAGAGTTTCAGGCAAAACTATATTCTGTCTCTGAAAATCCCCAACAATTACCCGAGATCTTTAAGGTCATGAATGAGGCAATATGTCATCTTTATCTGAGTAAAATATGTCACTATATGAGGTAAGGAAAAAAATTTTTTTTTTAAAGTCAGCTGCCCACAGGTCTATTTATGAGAGGTGAAAACAGCTTTATCAAGCTTTCTGTCTGATCCAGCTCACATAAAGTAAAGAAGCAGGCTTCCTGCTGATATTAAAATATTCTAACATAATGATTATTACTGCGATTATTATCTGTTGCACTTATTTATTAGACAGGAGTGAGGAATATTATTTCTTTTTGGTGTTCTGCTCTTTATAGAGTAACATTGGGAGTTTCATTAGTGGGTAAATTAGTCAGGCTATCTGCTCCGGTAGACCCACCTGCCACACTTGATGAGTGGTGGGGTTTTTTTTTCCTCCTTTAGTTTCCACAACATGACTGTCTGTGTTTTTCACAGCCAGGAATATTTATCAACAACTGAATTCTTGTACAGGACAGAAAGGTGTTTCTGCTTACTTTCAGCCAGCTGACCATCAATGCACAGCAACTAGAGGGAGAGGGATGGCACTGTGTTGGAGACAGCGATCAGCAAAAAGTGCTTATTAGAATGAATGAATGGTCCTGCAAAGGATTGAATTTTTCAGCATCTTTTCACAAGCATGGCCAAAGCCATGTTTAGCAAGGTTCTATTAGTGGAAAATGCTACTTTGCTAGCAAACTTCAGACAAGGTTCAGAACAAAGCAAATAATCCACATTATAATAACGCTGGTGTCACCACCTGGTATTGCTGCAAAGAAAAACTGCATGTCAAACCCATTTTCCACCCATATGTCAGTGGACAGTTTGTTTCAACTGTAAACTCTGCGACTGCTAACATTGCATTTTTCTAAAGTGCACATCAGCAGTAGTGGACGAGAGATGAGCTCAAGGATGTAGTTCTCACTTTAGACCAGTGTTTCTCAATTCCGGTCCTCGGGGACCACTGCCCTGCATATTTTAGATGTCTCTGTTCCAGAACACCTCATTCAAATGATTGCAGGTCCTCCTCTGTAGCCATCAAGTGCTGCAGAAGCCTGTTAATCAGCCACGTATTTAAGTCAGGTGTGTGGCAGAAGGGAAACACCTCAAACATACAGGGCAGTGGTCCCTCAGGACTGGAATTGAGAAACACTGCTTTAGATAAGCAAATATAAACTAATATTTACTTATTTGTTGTTTTCATCCTCTCTATTCAGCAACCTAATGGGTTCCTGATTTGTTTTATAAATATATCCAAGCTTAATAATGTGAGAATCACAATTTTTTTTTTTTTTTTTTTTTTTTTGTTAATTCAGTCAATATTTAATACAGCTGACAAAAAAGTTACAAGATGATGTTTTTTTTTTTGTTTGTTTGTTTTTTTTTTTTAACTTCAGCATATAAAAACTTTAGCCCTTCATGTTATGAAAATTCCCTGTTACAAAAGAAAACTCAGGTTTTTAAGAAAATTGCCGCTTATCATAATCAACTTCAGGTTAACTCATTAGTCAGTAACTTGCATCCCTAATTTACAGCTAAATATTTACAGCTAAATAATTTTTGCCAACATCTTTTAATAATTACACTGCTGCACAAACTCCTTATTTTATTAGAAGGACTCTAATTAGTTACAATCCCAACCAGAGAGGACCCAAGATCGTATGGGTTCTCTCTTCGTCTAAGCAGCATTTGATTTGGGGTCCCAATGCCAGCTTTTTTTTTTTTTTTTTTTTTTTTTTTTTTTTTTTTAGGTTATTTCTGTCACTTACACATTTCAATGCCTATCTTCAAGTTTGTAGCTACATTGTCCAAGAAAGTTGAGTCCAGCACAAGATACCAGCTGCTGAAACGATTAATTCAGTGACCTTCGATAATGACTTTTAGCTGGGAATGTAACGACGTCTTGTAGCAGAAGAGTTCATAATATTAAAATGGACCGATCGTGTTAGATTAAAAATATGTTTGGCAAAGAGCCATTCATCCGCTGTCTGGATATGACTGTGTGCCGAAATAGGTTTAAGTTGTTTTCATGAGCCAGATGTAAAGATGATTGCTTTATGCTTGACACCATGTTTTGTTTTGAAGTTACTCAGCTCTAGAACTACTTCCTTTCTAATTGTTTTGACAGAGCTATTAGCCATTTGCTCGCTGGCAACATTCGGAAAGACGCCTCCACTGCTTTCAAATCTTTCTTATGACAGCTTTATGGATACTTTTATTAGACAAAACCAACGGCGACAGAAAAGACACAAATGATTCATAAGAACTGTGAATACCTCATCTGGCTAAGCGTTATCCGCTAACAACGTTAACATCTGCTTCAGAGCTTTCTAACAAACGGAACTGAAGGGCTATTTCAGTGTTTGATCAGTTCAAGCATTTCCGATTTTAAACTGGTTGATCAAAGGCTTTTCAGACTCTTTAAACTTACACTAGATAATTCTGCACTAAAGAGGTTATTTAAAACAAGCTAAAGGATTTTATAAAACTTTGTTAAACCACAAAAAGGTAGCATTTTCAAAGCCATTTTGGCGTTAAAGACAAGCTTAGAAATAGACGAGCAAAAAAAGCCCAATATGGACCAGAGGTTGGCTAGACTTTTTCGTTGTCGGTCATTTTGATAGACATGGTAAAAAAAAAAAAAAAAACAAAAAAAAATCTATTTATACTTTTTTTTTTTTTTTTTTTTTTTAAAATGACATATTCAACTGCATTTAATTTTCATTTAGTTTAATTAATATTCAGTTCGAACAAGCCGAACAGAGAATCCAGATTGTGCCATCACACATCAAGCAGATGAATACTTGTTTTTCTCTGCAGTGACAAAAACCACTGACTCTCCCAGTTGTAACTATAAACTATGAAATTAAACGATCACTCTTCAGTTATGAAATGTGCACTGCTTGTGCGTCATCAGATGTCTCAAGGCTTTGATGCTGAGCTGGACACAATGGAATTGCCAGCGCCACTTCAGCGAAAATTTTGAAATCTGGGAAAATTTCTCCATTTGAAGCAATCAGAAGTTGGCAAGACTTTTTTTTGTTTTTTGTTTTTTTTATACATGCCCTGTCTGGCAGTGTGGCTCTCAGAATTGTTGTCTGAGTGTCAAGGAATGGCCCAACAGATTTGCTTTCACAAGCGAAGCATTACGGCTTTTGCCATGATGTTCCCCTTGGTGTGTGTGTGGGAAGGTAGGAAGATGAAACTTTATTAAAAATTCCTTTGGGTTTATTTCAAAGGTTATGGACACAAAGATGGGGGGGAAGGAGAAAGGAAAGAGAGAAAGATGAAGGAAAGGTTTAAAGAGGAAAATAGGAGACAGAAGTAGAGGAGAGAAAAAAAGCATAGAGATAAAACAAGTCAACACCCTTGAAGTCTGCCTCTAGACTTGCAGAAAAAGGGAAAAAAAAGCAAAACCGAGAATCCACAACAACAAACAACATATGCATATATAATAATAATAATAATAATAATAGTTATGACTTCAATGGAAAGTACACAGCACAAGGTAGTACAAGATGTATTATCTGACAAACACCTGAATCTAGATACCTCTGTGTGTGGGCGGGGCACCCTGGGAGCCTCCCGCAGGAACAACCAGACCCCCCGCTCCCCGGCAGCCCCAGGGGGCCACAGCGACAAGCCCACAGGCCCCGCTGCACCAGAGCAGATCTGGCCATGGACAAAGAGACCCGAGCCCCGAGAGCACACCACTCCACAGCAGAGGTCCGACCGAGCCAGGGCACCCAGACCCCCACAAGCAGCCACCAGGGTGAGCCAGCACATACCCTGGCACCGAGCCCCAGACACCAAGAGCCACCAGCCACTGGAGGGGAGTATGACGGGGGGAAATAAGCCCCACATTTTTAGTGGGGGGCCCAAGATGATCCAGGAGGGGGGGCAGCCCAGAACCCAACCTGACCGATAAACAGCCACACACATTCCAACCCTCATGCTCACATACAGAAATTCACAACATTATTTATTTATTTTTTTTTTTTTAAATAGGACATCATACACGCACTTTCACTCCCCATACACACTCTATACTCCCAGGTCCAGGTGACGTCTCCCCACAGGGACAAGAGGACGTCAGCCAGGACGAGAGCAGGGCACCACCTGAACAACCCGGGCCCAGATGCCGGCACCGACCCCATCCAGAGAGGGGCCAGGAAGAGCCCACACAGTCCCAACGAGCCAGCCAACAGCCTCCCACCCCCGCCCCCCGACAAGCCCCAAGATCCCCCGCCCCAAGGGCTACCTCCAACCAGTGCACAAACATCGAACACGCACCCCTGAACATAGATACCACAAATCTCCCATCCACAGGTGGCACCCCTGCAGGAGGGCCCCAAAAAGCCAATCAGAATACACCACCCACAGCGTGAGCCCCACCTGGCAAGGCTCTCTGAATGAGGGGCAGCAGGAGGAAATCCCGCAGCAGTGGTTCAGCTGCACCAGTTATGCTCCAAAGCCTCCAAAACGCTTCAACGCGCAAGATAAATTTAGTTCAGTGTCCACGTCAGAGATGATACTCAGATGGGAATACATGTTTAAACTCCACGACGTACTGCTCTGTACGGAAAGTTGAAAATGTCTGCTTGTCTGCACCAACTGTTCAGGTGTGTGAATTGTAATCTGTCAAAATGACGTATGGCCTTCAGATTTTTCCGTCACCGGTCAATGACGGAAAATATTCCATTAACTAACCCTGATATGGACAAGTGAAGCATGGAGTGAATAATTCGACACTGATGAGGTTGTGAATCGTTAAGTCTTTACTTTTTTTCTGAAAAGATATTGTTAGAATTTTGTCTCATTCTCATGAAACCACGATGGTGTCAAGTAGAACCCCAGTATTGGCCAGGGTTGGGGACTACAACTATTGGATTTGAAATTTTTCTAGATTTATATTTTGTGCAAAAGGGTCGCGCATTCTTGGTGGGGCCTCCTGCAGCTTTGTTCACTTCTTCCTTGGGCTGGTTTTTGGGGTGACAATCTTATAGATGCTGGTAGTTTAAGCAACCACCATGTTTTTTAAGGCGGAGATGCAAGAAACTACAGGTTAAAAATAAACTCTGAAGTAGTACTGGGTCGATTCCCAGTGTCAAAGGTATACCTTTTAAAGCTATACCATGGAGAGTGCTGGAGTGAGTGGAGTTTTTATGCACTTCATGGAGCAGGCCCTGCCTCACTTATTGCACATCCCTGCCAGGGGTTCCTAAGCTTTTCACTCCCTTACATTAAAGACAAATTTAGCTGTTTAGAAATATTTTTTGTAAACAAAAACCAGAAATGGCACAGAAACTGAAGAACAGCTAAAGAACACGTTTATACTGTATATTTTTGCTTCACCTGATGTTAAAAAAACGTCAAAGTTGTTAAAACATTTTTTAAAATTAATTTTGTAACTATATGAATAATTGTTCTTCACCTTAAGAATCTCATCATGACCCAGGTCTAAATACATTTTAAAAAGGAATCTGATTCAGTCTAATACTTATATCTGCTTATTTAAATGCGATCATATGTTGTGATTAGGCAACATATCCTTCATTTGTGACCTGAGTAGTTAATTGATTTGATATCAGGATCTGGCTTTAAGAATGACAATCAAACTTTTGTGAACTTTTGAGTAATTTTATTCTGTTTTAGTCTGGATCTCTAAAAAAAAAAAAAAAAAAAATCCATGATAATCCACAATCAGTGCCCTCACTGAGGCAAAGAGGCCGGACAGAAAAATCTCTAACAGTGACTAAACAAACCGCGACAAATCAAAACATCCTGCTTTAAAGCGGAGCAGAAGGACGGGTATTGAGCCGATCTGCGACACGGACACGGAATGCTTTATCAGTGGGATCCAACTTCAGTTTCATGCGTGTATCTGAACAGCAGGTAGCGGAAAATAACGCCTGGTCCAAAGCTGTGCGCGTCCGCGGTGCTGTCAGCGCAGCAAGTCAGGTGTACGACTGCGACTGCATGCCAGCAAATAACAAAACCACTGAAACATAGCGGATATTCCTGAATCCGTTTGACCGTGTGTGGGTTAGCCGGGCATGAAGAGCGACAGAAAAAGTTCAGGTTCCCCGGCTCTGCCTCAACTCGGCTCGGAAAAGCAGCCCGGAGGCTCACAAGTGAGGAGGCTGAAGCGGAATCTAAATTTAAAAACATGCTGGATTTTACCTGCGAGATGTCATAGCAGACTCTGAAAGTTGTCAAGTAATCCTCAGTGATCGAGTCCTGCCTCTGTCGAACCGATGTGCGGATACAGAGCTCCGCAGGACCCCGGTTTCAGCTAAAAGTCATTACTGACACTGCTTCTGGTTGTTACCTGTCAGAATAAAAGCCTCAGTTTGAGCGTCATTTCTTGATCATCTGATCATTCAGTCACTGAAGGGGATTTTTTAAAATGTTTTTTTTATGTTTTTTGGCGGTGCTTTATACCATCTTTAGTCGCTGACATGTTAAACAAGTCACACAGAGACATAAATATTAAGGAAAAGGTGGGCTCCAAGAACCAGGGGTCTCGAGGTCAACAAACTGAAAACCCAGATTTGTTTTTCTCATCTGCAGTCAAATATGTGTTTAAATATTTCTAAAAAGATATCCCATAATGAAAAGAAAAAAAAAAATCACACAATTCATCTTATTTATATAGCTCCAATTCACAACAAATCTCAAGGCACTTCACAAAAAGTAATTTCAATTCAATCACAAATACATTCCAACTGTTTCTAGTTATCAAGCAGCGCATTAAGATCAGTTCATTATTCAAATTAAGTTAAAAAGTTTTCAGACTGCACCGAGTCTGTGACTTGCAGCATTCACTCCTCCTGGACGAGCACATAGCGACGGTAAACATTTATCATGTTCAGTTGGAACCAGACCTTTACATATATATATATATATATATATATATATATATATATATATATATATATATATATATATATATATATATATATATATATATATGCTGCTGTGATTGCTTAATGCGCTCTTCTGGTTTTTGGCAACAATGTGACACAATAAGACAGGTTCTTTGTCCTTGAGATGAATGTGTCTGTTTTAGTGTTAAATGTGTGCGTCAACCCCAATAAAAAATCAAAAGACCTTGTGGTGATGCTGGCTGAAGCTGTTGAGGGAGTGCCATTATCCACAGACCTGCAACTGTACCAGCATGGGCTGAAATGCCACACAGAATGCAAGAGACTATTAACCCAAATGCAGCAACATCAACAACAACAAAAGATGGCGAGAAGTTTCATTAAGTGCCTACAGGGACAAACACCTTAACCTTTGCTGACATGTCCTAAGGTCTGACAAAACTAAAATTTAGGTGTTTGGCCATAATGACTATTATGATATTTAATGGGAAAAGAGGTAAGCTTGCAAGCCAGAGAACAACGTCCCAACGGTGGAGTACAATGATGGCAGCATCATGTTTCATGGGTGTTTTGCTGCAGGAGGGACTGGTGCACTTCACAAAACAGACGGCATAATCTGGAAGAAAACTGATGGGGAAATATTGACGCGACATCAGTCAGGAGGTTACAGATGGTCGAACATCCCCCCCCCACCCCAAGTCTACTCTGATACAAGATAGAAGTCATGTTGGACTATATGATGGTGAGCTGGTCAGGTCCTGCTGCAAATAAGCATCCCCAAACCATGACACTTCCAGCTCCATGCATCACAGCTGGTGTGAGGTTCTTCTCCCTAAATGCTGGAATTGGTTTATGCCAGATATGCCCTCTGTTATGGTTGCAAAACAAATACATTTCAGATTCATCTCTTCAAAGAACCTTATTCCAGAAGTCCTAGTCTTTGTCTATGTTCTCTGTCAAACTTTAGTCTGGCCTTCAAACCTGGACAGTGTCTTAGATTGTACAGATATGCACCTTCATACTAACAATAGCAAGAACACACAGTCACATCCTGTAATGATATTTTAGGCGTGTGATTTGTGTGATTGTGTGATGTGTGATTTTAACAATTAAGTGGGAATAATCTGGGAGTGTCCTGATTTATTCTTAATCAGAAACTTTACTATAGTTTGGAGAAAACTTCAAGGGGTATTTTCAGTTTAGCTGTTTATCTATATTGCTTTAATTTTAGTTAGGTGCCCTATTTTTTATTTTTATTTTTTACATGACTGCTTGTATACAGGGTGTCCTTATACTTAGTGAGGATATGCATCTTCAGTCATTATGTCAGGTCCAGAAATAGATCTTGTAAAGAGTGGAATGGAGTTGTTTATCTAATGCCTGATAGTAAGAGGCATTAAGTATATAGGGGTTATAAATATTTTAAAAAAATGGAAGAGGTGGGCCAGATGCCTGTACTTCACCTCGGGCCTAGATATGCTTCTGTCTCTGACATCACATACATCGGTTCTTCCCGAATGATCAATGTGTAAAACTACTCCACTGATTAGGCTATGCTAGCCACTTAGGCTATCTTTGTTTTGGTATGTTCAGCTTTTGAGATCAGGTGAGGAGCCCCATCCTCCAGCTGCTGCGCCTCCGTATCAAAGGGAGTCAGCTGAGGTGGTTTGGGAATCTGATCAGGATGCCTCCTGGACGCCTGCTTTCGGAGGTTTTTCTTGCACGTTCCACTGGAAGGAGAAATGGGGCCGACCCAAAACTCGTTGCAGGGACTAAAATGTCTTTTGGCTCTAAATGGGACCTTGGGTCTCACGGAATGAGCAGGAGACTGTCGCTGGAGAGAGGGATGTCGAGACTTCCTTCTTGTTGTTCCTGATACCTGATCTCAAATAAGGGATGGATGGATGGGTGATGATAATAAATAATTATGTTTAAGCACACCAGTGTTGCTACATTCAAACCAGCTGTAAAATGTAGATTTGCTCAAACTAGAAATGACTTTAAAAAAGCTTCATATTGAAATTGCGGTTCAACATTTTATTAAATATAAATGTAAGTGATTTGATTTAAATTAAAATCATTTTGCAGTGCAGTACATCAATGCTTCCTATTATAAGTTCTCTCTTACTCGGCCATTGTTTTGTTATATTATTACCAATTACGCAGGAGAATGAAACCTGCAGGCGACCGCTGTGCCGCTGTGAAGCTCAGCTAGAGTCATGTGAGTGATAAGGCTGACCTATACCTCCTCTTCCGTTATCATTATGGACCAGCCTCTTGAATCTGAAGAGGCGCATGTTGGTGGTGCAGAAGAGTAGGCTGAGCACTGAGGCAGAGCTGTGCTGACGTCAATAGCCTGTGGTTATCAGTGTAGGTTAATCTACTCTACGATGGCTGGGCTTATGTAATTGTCTGTGAGCCCACATGCTTCAGATCTATGGATTTGCTTTTCCACTGTTACACTCGGTGTGCAGCAACAGCCCACGGGTGAACACTAAGGTTGCCGAGAAAGAATTTCTCCCCTCTGTGGAATTTCTAGTTTAGCTTTCTGTTTCTGCCAAGTGCACCATGCTTAAGGCTGCTGGAACATCAAGTCGTTCTCTGGGTCTGTGGATCCTAGGTAAAATGATCGAATGACCAGATAAAGATGTGAGAAGTGCAGTGCAAAAGTCGATCTAGAACCTTTTCACTTTACAACCACAAACTTCATTGTTTCGTATTGGTTGACAGGCCAACACAATGTATGGTATAATTATTAGTAAAAGAGAGGACACATAGCTGTCCAAACATTTTCAAAATAAAACCCCCCTTTATCTTTAAAACAAGTGCAAATATTTGCCTCATCACCAAACTGGGGAAATCTAGGACTATTAATCATGCGCTCCAAAAATCTGGCCATTATGGAAGAGTGGAAAGAAGAAAAGGAAGGAAGGTTAAAAGAAAGTCCTGTTGGGGACACGGCCAAAATGTGGAAGAAGGTACTCTGGTCAGATGACCTTTTCAGCCTGTGTGACAGAAACTAACTTTCCACATCACCCCCGGACACACAATCCTGGTGGTGGCAGCATCAGGCTTTTCTTCAGCAAGGAAAGGGAAGTCCTGTGAAACAGAATTAAGCATGACTCTGTTTAATCTGTCACATGAAACTGTAACAAAATTCACCATGTTTGCAACACAAAGCAGTTTTATCTTTTCTTGACTTGTTTGCTATATGTGATTTTTGAAAGGTTAAGGGTTCCTATTTAATTTTATTACAAATTTAAAATCCATGAACCCATTCTTGAAACCTGCTTCCTAAATCTTGCAATAACATAGTCCCTAAAAGAAGTTTAGAGCTAAACTAACTGTGGAGAAAACCAACTCTCAGCCACTTGATTATTGAAAAACTTCTTGGATGATT
Organism: Anableps anableps; assembly: GCA_014839685.1. Lineage (NCBI taxonomy): Eukaryota > Metazoa > Chordata > Actinopteri > Cyprinodontiformes > Anablepidae > Anableps > Anableps anableps. The sequence continues at coordinate 8,974,785 of CM026071.1, forward strand.
TTGACCGTTTCTAGAATGAGCTGTGAGAATCAGTTGCTGGAGTGAAGCGTTCAGTTTTTATCACCTCACATACTGATGTCCTGTTGAGTCTGGGAGTGATGTGCAGACCCTGAAACACAAAGCCTTGTTTTCCCCCCAGGAAAACTGAAAGCAGGATGTCCCATCCACCCTGCAGGGACTCACTATGCTGGGCCATGACCTTTGACCCTTTGTGTCTCAAGACTTTTAAAACCACCCGTCCATAAAAATAAAAACAGAACTCTGGAAGGAGGCCTTAGACAAAGACCGATTAAAACTGGACCCCTTGAGCATTTTCAGTGAAGAAGTTTACCTGCGCTCATCATCATGACCATCATATTCATTTTGTTCGTTCAGTCACATATTTGATAGCAGTTATTTTTCCAGGGTGGACTGATTGTACAACAAATTACTTCAATGAGTTTTAAAATGAAGACTCAGGAGCACAAGTCTGAATTTTTTTTATTTTTATTTTTTTCTGTATTTTTGTCTTGTCTATATACTCACAATTATACAAACAGACTCTTATGTACATACAGACCCAGTATGTTTATCATAAATGTTTCCTTGCAAGCCTTATTTTGGTTTAATATTTGACTAGTCTTCCTATGAAAACTGGTAGCTTTAATATGTTGGGTTTCTGGGACAGATACAGCTTTTAAGCATTGCTGAGCTCACATTCATTTTGATAGGCTAATGTTAATGCTTTATCCACTATAAAACCAGTTTTGATGTTTGTTTGCTATTGTTGTCCTGTTGGAACCCTTAGTTTTTGTACAAGTTTCAAGCATCTGAGCCCTAACTGTCACCTTCTGATGAAAGCAAATTGGTTAGGATATTTCGGAATAATACCAGAACCACCACCATGCAAGATGAGAATAAACTGAAAGACAGTGAAGCCAGCCAACATGGACTGAACGGATGCCATCCAAGAAAGTACCAGATCTGACACAAATGTATTGAAGCTTGTCTAAAAATTTTCACCCGCCCACATGGACTCTTCAAATACCTTCTCATTTACGGTCAGACAAGACAGGGAAAAGAAAATGTTTGGAGGACTGAGAGAAAGGCTTTCAGACATAAGAACACAAACTTTCATGCATGTCAAGGCTACTGTTGAACTGCACAAGGTGCATGGAGTAATGACGATAAAGACCAACCTGCAAATTCTTCAAGCTCATCTCAAAACAAAATCTGGTTAAAACCTGAACACAGCTGGGTGTTTAAACAGGACAATGATCCCAAACGCACATCAGAACTGGTTTAGAATGGAGAACTAAATGATATCGACACCACTGAAAGTGTATGGCGTATGCTTAAAAGCTGGATCTTCACCAAGAAACCAACCGGTTTTAAAAAAAACTCAATCATATTTAATACGAATATGGTCAAATATCCAGTCAGAATTATGACTGAAGGTTGTTGGCTGCAACAAAATAGAAAAATACAGAAAATAAGAGCCTAATCCAAATTTGACTAGGAATGTACGTTAAGCCTTTATACATGTTAGATTCTAGATGAATTGGAGAAAATGCTCAATGTAAACATGACATTCATGCTGATGATGTGTATGTAAACTTCTGACCAGCACTGTAAATATGGGGAAAGAACTGCACCAGAGTTCATTTACATCCCGAGTTCTGGGAAACATTAACAAACTGAAACTCAGCCGTTTACAGTCAGCAGCTTCACTCCACTCCAGTTTGGTTTATTTATGCAGCATCGCATCACAACACAAAGCCATCTCAGGACATTTTACATACAAACTAACTTCTTCCATCACTGATGAAGGTTTGATGTTCCAGCTGAAGGTTTTCCTGAGACTTCTCCTATAGAGGATCTGAAGGTGGTGAATAATTCATGAACCCTCTTTGACTTCTCAACAAACTGCATTGCTTGACATTCCTTGGAATATTCTGGCTAGCTCAGAGTTTTTTGCCTGCTCGGTTGATCGACACGTGAATCAAAATTAATTTCCGTGCCTCTTTCTGTCTTTCAAACCCGTGTCCTCAAAAGCACTCAACTCCATGAAACCCCCCGGCTCTACTGGAAGGTATTCTCTTCACTTCCCAGAATTTAGCTCTCTACACCAATCGTTCTGGTTTAATTCCTGGATGTGCCTTTAATCAAACTGCTTAACATTGAAGTCATGGTTTCCTGAGTACGATCTCTCGCAGAACTGTTTTATATAAACCATTTCATCAAGATTTCATTAACACAACACAAACTGTGTCCTTCTCTGTCATTTGCATGTAAGGAATAACTCATTAAATTGGAAGGCTGAGTGGAAATGTTGAAAGTGATGCTCATATCATTTTGGGCAGCTCTGCAGGAAGCATCAAAGATTGCTGTAGATGATTTATATATTAGGAAATAACGACAGAAAATGCTGTCAAAATCATTCAGTTAGATTTATATTGTTTGTCCTAAATGCATGATTTGCTTTCTTATCTACTAGAAACTGACATTTCAGTATCTAATTGTTCTCCTGTTTGCATATGGATGACTACAAATTATGAGACTAAAAATTCAAGAAATTCATTGTCAGATTTATATGTAAATCATGGCTACAGAGAAAATTACTGGAATAGTCAGTACTGAAGCTTCTGTCAGACTCCACATTTACACATGGCTATAAAAAGTATTAACCCCCTTGGATGTTTTTCCCTTTTTATTCTTTCACAAATCAGTTCTGATCAACAAAATCTTTCTTTTTTGCCAAAAAAAATAACCCTTTAGTGTCAAAGGGAAAAAATAACAAAATAAGTGATCAAAATATTGTTTTTAAACATGATTTGAATATCTTCAACTCAGAATCAAGCAGAATGGCATCTATATTCTAAAAATTAGGTAACAAGAAAGTTGAAATACCTACAAAACACGCCATGAAGATGTCCTGGACAGCAAAACAGCCTCAGACAAAAATCATTCCAGACATTAGGTCTCAAACAGTAAGAATCTGCTTTATCTACAATAAATAATAGCTTATGTCTGAGTGGTTTTGACTACAGTGGCTTGCAAAAGTATTCATACCCCTCGAACTTTTATAATGTTCATTTTACAACCAAAAACATGTATGTATTTAACTGGGATTCTATGTCATAGGACAACAAAAAAATGACACATAATTGTGAGTTAGAAAGAAAAGGATTGATGGTTCTCAAAATCTTTAAGAAATCAAAATCTGAAAAGTGCAACACACACACACACACACACACACACACACACACACACACACACACACACACAGCCAAAAGATAGTCTTTAGGTCATGTTTCTACCAGCTTTACACATTTAATGGTTAAAATGTTTGCTTATTCCTCCTTGCAGAATTGCTAGAGCTCAGTCATACTGGATGGAGAGCATCTGTAAGCATCCATTTTCTAAACTAGCCATTATTTCATTGGAATCAGTTCTGGACTTTGACTAAGCCATTTTAACAGATAAATATGCTTGGGTCTAAACTAGGGATGCCAAGCTTTTTTTTTTTTTTTTTTTTACATACAAAAGTTCAGAGCGGAACCTTTGTATTCGTGTGTTTCTCGTACACCCGTAAATCTGACGCACAAGTGGCATCCGCAAACAGCGATGAACAACAAATCCGCTTCTCTTGGCCCACTGGGGGTTCATTTTTGCTTCAAAGACAATCTGATGGACTGCTGGAGAAGACTACAGTTGTGTACAAGTGCTGAAAGGAGTTACCCTATCACTGAAGCTATGCCAGCCTAAAATGCCATCTCAGTGCAAAAGATTAGCAGCTAACAGCAGCAAACACAGACATCGCCAATGCTAATGTCAGCATTCACATTTAATTTTTTTCAAAGTAGTTACATGAATTTTCAGCTGAATGGGTATAATAGCACTTCACAACAATCTGATGACTGAATAACCTAAATAACAGATTAAAAACAAATCTTTGTTAAGCTCATGTCTATTTATTTAATAATTTAGCAGCAAAAAGGGGTTTTGAATTGAGAAAGTTGCTTATGTTGTATGTTTTACAATTAAGATGTGGTAAATTGTGATTAATTACAGACCTTGCAATTAACTCGATTAAAAATTTTAATCGAGTCCCACCACTAATGTATGTAGCTTTAAAATAAGATTTCAGGCAACTCAAAATAAAGACGAGGATAGAGAAAGAGGAAGATCTGGTTGACGTTTTTATTTCATGGTGGTAGGAACACAAGACAAAGGTCATAAAGTTAGTAATGTTCAGGTCATGCCACTCCTAATCAGTGCGCCGCCCGTTGACGAGGTCTGCACAGTCAGACAGTAGTTTACAGAGGTCAGACATGGAGGATAATCCACATGGAGACATAAATAAGGAACAGAAAACAGATCCAAAAACAGTAATTAGATTAAGAAAACATTTGCAGAAACCCTCTGGGATCTTTTTATGTTTGGGGATTATTACTAATATTATCATTATGTATTACTCCATTTACATTACTGGGATGAGGCTAATACACTGGCTAAAGTAAGGAAACGGTAACATGGGCGATGTTTTTATGACCTGCTCACAGCTAAGGTGGCAGGTTTTTTTTAAGGCAATTCAGTTTCCACCAAAGCCACACAGGACCAACCCATTTGGGTCAAATTCAAAGAACAACTCGTTAAAATAAAACCGAATCTTGGGACACCAGAAAGGGTTTCCCAGAGCTTGGATACACACAACACAGCTCTAAATTCAGAGTGATATCTCTCCCATATAGAAGCATATCATTTCATGGGTGAACAGACAAGTCAGACATGGCTCCAGTGTATATTACTAAAAACAAAAACCTCCACAGATCACACTTTAGCTTAATTTACACTTTAAAACCGCAGGGCTGTACAAAAACATGTGGCCTGATGATTTCAAGGAGGGAAACAGAAGTGAGGGAGGAAAAAAAGTACAAGACCATTTGATACTCAGTCACAAACAGGCATGATTTTTGTCTCAGAATATTGCCAAGGTTCTCATATCAAAACAAATGTCTTTAAGTCAGTCAGCTCAGTTTATTGCGTTCGGCTTCTGGTCGCAACAGTCCATGCTTTGCTATGTTAACTTGAAGAGTACTGCAGGATGGTGGATCTTCTTGTCCGTTTTTGCGGCTGTTATGGCTTCAGAACGTACCAGCATCTCCTTCACCCATCATCCCTCGTATTCTCATTCAACAGCCGAAGTTAATGTGTTCCTCCAGGAATGTTCTTGGAATAAAAAAAAGGAAAGGAATCGAGTCCCAAGCAGAGTTAGGGGAGGGTTTTTTTTCTTTTCTTTCCATGTCTTTAGTGATGACAGTTGATTATTGTTTTACAGGACTTTCCCAGGAGTTGTAGCTCTCCGTATAAGATCTCCCCTTGTTTCACCTCTCTCTGTGTCTCTCTCCATCCTTCTTCTTCAGCCTTTGCTTTCAGCGCCTCCTTAAGGTCGGATACGGTAACAACTCGTTCGACTTCCTGCAAAAACTAACTGCTCCCAGTAAAAGAAATAGAACACCAAAGACCAAAAAAAAAAAATAAAAAAAATGCAACCTTAAAGCATAATTCCCAATCCTGTACTTTCTGCAATCATAAGGAAAAAAAAAAAGACACGTTCCTCAAATTAGATTCATTTTTTTTTTTTTTTTTTCCAAACAGAGTGTCAATAACCAAACAAAAAAAAAAAAAACCCAGATTCTAACCAACACTGCAGAAGTGCATGCATTTATAGTGGTCAACATTAGTTCATCTGCTGATTGTAGAACAGAACGCACAACAGTACATGAAAAGCACAAGTCTCAGAAGAGAACCCATCTTACATATTCACAGTCTTAGGTATTATTTATATATAGTCTATATTTATAACATTTATGGGTATCTATGATTCATGATTGATGATGATATGAGAGTCATTGTGGGACGCAGAGCTCTCTCTCCATCACGTCGGGGCGGTTGTTAGTCATATTTCAAAACTAAAGGCTCTGATGGGGTCGACTGGAGAGTGGTTTTTTTTTTTTGTTTTTTTTTTCTCCTTTCTTTGAAGCTGTGAGATGGGAGTTGATCGAGTGGCTTGACAGTGCTCTTACTCACTGGAGCAGCTTGGTTGATATTTCATTAGGAAAATATAGTGGACTGAATAATACCAAGGTACCGGGATAGAGTCTACGACTGATGGACGCGACACGTACGGTGCTCCGGCTCTGAACGGGGAATGTACGTCTCTATATGCGAGGGTGTATAAGCCATGCTTGGGGTGGGAGGGTGTGGTTGGTAAATATGGCACCAAAACAAGGCAACAACCAGAGATTAGAAGCGAGGTCCACCGTATTCAAGTAATGAGCAAGAAATAAAATTTAAAAAAAAAAAGTGATGTTTTTGTTAAGGTAACAATAAAATCAATACAATGAAAATAGCTTTTTCCACAAATATCTTATTTGTAAAAGAAAAAAAAAAAAAAAAAAGGAACAAACTGTATAGTGGAAGTGTAGATGCAGAAGAAGATGGCAAAATAATTCAAACAAAAATGAAAAACAACATATTCATTATTTCCCCATATAAAAAGCGATGAAAAGTATACAAAAATAGAAAATAATTACAGCAGGAGACATGGGTGTTATGGAGGGAGCCAGTGGGAGGGTTTCTTGTTTTGTTTTGTTTCTCCGGTCTCGCAGCGCTCTCTTTCTTCCTGGTTATTTGGCAGCGGAGCAGTGTAATATTTTCGGGCTGTTTAAGGCGTCCTCCACCAGGTGGACCTCCACGCCGTCCACCACCACATCCTTGATGCAGCCAACGAAGCCGGTGCTGTAGGCCTTGGGCAGCCGCCGGGCCACGGCCAGCTCCTCCAGACCACCTGGGGGACAGATGGAGATTAACACGAACCCACAGCGAATACAGTGACCATGACATGTTTACATAGATTCATCATGGAGTTAATATGTCATATTAACATGGGGAATTTTAATGATGCTTTTGAATCATTCTTTTTTTTAAAGGTAGAATTACTAATTTGATATTATTGTGGATTAATCTCTGATTCACAAAGGATCGGAATCCAGTTGTGTTCAAGTTTCAACCGGCTTTATTATTCCACTCACTTTGTGCAATGTGCTATAGCCACTGACAGCAAAACAGACCCTCAGCATGATGCTGCCACCAACATCCCTGACAGCTGATGTAGAGTTCTTGGGTCTAGAAGCCTCTCCTTGATGCCTTCAAACATATTTCTTGTCATTGTGTCTGAACAGCTCAATTTTTTTTTCCTTCATCGGACCATAAAACTTTTCTCCAGGAGAAAAGTTTTATGGTCCTTGTCCATGTGGGAAGCTGCAAATTACACGCAAGTTGAATTCAGCGATTCTGGATCAGGTGCTTTTCCTCTCAGTCAGCACTCTCTTAGTCCATGTTGATGGAAACCAGCTCCTCTGTGGACCGGGAAACTGGTGCTCCAGCATCTTCCAGGATATGTTAAGCTTAGGCCCTGGCGATTAGTGGACCGTTCCTGATCATTCTAACTTATTTAGATACAGTTCAAGTCAGAGGGTTGAAACTTGGACAATACCAGGTGTTCAAGCAGGACAACGATCCCAAACACATCAAAACTGGTTTAGGGGTGGATAAATCAGGGTAACATTAAGCTTCTGGAATGACCCCAACCTCAACTTTTTTGAGGTTTTGTGGACTGAAAGGCAGATCTGTGTGAGGAAACTAACCAAAGGTAATGAGCTAAATTATTTCTGATAAGAGTGCTCCTACCACAGTCCAAACAGAATTTACAGAAGTTTGCAGAAAAAGTGTGTGCTTAGTGCTGCTAAGGGACTTTCCAAATATAAGAGGGGTGTATATTTTTATATATTTAAGCCTTAGATGTATAATTTTGAACCTATGCATATTAGAGAAAATTCACATGACACTTATTTCACAGTGACCAGTTCATGTTTTATGATTTTAACTTGTAACAAAGATTCTACATAAAAGAGAGTCTAAACCCTGAGGTTATTTCTTTCTTTATTCGGAGCTTCAGAAGACCTCTCTATTTCATCATTGTATCATTATTAAACTGATCTCGTGTAAAACCCATGCAGTGATCCCTTCAACATCAGGCAGCGGGATGTGGGATTGAATTTGTGAACAAATTAAAGCTGAAAATTCCCTGAAATGTTGTGCTACAAACAGCCGGGGCAACCGCTTGGTTTTGTCAGGTTGCGTCTCAGCCTTTGATGTTTCACACGAAGGCGCCGGCTGACGTACATGACAGGCTGACAGCTTATTTTTCAAATCAAACGGAAAAACAGTCTGAATACCAGCTACAGAAAACTACGCTATGACAAAGGAGAAACACGATAAGATGAAAGGTGTTGACAGTGCGAAACCATAAAGAACTAATTTGCTCATTATTTTTAAAGTGTTGCTTGCCGATTTAAAATGAGCTAATAATCTAAACCTAAAATATATCTTTAAGAATGAAAAGACAGTTCTATGGTACATTCTTGCAAATATACATCTGCGTTTTTCTCAGGAGTTTTGTTGCATCTCGAGTAAATTGTACATACTGTACCTGCTTACTGATAGCTGCTAATGATGCGAAAGCTAACTAAAGTTAGCTCCCTTTCAGGGCCAAACCAACTGTTAACGTTTCCTATTGCTTGATTACTTTTGTCCCCTTTCTTCTATTCCAGCTAATCTCAACCTTGTTAAAACGAAAAGGAAGAATAACCAAGCCCAACAGTGTTTGGAGACTTTATTTCCTAATTGCTGTGCGAGCTACTTTTCTCAGTCAGCAAATTCAAAGTTGTCATTAGTGCCTTTCTGGCTAAATCAGCATGAAACATCTTTATTCAGCATTCCTTTAGAGGCTAAGCCTGGCTTTTAATGTTTTACCTGGCTGCCACTGCACTTCGTTTTTCTTTTTTTTTAATCTCACCTTCTCGCACTCTCTCCTTCCCTTCCCTGTTTTGTTGGATTGTGAGTTCATATCCCTTTCAAGCTCCTTACATCCCCTGTCCTTGCCCCCATTAATCGGATTGGGAGCCTCCGAATCAGGAGTCGACGGGGCTAATTTCATGCAAGTTACAGATGAATTAATGATGAACAGTGAAAAGGGGATTTAAAACGAAGAGGAGCTCGCGATAGGAGGGCTGTGTGAGGATTATATATTTGTGCTGCAGGGCTCGATCAGCACCTGTTCCACTGTGCTGCCTCCCAGTATGGGGAGGCATACGTCTACCTGAGTGCACCTCAGCATGAGGCAAGTCGCTTAAAATGCCGTCTCTTTTTTTCTGATGCTCACTTTGCATTTTAGGAAAACTCGGACTTTATTTTGCCCCTACCTTCTATACTGTTATTTTCTCAGAGTGCTCTACCTATACGGGGGGGTGTGAGCTCTTCTAGAAATCATTTCTCTGAGCCAAGTTCAGACCAAATTGAACTCCAGGTAGATAACCAGCTGAGTTTGGTCATTCTGAATCTAAAAGAGAAGGAACTTTGGAATTAGTCGGAAAGCTTTTCATCTCTCACCTCACTACCTGAATAGAGCTCTTTTTTTTTTTTTTTTTTTTTTTTTTTTTTTGCAAACGCTGCAATCATTTTTCTTTGCTTATCCTCCACAATGAGTTCATTACTCCTACTGGGCAGCACTCCGAGTAGTTGGAGTGAAACAAGTAACTCACAATTATTGATTTTCAGGTGTAAATGTTGAAATGCATGAGTGGAAACATACCTAACCAGAGTGCTCCATCTGTGTCCAGCTGCGTGGCTCGTAAGGGAGATGACCCTGTTACCGGTGCCTCGTTGCCCACCTGTAGAGAGCCGTCTCGAAGCGCCCTGAAGAGCAGGAGAAAGACGTAGTCACATTCAGTCTGATGACTGATCACCCAGTGAATAGGCTTAACCTCTAGTTTCCAAGGTACAAGAGGTTTTTGTTAAAATTCAGACTGTTCCAGGTTCAACTAGCTGATGTTCTAGTCTTAGAGGTTCATTTTAAAGTATGAACACAAAAATCCACAGGAAGGACACGAGAAAAATCAAGGACGCAAGGAAGGAAAGATACGAGGACACAAAAAAGAAATCAAGGACGCTAATAAGGACGAAAGGACACAAGGCAGTAATGACACAAGAAAGGAAGGACACAAGGCGGAAATGACACGAGAAAGGAAGGACACAAGGAAGAAAGGAAGGACACAAGGAAGGAAGGACACGAAAGAAATCAAGGATGCAAGGAAGGAAGGACATGAAAGAAATCAAGGACACAAAAAAGACATCAAGGATGGAAGGTCAGTAATGACACAAGAGAGGAAGGACAAGGAAGGAACAAAGGAAGGACACAAGGAAGGCATGACACAAAAGAAATCAAGGACGCAAGGAAGGACATGAGAAAGAAATCAAGGAAAGAAAGAAGGACACAAGGAAGGAATGCAGGACTAAAGGAAACAGTAGGAAACTAAGTGCAGAAACTAAGGAACAAAAGAAGAAAGCACGTGTGGGAGGGAGGAAAGAAGGGAGGTAAAAAGGACGAATGATGAAAAGTAGTACACAAGGAAGACAAAAAGTAAGGAAAGAATTAAGGAAGTACAAAAGCAAGGGAGGAAGGAATGACAAAAAAAGAAGATAGGACACAAGGAATGATGGCAAGGACAACCTTTAGACATGTGGATAGGGAATAAAATCTGGAAAATTATTTTTCTAAACGTTTCGTTCAGACTAACAAAATACTGAAATCAAATCCCAGACACTTTCACACCGAGTAGGAAGGTAGAGTTTCCTTTTAATGTGAAACATCAAATCTATCTCCATCAAATTACTTGGCTTCCAGTAAACTGAACATTCACATAAGTGCATTTGCCATGCAGCGTTCTAAATGAGCCTAGCAGCTAACAGATGCTGGAAGAGCTTCACTCATTTAGGTGCCTCCTTGCTGCACACACTCAAGAAATTTGAAGACAGTGCAAATTAAAACTCACTAAAGGAAGGTCTCCAGCCGAGAGAGAGTCATTAAAAGTGAGACACAAACACAGAAAGCTGCACAACTATGTGAGCTGCATGCTGCATAATTTTGCCTCCCAACATTATCTCCTTCCAAATTATGCCATCTTTCAGCATCCTCCCTGTAAAAAAAACAAAACAAAACAAAACAAAACAAAACAAAAAAACCCCGGGATGAAATCCGACTAAATCCCTGTTTTAAAATGGATGCGAGCGGCCTTTTGAGGATCGATTGTTCTCGCCTTAAATGACAAAAACCAATCTAATTATCCACTGAGGGGTCCGTTTGAGGCGATGCTGAAAACAAATGTTCGCCCGCGATAAAGCGGAGAACATGCAGAAGGTGTTAAATGGGTCTTTTTCAATGCTCAGGCTGTTAATTTGTTTCTAATGAAGAAATCAATTAACGTGACATCAGTGTGTGACAAAAAGTGTTGCGTGCTTCGTGTTTTTCCACTTCAAGAAAGATTATCCGTCTTTTCCATGAGTCAGTACGGGCCTCTATAATTGTGTTCACTGCATGGATTATGCATGTTCATATATGTAGAGAAACTACAGAATTGTGTTATTAAAAAAAAACTACCAGTGGTGCTAAAACCTGAAAACTGTGGTTTTAAAAATACAACATCGACAAGACGGTGTCTGCTGATATGAATAGTAATATTTTCATTGGCAATACATTTAATCATTAACTAGAACAAGAATCTGTAAGAAAAATTCACTTGTTTACTTATTTCTATGCCTTGTTCTATTGCAAGTATCTGCAGCAAGTCAAATTTAAGACTTTTTAAAACCGAAAAAGCTATAAATTTAGGGGATGGCTGGGGGATCCTGCTGAATTACAATCAAGCATAGCAAAAGCTGTGAAATTTCTGGGCTCTTGTGGCTCTTTGCAGCAGCTTTGTGTTTTTGCATATGGCTGTCTACAGCCTTAACCCCTGTAGTGCCAAGCTTAAAAGTTTTGTTTTTTTTTTAATTTTTATTTCTTGCACAGAATGCACCAAGCCTCATATGGGTTATCAACAGAAGTGAGCCAGTGGTGACAATGAACGTCGTCCAGCCAACTAGGGTTAAAATTACATTTTCACATGATAGGCGCTAATAAGCTAGCAAGCTATTATGGATATATTAACAGCTAGTTACTGGAAGCCTCAACTGCCTTGGACTGAAAGCAGCATGTGCATTGGGATACATGGTGGTGGCACCATCATGCTGTGGGGAAGGTTTTCATCATTAAGGGCAGGAAAGCTGGTTAGACTTGATGAGATGGATGGGGGTAAATAGAGGACGATCCTGGTTGCCAAAGTCTGGATCGTCTGGGGCGGGGGTTCACCTTTCAGCTAGGCAACACTGATTATACAGCTGGAGCAACAATGGAGCAGTTTAGATCAAAGCAGATTCATCAAAGTCCAGATCTAAATCAAACTTTTCTTTTGTCAAGAAAAGAATTCAGTCTCCACGTGTCCAAAGAGATTAGGACATACTCCCAAAGAAATGCAGCTGCAATTGTAGTTAAAGGCGGTTTTATAATGTGTATGTATACTGTCCTAAAATACTATTTCTCAATAATCTTCATCTGCTGCCTACAGTTTCCAGAATGTGCCAGACATGTTGGGCTGTAACAGCATGTTTCTCCATTTGAACATTTATTACCGTGTCTAAGCTGCGACTTCCATACCGTGGCTATTTGTTGCATAATGCTCCAAACGTGTGCGTGACCAGGCATGAAAACAGCCGTAATCTGAAACTAATCAGAGTCATCAACTCAGAAATAAGCTGAGGATTCATGTGAGATATCACACGGTGTGCAGCAACACAAAGACAATATGGATTAAGTCTAATCCTCCTTTAGCTGCAAGGGGGGGGAAATGAAAGCTTTTGCAGCTGATTCCCTTTTTCTTACCTGCTGGCTTTGATGCGTATCCAGCGGTTGGTGTCGACACGCACGGAGGAGCTCAGCACGACGGCCTTAGAGCCCAGGTCGTACGTCATCTGGACCCGCCCATCCACGATGGCCAGCGCAATGTAGTCGGAACGCTCCACGCCCTTCCCGCTCCAGAGCAGCAAGCCCTGAGTGGCCTCGGTCCGGATGCTCAGCTCGAATTTGTTCACCAGCAGAGCCTTTTCACTGGGAGAACATAGATACACCAGCTGTTAGTGCACTTCTCATCTCAAACTGAGTCCTAAACTCTGGGATATTTTTAAAGTTATACATTTGGAGTTGAGTTAGCAGCCATGGTGAAGATGGGCAAAATACCTTGGAATAAATTAATCTTCAACTGCAGTAGTATAATCTCAAAATGATTTTTTTTTGTTTGTTTGTTTGTTTTAGAAAAAGTCAACCTTTTAGTTTGAGTACAACTATCAACTGTGATAAAACTCCGAAATGTATTCATAGGGTATGAAACCACAAACAGCTGACTAAGCACTTCATTTGTCCCAAATGGATGCAAATTTTAAAATTCTAAAATTACATTTTCAAACCGTTTTTTACCCTTTATTTCTAAAGGGCAAAAATATAGAAGAAAAAACTAATAAGACAGGAGAGTCAGGGCAAATTTAGAGTACAGGAAAAATGATACTGTACAGTTATTAAAATGGCATACTCAGAATAAAAACTGTGCAACTGAATAGGACGACTTAAAAAAATGCCAACAGCTGCTGGGAGGAACGCTCTTCATGCACCTAGGATGGAGCAGTGTGTCACTGAAGGAGATATAAAAGTAGTTTGAGTAGAATTTGTACCAAAGTCTGAGGTCATTAGCATAAGGCAAGGTTGACTTTGCCTGTGTGATCATTTCTGTGTTGATTTGGACACATTTTGGATCATAACCCTACTGACCCAGCTTCAGTTTTCAGTAAGAGGCAACCAGGTTTTCATCTATCCATCTATATTCATCCTTTGTTTTCCACCAAAGCCACCTGGAATTTTTGCTGCAAAAAACCTAAATCATAATCTGATGGGACCAAAGTCACTGTTTTAAGTTAAAGTAACAATAGATTTAAGAAAATCCGTTTATGCTTGTGATAGCATTTTTCCGGCATTACTTGCCAAAAACTCATTGGTATGTAACTAGTTTCTAATGGTTGCTATGGAGACTTGAGGACGGAAAGATGCCGCTCTTTGTGGAGTTCTCTAACAGTGAGCGTTGAAGAGTTTTTTTTCTCCCTGTGTAGTGCTAAGATAAATATATTTATATTCCATACTCATGTCCAAGGCAAACAGAAAGCAATGGGTTGCTAATTAGGAGTTCCGACCAACTGGAGATTACTATAGGTACTAATAATTGAGTCATCTGGGATTTTAACATCAATTATTTCTTATCTCACTGAATAAATGCATTGAAATTTAGGGTGGGATTTTTAAGCAAAATCAGTGGGAGATTATGCTTCTGCAATAAAAGACGTACAAGGAGGTTTGTACACATCATTACCAGGGGTGCCCATAAAGCAGCAAATGAAGCAGCATCTTGAAGTTGTGTTATGCATAATTTTAACGTATTTACTACAAAAAAAAAAAAAAAAAAAAATTCTCCTTAAATTTGGGCTGTCATCCTAAATTTAATAGCATTCGGGTCATTTTAAGGAATATGAGGATGCAGATCGAGCTTTGAAGTAGCAGGGGGCTCTGTTTTTCTGTTAGCTTTAGCACATTACTGAGCCTAAACTAGGCTGCACTGGTTTCGTGTTATTTAGGCAGCTGTTAGATTTCCTGCCTCTTCACTGCTGCAGCATCAGGGGTGATTTGAATGTAGAAACAAGCAGACTTCCATCTATCCTTAAGAGGCTTGTGTTCCACTGTCACAGCTGTGTGAGAGGAAACCGATGTGCCTCGCATATGAGCATGTGCACTCCAACACCATCGCTGCATACAGAAACACTTACTGAGGTTCCCTGAGAGAAATGCAGCCAACATACACAAAATCCTAACGTAAACAGGCAGATTCTGCGCAACTGTTTGCTCATCTGGAACTGATTCCACTACTTTCAGACGGTGTCTATACAAAAAGGACAAAGACGGGTGAGGACACATACAGCAAAAGGAACCAAGGATGTAAAAAGAAACAAAAACACAAAAATTACAAAAGACACATGACGAGACAAAGTAAACAGCACACAGAACAGGAACCCATACAGGATAACAAACAAGACAGGAAAGAAGGGAGAGAGTACTGCGTTTCTCCTAAATCAGGACATGATACTTGACTATTAAATGAACAAAATTAAAAAAAAACATTCACAGGCCAGTTCACCTCAGCAGATATAGGAAAAAAAAAAAAAAAAAAAAAAAAAAAAATCCAGAAATAAGTTTGGGTTTTTTTTTTCCCCTTCAAAAACAGTGTTTGCTTGGAAACCAATACCACCCTACCCCTCCACCCACCCCATATTTACCTAAAGCTGCTGAGATAAACAGATTTAAGAGCATGATTTAAGAGCATCAGATTTTTTTTTTTTCTCAAGGGGAGAAAAATAAACGTGAACAAACAAAAATGAAGCCTCAGTGAACCCTACTCCTGGCAAACCCTCAAAGAGTTTACAAGGCCCAATAAATCTCGCCGAAGCAGCTTGTCAGTGATAAGGTCAAGGTTATTAAAAGTGCAGAACATATCATGAATAAAACAAGGCTGGCACAGGTCGCTCTGAATCTCATATACACCACCGCGCAGTTCATAGATTCCTGGAGTGATGGTGTTACTTTCTGGAAATGGAAGGGCATCATCTATTCCTTACAAGTCTTTAGAGGACATTTTAGGGTGTGGACCTCTATTTTACCACTAGGTGGTACTAGTGGTCAGAATAAATAAAAAGTTACTGGAGGGAGTGGGAGGCAGCTGAACTGGTAGGTTTTGTGCCACACTCTGCTCCACAGTTACAGAGCACAAAGATGATAATTATGGACTTTTAAGGATGCATTTGAACTGTTCTTTTCCCAGGCTGGAGTGATTATACACCATATAACTGCAATGAATTTCAAAAACAAAAACTGGGACCTCAGGTTCAAATTTATTGTGGGTGTTGCAGAGAAACCCCAGAGTTTTTGCAGCCATCAACAAGCTCCTGGCACAAAGCTGTCTGGATAGTCTACCACTCTTCTTCTATCAGAGATGGTAGAGTTCACTTAAATTGGCTGGTTTTTCATTGCACTGGACCTTGCTTTTAAACATAGCCCACAAAGTTTTGTGTCGAGGTCAGGGCTTTTACAGAATCTGCTGTTCTAAACGTTAAAGGTGGCAGGAATCTGGAGCCTCCCACCTGATCAAGTCCCTTGTGGAGAGAAGACTTATGGTCAGAACAGACACAGATTGAGCTGTCTGGTCACCAAAACAATATATGTAAATTAGGGATGCATGATATATCAGCACTAACATCAGCATCGGCTGATATAAGTAATTTTTTAACATACTGGTATCAGTGATTAAAACTAGGCCGATATTAACAACAGACATTATTTTCCATCTTGTTGCCATTTTGTTTCTGAAAGGGGAGGGAAGGAAGGTTGTCATGTGGTATGTGTTTGGTCATGTGACAGTGATGGTGATGATGGTGGTGGTTGTTTTTTTTTTTTTTTTTTTCTAGGTGTCGAAAGGGTAGTAAAATTTATAATATGGACAACACCGGTAAATATCAGAAATCGGCCATAATAGCAATATTTATTTCGGATATCGATATTGGCCCAAATTTTCTTATAGCTGCATTCCTAATGTTAGTATAATGTAACAATTATCTTTGAAGTTAAGGAGAGGCTTTCAACCTTAAGAAGACTGTAACAGCTACTAAGCATGGTGGTGGCAGCATCATGCTGATGGTCTGTTTTGCTGCCAGAGGTACGAGCACATTTCACAAAGTACTAGGAATAATGAAGGAGGATTATTAATAATTTAATCTAAGAAAAGAGTGTGCTTTCTCCGCTACTCGCTAAAGGACAGTTAATCTATTGTGAGAGGAGGTGGATGTTTATGTTTGAGCCTGTGTCATTTAGAGAAAGCTCAAAATAAATTCACACTTGTGCATCCAGTTATTTTTAAAAGTCATGTTGTATAATCACTGCTCTGATTTAAATACATTAAAAAGTCCAAAGTTAATATGAGATTCATGGCCATGATACAGTAAATGTAAGGTTATATATGTCAAGAGAGGCTCTGTCATTTTTGCATATTGAAATTAGTATTTTACAACTTTTAAACAGAATCGTGTCGCTCCAGAGGAGGGCTTAGGCCTGTCAAAGGTCAAGGAGGGGTTGTCTGGAGAGGAGTTGAGGGATGAGCGGCAGAAACAAAAGTGGGATACAAGCAAAGTGGGCAAAGTTCAAAAGCTTTTAAGAGACTCACCTCTGGTCAGATGGGTTCTCCAAAGATTCGGGACTTAAGGGAGCAGGGGGAGAAAGTCAACGGCATGCAGAGGAAGCGCAAACAGGGACAAGGAAAAAGGGGAAGGGAAGGAAGGGAGAATACTGTGAGCCCTCTCAGCGACTCACAGAGGTCTCCCTTAGAGACCTGGAGTTGCAAAAAGCACAGCTTATCTGCCCCACTATAACATCGACCACATCAAGAGTCGATAACAGCTGTTGTGGGATCACGGAAAGTGCGCATCTTAACCCTGATAACACCACAGTCATGAAAGGACGGTTCTCAAGAAAACCCCAGCGATCAGGATGGATGCACTGAAAAATATCCTAAAGGTGAGCATTAAGATAAAGTACATTCACCGTCAGTGTCCACACAGGTACACATCTCGCTTTAAGTCAGCATCCAATTATTGAGCAGCTTCTTTTTATATTTATAGCGCTGCACGCCACAGTGCCGCCGCAATTACCTTCTGTCGAGAGATGAAAGCGCTGGATGAGAAAAATTGGGCGATTGTCAAAAAATGGGGTCAAGCGCGGTATCAGATGAGAGTCACGGCCACATATGATTTGTCACTGAAATGACGCCGCTCGAGTGAATCGACTCGAGCCCGCCGTTAGAAGGATCAGAAACGACACCTTAAGGTGGGAGTTTGACACTTTGGCCTTTTTACTCTCTACTTAACGGCCTCTGTAAAAAAAAAGTATTCATTATCTTTAGAAAATCAAATCATGGCGAACTGATTGGTGCTGCAACAAGGCTGTGGTTTGCCTTGATCCACGCCCACTGTGGTGGCTCTTAGTGACTGTGACATCTATTAAACTTTTGACAGTCTGGCTCCAAGGACTACTGGCCCTCCTGCTAAGTGAGATTGATGCCCATGGCTACCCACTGTGGAGAGCTCTCAATTGGAGGTCTAATCTACAAAGGGGAGATAAATCTGTGATTAACATGTCACAGCCATTCAGAACTGCCGGCTCTGTAATTATTCAAAATTACAGTTAGAGATCCGGCAAAAAGTGATGCAACAAAACCTCTGGTAAGGATTGTATTCTCAGCCCGCCTAATTTGAGTTGACTTTCTGCTTCACTGCTTGGTTCCCCCCCTCCCAAGTGTAAACTTGACAGACAGGTTAAGCAGTGTTTAACACATTACCTTGCAAAGGTATCCATACCTCTTAACTCTTTTTTTGTTTTTTTTTCGGAGATAAAACCGGTGATTCAGTGTGTTTTGTTAGGATTTTATGTGGTAGACTAATGCATAAAAGCACCTAATTGTGACATGGAAGGCAATAAATAGTCATATTTAATAAATTAGAATATACATCCCAATGAGACTTGTCATGTTAGAAGTACCTTTTGAAATAACCTTTAAGTGGGTACTAAATATACTTTTCATTAAGCTCACATTTCTGTTTTTAAAAAAGGTTTTTTTTTTTAACAGTCTGATGTAATATTCTAATTTTAAATGTCATGTCTTCATTAACTGTAAGTGGAAAATCATCATATTTAACAGAAATAAAGGTTTTCAAACATCCATCTGTGTGCAATGAATCTATATGTGTTTCACTTAGTGATAAAGTTCCTGAAATAAATGGACTTTTTAATAATATTCAAATTTATTGAATGGATCTGTAAAACCCAGTGCAACCAAGTGCCTCTAGCAGTCACCTAGCTAGTAAATAAAGTCAGCCTGTGGGTAATCTAACCTCAGTATAAATGCAGCTGTTCTGTGAAGGTTTCTTAGAAAAACTTACAGGCCGGTCAAGGAGAAACAATAATCAGAGAAGCAGCCAAACAGGCCCATGGTAACTTTGGAGGTGCTGCAAAGATCCAGAGCGCAGGTGAAAGAATCTGCGGACATCACAAGTTGTTGTTCACCTCACAGATCTGATCTCTATGGAAGAGTGGCAAGAAGAAAGCCAGCGGAAGTTGCAATTTGCCAAAATGTGTGGAGTTGGAAGACTAACGTTGCTGTGAACACACCATCCCGATGGTTGTGTCAGCATCATGCTTTTGGGGATCTTTTTCTTTAAGCAAAGACAGCTGGTCTGAGGATGGGAACGTGGATGGAGCACAGTAGAGGACAATCCTAGAAGAAACCCTTTTAGAGACTCAGGATCCTAATCCAGCCAGAGCTACAATAGAAAGGTTTAAATCAAAGCATATTCATGAGTTAGAATGGTCCAGTTAAAGTCCAGACCAAAAGCCATTTGAGAAACTGTGGCGAAGCTTGAAAGTTGATGCTCACAGAACTCTCCATCCATCCTGAGTGAACTTGAGCTGTTTTGCAAAGAATCTGCACAGGTTTCAGTCTCTACGTGCGTGAAGGGTTTATTTGTGAAACATTGTAAATGCCATGTTTTTTCTTACACCTCATATGTGGTATCTTGCATGGGTCTATTGAATAAAATCCGTCTATAATGCACTAAAGTTCGTGGTTGTAACGCGATAAAATGCGAAAAAGTTCAGCCGGTATGAAGACTTCTGCAAGGCACTGTATATCTGTCTCGTGCAGCTTTTAAGGGGCTCTCATTCATTTCCCACCTAATGCTATTCAGCGTAAAGTGCACGGCAATTCATTTTGTTTATGAACGAGTTACAACCATGCATAAATTATTGCACAATCTTGGTACAGCAATTCATTTTCTCCGGTTGAGCACAAAGCTTATCATGCAGACATTCATGCTTCCCTTTGCAC
The DNA here is from genome assembly GCA_014839685.1 of Anableps anableps. NCBI lineage: Eukaryota > Metazoa > Chordata > Actinopteri > Cyprinodontiformes > Anablepidae > Anableps > Anableps anableps. The sequence continues at coordinate 8,994,788 of CM026071.1, forward strand.
TGAAAAATAAAAATTGACTGCAAATGTATTCAAAAATAATGAAATGTGTCAAATTAAATTATGGGAATGGAGCCTGGATGAAAGATCGGACTTGATGATTTCTCTATGAAAGCTGAATGTACTTTAATCTTTTCGCTTGGGTTAACTATAAAAAAAAAAAAAAAAAAAAAAAAAAAGAATTTTACTGTAGCGGGTTAGTTGGGCTTGATTCGAAACTGGGGGAAACGGCCAGTCTGAGTCTACTTACTCTGGGATCTCATTGGTCAGTTGGCTTGAGTGAAAAGGAGAAGACAGTGAGGGACATTTATATGAGACACAGACAGGAAGCGGACGTCAGATTGAGGGACAGCACAAAGGAACGTCGACACAAAACAGGAAAAGATGCACACTGAGACACAGACGAGACTGACAGAATTCCCCCTGCCAGTTGTTCTGAAGTGGGCGCGAGTTGGGAGCGAGTGACGATCTGCAGGCTGTGGCCCAGTTTTCACACCTCGCAGTGTTTGTGCGAAGAGCTGCGAGATACACAACCATATGCCTGATGCCTCTTCAGGTTCATCACTTCAACATTTTTTTTTTTTTTTTTTTTTTTTGCTTATGCAAATCTGGAGGCATGCACTTGCCTGCCTTGCAGATGGATGGAAAATTTAAAAAAAAAAACAAAAAAAAAAAACAAAGGAACTATATCATCTGCAGCCCTGTGGGGAGACTGTCTCTTCAGGTTGTTTTTTGTTTTGTCTCAAAAATCCATCTTGCAGCATCTCTTTTCTCTCCTTCAGGTTTAAAAAAAAAAAAAAAAAAAAAAAATGCAGCTGACAAATCTTCAGACCCTTGTTAGATAAAAAATTGTTCACATGTTCCAATCAGGATAATAAGTTATGTGTTCTTGTTGTCCAGCATCAGTGGAAGTGGACCACAGAGAGAACCGAGAGCGCTCGGGGCAAGGCTATGATTGCTAAGTGTCTCGCTAATTAGTGAAACCCTGTCAAAAACAAGGCAGAATTGCCACAGACAGAGAGAGTGAGCTATTAGTGAGGCTCTTAGTTTTCCCTGAAGCCCTACTGCTGATGATCCCATCACGCTTACCATGGGAGGAGATAGATGGACAAGAGGGGTTATTTGGCTAATAGCTGTTACTCTGGAGATGAAGCTAAAAAGATGACTGTGTTCCACTCATCCTCCTCCTTACCTCCTCGTAACGGCGTTGTGATACTCGATGAACGTCCGTCCGTCGAAGGCGATGGCCTCGGTCTCTCCGGCGGACTTCTCATGGATGGCTGCAAAAGAGAAACACTCAAGAGGATGAGATCACACCAATCAATAAAGAGCAAAAGTTCAGCTATCGGAGCTGCAGGGAGCGATGTTTTAATTAACGTGAAAGGGGACAACCAACCGCACGCGCAAGGTTAATGGCAGAAGAACTGAGCCAAGTGTGTGAGACAGAGCGGGCGTATGACTCGCAGGCGTACACGAAGATGATGAAAGGGACGAGCAACCCAGTTTCGTTTCATGAATATTCAGCCGACAAGTTTAATCATTTTCATGCCTGATCTATTACTTTGATATCAACATATAACAGCACTGACATAAAAGAGACATCATGTATAATAGCGATATTATCTTACAGAAAAAGAACGGAAAGGTCTGATTGACGGGGAGATGGAGGCTCTGGTTTTACCTTTCATGGAGATGAACCAAGATCCAGCTGTGCTACACGAAGCTTTGCTGATTTAAATGAATCTTGCAGTGCTTTGAAAACGTCTATACCTTTACACATTTCTTCTGTCTTGGTTTTTTCCTAACTTAGACTGCCAAACTAAATTTATTACAAGACAAAGATAATCTGGCTGAAAAACCAAAGGTAGTTTTCAAATGATGACTTTATATATGTGAAAAAGTTATTGCCCTCTACATCTTATAACTGGCTGGACCAACCCTGGTGGCAGCAGCTGCCATCACTTTTGCAATAATAGTGTTTTACATCTATGTGAAGGAGTTTCGTATTGTTTTGTTTTAGCCACGTTGAAGGCCTTTGGAGTGTGATCACCCTGTTTAAGGGTAGTCCACAACATCTCAGCTGGATTCAAGTGCAGACTTCAAAAAACCTGTGTCCTTAAGGTCAAAAACTGATGTTCTCCTTAAGGATTAGGTTACTTGTCTCATCAGTCATCAAGTGTTTGCGGATCACCAAAACGCTTTTTGGCAAATTTGAGTCAGACCTTTGTGATGCTTTTGGTGAGCAATGGTTTGCATCTTGCACTTCTCTCTTGAATTTTTGCCCTCTCTTTTTTTTTTTTTTTTTTAATTGGTCAGTAATGAAGTAGGGCTTTAGATGGTGTTCTGGATTTTTTTTAAAGTTCTGGATCAGTCATTGCTCTCTTGGACTAATCTTAGAGACACCGTTCCATGTTTTCCCTGTTCATGGATAATGGGCTATCACTGTGGTTGACTGGAGTCCAAAAACCTTAGAAAAGCCTTTGTAACCCTTTCCAGACTGATCGATGTCAGTGACTTTGTTTCTCATCTCTTCTTGAATTTCTTTTGACTGGGACACAATAGCCATGTTTCCATCAACATTTTTTTTTAACGTGCATTTTAAAGTATCACATTAGAAGTGGTTAATGGAAATGGCAAAATTCGTAAAAACTTCCTCAATTTTGCGAAAACATTTCTATGCTTGCTTGAGGTGGTTTTTGACTTTTCCGAAAAAGAGTTAATGCACAAAAGGGTAGATGGAAACGGATTTGCAGAATAAGTTCTGACGTAGCAAACTTTCCCATCCACTGGTGGATCTGTGCCTTACTAGAGGCATGAAACTCTGAACATTTCAAAGTCCAAACCTCCAACTCTGAGGGGAGAATTCTCCATTTTTCTGAGATGTGTGGTTTATGCTAGTTTGCAACCTCTGCTGCATCTAATTTATTACAGCCACGCGTAGCGTCGACACCTGACGGAATTTTGCTTTGCGAAGCCTGGTTGATTTGCTCCAAACCAGTAGATGGAAACATTTTTGCACTTTCCTTTTTTTTTTTTTTTTTTGTTCTTTTTTGCGTCATTTCAACAGTTTGCTTAAAATTCGCATGACAAGTGGAAGGAAACACAGCTAATGTTTTATTTTTAGAGAGTTTTGTTGCCTACTGCATGCTGTCTGTCAGGTGCTGTTTAAATAATTTTAATAAATTCTACAGGTCTGGCAGTAATCCAGCCAAGGTATGACTAATAAAACTAAACCAAAGAAATGTGGTTAATCACAGCTGTTTCATGATTTAACAAGGAGGGTAATTATATTTTCACATAAGGCTATGTCAGGTACAATAACTTTTGTCCCTAATTAATGTATTACTCTTTTTAAAACTGAATTTTGCATTTAATTGGTCATCTTTGATTATCTGAAACATTTCAGTTTTAAAGGAAAATGAAAAAAACAGAAGAAATCTGTAAAGGTTAAACACTTTTTCACTGCTGTATTTTAAAGGTAGACTGATCTATAAATATCTTTTCATAGTCAAAAGAGATAATTCTGCATGCAGTAATGAAAGCATGTGTGCCATTACAAAGACTCACTGCAACCACGCACGTCCATGATTAGGTGATCTCAATCCAGTTATTGTCAGCCGCTGGCTCTAACTGAATTGTTCTTTCAAATTATGAAACGCAAAAACGAAAGAAATCTAAAAAGGTTGCACATGAAACAGCGACTCACTGTTTTGACAGTTGTCCCCTGAGTAACCGCTTGGGCAAGAGCACTCGTAAACGTCCAGCTGAGGGTTGCAGCGGCCACCGTTCTGGCAGGGCTCTCGGAAACACGGGTGGCCGTGGAACATGGCTACATTGCTGGAGTTCAGAGCGTTCTCCTCCCTCAGGATGGGGGTGCTCATCAGCAAGATCTGGAAGCAGGAGAGAGAGTTGGAAATGGGACTTACTGCTGAAAGGAAACGGAAGTCAAGTCTTTTCCCCACACTGGGGTTGAGATATTTAATTAAGCTAAAACCTTGCAATGAAAGGAAACCTCAGATGTCTGCTCCCCTGTATTTACTTAATGTTAACCAGTCTTGTTTAAACATCTCACAGCAACTATTGAAAATTTAGTGGCAATAATACATGATTGCCTCTTGAAATCTGAGACAAATTAAGAAACAAAAGAGAGAGTTAAAAAAAAGTCTATTATAATAAGATGCCCCAGACTTCCTTTAAGAGATTTTCTGATTATTGAAGACTGAGGTTTCACAAATGCTCAGAGGTCCCCCCTCCCAAGTCAAGCCTAAAGCTCAAGACTAAAATGAACATCCTATTATCAGAAGCATACCCTCCATACCACAGGCTTTAAATTCAAGTCATGTACTGTTTGGTATCTGCTTTTCTTTGATACCATGAACCATTTAACACAAGTATTTCACAATTCCCTCATTCAGGAGACTGTAGAGAACTGCTGTGATGAATGACTTAATTAGGTGTCATAATTATCCCATTAAAAATATAAATATGCGCTTATGTTCAAAGAAAGAGTGGAACAATGGCTAATGTCAAATTTCTGAATCTAAAAGGCAGTGCTTTTATTTTGAAAAAATTAATGTACCTTTGTTTCACTTTGCATTTACAGGATATACAACTTGATCATGAGACTCAAGTTCCAGACCTCGAGTCTGAGTCAAGTCTCAAAACCCAAGTCCACATCAAATCTCGTGTCTCTAACCTGGAGTCCAAGGAAATGTGTCCCAAAACCTGAATACAAATCAAGTCTCGACTCCAAAACCTCGAGTCCAAGTCAATCTCTAGTCTGAAACCTTGAGTCTGAGACAATTTTCAAGTCCCAAACGTCACCTCCAAGTCGAGTCTCGTGTCCCTAACCTAGACTCCAAGGAAATGTGTCCCAAAATTCAAGTCTGAACTCCAAAACCTTGAGTCCGAGTCAATCTCTAGTCTGAAACCCTTAGCATGAGTCCAATTTTAAATCTAAAACCTCAACAACCTCAAGTCTCGAGTTTTGATTTAGTTGTGCTTTAAGAAGCCGTGCCTGGTAGGTGCTGCAAGCATTAAAATACACCACGGCACAGCGTACTCTGCATTTAAAGATTAGTCAGACTGACTGAGAGAGAATATTGCATTTCGTGAAGAATATAACAGGAATTGCTTTTATTTTGAAGAACCAGAAGAGTCTTGCTACAGCTAACATGACCGACTAATCCCGACTAATAAATAAAATGATCACTGTAAGAGCTGCAACCTGTGGCGACCCTCATTTACATGAGATACAGATTTATCACGAAACTCAAGTCCCAAACCTTGAAGCCAAATCAAGTCTCAAGTCAGAGTCAAATCTAGTGTCGGAAAACTTAAGTCGGAGTCAATTTACGAGTCCCAAACGTCAAGTCCAAGTCAAGTCTCAGATCTCAAGCTTGTACAATCCAAGTCCAGTCTTGAGATCCAAACCTCAAGTCCATTTGCATTAAAAATACACTACAGTAATTATGACATTTGGTGTTAGATGATGCTAAAACCTGAATTAAGCACAGAACATGTGAGGAGACCTCTTCCTCAAACTTGACAAACATGATTCAAACTTGACAGAGAAGAACCTGTCAAATGACAAACTTGTTTGTATGTTTTTTGCAAGTTCATTTATTATAACTCTTTACTCCTCAGTTTGGGAATGTGAATTTTTACTTCCCCTCAAAGTGTAAATTTAAAAGTTAATTCCAGTTTAATCATTCTGCGATAATCAATCTATCAAAACTTTTCAAAAAATGTTTAACTGCAGGCCGGCCAAATTTGTAGCAGCAGAGAGCAAGAGCTTCATTTACTTTTGGAGTACAAGGCAGCCTTTTCAATGGATGTGCCGAGCTTGGAAACTTTCGAAATGTTTTGATGCAGTGGGCGATTTCTATGACAAATATAGGCAGACTCACTGCAGGGGATCGCAGGGTTAGCAGGAGGTTAAGCAGCAAATACAGAAAACATGTTTACAACAGACGGAGGGACCGCTGTACAAGACCTGCAGGCAGCTATATACTGTAAATACATGTAGAACTAATATAGCACAAAATAAAGTTTGTCGAAGCTCAAATATAGTTTTCTTCTAAAAAAAAAAAAAAAAAAAACAGGTGTTGACATAAGCAATATATATTCCTAAGAACTAGTTGTTAATTCAATTTAAATAAAAAAATATTAAGTTAATGAATACATCTTATTTAAGCTGGTTTAGAACTTGTCTTTTATGTCAGCTCAGTTGAACTTAATTCACAGTTGACGTGATCAGAATCTATTTTCCTTTTATTACAACACATTACAAAAAGATTTTTTTGTTTCTTTTAAATTGAAAGCATTCATTTAAAGGCCATTGAGTTTCTCTGTTGAAGGATCATTAAACTTAATGACTGAACACATCCAAGGATCTAATGCGGGGGGTTACAATGAAGCTGTAGATACCATGTGTCTCAGACAATAGCTTTCAAAGCAACACACCAATTAAACAGCACATCAAAACTCAAATACATACCATCTTCCACATAATTAACAATTCCCCCGAGGCAAAGCACGACAAATGCCACACTTTGCTTCTGATTGTCTCAAAGCTGTCAGGGGGGGAAAGTTTGCTGACAAGAACTCCTGACAAGTTCGTGCAAACACTTCCATCCAGCCCTTTGTTTTTTTACAGAGTTATTTTGGGTGCTCCGAGATGAGCTGTTTGCTAGGAAGCTGAGAGGGGGAAAAAAAAAACAAAAAAAAAACTGGAAATTTGTCAGGGAAAGATCTGAGAGCAGCAAAATGGAGGGACTTCAAAATACGTGTTCTAAAATTAATGTTAGCTAATCCTAATGAGCAGAGCCACTTCTTGTCACAGTGTGAGCTTATGATGGCAAAAATGACTAAATTGAGGGTCTGTAGTCTGACAGCAGGACAGCTAAAAACTTGTCATTTGACTTCGCCACAGTTTATTGCAAGGCTCAAGAGCCCTGAGTCATTGCAGTTCACAGGATTCACAGTGTGCTGTGAATAGCAGCTTGTAAACCTTTTTTTTTTTTTTTTTTTTTACCTTTTGGATGGTTCCCTTGAATCCCTCCGTGAGTGCAGCAACTCTTGCTAGTTTGCTGTAATCTGGAGCGCCGCCAACGAAAAGTGACTCTTTCAGGTTGAGATCTGTGTGCTTGTTCTGTTGAGACGGGACACAACAGAGGTTTCAGAAGGTGAGACAGAGCTAAAAAAAGAAGCTTCATTTCCATTTAAATCATTCCCATACCGAGTCAGGAGTTTGCTATTTCTAGCAAAATGCTTTTTGGTGTTCCAGAATGTGGTGGAAATGCAGGGCCTTTGACAAGTCATCACAGAACCTTGATCTTTTGTACATTTTGTCAAATTATTACCACTTCAATGTAATTTATTGGGATTTTAGCAGACAAAGCAACACAAGGTTGCATATATTGTGTAGCGGAGGGAAAATGATATATAATATGGGAAAAATGGGAAAATAATCAGTACTTTGGAGAACTGCTGAAGAATCCCCGCAGCATTTTGTTAACACCACCATGTTTTGCGATGGGGATGGTGTGTTCACTCATAATGTTCTGCATGTAAGCCAAAAAATTCTGTTTTTTTTGTTTAATTTGATCACCAGAAGAACATCTTTATCCACTGGCTAATGGTTGTCTTGGTGACAGGTTCTCCTACCTGAGCTGTGGGTCTCTACAGCTCCTCCAGAGTCAACATGCGCTTTTTGGTTATTTCTCTTCAGCGATATTCACACAGCAGGTCACGATGCTCAATTCCGTTTTTATTTATTTTATTTTTTTGCATGGTCGTTCATACTTCTAATTCAATGCGACCGGATTCAGACTTCTGTGTAAATGGTTTACAATGCCAAAATGAACCGCATGCACAGAAGAACATAGACAACACACAGTAGTGCACCGTTTACGGAAGTAATAATAGACGAAGCCGTCTATGGATTGCTTTTAAAGTTTATTTAGCAATGGGAGTCGACAGTATCGTCACAAAAACATAAGACGAAGGAAGCTAATAAAAAGAAAGCACAACTAATAGCAACTTTTGTGGAGTATTGAGTGCATCTTCTGTAGAGAAGTCTTTTTGCATGTGTAGTCAGAGCCAGGAGTGGTGGGATTGTGATGCGCTTCAGTGACCCAGACGTCTTTCATAAGTCCGTAAATATAATTTTCTGCCATTGTTTATGTCTGGATATACCGCGTCTGGCATCTGCTGGTGCAGAATTATGACGCATGTCTCACCTAAATAACATGAAAATCGGATAAAATGCGACATGAGCATTGAGATGGCAGACGCTTTGAACACTATCAGATACGTATCCGATTTAGTACCACATATGGAAGGGGCACAGATTGGATTTTTTGGGGGGTGAAAAGATCAGAAACAGACCATTCAGACTGCCGTAAAAAAGTCGGATATGTGCGAAAACACCGGATTTGGGTCACTTTTCCCTGCTGTGTGAACGTAGCCTTGATGCTCAGTTTTTTTCTCCCAAATGATAATTATGAACTACTTTTGTTGGTCTACCACATAAAATATGAATAAAATACATGCCAGTTTATGGTTGTAATGTAGCAGAATTGAAATCCAAATAAAAGGTATGTATATTTTTGTAAGACACTGTTTGCATCCATGCTCAAGAAGATAAATATACATGAATCAACAGGGGAATACTCTAGGTGCCAGCTGACTGCACTTTCATGCCTTCCCTTAATGCGAAAACACTTGACACAAAATAAGGGACTTCTGCGTCACTCAGTGAGAGTGATCAATTATCCACTATGATCCAGAAAATGGACAACAAAAGAAAATCAAGAGCAGGCACCACTTGTGATACGGATATGTCTTTGCAGACCTCTCTAATGAATAGCTGATTATAAGCGGCGACCTTTCCAACAGATGACTGTGGAGTCAAATTAATAGCCATTCATTTGCGCGTCAGACAGCCATGAAATTTGATTCTTTCCATCACACATTTGGGACCACTGATTCAGATTAGACAGAAGGTGATACTGAAGAGCAGGCCCACTTCAAATGCAGGTAATTAATGATCTTTATTTTTTTGTAGGGTGGTAACTGCCAGAAAGGGTAAGATGGAGTTAATTACTGGGAAAAAAAAACAGATGATGTAGGGGGACAAATAAACAGGCAAGCTGGCATAACCTCTGTTTTTATTTAGGAAGGGATTTGGTGTGCAGGAGGCAGCAGAGCTTGGCCGAAGCCCAAGATGGTGGGGCTGTGTCAGAACACCTTGAGTTGGTTCCAACAGAGACAAGGCGGGGATCCTGGCTAAAGCAGTTGTGATTCATTCGTCCAGACTTTGCCAAAAGTTCCACCAAATGTTGGCCAAAGTTGGCCACCTCAGGGAGTGAGGTGTACAGACAGTACCTGATAGAGAGCCAATTCTATCCCATTACAACCACGGGCATCAATGTTTTTGACTGGAATCTGTCAGACCAACACCAGGTAGTAAATGATTGTGAAGGAAATGGAAATAATATTCAGTTTTCAGAATATTTTACAACAAAAAAAAAACCTTAAAAATTTTGGGTGCATTTGTATTCAGCCCCCTTCAGTTTATACTTCCCAATCTCTACCAGCTTTGCACACCTACAGGCTGATATGTTAACCCATTGTGTTTTGAGTTTGTTTTGTGTTTAGAGTCGTCGTCCTGCTGGAAGTTGAACCTCTGCCCAACATTTGAAGACTTTTGCTGCCTCTAACAAGTTTTTTCCAGGTTTACCCTGTATACAGCTCCATCCATCTTCCCATTTACTATGACAAACTTTATACATTACACAAGTAATTGTTATCATGTCAACTGATTCTACAACATGAGCTGCAGATCTCTACAGCTCCTCCAGAGCCACGATGGGGCTCCTGGTTGCTTCTCTACTAATGCTCCTCTGTCACTTTAGGTGGATTGCCATGTCTTGGTAGATTGAACAGTGCTTAGGGATGTGTGATAAGCTTGGGTTGTTGTTTTGTAACCTAATTCTGCTTTAAACAAGGTATCTGCAAGTTTCAGCAAGTCAAATTTAAGACCTTTTAAGACCTTTTTAATGCCACGATGAATGAAATTTAAGACAGAAAAAACTATAAATACAGAGGATGGTTGGGAGATCCTGCTGTGTTACAATCAAACAGCAAAAACTGACATTTCTGGGATCTGTTTGTGGCTCTTGGCAGTGGCTTTGTGCTTCTCACATTGCATATGGGTCTCTACAGTCTCAACCTGGATAGTGCCACCTTGAGTGCCAACTCAAGGTGTTCTGAAAAAGCTTAAAAGCTTTTTTTTTTTTCACATAATCCACCTATCTTTGTATGGGTTGGCAACAGAAGTGAGCCAGTGGCTAACTGTCGATAAATTCGCACTTACCCTTGATAAATGCAAAAATGCTAGCAAGCAAGGGTATATTAGCAGCTAGTTACCAGTCGCCTCAACTGCCAAGATGTCAGTACACGACTCAAATTTTTGCCTGACAGAAAAGTCCCACGAGAAAAACAAAAACAAAACTACAGATACAAGAATATATGACAAAATTTAAGATCAACTTAATTTTTTTTTGTTGTTGCATGAATTCAAGACATTTTAAGGCCTTAATTTAAATACATGAATTTAAAACTTTCTAAGTCTTTTAAAGGATGTGCAGACACCCAGTTTAAAAGGTCTTCACAACTTTCTCCCTGACCTGTCTGCTGTTTTCCTTGGTCTTCATGATGCTGTTTGTTCACAAAGTTCTCTATAAAATCACTGAGGTCTTCACCAAAAAGTTCATGTGTTCATATTAAAACAAAACTACATACAGGTGGACTCTGTTTGTAAGGAGACTTCTGAGGGTTATTGATTGCATTGCATTTTATTGTGAGGTATCAGATTGAAAGGGTATGAATATAAATGTGAGCCCCCCAAAAAGTAAAACTGTATTATTTTCTTTCAATTTCACAATTATGCACTAATGTGTGCTAGTCCATCACATAGAATCCCTACATTCTAGTTTGAATGTAGTTTGTGATTGTTGTGCAACACTGTAAAAGGTCAACTGTTATTAATACTTTTGTAAGGCACTGAAATTACTGAACTGCTCCTGTGATTTAAATAAGGCTTTCTAAAGCTCTAAAGGTTGTGCAATTTAAAGTAATTCTCCAGCTACTAAATGGGGAAAAAGGGCATATTGTGTTGGGTTTTTTTTAAAACCGGTAATAATTTGCACCCGCTGAAACAGAGGTAGTGGGATCTGTGGAGCGACACTCGCTGGGTGATGTACTGTGAGTTTCATTGTGTATTGCTATTTGAGGGTGAGCGAATGGGTCAAAGAGTGAGCAACTTCATGCTACTATGGGGGATTGTTCCTGCGTGCAACAGTAGTGAGAGCAGATGACAAAAGAACAGGCGTGCTTGGCTTAACACCTCACCATCTCTGTCGGTATACATCCTCCTCGTTCTCGCTTTTTCGACAGGCACGCAGCACCGGCGTGATACCCCACCCGCCCACACCCACGCCGGACTAATGAAGATGTCTCTTTGTTGCTTTAAACAATGGCCATCGCAAGGATGACTGCCTCTTTCTCTCTTTCCCACCCGCCTTCCCACCCCCGCAGCAGATGGACCGAGGTAAAAGCCAAACCGTGCTCTTCAAGAGCATCTCCTCTTCGGCGCTGTGTGTGCACGTATGAGCTTAGGAAATGGTAAAGTTTTCACTCAGAAGTGGTACTTTCAAATCTGCTAGCTTTGAAATTCTAGAGAATTTTCATTTCTTGTTTTTTTTTGTTGTCAACTGGAAGGATGGGGGTGAGAGGACTGAAATGAAACAGGGGCTAAGGTGTGACTGGGACTTGTCTCATTACCTTGCGTGATTTCTGATATCCAGACAGCACATCATAGAGAGGGAAAGAAAATAGGGAAGAAGAGCGTTATTGAAGGGGGGGAAGACTAGTACGTGTTTGTGCTCATAGAGGCATGCAGAGCAGATAGCAACATTCATTATTACCTCACAAACACACATCTATCAGAGCATTAAAATGTAACACAGAAAAGTGACATAAAGTAAGAGCATAAAAAGTGAGGAATGCATGCTGTAATATATATACTGTACATATACAATAAAACAGCTGTGCAAGCGTGAATGCAAATAAGAAGCTGTCTAAGAAGGCCATGCACAAGGCAGATGGTGCCATTAGGAAAAGATGAAAAGAATAATAAAAAAAAAACTTTATGGATGAATGACTGCAAATAGTGCCTCTTAACCCAACCCCATTTACTGACTGCTGCCATTAAATAAGAGGAGTAGATTTTTATTTCTCCTATCTCTACCTTTGAAAGTTTGGATTTCATTACTCCGGCAGCCTGAGCGCTCTTTGATATGATGATTACTCCCGGAAAAGCAGAAATGCATCTGTATGCATCATGTGGGGTTTCTTTGAGCGAGACGTACTGTAAACACCCCACTCCCACCCCCACTCACCCACCCCCAGCTCTTACAGCTGATGTAGGAGAGAATTAGCTGAGAGCCACAATCTATAGGGTCTCAGTTCTGAGCTCCATCACTAGTCTCAGCTCATCCCGTCCCCCCCCCCCACCCTGCAAGCGCACATCTTTGCTTTCCCTTACTCTCTTCTATTAATAAGATTTTCTGCCTATGTTGCTGGAGTAAAACACAATTACCATACTGATTTTTGCAGTAGAGACTGAGGGGGGAAAAAAATGGAGCATCTTTTTAACTGTAGAAGATGATGGAGCTGACAGAGTGCATGTTAATAATCACAATCTACACTCTTTAATGTAATTGGAAGACTTACAGACTTATCAAGCTATTAGATCACCTTCATTTAGAGGCTTGTACCTGCTTTATTGGTCTAGGCGATGAACTCAGAAATTTCATTATGCCCCTGTTGCTGCTGATATCTCCCTTATCTGCCTACACTTCCCAAGACTCCACTGCAAAGGCAGAATGTATAAAACTGACTGTAAACCAGCAGCAGTTAAGGCTGTTTTTGATTTTTCTGTGCAAGACCAAATTTTATCTCTTGCAGACAAGAGAGCTAAGGAGTTTGAGAGTTAAAGTTTACACATTTGAGTCAGCTGTCCACGACTGAGGCTTTCATTCTCACCTAGAGATGAACAGCGATATGCTCAGCTCGACTGGACCTACCAGGTAACTGGCTGATCGGAAACTTAAACTTTTTTGGATCTGTGAAAGCACCATATGTAAGTGCTCAATGGGTTGCGCTAGGGCTGGGCAATATGGCTTAAAAATAAAATCTCAGATTTTTTTTCATACCAAATCCAATTTTAATAGATTTTTTTCCCTTTATTTTCTTAAAAAGAAATTCCAAATGACTTAAATGAAAGCAAGTTTTTGAAAATATTTTCTGTCATCCTATCTGGGAGTCAACCTGAATTTAAAGCCCAAATAAATACAAACTGGAGAATATTTTTGTAAAACAAAATAGTGGGCTCTGGGTGGGCTCACATCTCTCTGAGCCATGGAAAACTATTGCTATCACAGTATCAGTAAGGTGTTTCAAATTAAATCAGATGTAACAAACTATTTAAATTTCCTCAACATGTTGGGATTATGGCATTTTTGCTGGGAAACTTAAAGTGTAGTAAGAAAACTAGGTTTATCTGATATATTTGGGCATATTAATGTTGAATGTTGACCCAATATCGCTATGGATTAAGGGTAAGGACAGTGTAACTGGCCAAATATATAACTGTCATGCTGAGAGTGAATGCAGGGAATGAAAAATATAACACCCTTTCAAATATTACGTCCAATAGGTCCTTTGCAATTCGAACATTGTACATATTGGTACTGGGATGATAACTGCTTGAAAATGGCATTCTGCCTAGGAGTGGCATTGCAAATGAAAACAGAAGCACCAAAAAGCCCAAGAATGTGGCATTGATGGGTTGCAAGCAGATGAGTATACACGGGCAGAAGCAAGGCTAACCACAGGCCCAATGGTCCTGCATGCTGATTGGCTAGATAACCATTGGCAGGAGCTTGTTAGTTAGCTTGCTGTTTCTTACTGGTGATTCTCCCCGAACTGCGTCGTTTTTGTTCAACATGATCTCGCCTTTGCGGAGGGAGCGCTCCAGGTCGATGGTGTTCCACACCTTCAGCTTCATCTGGTTCTTACTCCTGAATCACACACAGACACACACATTAGGTCAGGAAAAGCAGCCTCCTTATAATCTAAACATTGATGTGCTTCAGATGTTTTTCCATTAAACTGAACCTGATAATAGCCGGTCCCTTTCCTAGATCGTAGCGAAACTCCAAGAACCCGTTACTCAAGGACAGAGAGATAAAGTCTCCCTTTCCATCCGACTTTTGTCCGTTGTAGAAGATCAGACCGTTGGAGTCATTGGCCATGAGAACTACCGTCATGCTGAACTTTTGACTACATGCAAGAATACAAACACAACCATGTCAACTCACCCTGTAGTGGTATCAAAATGCTAGGGCCTGAGGAAGGTTAGTTGTGTAATCTTCATTATCAATTCAGCTCAGCCTTAAAGAAGCATGAGCTCCTTCTCTGCCTGAGGCACAGAACTGTTGGCTCTACGAAAACTACACCATGTTCAGTGTTATCAGTAATATTCATCTAATACTGTGCAGATTTCACACTGAGACACGAGACTTACCGTAGATCGTGCCCGTAGAGATGAAGCCCCTTCAGCTCTAGGTATGAGTCTCCGCTGAACAGAGGCATGTAAGCTCCTCTCCTCTCAGTCACTGCAAAAACAAAGAGATGTGAGGAGATTCAAACCCAGGTCCTGTTTTTTCTTTGCCGGCAGAATCGAAACTCAGGGATAGACGGTATATCTTCGAGGGGGACCTGTCAGAGATGGATTTGTATGTGTGTGTGTAGCCCCTGAGATTAAGACTTTTTCTCTGCAGAGATTCAAACAAAAAAAAACCCCAACAAAACAAAAATCCGGAAATACTCATGCCAGACTGATTACACAGCATGCCACCAGATGACAAAGAACCTTCGGAGACATGGAGAGTTTAACACACATCTGGGACCTGAGAAATAATGAAGCCATTGTGTTCTGGCAGGCCTTTTTGCAAATTCATGTCTTTGCGACGTGCCTCCGCCTGGTTGTCTGAAATCATTAGGACGGGCACCGAGCCATCTTCTAACAAGTGGCTTGACATTAAAAATCATTCAAGTGTCACCTGAAGGGGTATGTGTTTATGGTGCAAAAACTACCATCGTTCAGCACTGTGAGACTTCCTAAACAACTCGCATAAACACACAAGCTCACCCAGATACCTTTGCAGCTGGTAAGGCAGTTTTTATTTGTAATTGGCTGGGATTAGCAGAGTTGAGTCAGGCTGGAGGAGGAAGACAGAGATGAGAAAGCTAATTAGCTATTGTGCAGAAGACTGCTAATGATGATGGCACAGACCATGGAAATGAGGGGGAAAAAATAGGAACGTTCTAAATTCTTTGCTAAACTAAACTCCACTGGAGCGAGAAAAGGGCTCGGAATTTACTGTCTCAAGCAGCGGCGTGTGTGTGTGGGTGGTTTTTCTCCTTTTCACCCATTTGCTCAGCCCGATATGAGGATCAATAAGACACAAGAGGTCAGTCGGTGTCAGAAAAACACATATCGGCATCGAGCCTAAAAAGAAGAAGAAAAAAAAGTTGGCTAAGCAGAACTTTTTATATGCAACCTTTAGCTAAAATGTCATATTAATGAGCAAAAATGAACACTTGCAAACCTGTTTCACTGAGGTCAATGTTTATACTCCGGGGCACCTCTTATTTATATTTGAAGAAGGCTACATCCTTAGTAATTGCAGTAAAGCCATCAAAACCCAATAAACCAAGAAAGGCAATAACAAAGGAACTAAAGCTCACATTTTTACCTCTTAAAGATACTGTCCAGTGGTGTATTGTTTTCCCCACTTACAAATGTGTGCTGACAATAAAAACCCAACTGGGGAATGAAATATGGATTCCCACTGCAGAATTTCACAAAATACAATATTCTTTAAAAGCTCATAGAGGAAAACAACAACTAATTCATGTCGGTGTGTATTTTTGTCAATGAGGTGAGAGAATCAAGCTGATCAGCTGGCATTAGGAAACAATATGGCAGACAATTTCAGCATAGATCTGGTTGCATTTGAGCTGCAAGCGAATCAACCTTAAGCATGATGGATGGTGAAGCTAAAGCAAGTGGTGACAATGATCATCTTTAGATGTTTTAAGAGTAACAAGAGTGCTTTTCTTCCTTTTTGAAACTTCTATCAGATTGGTTTTCACACATATTCACCGCTGCTGTATTCTGCCTATATCACCTTAAATAGAAACATTGTTTCTCTTTGCGGTGGTATAACCTGCAGTCTGAACTCACAGTTTAGGCTTACCAGAACAACTGGTAAGCCTAAACTATTTCTAACTGCAAATAAAAAGAGATTTTTTTTTCCCCCTCTGGTTCTGACTGGGATGATGGGATGCACTGCAGATTCCAGCATGGTGGGGCTAACTGGTAGGACTCTGCAAATAATTTGTGATTCTGTAGTAAAAAAATTGTTGGGATTTCATAATCATGTTAACTGAATGCAATAACTACACTGCTGGCCACACAATACACAACTTTCAACATCTTAGATTTTCAGCAGAGGTTTGTTTCAGGACTAAATCATTGAGAATCGAGGGAATTGATTAACATATGGATGACGGCTGAATGGAGAAAAAAACAGATTGATGATAGATGGATAGAAGGACAAACAGATGGATTGATGGATGGACAAACAAATGCATGGATAGTTATGTGGATGGATGGATAAATGGAGCGGTAATGCACTAACAAACTAAAATACTCTTCTTTCTGATAACGAAATCTAGTTATTCCAGTCTTCCATGTGTTTTATAGTTTCACAATTTTCCCGAAAGCCATGGATTATTTGTAGATTTTGCTGCAGCTGTACAGAATACGACACCTTTATATCAGGAAATTGATTAAAAACATACAAATAAAGGGAAAAAAAAGAGAGAGAAAATGGACGCCATATAATGACCAACATCAGTTACTGTCACCAGAGGTTGGAGTGGAAATTTGATCTTTAATACATTCTGATTTAATAACATAATAGCAAAACAAGTAAAAAAAAACCAAACAAACAAACTAGGACACGTTCTGTTAGAGATAAATCAGATCTAAGGTTTACAGATAAGTAGGGATGTAATGATACCTATGACTCACAAGATGAGACGAGTTCACGAGAACGAGACGGGATGAGATTTTCTAGTCATCATGAGATTTTATTCTGCATTTTTATCGATTTTTGCCACACACAAACGGTCTTTCCTTTTCTGATTTCTGTCATTGTGATAAAGCTGAACATACCCCTAGACATTCCACAATCAGTTGTTATAGCGATACTTTCTGCGTCCTTTATAATCCGAACTTGCACTGCTTACATATCATTCGTGTCTCGTCTGTCACTCTGTCACAATTTATCATTCCTACTGGAAACCCAAAATGCTGCCAAACATATCATTTACGAGTTGTTGAGGCATCTTCTCTTACCACTTCATCAACCAAAGCCAAGATGACCGCAGCTGCCTAGTGCTCATGAGATATATGAATATCGCGAGATCTGGTATGACGAGATCTTGTTACACCCTTGCAGATCAGTCTGGCTAATATCTTAAAAGGTGTTTGTGTCTGCAGTAACAATGAGCTGCGAAGTTGCTTGGAGTGTGCTGAGATTCACACAGAAACAAAGAGGGCCCTGATTTGTGCTGGAAATGTAGCAATGGGAAACTCCTGTTGGAGCCCAAACTCTCCATGCAATGTATTTTTCTAAGAGATCTTGCTTTTATCGGTAAATTATAATGATTCACATTGTCACAGGGTGAAAGCACAAGAGGAAAGTAGGTGATTCAGTCGTACTGGAAAACCCTTGAGAAAGGTCCTTGACTGTGAATGTATCAAGCGGCGAGCTGCACTGACGAACCCTGGCCGGATTAGAATGGAAACCCCAGCCTAGCGCGCGCGCACATACACACACACACACACACACACACACACACACACACACACAGATGCAAAAACTTCCCATTATGAGTATGTTCACCTTCAGGCCCGTGGTGAGCGCCCTCTAAGCTACCCGTCTTTTTAGCCGTTAAGAGTGCAGCCCTCAGAGGGGACGTCCGCCTGACTGCCTTCTTATCAGCGAGCTCCTGTCTGGCACTGACACTCTGGCTGACTGATGCTGCCATTAATCACCGTGAGCGCAGAGGACTGATGCGATTAGTCATCTCATTGATTCCTTTGTAAAAATAGCCTTTTGGAATGGGAGACGCTCATGCTCACGCAGCATCGATTTTGGTTCACCTCAATTTATTTTAATCACCCGCTTACTGAGGCTCAGAGGATGGAGGCTACTCCCATCTGGTTTTTCTTTATTCCCAAAGGCAATATATGTATTCTCCTTTGTTTAGAGAGTGCATGACAGCATATTCTTCTTAATTTGCAGCATTTCTGACAGCATCTACAAAGGCAGGGAGGGAAGAACATAAGTAGACTTCACAACGCGACATCGCTGAAACTTCTAATGATGAACTTCAAAGGAATCTGAGCCGCACTGTGGTCGCATACCCACCAGCAGCCCGGTTCTGCCATGTGAAACTAAACAGCAACAAACGAGGTGAAGCACAACACCTGTGGGCGGACAGGCAGGGAGGAAGGGAATGCCTCTGCTTCCTCACTAACAAGCACACCCGAGCTGATGTGGTGAATGGCCCAATGGGGCCAATCATCCGCCACGGCTTTGCAACACATCAACCCTCCCGTTGCCCCCAATACCACCAGCTTTGTACCTTTTCATGCTTTCAATTCAATGCAAGCTGGATGGAAACGTCGGCGAAAACACGTAAAGAGAAACAGAAGGAAGACACAAGGTGAAGGAAAATTACCTCTCTCGCAATGCTTTCCTTCTCGTCCCATGGGACACTCGCATTTATAGCCTCCTTCAGGGAGTGCCTTGCACTGGGAGGTCCGGTGGCACTTGCTGTGTTCGCATGGGTCATGAATGTCAGCACATGTTGGACCTAAATAAACACACATATGATGAGAAAGGCATCAGTAAATTTCCAACATTTTTAATTGCCTCTCTTATTTGATATGAGAACAGGTTGTTTTACAAGAATTTAAAAATACAGTGATTTGCAAAAGTATTTTCAACCGCATGAAATTTTCCAAATGTTGTTGCATTACAACCACAAAGCTTAACGTATTTTACTATGTTTTTATGCAACAGATCAACACAATGGCCCAGTCCCAATACTCGCACTACACCCTATGCCCATCTATGAAGTGTGTACTCAGTCAAAGTGGGTTAAAAAATAAAGGGTTCAAAATTAGAGAATTGAGACAGTATGGGTTACATCATCGACTTGTGCCTTTGCATCGTAACTGTGACATCCAAAATGGCAGGACCAGTCACTGTTTCAGTATTTGTATTGCTAAAAATGATAGTACAACTATTTTAGGAAAGTGGTAGTACGATTTTAAATGTACAGCATAGGTATTTTTGCTTTCTAAAGTCATTGCAGGAGATATTTGGCTGTTCAAATGTGTTCTGTTATGACTTGAGTACAGAGCAAAATTCGATAGTCCTAACACATGTACAGTAGAGTGAAAAAAAGTTCACAAATGTTCACTTTGATGGTTAAATAAAGAGAAAAAGCTGATTTTCTGTTTTTTTTTTTTCCAATTATGAATAATCTGTTTTTCTGTGTTTTACAGGGGCAGTATTATGTAAAACTGACTTTTTTGAGCTTTTCATTATTTTGTACTGTTATTCCCTCATCAAAAATATACCTGTGTTGCCTTGATTCTTTATGTAAGTTTGACAAATCCTTTTAATCTCCTGTGGCAGCCATTCAGCTGTGCAAAACACCTGGGTGGACTGAGCACTGCCTTCCAGGAAGAACCTCCTCTTTGGAGCTGCAGTTTATAAACTTCTCAGATTCTGCCTCACACAACACCCCTCCCCCACGACTTCCCCACTCCGCTCCTTCAGATTAACCAGCAGCAATTAGCAAACATCTGGTGGAACTGTGCATCTGCTGAGCGCATTTTATGAGCTACTTCTCAGTGAAACGCTAATAAAAACGTTGTTAAAGGGTTAATAGAGGAGTGATGTTGTGATGACTTCCTGATGGCAGAGTTTCAGAAAGAGCAGGCGTTTTTAAAGAGACAGAGGCCCAATTTTAAGGCGTTAAATTCCAAAGTTAAATTTCTTTTAAGTTATATTTGATATATACAGCATTTTTATAACAACTGAAGGTAACAGTTACTTGATTGTGCTATAAAATGGCACTATGTGCCTAGAAAATATGTAATACTGTCCCTTTAACAATGTTAAGAGTTCTGTGGTTGCTGGATAGTTTTTAACTCTGTTCATGCGAATGTTTCTAAGGGTGTAAAACTGTCATAATGCATGTTCATTGAAAATATATGTGTTGTCAAAAACCTTTCTTTCTTTCTTTTACTTCACAATAATGCACTAATTTGTGTTGGTCTATCACTTAAAATCCCAGTAAAATACACTGAAAGATGTTTTTACTTGCACCGTGTCCCACATCCTCATCATACAGCCTCCTTGCCATGTGAACGTGTTTCTGGGCCAAAGCAGACTTTTGGAAAAAGCTCACACACATCTGGTGGATGATGGGTTTGCCCTCCGCCACAGCCCATCTAAATTCACCCGTCATTACTTCGGCAGTCAGAGCCTGTGGTGAGGAGGGCGCGTTAATGAACCCCGTCCCCGCTGAGCTCACAGGGCTACCCTGTTTTCCCTCGCTAACGCTTTTGGAAGCAGCCTTTTCATCCTCTGCTCCCATTTCTCTGCCACCACAGCTTATTTTTTTTCCCCAACTCTTTCCCCTCTCTCAACTCTTTAACTCTGATCTTTCCTCACCTCCCTCATTTATCTGGCTGTCCTGGCATGTCCTCCCTTCTAATTAGAGCTCTCCCCAATCATGTATTCCCTCTTGTCTCCTTCTTAGAACTGTCCCCCCTTCCTGCCATGAAAGAAGTCATGAACACTTTAAAACTGACTTTAGGAAAAACATTCTGCAGGCAAAGGTCTACGTCTCATTATTACTTTTAATTTTTCACTCATCATGGCAGAATCTGGAGCCACTTACCTTTCCTCTGAAGTCTCTCAGCAACCAAACAAAGCAATTCTTATACTAAATATAATGTGATTCCTTTTGGATTCAGATTTTAAATTACTTTATGTTTTTATCCGCACTGATCTGGCCCTGTGTGAGGAAAAAAAATTCTACTATTAAAGCATGAAAGTTGACTCAAACAGCTAATGCGGTTCTTGTGTGAAACTTTCCACAGTCAGTCAATAAGGGACACACTCGGCTATGTCCTGATGTCTTCTAATCTTCTACTTTCTCATCTCGGTTGTGTGTTAGCTCCCATCTGCTCAGCAGAGAAAACAGGGAAGGAAGAGATGCAGATGAAGACACAGCCCAGAGTCCGGTGGCCGAACTGGGTCAACATTTAATCTGTTTCTAAGTTGGACGCAGAGGTATGAGGGGGGCCTGGTTCCAGCACTTCTGGTGGAGGCACGGCTTATGCTCTTGAATTGGGCAGTCGACTTACTTAAAATTTCTGTGAAAGACTGAACAATGACAAAGAACCCTATAAGGCCGAAAAGATATAAACCAGACCCTCGTATCTGAAGCACCTAAAACATTACAAACAAGTTTTGCTTCCTGAAAGCAAAATGGAAAGAGATGAGGAATGATTTGAGACTTTTGCATGGTAATATAAACCTGCGCCCTGGAAAAGCACTTAAATCCCTTCAATATTCTCACATTTTGTCGCATTACAACCACAAACTACATTGTATTTTATTGGGATTTTGTCATGCAGTCTGAAAAACTAATAAAAAATTTACCAGCTCTTATACTTTTTTTAAGACTTGCAAGCTAAAAATAGATATTACAAAGCACAATTTTACACCCACCCTCCTTCACCACCGGGTTGGTCCATTCCAGCTCACCCTGTCATCTTCGCGTGACCATCTCAAATAAAAAGGTCTGTCTCAATCGGATTTTTAAGTGTTATAGCAAAGCTGAATCATTCACACTCACTGTAAATCAGCTGAAAATCGGCATGGACTTGCTCCATTCAGGTGAAGTCTGTTCAGATCTACTACTTTGCTAGCCTGGCCATTGCTTTCCTACGATTCTGCTTGATTCTCATCTCCCTTCAGTATTCCATCTCGGATTTCTCCCATTAAGCTTAATTTCTCTGACCGAATTTCCACCGGGCCAATAAGCAAGTAGAAAAAGGAGTTGTGAACAGTGACGACGAGTTTCTGCGCTGTTTTAGAATTGTAGTCTGCCTGTATTAGTAGGATTGTAGTTTTTGTGGGATTGTAGCTTCACATTGGCAGCGGAGGAAGTAAATGAAGCCATTCAGTCCGTGTCGGCCACGCTTCCAAATATTGAGCAAACAAAATCGAAGCAAGAGGAATGTTTAAGACATTTTAGTCCTGTCAAAGATCTCATTGCCCCACTCCCCGCGTATTTTCCGTTAAGCTTCATCAAGCTGGCGCATTACATCATTACAGCCAAATGTTAGCAATTGGGTAAAATCAGTTCCAATAGTTAGATCTAGAATCCACGCCTCGAGCAAGCAATCATTTCTCAATAGCTGACGGTCTGTACAAAACAAAGCATAGAACAAGGAACTGTTTTTCACCAGGCTACCACGGTGCTGCTGCAACAATGCAAACACGAGCTCTCATACAATCTGTATCTGTTGCTTTAGTTCCTAAAAACACCGTCCTGGTAACTTTTCTCTAAAGACACCTAACTGTAACATCTTTGAAAGGGCTAATTAACTCAGCATATATTAAAGGGAAGCATAAACAAGCACAACAAATTTTATCAGGGATAAAACAAGGAATCTTCCAGATTAAAGTATAGCATTCTATCCTGTTTAGCCACTGAGGAGCCAGGTAGATCAGGGTTTTAGGGATTTTTTTTTTACTGTGGTCCATTTGATTCATTAATTCATTTGAGAATCTGTGGCAAAACAAAGTAATGTTGACGGATGCTCTGTGACCAATATGACTGAGATAAAATACTCTTATTTGTAATGAGGCACGTAAAATCTGCTGGACATAACAGCTGCAGCGAAGAAACTTACCCCAGAATCCGCTGCTACACTTGCAGTGGAACATCTCGGCCTCCTTCACCTGGCACTCTGCTCCGTTCTTGCAGGGGTTCGGCTGGCAGGGGTTGTTCCCGCATTCGCCCACTCCGACGCCAAAGAGGCTGTCGCCGTTGGTCTCCTGAATGTTGAGCATCCGGTTGTTGACGTCCAGCATGCGGATGCAGCCCACCAGACCCGTGGTGACCCCGGTCCTCTCCCTAACGCTGAGGAGCAAAAAGATGGGAAGTTAGAATCGTTGTGCCACTCACTCCTACTTGACATTCAGCTCCAACAAGCGAGGACTTACTCTTGCTTGAGGTCGTCTGTCACCCCTCCAATGAAAAGTGAGGTGTCAAGGTTGAGGCCGTCGGTTCCTGGAGGACTGTCACCCTGGACATGTGGCTCGCCGTCTACGCTGAGCATGCCGTTTCGTCGGCTGCGCGTCACCACCAGCTGATGCCAGCGTCCCTGGCTGATCTGGACTTTGCTGATCACGGTGCCTGTTCCTGATCCAGTGTTAAACCTGAGGGATCAGATGTTGATTCAGTCGGAAACATCCCCCCCAACACCTGTGTCCACTCACAGCTGATGCCAACCCAAACTGCACTGAATTTGTTCCAGCCTGTGTTCTTTATAGCTGGAAGAAATCAGCTCAAACAGACATGGATGAAAGACAGAAGATACAATAACTTCCAACTGAACGTTGCAAGACTGAAATAAACCACTTTTTCTCCACACAACCTTTTATCTAATGAGGTTTTGTTGGAAAAAAGGCCATATCATCACAGAATGGAGCTGTCGTATGCCTGCACCCACACATGTGGTAGTATTAGCTCAACCTGAGAGCAATTATCCGCCACAAATAATTAGTTCTTCTCCCCACGTCTCGGATTTGGAAAGCTGTGGGTGGTAATCTCGCAGCTGTATTTCTGGAATTGAGGCAGAGCCCTCTTTGAAAGCAGCGGTGAGTAATGATCTCCTTTTGGTTTGCGATTGATTTCATTTTCAATATATAGATCAGGTCGGAGGGAAAGTGAAAGAGTTTGGAGGGATTGGGGGGTGAAATCTAAAATCCATGGTAAGCTGATGGAGCTTGAGTCAAAGTGAATTTGTAATTAGTCTAATCAGTTGTCTTCAGAAGTTGCTGCCTTTCCAAAATGGTCTTTATTAACACAATTCTGCTGAGGGAGAAGACATGAATGCACACTATTATGGGCATTATTATAATACTTGGTGTTTCTGCTGCTTTCTCAGAAGAAAATTGGCCAATTTTAAAGAACTGGTATTCGTCAGCTGCAGTCAAAAGGTGAAAACAGATAATGCTGAAAGTACTCCTCATATTTTCCTCCTCATCTTGTTTTGCCTGCTTTCAAACTAATTTATTTTTCAAAGATCTGTGCCCTGTTCTCCTTATCTTCAATTCTTTGTAGGTTATTCTGCATTAGGAGGTGCATTAAATTTGCAACTTTGTTGCTAGAATATATGTAAGTTAAAGCAGCTTTTCTGGAAAGCAGCAAAACACACACTTAAAACCAGATGTTTTCATCCACTGTATAAAAGTACACATAACCTTTTACCAACATTATTTTTATTTGCTAGTATTTGGTAGAACTGCCTTTTAAACTGTACAGCTTGGGTCAAACGTCCACATGTTTTCTATCGGATAGAGCGAGAGTGAGGACCATTCAGAAACAGACTTTGTTGTCATTAAGCCACTTTGTAACTAACTGACTGCCCATTTGGACTTAAGCTTTAATTTTCTGGTTGAAGTCTTGAGATGCTCCTTTAATATCTCCAGATAATCCTTCATCATGGTGCCATCTGTTTTATGAAGTGCACCAGTCCCTCCTGCAGCAAAACAGCGACGCAACATGATGCTGCCACCTCCGTACTTCATACGTACTTCGTAGGTTTGCAAGCGTACCTGGTTTTAGTTCAAATGCAAGGTCATTATGGCAAAACACTTAAAATTTAGTTTCATCAGACCATGGGACGTTTTGCTCCCTCTGGAGTAATAGAGAAACAGTCGTACCTCCATTTAACTCAAATGTTGAGAATTAACCAGAAAGTGGAAAAAGACATGACATCATCATCTAGGCTTTGCCAGATTAGTGTATGTAAACTTCTGAATCTAAAGAAAGAACTCAAAAAAAATGTCCTGACACCAGTATCAATATTAGTAATTTTTATCGGTATCCTATAAGTAAAACTGGCCCGATATTTACAACCAATGTTTATTTCCATCTTGCTGCCATTTTAGGTGTGTTCTGGGAGGCGGAGGGGTTTGGCCATGTGGTATTTGTTTGGTCATGTGACAGTGATAGTGATGCAGCGCAGGGTTGCGGAGTGTTTCACTAAAGCAGAGAAGCAATGTCAGTGGTGTGGTCATTTTTTTCATGGTGTCAGAAGGGTAAGGAAAAGCATATTTTATTGGTCATAACATAACATAATATTAATATTCAGTCCAAATTTTCATATCCCTAGAAATAATTTTTGTAATGGTAACAGGCATAAGAAAAGAAAAGGTTTAGTCTAAAATAATGTCAGACAGTAATGGAAAGGGTGATATGCCTGTTTTATACAGTGCATATAAATATCTGGTTTTAACTCTAAACTGTAAACCAACCGTTTTGCAAAGCTTGCCTGTACTGTAAGAAAAAGTGTTACATACAAAGCCATCGGTCGTCTCCTTATTTTCGTATGAAGAGCCAGAATTTCTAGTCATCTCTTAAAGTGGCCCAGACTGATACATTTTCAGCCTTTCTGAGGAAGTTTTTCTTTGAACTTTCCTCTTATTTTCAGTCTAGTCCAGCATATTTTCTGTTTTTTTTTCTGAGCTCTTAAAGAATGGAAAGCACCACTGTCACCTGTGCATAACAGACAAATTAGCAAAAAATGGGATCTTCAGATATATTTTTACCAGCAGTCTGTCACGAACAGCTATTTTATTGCCATTTCTTTAGTTCAAGCTATGAAAAACACGAAAGTTGACAAACAGAAAATCGGACTTTTGCACCAACATTGCAATTTCCAATTAGTTTGGCTCAGTCAAACTTTGTTCACTTACAAGAAAACAGTTTTCAAGCTTCATAACAAAGTAATTTTAAAGTGAAGAATGTTGATTAATTATGTGTTACCAACCTAAAATCCAGAACAAATGCATTATCCCATGAAGTGAAATAGGGATGACTTAGAATTTGGTGGAGAAACTTTTATTGGCAAGGATGGAAACGCGTTTCTTCTAGTTGGTAAGAGAAAGAACACCAAGACACACCATCCCCACAGTCAAGCAAGGAAGTGGACACATTGTACTTTGGGCTATTTTTCTGATAAAGGTACAGCATCACTTCCCCACACTGAAACCAACTAAACAATGTCATATGCTATCAAATCTTTAATAGGAACCTGCTTCCCTGTTAGTAAATGGGTCCTAAAGCACGACAGTCACCAAAAAATATACTCCCAAGATTACAGAGGAGTGGTTAAAAAAAAAAAAAAAAAAAAAAAAAAAAAAAAAAAAAAAAAAAAAAAAAAAATAATAATAATAAAAAAAAAAAAAAAAGGTAAATCATCTGTTTTATACAGGAAAGGAAACTGAAGCTTTGGGTTATTAAGAAACCTAAAGGATTTAGCGAATTTCTGTATAGTAGAGTGGGTGAAAATTCCTCTTCTGATGTGTACAAAACTGCTGAGGAATCATTCTACGGCTGCACTTGCCAGCAAAGGTTTCTCTTCCAACTTCTCTTATGTTTTGCTTGGGAATTAAACACTTAGTTCACTCAATAACAGGAGTGGGGAAAAATATTGATTCATCAATGCATTGCAATTAATTTATTTCCAATTCAATATTGATTCGAAAAACCCTGTGAATCGATTAGATCCCCTGGCCAGCGGGTTTGCGCCATGCTGAGCAACACTTTGGAGAGCCGTGCGCACTGTCCGGGGGCGTTTGAGATTTCATACACTTTCTACATTTCCCACACTTTCTGCCAGTGGGACGAAGAAGGGCACTGGATAGCAGCAAGTTTGATGAGCTAGTTGAGCACCTAGTGCCATTTCCCCCCCAGGCTCCCATTACACACCTGTCAGTTCGGCGCAGAGTGGCCATAGTGCTGCACCTCCTGGCTGCTTGGAGCAGCGCTGCATCAGCTCTCTGTCTCATAAATGCTCGTCATCTTCTTCTTGAGTTTATTGGCGGTTGGCAAACAGCTATTTATGTGCATTTCCACCACCTACTGGTGGTGAGTGTGCGTCAGAATGGAAATATTGTTCAAATATGCTCAAAAATGATCATTCAAAACTGATGTGTATTATCTCAGTTTCCACAAGAAAAGGAGAATTATTTATGTTTACATACACTTTACTTATGTTTTAAGACAGCTCTCCATATTCATATTCCATATTGTGCTACAGTTTTATTTTCAGATATTTTATTTTTATCTTGATGTATACCATTTCTGTTTTTGTGAACTTCTTATTATGAAATTGATTCTGAACCATTTAAAGCAATATCAAATCAAAATCGAATCGAATTGTGGGGTTCATAACAATACCCAGATCTAATTTTGATGTTTATTTGCAAGTCGATCTTTCTGGGTTTTTGGTTGGTTCAACATATTCAAATTCAGAAAAAGGTTTTTTTTCTTTGCAGTTGAGCCAACTTACAAAATCAGTTGGGGATGAAATGCTTATTTTAAACTTACCACCCAATAATAGTTGACTCCAGTGTATCGAGGATATGTATAGCGTCATTGCTACTGTATATAAATACAAAAACATTTGCGGTTCAAATCCATTTCAGCTAATTTTTTTTAATGAGTATATTCTGAATCTAAATACCATCATGTGTTCAGACTGCACAGTTTCTGAATGTCTGACTTTAACCTACAAATTGCCCAGAAGTCTCCTTATCTTTATTTATTTCCTGGCTCGGCTGTTTTCTACATGTTTACTCGCTGTAATTATTTGCCTCATTATCCTCAACCCTCTGTGTTTTGCTCTTATTTACGTCGTCTCCCAGCTGCTGCTGATGCTGCTGCAATGACCCTGTTTCCTCACGGGGATCATTAATGTTTCATCACGTTTTTCCGATAAAAACAGATCAGGGAGGACGAAACCCGCTATTAAATTTAATCCGACAGAAGCGGCAGAATCGATAAACTGGAGGGTCGGATGACGTCCACCCCTCCTCGGCTTAGAGGGAACTTACTTGAGCTCCACCCTGCCGTTGACCAGAGCCAGAGAGATGAAGTCCTTCTTCTTCATTTGGCCGTTGTAGAGCAGCAGGCCGTTCATCTCGGACGCTCTGAACTCCATAGCGATCCGGACCGTGTGGTACGCGCTCATCGTCGGGAAGGCCAAGAAGGACTGGCCTCCAAATGAAGGGATGAAGTACCTGATCACTGTGGAAGGAAGGAGGTAACAAGTCACTCCTGTCATAACTTAGACAAAGATAAATCAAATCATAAACAGGAGCCAAAAGTGCATAAGTGCATTAAGCATAAGTGGCCATGATGAATCACCCTGCTCTTCATCAGTTTAAAATTTCAAGCATTTTTTAAAATGAAAATGGCAAATCAGAAAGAAAAAAAGCTTTTTTTTTGTTATAGAAACACACATTTACAAGTGAACTTTGTGTTGAAGCCACCTTTCCCCTCTGTCCATCTCCTCTTTTCCGTCGGTCTCTATGAGGAGAATGAGCTCCTCCTTTTTTAACGACTTGATTGATCCAGTGGAGGCTGGGTGTGCAGTTTGTGCGTGTAGTTGTGGGTGTTTGTGATTTCAGTTAGCCACTTTAACTCAAAGGCACAGAGTAATTCTCATCATCTAATCCCCATCAAAGCAATTAGTGTCAATTATCTGAAGATGCAGCTGTGCGAGGTCGCTGCCTTGCTAGCCTGAAATCCCAAAGCAGGGTAAGTGGGAAGAAATAAAAAGAGTTTCTCAAGAAGTTCTTGTTGATTGATGATTTTTTTTTTTCTCTGCAGAGCTGGCTGGATTTGTTGTTACCCTTGGTAAGCAGCTCAGTGGCTGCACATGTTTGAGATGTTGAAACTGTCTGAATCACTAGAGATGAA
Organism: Anableps anableps; assembly: GCA_014839685.1. NCBI lineage: Eukaryota > Metazoa > Chordata > Actinopteri > Cyprinodontiformes > Anablepidae > Anableps > Anableps anableps. The sequence goes on from CM026071.1 coordinate 9,024,083, forward strand.
ATACAGCCAGCAGATGAACAGCCTGTGTCTGACTCAAACATGCCTTTTTTTTATTTTTAACTTGATTTAAAACCTATATATGTATAAACCTGATGTTCTGTTCTGTGGTGTTAATTTGTTAAGCCTTAAATCCACCCAATAAATCCACATCTGTGACCACTTAACATTTCACCTCCATAATCCAGTTCTAAATGGAAGTCATCACTCCCACTGCCACTTAGAGTGTCACTTTGCACTCACAGCACTTAGAACTGACAGAACACCCAAGTTACATATGGCGCCTCGCAAATTATTCACACCCCTGGACATTTTCCACATTCTGTCATTTTACAATCACAAACCTGTGTGTTATATTTACACACAGAAGTGCACTCTGTTCACTTATTAGGTGACTTCTGAAGGCAGCTAAAAACCATGAATCCATTCTCTTCCGCTCTGCAACTATGCACTACCTTGTGTTGGTACATCACTTAAAATCCTGAAGGAGCCCTCCAGTTCAGCAGCAGCTCCCACCCCAAGCATGAAGCTGCTCTAGAACTGGAGCACTCCTTTGGTGACAGACTGCTGCATCCTAAGTGCACAAAGGAGAGTTATTACAGGTCCTTCCTCCCAGAAGCTGTCAGACTTTATAACCATCTCTGCTCCAAACAAACTCAATTTGTGTTTATATCCCTGCTGGTATTTGCACTGCTATTTTGCACAATTTTACTCATTTCAAACAACATTTCTGCTGGTATTTACACAGCTCTGTTGTTTGCACAGTTTTATTTTTATTTTCGCTTCTTGTAAATAGTCTGTTTTTTAGTGCACAAATAGACATGAACATTTTTTAATTAAAAAAAAAATGATGCTATACATTTATATATTTTTATACTTTTATCTTTATGTGAACTTACATGCCTTAATTGCCTGTCACTTTGCTGCTGCTACACCTGAATTTTCCCACTGTGGGATAATAAAGGTGATCTCTATTTCTATCTATTCTATCTGTTTAAATAAGTGGATGTTTTAGCTTGTATAGCTTAAAGAACATGAATGCTTAGCTTTTTATTTACCTTAAATATTTTACATTGCATTAAATATTGGTTTTTTTTGCTGCTGTTTATACACATTAAAGCACTAAACGATCAGGTTTCCAGAGAGTGTAAATGTATGACTGAAAAGAAATCAGTACAATGGAAAGGAAAGGATTTTAAACCTGTTTTTAGATCCTGCAAAATTGTTGTAAATGTTTGCCTTCGGTGTGCTCTGATCCAGCTAATTGTTATATGAATTTAAAGTAGCTGCAGACACTGAAACTTTTGGTTTTACCTAATAATAAATAAGGATGGAAAAGTAAATAAGAACATGCAAAGAAGATGAAAAACTAGGATTGCCTCACGTTTCTCACACACTGCCCCTCCTCGTCCAGCAAGGCACTTGCAGCTGAAGTCGTCGCCGTCGTTCTCGCAGGTGCCGCCGTTGAGGCACGGGCTGGAGTCGCAGGGTTTTTGGGTTTTTGGCTTACTGGTTGTAGGGACGGGTGCTGCGATGGTAAGAAGTGTTTTGGTGACTGGTGCAGCCGTGGTGGTGGTACGTCTGACGCTGATGGGCCTGCGGGTAGTTCCCGGTGGACGACGTGTAAAGTAGGGGGAATAAGGCCTGGTTGTTTTGACTGGGGTGGCTGTGGTGACCACAGCAGCAGCAGTGGTGGTGGTAGTGGTGGTAAACAATGGGATGGTGGATAGACCTGACCAAAAAAAAGAGAGCTTTAAAAATATGTAAAGCTTGTGGTTCTTGAGATTTTCAGTTTAAGAAAACCTTCAATAAGCTACCTCATGAATAAGTTACGATAATACCCTCTTTCATTTTATAAATCCTTACACTTTGCTGTTAAGTCCACATCATATTACCATAATTAGTGAAGCGAATATTCTCTGCCGTTGGCTTCTTTACAGAGATGCTGGTGTCTTTGGAAGCCTTTAACTGTTTCAGCAGCGCTCCCTCAATGTCCTCCACGTTGTATCTTGTATCTATAACAAAGAAATCGTACAAGCATTCAGGACAAGGCCTCTGAGAATCACTGCAAAGCAAACACAGGACTTAAGCTGCTTTAATGGTACAATGAATATATCAAACAGCCTTGTGTATGACAGGTGGAGGGTCTCTGCGGACCACTTGTCCTCCAGTCGCCACTTGTTCGACTTTTTTTCCAGATGAATCGCTCTCATAATGCTCGCCACAGATGTTTGTTTTACAAGCCATGGAGGAGCGCCATGTGAAGGGTATGAAGGACGCTAAATGTTGGTCATAAAAAAAAAAGAAAATAGGAAAGAAAGACAGAGGAAGAGAACCTGGTTTTGTTTGCTCCAGACGGTCGATAAAAGACCCAATTATGGTGTATCTACAATGTTATCTGAGATCAAATTACAGTTGTAGGAGACTTGAGGAAAAAAACCCAAACACTTGTTTTAAATGTTTTCTGAATTAACAAAATGAGGTATTTGGATTTGCCCATTATTGGGATTGGGATTGGGATTACACCATGGAGTAATCAGAAACCACTTTGGAGCCAGGAGGATGTCACTTTCAGAGATGTTAGCTACAGCCAGAAAAATGTTTGAGCTTACTTTGTTGTACCTAATATTAACTTGTTATGCAATATAAGATTAAATGGTTTAAAGATGCAGTATGTAACTTTATGAAGAATGTTTTTTACATAGTTGTTAAAGTTATCATTATGTCGTAACAGTGGAAGACAAATCTGCGAAAAAAATCAAGCTCCTCTGCCTTCTTCCAGTGCTCCCAGTACTAACTGCAGAAATACACAACTCTGTCAGAATCAACCAATCAGAGCCAGTAGAAGGGTCTTAGTGCTGTCAATCACCCTCGTGCACGCGCTGCTCATTCCCCCTTGCTCTCTGCCATGCTAGAGTTGGATCATAACAACATAGCTACGAATGCTAAGGCTAGTTAGCATGGCCATCAATGACAGTGGATAAACGTTTTTTTCTGGAACGGTAAGGTGTTTCTTCACCATTAGCACATTTAGCAGTGCGTACATGAGGTTGACTGACAGCACTAAGAAATTCCTCCTGGCTCTGATTGGTTGTTTCAGGTCGGGAGCGGTGCATTTCTTCAGATGGCAATAGTAGCTCAGGGAGGAGGTGGAGGAGCTCGATCTTTTCACAGATTATCTGTTTCATACCACACTGTCACGACATGGTGAGACTTTTAACAAATAAGCAAAAAATATATTTTTGTAAAAGTTACATATTGCAGCTTTAGGAAGACACAGCAAAGAACTGAATTTGGAGGACAAAAAAAAAAAGGCTTTTATGAAGCTTTTCAACTCTCTACCTCCTGCTGGATGACAGGCTCAGCTGGAGCAGTTAAACTTTAATGTTGGGATGTCATAATTCTTGTTTCAGAGGAGTTTAACACAGGTGAATTATTTCTTTTTCAGATTTTAATTTTTATCCAAGGCTTGTCGTGAGAGCTGCTTGTTTTTTTTTCAGAGATTCATGAAGATGTGCATTGGTATGGGGATGCAGCGACAGGGCAGGAGGTTTTTTTAAAGGACATAGAAACAGGACAAACTTCTCTTCGTGTCATAGTCACCAGCTTCATCTGTAATGAATCGCTGAATAATTCAGCCGTCGTGCTGCTTTTATCGTGATCCCTGCATCGCTGTCTTGGAGCCTGTTCCCCTTTCTATGTAAAACAGTAATCTTTGATAACTCGCCAGGTTTCTGGCAAACTGATATGTTTATAGCAAATTTAAACAGACCAAACAAACGGTTTTTTTTATACTGAAATATGGTTTGGATTTTATTCCACCAATACATCAGTCCTCTGGGTTGTTTGCCTGATTTCCATGGAGTTGGTCTATTCTATTTAGATCAGTGTATACTTGTTATTTATGGTTGTGGGAGGACTACTGGTAAACTGGGAACATTGACATAAATGATAGAAGGGCGGAATAAAAAATGCAAAACTTTTTGGTAACTGCAGTTTAATATTTAGTAAAAGAAAATGCTAAATTTAGGTGTCATAGGAGCAAAATCATCAAAAGCTAATTATTTTCAAATAAATGAACTTCAAAATTGAAAGAAATATTGGGTTTTCATTATGTCACTTATTATTTTTTCCTATTCACTTCCTACTTTTAGTCTGTTATGTTTTGCACATATTTTGAATGAAAAGCTTGCTGACCTGGTCTGAAATGGGCCTCCACGAAGGCTAGGATGGAGCTGCTTGGGGCCAGGTGACGGACTCGAACTCCCATGAAGTCCTTGTGTACCTGTGACTTCCTGAACATCTCATTGAGCTGTAAACCAGAAAATGACGGAGTGCAAAGACACAAACAGAGACAACAGATGATAAATGAGGCCAGTAATGAGCTCCACACTTTAATTCCACAAAATATACACTATCTCAAAAGGAAGAAAGACTGCCTCTCAAATTGGTTTGCAGGGAAGAAGGCCATTGGGTGTGGGAGCACAAATTGACATTTAGCTGGCTGAGGTGACATTAATTTTAGGAGCAGGTTTCCAGGAGCAGCAAAGATAAATGCCAAGCTACTTTGACATTCTGACTGGTTTTGCCTACAATGACTTGGTGTGTGTACAATGTAACAGATTGAACAACTCAAAGAGAAAGACTGGCTATTTTTTTAAAACTTATTTTGACAATAAGGTCTTTTAGCCCCAAATCTTCAAATTAAACTGAAAACTTTGCCAATTTCATTCTAAAAGATGAAAAAATTACAGATATTTATATACTTATTGTCCAAGTAACAAAAAAACCAAACAAAAAGTCTCTATCTAAATTTCATGCATTCTTAAACGACATTACACTAAACGCTAATGCGCTAGCACAAACTAGCCTGTGCTGCTAGTGGCTAATTCATTTGTTTATAATGAAGGTTTCTCTACCATCCCAAAAGTTCTAGTGATTTTTAAGCAAATTCCCCTTATAGTGTAAGATAAATTAATTTGTGAATGTTTAAAGGAGGTCGGCTGTGTTTTCAGACAAGTAGGTTAATATTACTGCTATCAACTAACTTGGCTCTACTACAGACATTTATTGAATATAGCAATGCCAGCAGCTTTTTGCTGTCATGCACATACTACTGTACAGCATTTATTAGTTTCTTCACGTGTTTCTTCGAAATTTAAAAAAATTCTTTAGAGACTGTTATGTTGGCTGTGAACTCAATCCCAGCTGTGAGTGCCAATTTGCAAGGCAAATAGAATGCAGCTAGGTTCACATTAACAAGGTATAGCCTACAATGGTAAAAAAACCCAAACATATTTCCAAATCACTAAAACTTTTAGCAACGTGGTCCTACTGTTTAAAGTCCATGTAAAGAGATGCTAGAGAAAGTATCAAAGTGACTGGAATATCCTCCATCTGTTTGGAGGGAAGAGCACCCCAGCACTGTCTGCCACCTGTTGCTGCTCTGCCAGTCACCGGGCAGAAAACAACTACTACAGTTTTTTTCTTCCGTTTGCATTCGAGAAAATTTGACTTTTGGGAAAAATTACTGACATATCATGGTTTTGAAAAAAAGGCAACATCAAACATCACGTTCGCAAAGACAAGCTTGCTAATTAACAATAAATGGAGCATCTGATGGCAGGCTCTGCCAAAGTAGATAGTCTGACTAAGTAAACAGCCAAAATAAGCTTGTTGTATGGTAATATTTTGTGTAATTACCTGAAAACTATGGCTAAATATATTAAGTTTTTATTCTATATTTTTACTTAAGTCTGTGTATCAAAATCAAAACAATAAAAACTTATATCTGTATTAATTAACGAACTATATTTGCAGCACTAAGAACAAATGTTGCATTTCTGTTTCAAACACAAGCATGTATAATGTTATACATTGTGATTTTCCATCTTTTGTTTAAATATCTTGATACTAGTCAAAATTGAGTTATTTTTACCTAAGGTTTCCATTCCATAAAAACCTCATACAGACCCATGACTGAATTCAGCAATGCAATTTAATATATGAAGCACATTTATCTGGTATGTTCCTACTGAAAAGAACATCAGAATAAATGCATTATTAAATTTTAATGTTCTTATTTCTACACTGTCAGTAATGATGCTTAAACTGGCAGTCCAGTCCACTCACACTGCCGATTAGGCACATTTTGTTGAGCTTGTTCAGTGTGCTGAAGAATATTTCCTACAAATACTGAACTCCTCAGATTTGTGAAGGTGTGACAGCAAATTAGACAGTAAAACCCTCCAAAGCTGGATTAGCGATGGAAGTCACTATGCACAAACTCCCCTCAGTACGCACTTCATTCCTGTTCTTCTTGCAAATGGTTTAATTTATCTTTAAAAAGAGCATTCTCATGTTTTTAAAGTGCTGTACCACAGCTTGATTCTTTTCACATAAAGAGCCCGCTTTATGACTTTGTACACCTTCTGCGAGCGTTTAGTCCATTTGTGTAAGTATAGTATGTGCTCAGTGGTTGTGCTGGAAGATGTAGGGGGGGTGGTGGATGCTGTCAAGTAGCACACCGGGCTTCAAGAGACCCACAGGCTGAGACCGTTAACGAGCACACAAACACACACACACAAATCGCTGTGAGGTATCAGATTAGGTCCCAGTGGGGGCTGGTGACACTGATTTAACAGCTGGTACATGTGTACAGTGCACACAGACACACATGCATACACACAGGTTCCCATTTCATCAGAGGAGCGAGGCCCTGGATTGGCAACAGAGATCCTCAGAGAAAACGGACAGCGGAGAAAGTCAGCGGCAGGGGCCAAACTGTGATTATTGTGAATGTCTGGCACAGCTTATAAGGTTGGATGGTCATGTTGCCAAATGCTGTTCATGAGAGTCATATCCAAAATAAGGTTTGATTTTTTTTTTCTTTTCTTTTTTTTTAAAAAAAAAAAAGCAGAAAAAGCCTAATTAATCTCGCTAGAAAACTGCTTTTGGGTATTGTAAATTTGTTTGGCAAGCAACTGCACAATTCTGCAGAGATGTTAATTTTTTTTCTTCCAGTAGGGGTCTTATTAAACTTGAAGAGCGTCTTTTCATGCAAACATTGCCAAAAAATTTTTAATTAATCAGCTGTATACAATAAAGTGATATCCAAAAGAGGAAAAATACAGCCAAAGGAACAATAAAAATAAACCGAGACGCTGTGAAAAGCCTTTTGTTCTTTTTTCTCCACCTGCCTTGGTCTTAAAAAAATGGGGCTCAATTGCTGTACATAATCTTCTCCAGAGATCACCTGATGGAACCGATTGCCACTATGTTCCTTTTTATTAAAAACGAAATATCAGCCAGGGCATGTCCTTTGATGTATGTTCTCTGACCAAAGTCGGCAAATGCATTTTCTTTTTTTCTCTCCCTTTTTTCATTATTGTTATTTTTGTATCAGATGTATCGGAGCAGAAAAATCGCTTCAGCTCAGCATGGCAGAATATTACTCAGCAGCTTCAGGGGTGTCAAGCCTGTAATATGCGCTGTGATACCTGCCTGAAAGAACGGAAAGAATTTGATGAGCCAGGCGCTCCGCGAGGAGTTTTATTGTGTCGAGACGCTTTGAATCTTGTTTCAGAGGCTTTTGGCCCCTTGACAAGAACATTTTTGGAAAACAAAACATTTGCAGCAAAAACTTTGTTTTTTCTTCCTCCAGCGGCCTCACTGTGACAGTTTTGACTGGAGTCAGTTGTCACCTGGACACTTGAGGGCAGCAGTACAAGCTGAGAACATGGTAGAGGGAATTTCTTTTATTCTAAAACCTGTCATCTAGCATGTTACCTGCTGAATTCAGCTCATATGTTTACTCTCCTGTAGACACAGACAGATCTAAAAATGGTAATTTGGAAAGTGAAATGTGCAAGCAGTGGTGGTCCTTTCATGAATGGTGCACCTCATTCTGTCACACCACATGCAATAACACACACACACTCCCTGAATAGGGCCTTTTCGGTAAAGAATACTTTTGGAAAATGAGACCTATGTATTACTTAAGATAACCAAAATAACCATTTTTTTCTACTAATAGTGTCAAGGTATGATATATATAATACAGTGTAAGCAATGTAAAATATTAAATTCTAAGTTTGATGTACTTATTTGTTTTCACAATTTTGTAAATCTGAAGGAGGAGAACTGAAAATCTTCATTTCTCTCGACGAATTTATAAAATCTTTCACAAATCACGAACACTGTTTGAAAATAATCTGTAATCAGCGTAAGAGTATTCTAGTCCAGATTGGACCAGTTATAATCCAGTACAATCCTGTTTAAATGCTTTTTCTTAATGCAAAGTCTGCTTTTCTGTGTTTTCACAATGAGGATACACATTTTAGAACTCTCAGTTGTGTTTTAAGGAATATCTGTTCATTGTAGAATTATCCACTTATCCGTTTTAAACAACGAATGGTCAAATGCAGTACAGACCAGTTAAAAACAGAGCAACGGCCCTTTAGTTTGGAGCCCATCGAAAGTTTCAAAGCAGATGCTAACTTGTGTAGAGGCGTGAAACCTATGTGACACTCTTTATGGGGCTCATATAATTATTTATGCTTTATAGTTAAATTAAAGAATTAAAAATGTATAATTCTAAAAAGAAAAAATAATTCCTTGTATCATTGCCATGGTGCAGTGGGAATTATATGAAAATATTGCATGAAAAAAAACAGAAAAAATGCTAAAACTTACTTATTTTACCTTTAAATTTAAAAACATTTCTCCAAGGTAATGAATAGCCAAGGTGAAGGGCCAATAGAGCCACATATGGCACCAGAGCCACAAGTTAAAGATCCCTGGTTTACCCAGCTGTGCTTACAAATAATTCATATCTCGTCTGTCACTCTGTTACCGTTTGCTTTTTCTACCAAGTAACTAAGTTGATGCCTCACAAATGCTTTAAAAGGGGCGAAGGCTTATTCTATGATTTTGTAACCAACTGTTGTTAGCCAGCTTGATGAAAACACCCTTTTAGCCAATATCAGTAACACAATGGAACAAACAAAGATACAACAACATTTTTTCTGCTCTTTTGTGGCACCCCAGACAATGGGGGACTCCTGGGTGGGGAGCCCTTCCACCCAAATAAAAACCGCCCTTGTGTATATGGCTGAAAATCAACAAAAAGGCAGAAAATAGGTTTTGGAGTGCTGAAATATTTGCATGATGTTTTTTTGTATGTTTGTTAGACTTTTTCTCTTTACCTGGTCACTTTGCTTTCCTTAACACTGTAAAACAATATTGTAAGAGATTAAGGACTAAAGTTAAACAGCTAAACACCAGTAGGGAGTGTTCAGGCAAATTGCTCACACAAGCAGAAGAGTTTAGCCAAAACAGATGTTAAAAACCAGCAGTTCTAATCCACTCCAAAGAAGTCAGAAATGCTAATTAGACTGAATTCCTAACTCAAACTGCTGCTTTTGCACTTACAGCGCTCTCTATGCTGCGGGCCGTCTCTCCGAACAGCTCCGACTTTGGGTCATCCATCTCAGGGGTGTAGAAGATCTCCTGGTCATCCACCTGGTCAAGGTGCAGGAAGCCCGAGAACTTCATGGTGGCTGTGCGGAGAAAAGACGGTGTGACACTGAAACCATACGGTAGCTTTAGCCATCATCCCCCACCACTCAGTTCCCCACTGCCTTCACATGGTGCTGCTTGTTTCTGGGATAGTGCCAGTTCAAGGTGAGTGATGGATTGTGAGTTTGTGTGTGTTTGACAGGGCGGGTAGGGTTAGTGAGTGTGCTGCTGATCGCCCGCAGGGGAGGCGGGGGGGTTTGCAGCGGGCTGGAGTTTGACCGATAAAGGTTAAGGTAGTGGTGGCGGAGGAGGAGGTGAAGTGTGGAAAAATGAGAGAAGGAAGGGAAAACGGGGAAATATGGGCCAGTTTTACCAGATCCAGACTCATCCCGAAAGCTGGCTGTGGCATAGAAGGCTGGGTAGAAAGACAGCAGGTTAGACACACAGAAAAAAACCGTAACACACACACACATACAGGTACAGACATGGTGAAGAGAAAATAGCCTAAAGGCACTCTGAATAGCCCCTTCTCCCATAAAGAGAGAGCCTCAACCTTGGAGTGCTGTGTTGTCCAACATATATCAACTTTTTATATGCCTTCTTCATACTAACGCTGGAGAGAAGGGGGCTTGAAATAAAGCTGAGAGGCGAGGGTATTTGTGTGTGTGTTGGGTGAAGAGTAGTACGAGAGGTGTCGGTGCCGTGGTTCCATGCCGCTTGTAATCAGCAGAACAAATTGCCCAAATCAATCATCGCTGCCCCTGCCTGAGCAACGGCACCGAGAACAGGGAAGAGCACTTGTATGATTATCATGAGAGATAGTCGTAATTGTCTCCTTAATGCTGGCAGACCGACGGCTGACACAGTCTGGTTAAAACTGCACGAAAAGGACACACAGCCCACCGCCACCGCCCCTCCAGCACGCCTCCGTCCCTGCTTTCCTTACTGTGCGTTCACGGGCAGCCCACATCGATTCAGATGTGACGGCGGCCATAAAACAGAAGCAAATGACCGTGGTTTGGCTGCCAGGGAGACGGTAAAGAAAGCCAGGGGACGGCGAGTCATATCGGACGTTTAATCTGGAAAGAAGACAAATAGAGAGGGTGATTTTCCAGCCCGCTTCTATAAAGGATGTAAAGAGGGAAAGAGATAAAGAAGAGAGGGATAAAAGGAGGGACAGAGCTATTCAGCTACCAGATTGTAGTGAACTGTAAAATGTAATGGATTTGCCCAACTCCCCCGGCATATGGACGAGTTTTACCATACTGCAGTAGAGCTTAGGGTCAAATAACACAACATAAATGAACATTGTCTATTATGTCCATATAAAACACCTCGTTAAACGGCAACACAGAGAGCTGCATCGGTTTTTAAAAGTGACAATATCCAGAGAAATAAAAACCAAACTACAGAGAATCGCAAAAGGATTCACACCCCTAGAAGTTTTCCACATTCTGTCACATCATAACCATACATTTCAATTCACTTTATTGGGACTTTATGTGATAGACCAACACAGAGGAGTGCCTAAGTGTGAAGTGGAAGGAACGCAATACATGGCTTTCACAATCTTTTACAGATAAAAAGAAAAGAAAATTACTCTGCCAACAACTGGTAAAAGACAGAATTCAGTTGCCTTTAGAAGGCACCTAATAAACATTTCAGTATAAATCCAGCTGTTCTGCGAAGGCCTCAGAGGTTTGTTGGGGAACATTAAAGAATGAACAGCATCATGAAGACCAGGCGACATAGCGGACAGGTCAGGGAGAAAGGTCTGAACATCTCACAGAGGTCTACTCAACTCCTTTTCAAACTGAATATGAAAGTTCTGTTTTTTATGTTTGATTATTATTTCATTTTTAAATTTTCTTCTTATCATTTTTTTCTCTGACTTTTTTTTTTTTTTTTTACATGTTTGAAATAGGTAAAGATTTCAGCATCGGAAAAGTGAAAGGAAAGGAAAGGAAAGGGTATGGCAGCCCTGCAAAATACGGCCGTCTACCTAAACTGGGAATGTTGGGCATTAATCAGAGAATCAGCCAGAAGGCCTGCAGTAACTCTGATGGTAGTATAGAGTTCCACAGCTCTTGTGGAAGAATCTACGACTATATTTTTCAGACAATACGTCACTCTGGAGTATAAGTCGCATTAGGCAAAAAATGCGACATATATAAGTTGCTTCTGACTATAAGATGTAGGACCAGCCAAAGTAAAAATAAAAAAATAAAGTGCGACTTCTAGTCTGGAAAATATGGTAGTTGTGGACTCCACATATCTGGCCTTTATGGAAGAGTGGCAACAAGACAGTCATTGTTGAAAGGAAGCCAGAAGGTCCTGTTTGCGATTGCAATAAACCATGTAGGGGACAGAGTAAACATGAATGAAGGTGCTATGGTCAGATCAGACCAAAATTAACCAAGTCTGCGTAGAGAAAACTAAAGATTGCATGTGCTATTCTGATGGTGGAACATGGTGGCTACATCAAGCTGAGAAGCTGGTCAGGGTTGATGGGAGGATATATGGAGTTAAATGCAGGACAATACTGGAAGAAAACATGTTAGAGGCTGCAAAAGACTTAGAGCAAAGCCTATTCGTGTGTTAGAATGGCCCAGTCGAAGTTCAGACCTTAATTTTATTGAGAATCTATTGCAAAACTTCAATTGACTGACCATGCTTGAGCTATTCTGCAATGAACAGAAAGCAATAATTTTAGTTAATGCCAGTACCACGTATGCCTCAAAAGACTGGTGTGATTCTTCCTTTCACTTCACAACTATTCAGGACTTTGTTCACATAAAACCCAAATAAAACTCCCAAAAATGGGAAAAAGGATTTCCAATCAGCCAGTCTGCACGCTTTCCACTCTCCAGGGTCGCAGAATACCCAAAACGAGACTCGTGGCGTTAGACTTCAGCATTCGATGTCTCCGTAAAACGTAGAACAATAAATAATTAGTCCTTCTTCTGTCACTATTGCAAATATGTCAATAAACTAGATTGTTTGATGAGATGGCAGCCGCAGCGTTAAGGGAGGTGTCATTTCACTACTAATGAGCAGAAGATCACCCGAGGCTGTCTTATAAGAGGGAAAAAAATAAAAAAAAAGATCCAGGCGTATTGATCAGTCAATCACTCAGCCTGAATTTATTGGGAACGCTTGAGCTGAATGAAGTATTGATCGCTGGGGCGCCGTCTTTGTTTGCCCGGATAAATATTTACAAGCTTTGGATGATTTGTTATAACATCTTTCAGCTAAAACCTGCTTTCACTCAAGGTCAAAGGTCACCAAATTCCCCCCCGTGCTTCGCGTTTGCTTAACTATAAATTCTGTGGACAAAATAAACACGAAAGGTCACGTCTTCAGATCATGTCGAGGCTATAAACTCTGCTGGCTTACTGGAAGGCTTCGGGACCTTCGCCACGGCAGAAATGCAACTCTTCGCGCTAATTTGTGGCCTCGGCTCTCTCAAGTCATGACCTAGAGCTCCCCCGGGAGCCCGAGAGAATCCCTCTTTTCTCAATCCGTCAAATAACCCAGCACTAGGGACAAACTGAGACGAGGAGCTGGAGGGAGTGAAAGGCTGGAGAAGCAAAGGGGGGGAAAAAAAAGAAGCCCTTTATCTTCATGAACTAGCTGTGGCAGAAAGCACTGATTGGTACAACGGTGCTGCTTGGCCTCTGGTAGTCTCTTGGCTCTGCTTGCGCTCAACTCCAAAGAGAAATGAGCTGATGCAAGACTGGATTGAGATTGACTTGGCTGAGGGTGAGAAAGAGAGCGAAGGCTAGCTCAGGAGGGGGCTGACTAACTGTGGCACAGACGGATAAAGGTAAAGTATCTGTTTGTATCAGGGGATAAATAAGAAGAAAGAAAACAGGCCGCAGAGCTAAAGAGAAGGCATGTAGAGACACGCATCAGCCAAAACACAGAACATTAAAATATAAAGTTGCACCAAAAATGTAACATTTGTGGTATTTCATTATTGTAATTTAGGGCTTTTAAAGATCCATTTTGCAAGTTTGAGTTTACTGTGGATTTTCTCTCATCCAAACAGGCTCAAAGCTATACAAACAGGATCAAATAAGAATCGCACCAGTATGTGGATGAATGTACCTTGGCTGGTTGCAGAAAAAACCCACACACAGATTGTAAGCAACATTAACCTGCAGAGTTCACTTACACTGGTTAGTTCTGTGATAGAGCTTAATGTTAGACCGCTTTATCCATTCCAAAGCCACTAGTAATGTTTAGCGTCATTGTCCTTTATTATTCCCCACATTTTGTGAAATGACCCAGTACCTCTGATAGCAAAACTGTTCCACAGGATGATGCTTCCAACACCGTACTGGACAACTGCTACCATGTTTTGGGGTTAAAAAAGCCTCATCTCAACTGGTCCACACATACACTACATGGCAAAAGTATTTGCTCATGCATCAAAATCATTGAATTTGGTTGCTCTCAGGAGTTCAGATGACACTTTTTCTTCAGTTTAGCGCAAGAACAGTTCATGGAAGATTCATGGAATGGGATGGCAGCTGAATGGCAGCTGATTCCAAGCATTTATGTAAAGCTTGCTGCTACTGGACATGTCGCCACTGCTCTACTCTAGAGCAGTGGTGACATGTTCTCTGGAGTAACAAATCATGCAAATCAACAGCTTAAGAATGCCCCCCCCCGTCCCACACTGTTCTAACATGACTGTGCACCAGTGCACAAAGGAAGGTCAATAAAGACATTGATGATCGAATTTGGCGGGGAGGACTTGTGTAGAATACCCCAAAGCCTTCTTGTCCAACATCAGTGTCTGACCTCACATATGCTCTTCTGGAAAAATTGGTCAAAAACACCCACAATCACACATCTATACCTTGATGGGCAGACATCCTCTTAAACCTTATGGGATGACACCTGAATTGATATGTTTGTAAAAGCAGATGAGTACGGATCTTTGATAATATAGCTTAGTGCTCATCATTGTGGGCAAATAGAAGAGTCTTTGTCTTGTCTGAGCAGAAACGTTTCTCCAGAAGGAACCTGGCTTGTTCTTGAAAACAGCTGGATCAGTTGTTGAAGCAGAGGCCTATTTGTCGGTCAAGGTTTGTCTTGCTGTGAATAGTGTTCCAGCAGAACAGTAATAAAAACTAAATTTGGAATCCATCCAGCAGGCTAGCATCAAGCTTCTGGACTGGCCCTGACCTCAAGGCTATTAAACATGTCCTGACTAAAATAAACTCCATCTATGCCTGAAAACCAACCAATTTCGGACCAGAAGAGCCAGAACTCCAGGTCTTCATGGTCTACAAAAAGCAACTGTTTTTTTCTGCAACTTTCAAAGAGACATTTATTCAGATGTTAGTTGGGGTATAATTATATATGTCAGAATGTGTGTTAAAATATGGAAAAAAAGAAAATCTGCAATGAATTCAAACTGGTACAACTCATTAAAGCTATTGGTTGATTAATCCCTCCACCAGCAAATAAAACCCACTGAAATGCATCACTGAAAGCCATAAATTAAGATAACATTACTGCTAATGATGGGTGGATGTAAACGTGTTATATCAAACCGAACTTCATTAAAACCAACAAGATCTCCAACCAGCTGTCAAATAGAATTACATGTATATAAATCAAATGATTCAAAAACGTGCTGAGTCAAAACAGACCACCTGTTCTCAGTGTTTGAAGCAGATGGTGTGGTGAAAAAAATATCCCTATCCTTAAAGGAAACACTGAACATACAAATTGTTTGTTTATATAAAAACAAAATAAGGACGCAAGCTAAAAGAAGGATCTCTGAATTAAAAATCGACAGACTGTCTCCCCCTTCTGGCAGTGGCAGTAATTCCTCAGGACCAACCAGTACGACTCCAGGTTTAATTGGAGCATCATAAACGTTTTGCACGAAGGTCATGCTGTGCACACGTGTAGTTGTCGCTGCTCAAAATTCGCCAGTGTTTGCTCAATTCATCAGTTTTGGGAAAATAAACATTTCTGGATGACGTAACACTCAGAAGCACTCGTGACACGGTACCTGAGACGATTAGCAATCTCCTTTAAATTTGATTAAATCCCAAATTCAAATGTCAGCCAACAGCAGGTGCTGCAGCAGACATGAACTACAAATCAAAGGCAGGTACAAGAGCATCTCAATTAATTCGAATAATTAGTTTCAGTAATTCAGTTTAAAATGTGAAACTCATATACAGATTCACTGCACATGTAAGAATATTCAGTTTATCTGAAAATTTGAATATCACATAAGACTGATTAAAAAAAGGAATATTTTTTCAGAGAAAAGTTGTGTTATGGTCTATACAATCATGGGGAAAACTACTGACTTGATGGTCCTCCACAAGGAGGATAAGGCACAATAGGTAATTGTTTGAAAAGCTAGCTATTCAGAGTGATGTATGTAAACATAGAGATGGAAAGTTGACTAGAAGGAAAAAGTGTGGTAGAGAAAGCATAAGAAACATGGAATGCAAAGCAATGTCTATTCAAAGGTTTGGTTGAGATTCACAAGACGTGGACTGCAAATGGAGGCGGAGCTTCAAGAGCCACCATACAGAGATATCTGGGATATGGGCTACAACTGTCACATTGTTTGTGTCCAATCATTCCTGAACATTTCTTAGCTTAGGCAGATGCTTCTGAGAAAGAGGTCTGGACTGTTGCTCAGGGGTCCAAATTCTTAGATGAAAATTAATGATGCATTTAATTGAAAATCCCTGGAAAAGTGGAGAGGCACAGAATCCAAGTCGCTCAAAATGTATTATGAAGCCTTGCTGTATCGATTGTTGTTGGTCCACTGTGTTTTCTAAAGTCCAGTATCATTGCAGCCAGCTAACCGGATATTTCAGGACACTTCATCTTCCCCTCTGCAAACAAGCTTTATGGAGATACTGATTTTCCAGCAGGACTTGTCTCCTGCACACACAGCCAAAGGCTTTAATGACCAGCAGGTTGGTAATTCTATTAAAGACTGGTCTTCATACGTGACCTAAACCTCATACACAATATATGGGGTGTTGTCAAGAGGAAGATGAGAGAACAGAGACAACAATGCAGACGTTAAGCCACCTGAGCCTGCTGAACGCCTCAGCAGAACCACAGGATGATCACCTCCATGCCATGCTGCACTGATGCAGTAATTCATGCAAAAGGAGCCCCAGCTAATTATGAATTGTGAATGTACTGTACAGTACATTGATATACTTTTTAGAAGAACTTCATTTTTGTGTTGTAAATACTTTTTATTGGTCTAACCTTAAATTCAAATTTTTTTGAGGCAGTGAATTTGTGGTTTTCTGTAAACCACAGTCAAGATGAACAGGAATACATGCCTGACTATCACTCGGTGTTTCACGAATTACAGGATCTTACTCTTCAGCTATATTCTAATC
The DNA here is from genome assembly GCA_014839685.1 of Anableps anableps. Classification (NCBI taxonomy): domain Eukaryota; kingdom Metazoa; phylum Chordata; class Actinopteri; order Cyprinodontiformes; family Anablepidae; genus Anableps; species Anableps anableps. The sequence goes on from CM026071.1 coordinate 9,041,005, forward strand.
AATTGAGATGCACCAATAAAAACATGTTTAGTGGTTAAAATACAGCAGACAGAGACAGAGGATGAGGACCGAGAAGGCAGGCGAGGCGGTGCGTATTGACTTACGGGGGCAGTTGGCGCCCTCCGGGGTGCTGGCCGGGGTCTTGCCGTCGGGACAGCAGCCGAACTCTGTGTTGTCACACGAGGACCTCTCCTCAGCAGTGGGAGCAGCAGAACCTGCCACTGTCGGACCTGCAGGTGACACAAAGTTCTAATAAAAAATTCATTAAACTTTAGCAAAAATCATGAATATAAATCTTTTTTTTTTCTCTCCTACAACTTTCCAGAAACTTGAAACCAGAACCTAAAAAAAACAAAAAAAAACAAACCAGAACTTGCTTTGTTTTTCTTTTCTGAGTTTGCTCCTGCTCCTCCAGGTGTTTAGGCGTTTTCTGTCTGCTGACCAGTGATTGAGCGCTAAAAGAGGCATCTGTCAGGGGTGATTATATGGCATTTTCATGGGCTCTGATTTTACAGCTGGAACTCATTTTGTCAGGCAGAAAACCCTTAATGGGCACTGTTGCCAGTCATGTCACACACAGAGCACTTTAAATGATAGGGGAGTGTGATAACTGCTGACTGGCTGGCAGTTCCCCTCAAGGCGTCCCAGAAAAATCAAAAAGAAAAAAAAAAAAAAACCTACAGTTGTCATGTTTGTGTTACTGCCACTGTATATCTGGCAATCTTGAGACATTAAGGACATAAAAGCGGCTGGGCTTTCTCTACCTGAGGACAGAGAGACACCATCCGCTCTCTCGCTGGCGGTGGTGGAGGGTGGTTGTCTCGGTCGAAGCGGAGCGGTTTACGGCCGCACAGAGATTAGAAATAATCGCGGACGGAGAGAGCTTGCGGCTAAACAAGCCGTAAAGACGTCAGAGGGCATGGACGTCCTACTCAAGGTCTCACGGTCAAGGGACATGAGAGGGAGGGGAAGAACAGGGAGTTAACTGGCCACATGTTGGTGTGTGATCTGCAGATTTACAGACCCCTGAAGAAGGGGAGAAACAGGGCAGGGCACGAGAGCAAGGCCACTCTGTGTCACTACTGCAGGAGCTGTCATGTAACGTAACTACACATGAACATACACACAGACAAATGCAGCTGTTAGAGGATCAGAAACAGACAAAAACAGGCAAATGCTCACTTCTGACTTACATTATATTCCCATTTGTGCAAACTGAATCGGATAAGCTCAGTCAGTCACGGAAAGGGAGAGCACATACACACACACAGACACACACACACAGTTAAAAGACACCATGTTATTCAACCTGTTAGTATCCATGTTAAAATCGGGCGTGCTGCTATTTGTATGCAACAGACCAACACAAGGTAGCACATAATTATGAAGTGGAAGAAAAAGAATGGATGGTTTTCTTTTTTTATAACAAATACAAATCTGAAAGGTGGGATGCATTTAGACTTTTTTTTTACTCTGATACCCCTTACTGAAATTTATTGTCACCAATTCCCTTCAGAAGTCACCTCGATAGGCCTTAGACGTTCGTTAGAGAGCATCAGTGAACAAATAGCATTATGAAGACGGAGGAACACAGCAGGAAGCTCAGGGAGAAAGTTACACTGGTGGTGCGAGAGAAATCCTCAGCTCAGGTCAAAGAATGTGAGGGAATCGGGGGAACTGTTAGTCATCTGGCCTTTATGGGACAGAGGCAAGGAGAAAGCCATTGTTGAAAAAAAGCCATAAAAAGCCCTGTTTACAGTTTGGTTTAGGGGAGCTGCGTGGCTCAGTTAGTCGAGGGCATGCACCTTGTGCAGAGGGAGCGGTCCTCGACACGGCTGTCCTGGGTTCGATTCCTAGTCTCAGGCCATTTACTGCAGGTCTTCTTCTCTTTCTCTCTCCTCACTATTTTCTGTCAAACGTGTACAAATTGGACATATACCTAATGTCCTGTTCAATAAAGCCCACTAGGGCCTAAAAAATCTTTAAAGAAAAAAACAACAACAAAAAAATCCAGATGCCATTATTTTATTCCGCTGTTGAAATCTGCAGCAAAAATTAGATGAAAGTCTATCTTCTTCCCTTTATATCATAAAAAAAAAACAAAAAAAAAACCGCTGCTTAGTTCTGTAACATCACTAAACAAAATTATCATGGAAGGTCTTTGGAGCCACGGGTCACAGACCCCTGACCTCAGCAGACAGAGTTTGAGGTGTTTTGCTCTGAGAACTAGGTAGAAATTTCAGTCTCTGGATGCACAAAGCTGCTACAGACATATTCTGACAGACTAACAATTACAGCCATGAAAGGCGGTTCTACAAAGTGTTGACTAAGGGGGGCTGAATACATACATACATTTTGTTTTTCTTCTGAAATTTTCCTTCCACTCCACAATTATGCATTGTTTGGTATTTTCCACATCACATAAAACCCCAATGAAATAAATTGCAGTTTGAAGTTGCAATGTTATGATTACTTTTGCAAAGCACTATAAATACATATAGTCATATTCAATAAATTAGAATATGTGTTCAGATGAGGCCTGTTGGTCAGATTAAAAGTACCTTTTGAAAATAACCTTTAAGCAGGTATTAAATATATTTTTCATTAAGCCTACACTTCTGTATTAAATCTGTTTTTTTTTAATGGTCTGATGTAATCTAATTTTAAATGTCATGTTTTCATTACCTGGAAATGGAAAATCGTCATAATTAACAGAAAAAAAGACTTTCAAACATCCACCTGTGTGTAATAAATCTATATGATGTGTTTCACTAATTGATAAAGATCCTAAAATAAATGGACTTTGCAGTAATATTCTAATTTACTGAATGGGGCTGCAGAGCTACAAAACACGTGAGTCTGCTTCGCAGAGTGGTTCCATGCTCTCTGGTCGGTCTCTGACAAAGAGAGTCAATTTTAAAACTGAGAAAAAGAAGCAAGCATGGGGAAGGAGGAGGAGGAGGAGGAAGAACTGAGGAGGAACACAGTGGGCCATGCTGTTCCATCAGTCCCATCCTGTCACTGCAAGCTGCCAAGCAATGTTGATGGATGGATGGGACGCAACATCAGAAAAATCATTTAAAAAAAAGGTCTAATTGGAAAGCCTCCGCTGTCATCCAGGAGGAGGCCAGAAAAACAGCAGCTGGTTGTTACACTCAGGAGGGCGTGTCAGCAAAGATTTGAGACTAGTCATGTGACAAGGTGCGCCGGCTCTACACGGGCGCACAGCCAGACCTTCGAGTCACATCAGCCTGTCAGGTCAGGCTCCAGAGATCCACAGATTCGGCCCAACAGTTTCATCTATCTGTCGTGCCGGGAGTGTATTTTACAGAGCCTGGGTTTGTTTTGTGAGCTGCCGAGAGCTGCAGTGCTGGCGGAAAGGGAGGAGGGGAAAAAAGCAGGGGTGATGGAGCAACAGTGAACCATGCAAATACATTCTTTTCTGTCTGAAATGGAGATACATGTCTTTTGCAAGTGAAAAAAAGACACTAACAGCAACTCTTTGCAAAGATTTCTTCTCCTTGTCTGTCTGGCTTTGAAGTTTTTCTCCAGCAAAATCTATTTGCATACAATTACACAAGCCTGCTCCCTATTTTTAGTTTCAAATTAACAGATGATGGTATGAATGTGTTATGATGTCAGCTAATGATTGATTCTGAATTTGCCCAAACCCTGTGGAAAAAAAACAAAAAACAAAACAAAAAAAACAACCCCCCACACTTCCCTAATAGGATTATGGAGAATGAAGTGAAAGAGCAGTGATTTACCGCCAGTCTCGTCTGCCCCGCTGGCCTCTGATTGGACACCACTACCAACATCGTCATCCCGCTCATCCTCTTCTTCTTCATCACCGCTCGGATCGCCGCTGCCCGAGCCCTCTAGAGGGGCTGGGGTGAAGGTGGCAGGGGCAGGACCGCTGCGAGTGGTGGGGGCGGCGGTGGCAGTGGGCAGCTGGGGCTGGATGTGGATGCGGTGGTGGTTGGATCGTGCACGGCTGAGGGTGGAGGTGGAAAGGACGGTGGTGGTCGCGGGCTGCTCGATGGACCCCGGCTGGGCCGTCATTGGAGGCGGGATGCCATACACCATGTTAGGGATGAGGGGGTCGGGGGTGGTGATGACGGCCGCAGCGGCTGGGCTGGGGGTGGTGGCGGGAGGGTTGGGGGTGGGTCGGTCTGCCGGTTCAGAGATGGTTTCTGGTGAAGGGAAGGGGAGGAAGCAAGGAATGGATGAATGGCTGAGCAAAGATGGAAATGTTTGATTTTGCTTCACTTTTAATAAAACCTTAGAGACTGGATGATTATGAAGGTGTCAGTCTTCTACACAGTCACCAGCGATGCTTACCATATAAAAAGGACACAAACAAACACTTGTCTGCAATGGATGAATGTTTATCTCACAAATCAGCTCAAGCACAGAGTCTTGCAACACCTGGAGTTTTTTTCACTTTTGTTCTCATTAAAGTTTTTTGTTGGAATTCCCATCAACTTTCCCTGAGGCAGAAAACTATTCCCACAGAATGATGCTGCCATGTTTTGCCAGGGTTGTTGGTATATTCAGGGTGGCACTTACCACCAGTGGTGGGCATTGCTAATTAAGAAGTTAGTTGAGCTAACCCGAAAGGACTTCATCACAAACATTAGTTCCGCTAACGCTAAAGCGCTATACCAACGTATTTAGTGGAAGCTAATGCTGAAACGTTACTTTCAACCATGTTGACACACAAAGCTTCGACACAGATGTCGAACTTTATTCAACTGAAAGTTTACAAAACAGCCAAGTAAATTAACACATTAGACTTTATCTGGAAAAATTTATTTAGGGGAAGCTAAGTGTGCTAAACATTTTCAAAGTTAGCAAAAATGCTAAATGAAAAATTAGCTCTGCTATGAGTGTATTAGCAGTAGCGTGCCCACCACTGCTTACCACCCATACCACATACTGGTCAATATGTGCTTCTCTCAAACAGTAAATTTTAACAAAAAACATTGGATTTTGTGGTCATAAGACGACAAAATGTGAAAAAGGTCCATGATGTTTGCAAGGCAACATAAACACATTTCATGAATACAAACTGCACTACATGAGTTTCGTTTTTCCAGCTCTCCAATATGCAATTCCTATAACGTCTCTGGGCTTGTGTAGGTAGGCATAAGACAGGCGTTAGCGTGTATACATACAGGATCATATGCTGTGTGCAAAATGTACCAAGGCCTATGAATTATATATCCAAATTCAAATGCTGCCCTGCAGTAGCAAAGCTTTAATCACCAACAGCCAGAGCCTCCGGTGATGAATGATTGATAGAAATGGGGCAAAAAAAGCCGGCTTTGCTTTGGCTTCAAAGATGGCAGGCTGCTGCTCGCAGAGAGCTCGAGCCCCCGTCAGAAGCACCGCTAACGCGTTGCTGTCAACAGATGCACACAAACAAACACGTATGCAACGCCTAAAAAGGAAAAAAAAAAGCAACTCCAGATAAGGAAGAAGAGGAGAACCTCTGTGTAAAGAGACCATCATTATCAATGCAAAAAAGCTCTGGTGCAAAAGGACAAACTGTCTGCGATGAAAGAACGATAAATAGGACAAAAACTCCTGAGGCCAACGACTGAGCAGGTAGTGCGCTGAGGAAAGGAGTGACAACATTGTTGTTTTCCCCTTTTCTACTTTACATCTCATGAGAAAATGCGTCTTAGCGAGAGGATGGAAGAAAACCAACACCGTAGATTTCCACCTCATTAGGATTCGCCTAACACTACAGTATGTGTAAGACTTAATTACACTGCTATAATCACAGAGTTGATCGGCAATTATTTACCGAGGTGTGAAATGTGATACCTACAGAGACACCAGAATGCCTCGGAGAGACAGCTTTAAAAGCTCGACAGATAACTGCTTGTGGGAAAGATTCAGAGCGGAGTTCAAAGAACGTCGATGCTATCACCAAGAAAGATGGCATGGGTTGCCTTTCCCCTCGGCTACACCTGTCAGTCAGGTGCCAAGCTTAGCGTCAAGGGGCTCGATCAGCTGGAAGATGTTTGTGGGATGCATGTGGATATCAGCAGCAAACTTCATGATATGGGATAAGGAAAGATAAGCACATATTTGAAAGAAGCCCAGAAGTCTCTTTTAACAGATACCTCCCTTAATCAGATTTACCAGTCCATTTGACTTTTTTTTTTTTTTTTTTTTTTTTTTTTGCTTTGTTTCCTCTTGGAAGAACAATGGACAGTAATGTTAGAGGGTAGAGAGAAGGAAACAAAATCACTGTCTTCTCAGCACGCTTTCTACCGTATAGTTATTACTGAAAGGTGGTTATTAAGATCTTCGTGATGTCAGCAGCCAGAATACAGCTAACAAGGAAACCAACAAAGGCAAGGGAGAACAAGTGAGTAGCACAAACTCTATAAACGGTTCAAATCAGGCAATAAAAAGGGTTAAAAAGCAGCAGTAGCAGGTGAAAATGTCAAAACAGAAAATGGGCTTGAACAATGCGAGAAAGCCTCCCAACATGAAGGAAAGATGGAGAAATCAGCAGAACCCTGACTAACACGCAACATGAGGGCTGTAAGCGACATATGTCCGCCACTCCTGCCAATGTTCCACAAACCTACAGGTGATAACGCCATATGGGGGATGCGGGTCGGTGCCAACCCACTGACCATCTTCTTCCAGAAGAGATTTGCTCATCGGTGCAAATGCCTTCCCACTGGTGGTTGCCACAGTGGCTACTACAAATTTTTTGCAGGATTTCCTAGTTAATTCATACTTTTTTGATGCATTATGTATGCATATCTCTCGATATTTTTTTATTTTTTTCCTTTGACAAGAAACTTTCATTTGTTTTTCAGTGCTTTCAACTTAATTTCAACTCAGTTTTTCGCATATGCAATCGAGTCATGCCCCATTTGTGATTTTATTTACAGCGCAGTTAAGATGGATAACTGTATTATTTATTTATTTGCAATAACTTTTTAAAATGAGGTGATTTCACCTCATTCCATCTCATACTTGTTATTCTCTCCCAAGGTCTATATGGAGATGGGTTCTTTTCCTCCTAGTGTTTGATAAAGATCTGAGTTGGACTGAAACATCTGAAAATAAGGATTGGTTACACCACGGAAATTGTGTGTGGGCTTTTCTATGTTCATCTTCATTTAAAGCCTTTGAAGGGAAGCACCTTCTTCTGATGATCTCCATGTAACTCCTGCCCTTTTTTAATAAAAACATTTAAAAACCATGACTTATGTTCGAAGTTATTACTTGATTATGCAGAACTTTGTGTTGGTCCATCCCATAAAATTCCCCCAAAAATGCAAATCTATGAGAAACTAATTGCCCCTCTTAAAGATCACTCCCATTTTTGTGTTTTATTTTTGTCACATCTAAGTGTCTGAGGTCATCCAAATAACAGCAGACAATCAGCTGTCAAGTGTTTGCAATAATCGCCAATAAGTCTTTTGTCCATTTTTTTTCTTTGCAGAATTGTTTCAGTTAAGCAGCCATTGAGGATTTTAGACTATTTAACTGAAGCAAGTGATCTTCAGTACTTTAGGTTCTTTTTCAGCTTCCTGGATTAGTGGTCGATGCGCTTTAGGAGTAATTTTTGTAGACCGCTCACTCCAGGGAATGTTCCCCATTGTTCCATGTTGTTTTTCCATTTGTGGATAATGACTGTTCCTGTTGAGTCCTTAGAAATGGCTCTATAACCTATTCCAGACTGATAGACTGTGACTTTGCTTCTCATCTGTTCTTGAATCGAGGCATGGTGTGTTGCTTTTTGAGATCTCTTAGCCTACTTCATGCTGTCAGATAGGTTCTATTTAAATTATTTCTTGATTTCTTGCCTAGGAGTGACTAATAAACTGAACCAAAGAAACAAGGTTAGTCCCAATTATTTCTTGATTTAACAAGGCAGGTAATTATATCTCCACATAAGACCATGTTGGTTATAAAAACAATTTTCCTTTAATAAATGAAATTATCATTTGAAAACTGCATTTTGTATTTACTCAGGTTATTGTTGTCTAATAATAAAGTCTGTTTTTGATCTGAAGTGTGACAAAAAAGGCAAAAAGAAGTAATCTGTAAGGTAGTAAATAATTTTTCACACCACTCTACACTGAAATTTCCAGTTCCATGGCTGCTTTTAGACTTGGCTGGGTAACGTCAAGGAGAACTGCAAGTTCTCGTTCACAAACACCAACATTTTGGTGGCATAATTTACACCAGTGAAATGATGCAACACATCAGCGATGTAAAAGTATCAGTATCCGCTCATGTATTTAGGCCCTTTGGCATGGCTCTGCAGTTAAGCCACAAAGCAGCTTGTTGAGCATTAGCACGCCGCAGCGCTGAGGCCGGGCGTCTGGAAGCAGCGTGTCTAAACAGCGGGTGGGAAAGCAGGCGAAGCTGCGGCGTGGTGATGGGCGGAGGCGGAGCAAAATGCTAATTCGCACCCAGCCACACGTGAAATGAGCTGGAGATCTAACATTCCCCCCCCCCCGAGCTGACAGCAGCGGCAGTGCAGCAACCCGCGGTGCGACCGCATCCTAGGGAAGAAATTAAAAGATCTTCTGTGCCTGTCTGTGGGCCCGATCACTCGCCTGACTCCTCGTCTCCTGAGGGCTTGACAGAGAAAAGAGCCCGCTGCAAGGTGTCTTCCCCTGCCTTTCCTGTGCAGCAATGCTAGGTGAGAGATTACACACAACTCACATCTCCATTGCCAAGCAACAGAGGGATCTGAAACCAGACCGGATTTTGGCTCCTATCACGACTAAACCCACCCACGGCACTGAATGTGTAATTACCAGATGTTCTGGGATTTATCAAAGCCTTGTCTGTTTCTTGCTGGGTATATATATTTCTGTCTTTTTTTTTTTTCATCTCTGCTCCCAAAGCTGCAACCTGTCCAAGACCATGTTGACATCCTTATCTCCAATGGATATGTCCTAACTTGGGGTCTAATGAACAGAACTCTGGAGATGGTGGAAAAAGCCTCCTCTGACAGTTTTCGGTCACTTGATCTGTGCCCACTACAGTGATGAGGTGAATGAACATTTTTCCACCCTCAAACGTTAGACACCTGGCAGCCGCTCATGAACACAACCACACAGCTGGCTCTGTTTCTCCCCTGGCTGCTCACCGGCCTCTTTTCTAGATTCCTGTTGTGATCCAAGCTGGCAGCCGCCGCAACATCTTCACTCTGCATGCGAGCTGCAGCCTTGGCGTGCATCCCAGCACCCATTACAGCGATCCAAACAACGTCCATCAACATCTGGACTAAAGGGGGCAGAAGCTGCCCCTGTCCCCCCCCCATACACATGTTTTCTACGTTTTCAATCATACTCCTACAACATTTTGTTCCTGGTAGAATGAAGCTGCATGTGGACCGATGAATTCTCAAGGGGGTCTCAAGGGGTGTCATTGCGGTGTTAAATGTTTGCTACAGTTGAGTTGTAGCAAAGAAAATGTATTATGCTCCTAAATTAAAGCCTGGCCACTTTATTAGGTACATCTTGTTGGTACTGGATTGGATTCTTGATTTTTTGGATCCTCTTAGCTTCAAAGGTGCCTTAGTTTTTCATAGCATAGATTCAGCAAGGTGTCAGAAACACTCAGATGCCTCTTGGTCCCAAAGGCGATCTTTTGCATTTAGATCTGGTTATTTTGGAGGACATTAGAGTACAGTAAACTTCCTGTGATGTGAAGAAATCAGTTTGAGATGATTTGAACTTCTTGACATGGTGCTTTTAAAAAGCAGCAACCCGAAGTCGTTCATAAAGGAAGGAACAAAGCAATAATTCTGCAAGCTGTAACATTTCAGTGATGATGAGACTGGTACTAAGGGGTCTAATATGTGCTAAGAAAATATTGCACATAACAATATACCTGCACCACCACAAGGTAGGATGGATTCTGGGCCAAACTTCCACAACATCAATCTAAGATGGTCATTTCAGAAAATAAACCAGTTCAGGTTTGACCAGCCCATGTGTTTTAGATTGTGAATTAGAGATGATCAAATGCAGTCACACTTTACTGCATTACTAAATCACAAGCTGCAAATCATATGGCAACTAAAGCTAGACATATATTCTGCAAAATACTAAAGGTGCCAAGTCCCGATTGCTTGTATATGCAAATCGACAATAGAAAACTGGTTCAGGATTGCAGAAAAAGCGGAAAAAAATGTTTTTTTAAATTTTTGTTGTCAGGTGCTGGGGAACCCTGAAGGCTTTGCTACCTTTGGCAATGGAGTCACATCACCCATATCAAAATATACCACTGGATCCATGCATTTATGCTGTTTTTGCCCAATTCTGACCCCATCATCTAAATCCTGTAGCTGAAACCGAGAGCCATTGGACAAGGATTTTTTTTCTTTTCCAATCTGTAATTTTTCCAATTTTGATGTTCCTGCATGCGTCAGTTTCCTGATCTCAGCTGAAAGGAGCAGTACCTTGTTTGGTCTTCTGCTGCTGAGCTTAACTAATTCAAAGTTTGACCTGTTGTGCTCTCAGAGCTGGTATTCTGCCAAGCTTATCTGGAGTGAGTCGAGTTACAAGCCTTTCTATCATCTTGAACCAGTCTGACACCAACAACCATTGCTCATACTTCCGCAGGTTGTCTCCACCACGTCTAGTAGCCTAAATGTTAGGATTAGCTGATTTGCTGTTTGTGTTAGCAAATAACTGAACAGTATAATGGATAGTGTATGTGCAGGTACTAAAATTAACTTAGCATTTCTGATTCAGTTTTTATTATCGTACCCTCTGAGACAGAAAGTTGGACACGTACAGAAACAACAGGAGGCCATCAGCACTGCTCATTATCTTTTGACCAGAGACTGACAACAGCTGGCCAACCACTCAGCGTGTGATGCATGGAGGTATCACCGAGGCTCACCTGTGCACTGTCCAAAGTGTTGCACTGTAACGTCCTTGTCCTGCCTGCAGGCTATGGTCCTCAGCTGGCACTGGTCAGCATAGGTCACCCCATCTGAGCCGCACACCTGCTCCACAGTGACAGAGATGGAGAGACGGGAGCCGGAGCCACATGTTAACTCCCTATGGGCTACTGATGCAAGGCGCTGCCGGTTTTGGAAAGCTTGCGGATCAAGCCGCTCGCCTGTGCAAGCTTTTTTTGGAAGACGTACCTTTGTTTTGTTTCTTAAATCGCAGTCGGGTGGCGGGCACTGACAATGGGCCTGGCCGTTTTCCTCGATGCAAGTTGCACCAAAACTGCACACCAGCTCTTCACATGATTTTGGGGCGTCGGGTCCTGTGGAGCAAAGAGGTTTGCATTCTTACTCCTTCTGTACAGCCTTATAATCTCATAGTTAGTTAGGAATAAAAGGGTAGATTCAAATGGTGGTGAAATGCAAAGAAAAGTTACATGTTACACTTAATTAATTAATGAAGTTTTGCAATGTTTTGTTTAGGGGTGATATTGACTTAGAATAGTATCACAATATTTTGCAGTACCATTGTGATAACAATAAAAAAATGATGATAAACTATTATTTTTAGGTACCTGTATGGCTGTGACTGCATGGCGCAACATTCATAGTGCAATCTTGAAAAACATGCCCATTTGAAATAGGCATCTTCAGGACACCACTTATTTAAAGAAGTGCGATTTATATCACTAAACTGCACACAGCAACTGCATTTAATCATATTTTCGAATTTACTGATATTTATTGATGCAGTGGAGAAAATTTCCAAAAATACAGTCCGTTTTTTTAACTTCATTAATTGGAATTTGTCGAGACAACGATAAATCAAAATTCTCATCATGATAAGGGATTTTTCATGATAAATGATAAACGATAGGCTAAATTCCCACCCCTAGTTTTATTAAGTAAGCAAATAGTATGTCAGATAAAAATTTATGTAATGGTTTCATAAATCTGCTTTGCATGAAAAAATTAGCTTGTTGGCTGTGGATGCCCCCCCCCACAAAGATAGTTTTAAGCCTGGTTGATGCATGATGCAACAGCTGAAGCCTTGGAGCATCTGCAGCTACCAGGCATCCTGTGTGGGGGTCCTTGCATTGTTACAGCATCACACAGGCCCATAGTGCCCCCACCACTTCCCCTTATGCTTTTATGTGAGGTGTCCTCTGAGTACATTGTCTTTTTATCTAGCTGTGTGTGTGGCGGTGTGCCTCACTACTGTGTTGGGACTGCTGGCTTCATTAAGTGTTTGACTTCCAGTCGATGTCAGATGGTGAATCTTAATCAAGGAGCTGCAAGCCCCCTCAGCAGGAACTAACCTTTCCTTCAACTGTTTTCTTTTCCTTTTTTTTATTCGGTGCAATCGCTGGGGCGGGTTTGCATTTTTAATCAAAAGCAATCAATAGTGCTTATACGCAGATATAACCATATACAAGTCAGCACTGTAGCTCGTCCAACATGATGCAGAGAAAGAGAAATATCAATGGGTAATATGTCATACATGGGCCTTTTGTACCAGTTGACTATTTCCCTAATCACTATTGATTAGCCATCTAGGAGCCACTTCCTTCTTTGCCAATAAACCTGATGGATGTGAAGAAGAGATCAAGAAAGAGTGGCTGCTATAAGGCTTATCCACTAATCAGATAAGTGAAAGAAACCCTCTTAAGAATGAAAGAGAGAAGCTGGGGGAGCTGAGGAGCCTGAGGCATGCCTATGTGTGCGTTTATCAGAGCTCCACCTTGCTACTCTCTCTTATTACCATTGTCGCAGCCATTCATGCCCATCTTGCTTCCATCTGGGCACACGTTGCACTTCAAGCCCTTCACCCCCGTCTTGCAGGAGCACAGGCCCGACATCTGCTCGCAATCATCCCGGACCGAGCCAGTGGGATCGCAGCTGCACGCTGAAATGAAGAAGTTGAGATTAGAAAAAAAAAAAAAAAAAAAAAAAGTCTTGATTAGAAAAACGAAATCGATTAGTGACAATGACAGGCGCAGCAGCTTTGCTAAGAGTAGTAAGCAAACAAAGTGTTTCTGGAGCAATTTTAGCCTGATACATCTTGCTACAAGATACATCTTTGTCTTGGAGGGAGAGGTTGGGAACAGTTCAACTCGCCTCGGGGTTCACAGAAGGGAGGAGTAGGAGGAGAATGAGTATGTAAGAGAAACTTAAAACAATAACCTCAGGGAAGGACATCAAGCCCATCATGTTCCTCGAATCAATGATGTGATTATTTTTTCCCATCCCTACTCCTTTCCTGCTGAAACCATTATTGGTGTTCTGTTTGCTGTCTGCTTGTGCTGGGTAAACCTTGTTAAGGTCAGGCCACAGGTGAGGCACCTGCGGGCTTCCTGCTGTTGACTGAAACAGTTCCCCGGTTCCAGGAGCGTATGTCCTTCGGTACCTCGGCAGCGAGATGTGAGCCGGTCAGCGTATTGCATTACATCAAGACAAACAAAGAGGTCCTGACCTTACGCCGTCGCCCGCATACAAATGGAAACAATTCATTCAATCCAGTTTTGACAGCACTAAAGGACACAACAGAAAATCAATCTGATAAAATGCAGCAAGTAACTTCTCCTGTTTGTCTACATGGGCGTCAGGAATGGACATTTAAACATCGGGAATTATCGGAGGGTTGGAGATGTTCCTCAACATTGATTTTTGTTTTAAATATTCTGTCCTGAGGTTCTTACAAGAATGCAAATGCTGTATATGGAGCTTTGTCAAGAGATTTTTATTTTCTTATTTCTATTCGAAAGTTCGCGGTTCTATCATGAAAAAATGTAGATCAACAGATTATTTCAGGAGCTGGATCAGGGGTCTGCAACCTTTACAATCCAAAGCGTCATTTTTGCCCTCAGTCCAGCTTAATAAAACTTGTTTAGAGCCACAAACGTTACATGACCTTTTGAAAAAAGACAACTTATAATTTTGATGAGCATCTACTGCAGGAAATGTGTTGTCATTCTTAATTAACCACTATTTTATCTACATTTTTGGGTTTTTTTGTTTTTTTTTTTAAAAAAAAGACAGGTATAAAACTTTTGCGAAAAGAGAACGAATACATTTTCTTCTGTGGGATGTTGATTTTTATGGAAATATATTAAAGACACAGACAAGAAAAATAGATTCAAAAACATGTTGCTGGTACTTTTAGTGACATCCTGTTGTGGAAATTCAATGCAAATATTCCATGAAAGAACTGCTAAAACCTGCTTTTCTTATTACATCTATAAATATAAAAATGTTAGCTGTTTTATCATTTTTATCCATGTTATTAAGAGCCATCGTGGAAGGTCCAAAGAGCCACTTGCAGCCCTGGAGCCGCAGGTTGCAGACTCCTGAGCTGAACGGTCCTTCAATGCAACATGTATCGTGCAAACAGAGACTTGCAGTGACTCCTTACGTGTGCAGCCGCTCATGCCTTCAGTGACGATGGCACGGAAGTTCCAGAAGCCCGGCTCACAGCGGTCGCACTTCTGCCCGCCGACGCCCGGTTTACAAGAGCACTGTCCGGTGGTCGGGTCGCACGTGCCCTTATAGGAGCCGTGGACGTTACACTGGCAAGTACCTGAGGTAAAATATAACACAATTGGTTGTTTTCAAGCTTTTTAAAATCCCTGTTACACAATAAAAACACGTCGATTACTTGTGTTTGGAATAAATCTCCTGTGTAGAAAATCTCTGCATATTCCTGTTTCTAAATCTGTATTTTTCCTATCCTTGCTGCATCTCGAAGATTACAGCCTGATGCCACATTTTCCCCTACATCTCCGCCGCTATCAAGAGTCGAGATCATCAGAAGGAGAAGGGTTTTTTTTTTCTGTTGATAAAGACCAGCATTATCATAATTATTCTTTGGATTGAAATGAAACGCTCCAAGCTGTGCAACTTTGGCTGTAATCTTACAGAAACTGCAAGTCAAGGACAATATGGTATCACAGCCTGCTAGCATCTGAAATTTAGCAGGTGGAGGGAGGAAGAGGCGCATCGAGCGGGACTCACTGGGACATCCGGCCTGTCCGACCCCTAAAGCGGCGGTGACGTTGTCGGCGCAGCAGCCGTACGGAGACAGGCTGCAGTGCTGGGGCGCCGTCAGCTCAGTCGGAGATATGGCTTGATTCTCTGAGGAGGAAGGAACAAGAAGAGAAGGAGGACTATTTGAATGAGTGAGGTTTGGATTTGTTGGACATTAGACAAAACAATTTAAGGATCATGCAACTTTTTTTTGCCAAAAAATGAAACTTGTTTGAGCACTGGAGGCTGGGAACATGCTTCGAGATAACAAGTTTATTTGCTTCTTTCACTACAATGACTCAAAATCAGGAGGGGTAAAAGATGCCATCACTTTTAGTGAAAAAAAAAGCAACACCTTCCCTCCTGAATTTACAGCAGCCGACATTTACCACCAACCAGAAAGCATGTTCTCTTCATTTGTCCCTGTCTATGGAATTGTACAGGAAACCTACATCTTAAAGAAAAAAACCCTGCATTATGTGAAGGAATGTGCCAAGCTGTTTCTGCCTGTGTGGAGAGCTCTTTTGTCTGAGGATGCACCAGCCGCCAAACTAGCGTGGCAGAGCTACATTCAACAAAATAGAAACAAATGTGTTCCAAAAGTTGGCTTTTCTCCAGAAGCTGGAAGCGAGCAACAAACACAATAGGAGGAGAAAAAAGCAGGGGGGACTGTTTAATAGCCAAGGCAAAAAGCTCAACGTTCAAATTTTCCTCCAAGCTTTTGAGTGAAAAGTTAAGTTGTGGATAAAAAAAACGAGAACTGTCTGTTCGGCCCGCTTTTTTTTTTTTCCTCTTTCTCTCTCTATTCCCCAACCAATCTCCCTTTCTTATGTTGCTAATTTGGAGTTTGGAGGCTGGAGATACCGGGGCCATAAATCACACTGTTACTGGTGTGGATATGAGCCACAGCCTAATGGTGATGACTCGGCTCGCTCCTTTTTCCAGCGCTTTC
This sequence comes from Anableps anableps, assembly GCA_014839685.1. NCBI lineage: Eukaryota > Metazoa > Chordata > Actinopteri > Cyprinodontiformes > Anablepidae > Anableps > Anableps anableps. The sequence continues at coordinate 9,056,934 of CM026071.1, forward strand.
CCACTCCAGAGATGGGCTTTGGACACAGTTCATTTAACTTGCCACTTTCCAACACTGCATTCAGCTATCTGTACCCAGCCTATTAGGACAAGGAGAACTTTTAATTTCATATGTTCTTCCACCCTTTGCTTGGTTTTTCTTTTTTCCCCTCCAGTAGCTGTTGTCTAGCACAGTGCTGCTGACTTTGATGTGCAATAATCCCTTCATATTTCTGAACTCAACTGCGTTTTTTCCTTTGTAATAATAATATTTTTCATATTCCTGGACATATTATCATTTCCACTAAACCAATAGACATGTTTTTGGACTGTATTGAAACTCTTCACCCAGATTTAAGTTGGCAGGTACCAATGAGGAATTATTTGAATCACTTCAGGACTGTAAATATTATAAATGTCTGTGTATAAATGCCTTGCAATAGAATTCATCTCCATTCAGTCTTTTAAGATTTTACAAACACCAATGTATTTTAATTTGATTTTATGCCATAGACTAACACCAACTAGCAAATAGCTCTGGCTGTATGTCTAGACCAGTGGCGTCCAAAGTCAGTTCTTAAGGTCCAGTATCCTCCATGTTTTAGTTCTTTCCCCGGTTCAACAATCAAATGATGGTTCATTAGCAGACTTCTGCAGAACTTTGACATGCTGAGGAGCTCGTTGGACCATTTCAATCAGCTGTAGAGACACCATGGTCCAGGGTCATCGTCCTCATAGAACTGAACCTCCGACTCAGTTTCAAGTTTTTTGCACTGTCTGCCAGGTGTTCTAGGATTGTTCTTCCACCTGAGCTGTGGCTCTCTGTGGCTCAGGACCTTTAGCATTAGCTTCATAGCTAATGCTAAAGCTCTAACTTCAATTTGAATCATATCTGCCCTTGAAAGACTACAACCCTCAAGCACCAATTTAATTTTGAATTTACATGTTCTATAATGCCCTTAGATATTGTATTTTTGTTTATAACTTGTTCTCTACAGTCTGTGTTTTATTTTGTTTCTGTATGTTTCTTGTTTGAAATAAAGTTATTGGGGAAAAAAGAGTGAGAACGTGAGGAGAGGAAACAGAACTGCTGTGTAAACAGTCTTCACCACCTCAAAACAGGAGCATGAATATAAACATCTAACTACTTGAAGAATTCTTAAATCAATAACCAAAACTTCAACACAGATATTGAACTGTATTCAACTGAAAGTCTGCAAAACAGCCAAGTAATTAGCGCTTTAGAATATATCTGAAAAAATTAATTTAGGGGAAGCTAAGTGCGCTAAAAGTTTTCAAAGTTAGCAAAAGCACTAGATGAAAAATTAGCTCCGATATTAGCACATTAGTGGTAGTGTGTCTAGCACTAGCTAAAAGATGTTGAAACCCAGGTATCGTCTTTCACTTCACTGTTATGTTCTACTTTATGGTTTATCAGGAAAATCCCACTAAAATAAATGTAAAACTTTGTGAATATATCTTAAAAATATGAAAAAGTTCATGCTGTATGGATTCTTATGCAAGGTGCTGTAACAGAAAAGTTGAAACTAGGCTCAAGAAGTTCTTTTAAAGCTCAGAGCTACTAAAAACCCACTGCTGATTCTGGTTTCTGAACTTAAGGTCAAGATCAAAATTGCCCCTCACATAACTAATGCAGAGGGCAGGGAAAATCCCAAAGATCTGAGTTCATCCATTAGCCAATAGAAGAGGAGAAGCCCTGAGGTCTTGTACACATAGAGGGCTGTTCAGAAAAAGGATTGATTATCCATGGTGGGTAGAGAAGCGTGACAGTCAGTGCCCCAAGGAGGCCAGCTTAGGAGGAAGAAGAATCTGCAGGGATGTGAGTGGAAACACTGGGAGCTCCCTCATTCCCCCTCTCCTCAACTCTCTCCATCCTCCTCTCTTTTGGACCCAGGGGGAATCAAACAGGCCGGAGTGATCACACAAAATCCCTTAAGTGCCTTTTGCTCTGCTCTTCGGCCTTTACCAGCAAAAGCTCTTCATTTGACACAGCCACAGAGAGGAAGGTGGTTAACCTTTGCAGCTGATCTAACAATCAGTTCACTGGGTAAATGCCATTATTGCATGCAAAGAAGGGCTGTTTATATTAGCGTAAGTGGAGCAAAGTGGTATCCTCAGGGTTAGGAGGCAAGTTTAATGGTTTAAATTGTCAGATTTTCAGAATAGAAAAAAAAGAGACTCATTACTGCAATCAGCTCCTTCCACACACATGCCCGTGAGAAAGATTTTAACTCTGCACACCAGCCGGCCTCAGAGGAGCCGTCAGTTTCAGGATGTGAAACACAAACGCTGCTGAAAAAAAAAACTGTGAGTCAACTTTCCTGGAGCAAATCACACAGACAAGGCAAAGCGCATTTAAGAATTATCTCCATCATTTCATTAGTTTTTGGCGACTTGGCTGACAAAGAAGAGAGACAACAGAGATGATGTGAGAATTACATTCAGAGGAGAGATAAAACGTAACCCCATCAATGGAGGGAATGAGTGGAAAAATGGGATGGCAGCGACAATGAGTCCTGATGAGGGAGCACCTGTGCACTGCAATCACATTAGGTGTGAGCGGCGTAAAGCACCGACCTTCACAGGGTCCCTGACTCTGAATCAACAAGTGCCTCTTTTCCAAACACTTGGTGTTCTTTAGCTCGCACTCGTTCCGGTAGGTTTTCCCATCAGAGCCACAGACCTGCAAAGACAAACAATTACAGACAGTAAGCTTTTTAGGACCACGTAGATTTTTTTTTTTTTTTTTTTTTTTTAAATCACACTCTCATGCATATGTTGATGTACGGGTTAAAAATGGATCCACTCTCAAAGTCTCAGTTATCAAGAAGTTATCCTGGTAAATGACATTGATGTGACAGAAGCCACTGCTAGCAGGTGTGTTTGTAAGAGACCAGATCAGAAAATAGGTCAACGCTGTAACGGCAAATTACAAACAGACACATGCAGAGAGACCACAATCAATAACCCCTTCAGGTCATCTTTTCGTTCTGTGATCTACACTTAATCGAAAGGCCCTGACCGCTATGAACTGCAGGGGGTAAAGGACTGCAGACCAAGTGTGACATAGTGATGAAGTGATCTGACAAATACGTTGCTGAGCAGAATCTGATGCAGATAACACATTGGGGATTGTGTAAAAGAGCTTTGAATTGAACAAAGAGCACGACATCGAGCTCAGCCCTTTGGAGAATTCCCCTCAACATATCTCACACATATTACTCAGTTGAATACTGTGAGCTGTGGGATACAGCCCTTTGGTTTCACAATCTCAACCGCATGCTTTGAAAGCACACATGATGAGGAAGGATTAAGTGATCCATAATGAGGGAGTTATTGGTTTTGCAATTATTGAAGAATTGTGATCTGAAAGGAGTGATTTGTATACATATCTTTACTCTTGCTACGCTGCAAATCTCTCACATAATCGTGACTACGGCTAAGTGAGCATCAAACATTTACTCAAAGGGACGTTTAACTCAGTGCTTCCAAAACTTTTCAGCTTCTGATGAGCAAAATTCCTTTGGAGGAGACCTTGGGATGAGTATAAAAAAGTAATTAGTGAGCCAGTTGAAGCTGCAAGTATGTAACTTTTATTTAAAAAAAAAAAAAAAAAAAAAAAAAAAAAAATTTTATAGATATTTGTTGAAACTGTCACTGTGTTGTGACAGAATGGTATGAGACAGATAATCTGTGAAAAGAAGTCGAGCTCCTCTGCCTTCTCCCAGTGCTCCCAGTGCTATCTAGAAACAACCAATCAGAGCCAGGAGGCGGGTCTTAGCGCTGTCAATCACTGTGCATGTGGTGCTGTGGTGCTTACAGTTATAAGTGAGCGACAGTCTACGTTTCCTGGAAGCCGTACCTGGTTGAGTGGCACACTTTCACAGTCAAAGCTGCAGATACAGCGTTCATCCTCTTCGTCCTCAGCCCACATGCCACCATATGTCATACAGCGCTCCTGTTCGCAGCTCTCCACACCAGAGCCAGATGCCCCAGAGCCACATTCTGCAGATAAAAACACCAAAAACCAATATATTATTCATAAAACACACAGAAATCTTTTATTTAAGGAAGAAACAGATATTTTCGTTCACCACAGAGCTCAGATTTGCTGAGGGTGACCAAGTTTCGGTATTTATGCTGTAAGAGAAGATACCAAAAGAACTGCTGCTGCTGCTAGTCTAAGATAATGACCCACTGCAGCAGAGGCTAGATAGTGACTAAATAAATTAGACATCTCTGCACCACCAATGAGGCGTCCTTTTTATTTCAATTAAATCAGAAATAAAAAGGGAGGGAAACTCTGGCCTTTTAGTGCACAGAGAAGTGGTGGTGCGGCCTGCTTTATGGGTGCCTGCTTCCTGATATGAGAATGCAACTAATTGCACAGTGTTCTGTTAAATTTAATTATCTCCCGAGACCTTGGAGAAAGTTGTCACAGCAACTCTTTAACTGTGACCCTGAAAGTTCGTTTAAAAGAAAGAGAAAAGCTCCTCATTTGTGTCTCCGGTTAAAAAAAAAAAAAAAAAAAAAAAAAAAAGGGGAAATCCTACATTTTCTGCTTGTATTGTGTATTTTTGTTCTTTCAAACAAGATTAAAAAGAATAAAAAAGCAGCAAGACATCTGAGAACATGTTGTTTTGGGGCTTCGATTAAGAAAAACAAATCGTGCAGATGAGGAAAGTGGGAGGATCTTGTCTTTTGAAGTTGCAAACATCTCCTGCAGCGGCGGTCCTGGGGGAGATTAGGTGAATTCACGTGAAGACAGGGGTATGAAAGCGTGTCAGAACGGGGGGGAGACGCTCATGAGGCAGGCAGAAAGTTCATTCGAAACTAATTTGTTATTCAGAAAAGGAACTAAAAGCTCCCAGAGATGCCCAACGGATTCAAGCAGCGGGTAATCAAGGTGTTCCTTCCTCCTCCCGTCGTCTTGTCTTCTTCTGGGGCTTATTCCACTCTGTGTATTGATGCTCCACCTCTAATGGCGAAATCAATGTCCCAGTGATGGAAGTAGCACTTAGCGTAACCCATCTTCTAAAGTAGATTATGGAGAAGGTCACAGAGTAGGGGAGGGGCGGAGGCTGAGGAAGCCTTAGCTCTTCTTTGATATGGGTCATCAGCAATGGGATGGAAGAGCTTTTGAGGGGTCGATACAATGGAGGAGCTCTGACTTCATTATCTGCAGCTGGAGCTCGCATCCTCCTAACAAACATCAGGACCAGTTTAGGGATTGGTTGTGTCTCCGTTTTAAACCCACATACCCTCCATCTCTAATCCTTTTACCAACTGACACCATTGTAGGACCATATTGATTGCGAACCACAGTTGAGTTTAATAAAACGTTCTGTGTTGTGGCTAATGGATCTCAGCCACCGACGACATTATTGCTGGTATTCCTAGTTTCAGTCGGCCTTGACAGAGAGAACAGATCAGAAGGAGAATGTAGCATCGATGGTTGGCCTCCCGCATCTGTTTACTGTACGCCAGCTCAGCAAGGCACAATAAAAAAACAAAATGAGAGCGCACCCAATTCATATTCCGCTCAGGCGCCCTCGCAGAGACGAGCTAAATAAATAAAAGAGGTAAGACATTAAAACAGAATAAATAAATAAAAGTGAAAGGCGAAGGGGGGGTCCTAATTAGTCGTTGTACTTTGATGTGTCCACCACCTGCGCCGCCTATGAACCTTTCAATTAATACATCCCCAGCTAAGATGGTTGCATCAGCTATTCTCTCTGCACTGCCCATCCGCTCCTTTTTACTCAATCATGTCAGAGGCCCGAGTCTATTTAGCCGAGGGAGCTCCATTAACAAGACAGAATTCAGCAGCCGAGGGAAGAAAGGACGTGAACAGAATGAGAATAATTTCTAAGAAATATAGCAAGGATTTGACAATGAAAATAATATTAGAAATGAACAACGCAACTGTGTTGCTGAAGCTGTCTGGTATTGAACTGAAAGAGAAGAACATGGATAAGTAATTGAAGATGCAGGAGAAAGTGTGGGAGATATACTTAGCTTTTGGTAAACTAGAATACTTCATGACTCTGCTGCTGGCTGGTTGTATCAGGATCCTTTTTACTGCATCCTCTGACTTAAAGCTGATTTGGGTTATTATTGCTTCATGGTAGTAAACATTGAGGCAATTTCCACAATAACACGGATATTTAGATTATCTGATGGATCTGTTTCTCTTGTCCAAATGCAAATCGAGTGTTAATAAGAAAAACAGAGATTTTTTTTATCTAACTGGAATGGATATCCAGAGATTAGAAACAACTGTTCTGCACGTGAATCTATGTTTCAGCATCGAAATAGCAATAAATGTCTTGCAGTATTATCATTACTGTAATAATCTATTAATTTAGCAGCAACAACATGACAATGATTGCTTTTTGTTTTAATTAAAAGCAATTAGATCATGTTATATAGTTCTGTTTTCATTTTGTGTGATAGTTCCCCGAAACTGTGGTTTAGTTTTCCTTTGGTTTTAGGAATTAACTTAAGCCCGGTTCACACGGAAAGAGAATTCTGCAGATTTTTAAGGATTCCCCGATTGGGCGGTACCCTGAGGAAAAACGAGTGTGCAGCCTGTTGAATGTTATACGCAGCCAATCAGAAAGAAAGATGACGGAAACACAGAGGGGAATCCAAAATTCATAAGACAAAACAACTGCAATGGCAGTTTTTCTGTTAAAAATAATCCTCAAAATATTGACATTGCTTCTTCCTCATTGGCTGTGTTTATTTACTCTGATCTCAAGTTCGATCTCGAAAGGTTTTTCAAGATTTCTCGTCTGACACTGAATATTTGTGAGTGAAATCTGTTCGTGTGTTGCGCCATGTGGCTATACACCACACATTGTGGGATCAAACCTGTTATATCTATGATTTTTTTTATCATTGTGTGTAGTCTCTCAGGTTTTGAAAATCAACAGACAATTTTAAAAGATTTCTCTTGGGGCCAGCTGGCCACACTCAGAGTGAATATCCCATTGACTAAGACGGGCTAATCGTTGTCAACAAAGTTAACATCAACTTCATCACTTCATATCGACACAACATGAAACAATTATTTACCAGCTATTTTAACAACTGAAGCACATCTGAATATCTCCAGATGAAAATCTAAAATGTGTTAAAGACTGGTAAAAGTTAAAGTGGAAAATTGTGCACTCAGCAAAGACTGAGGTTTAGCAAACCTTTATTATCCTTGTGAAAACCCAAAAAGTAAAACATTTTCAATGTTTTCTGGCATTAGGACCACTTTAGAATTAGACAACCCCAAAAACAAAATATGGATGACTCAAAAAAGGACAGGAACAGATTCTTTAAAATAAAGTGTGACTGGCAAAACCTTTGTTTGTGAAAACCTAAAAAGCTGGTTAGCTAGTATTTGGAACCCAATATATGAATTGTCTTGTCTCCTGAGCTGAATGTATTGTTACATCCCTAGTAACTGTCAAAGAAAACGTGAGCTGCAGTTGTTTACGGACAATCCTCAGCCTAACACTGCTTTAGCCATACTAAGGATCCTTCTCTTGAAAAAATATGTTATTAAACTTGACTCTATCACCACCTGCTGGTACAGAATAAGTGTTATGTTTTTAGTCTTAGATATTTCCAAAAACGAAGAAAAAAATATCCATTTAAGAAATATCCTGATCAGCGTAGTCTTACCTGAACATGCCATTCTGTGACTAATGCAAAGAGGCACGAATTACGTTAGTTTTTGCCCCATCAGTTCCTTAAACTGTCTTCACTGATGCGGGAGGACATTAGTCCAAATAAAGGTCCAAAAAGATGGACAAATGATGTGTCACCTCATGGGGAGAATGATGAGGTGTTTGGAAATGGCAAGAAAAACTTTTGATACCTCAGCAGAAGGTTACAAATCCTGATTGGGCATGAATATGATAGATGACCGAAGGAGCTCAATTCCCTGTTGGCCATCTGCCCCCCTACATTTCTGATGACCTTTCATGTGTTCTGGAGTTTGATCCAGTCCATGCTTTAAAAAGGAGCAGAAGGTCTGCTTCTTCCCCCCACTTACAACTTTGTTTATTAAATGCTTTTTTCAATTAAAAAGGGTCCCCGACCCCCCCCTGCAACTGATGCACCACTTTCTGTTGCCACTTTGTCAGTGTCAGGGAAAAGGAGCTGAGGCCAAGCCTGCCCGAGTGTGAAATTAAACAGGTGATAAATTTCCCAGTATGGCTAACAGTGGGAACACTGTCATTTTTCTTTACTACTAAATAAAAGCAAGAGAAAACAACTTTGGTTTTTATACTGTGCCCTCTTCCTAATAAGACTAATGAGGGTGGGTTTTAAGGCGGGTCCACGTAAGCATATAAATCACATGATCATTTCCTCTCAAGGCATATCTTTGATTTCATACTGGTGATGTAGAGCTTTGCTGCTGTCAACAATGGGAGCAAGAAAATACAATATAATATGTTGTGACATGGGGCCTCTGGATATATATATATGCTTCTCGTTTTGCCAAAACTCACCCCTCGTACATATCCACAGGGGCGAATTTATCAGAGACAAATCATTTTGAACACTGGCAGTGCAGCGAAGGTATAGAAAAAGTAGAAAACCAACAGCTTGGTTTAGATTGTGTTACAGTCACAGCAGACTTCCAGTCGAGGGTTTGGGTCAGACTCGTGGGGGCTAAAACAATCAGGGAAGAGACCCGGCAGAAAAGACTAGTTGCCCCCAGGGTGAGATTTATCGATTTCTAACCCATCTCTACCCCATGTGAAAAAGGCATCAGTGCCTCTTTTGTCAGGGAGGCACAATTTTGATAGAGAACAGTACAAAACCAAGAGAGAAATGAGTGGGTGGGACAGCAGGAAGCTGTGGGGAGTGCAAAAAAAAAAAAAAAAAAAAAAAAAAAAAAAAATATTCTATTGTGTAAGCCTGATGGTTTTCTCTGAATCAAAACGAGCGAGTGATGGAAAAAGCAGGATGTTCATAGACTCCCTCGGGGAGGCTGATGAGAGCATTTTTGTCTAACACCAGACAACCAACAGACAATGGGGGAAATGGAGAGAGCTTGTGCCTCCAAGTCAGCACTGAGGGTATACAGCCTCACAATTCCTCGTGCCCCACCCACAAAAAGGTCACACATCTCAGTCAATGAAATGTTGTTAAATGGACTTCAGGAGCTCTGGTGGCATGATTTGCCTCTCGGGCCCATAGAGGCAATATGGCTGATAATCGTAATTGGGGGGGGGGAAGACTCACACACACACACACAAAAGAAAGAAGAGAAGAATGAAACACCCCTGGGTAGCAATCAAAATGGAAGTAGATTCTCCTCATCTGTTTGCCCAGTCCTCCAAACTACATCCATTTTCCTTCTCTCCAGCGATCCCTCCTGCTGGCAGGTGTAATCTGCTCTCCTTCACACCTTGTCAGAAGATGACTATGTTCACTGTGGCGACCCACTACCCACAGGGGGAACAGCGTCGCCACTATCTGCATGACAACCAGAGGCTGGGCGTGCTGCTGCCTCCACAGTTTGAAGGGCTGAGTGCCGGGACTCTGATACGTATTCTGCTGAGGCTTGTCAGAGCAGATCAAGATACGATCTGCACGGTAAATTAGGTTCCATTTTCCTTCAGCGTGGGGAGGAAAGACAAAGCCATGGAAAATCAGAGATGCTCACATTAGATGCCATCAGTCACACACTTAAAAGCCTAATTGGATAGAGAGGCTTCATAAATGTTGCCATGTGCCTGTCAGGGCACAAACGAAATCTGGCCGCAATGCCGGGAAAATCTGTGTGAAATGATTTATCTTCATGAGATCAAACAGTTTGTTCTTTGACTTTCAGTCGATCCCATTTTCTCGATTCTCATGATCTAATCAATACTTTGAATATTTACACTTGGCCTTTTGTATTGGCCGTTCTTGCAATGAAACGATCTCTTCCTTCTGCACCTGCTACTCTACTATGTCCTTCTTTTTACAAATAGATTAAAGATCTCACAAATCAAACCTTTGTTTTAATGAATTGCTCTATGGTGCTCTGTTTAACATAAAGTGGCCCTATGTCAAAATAGCATTCGAAATGCAATCATTACATGTAGTCCATTATCACTGTATCTGAGGGTCAGATAACAAATTAGCGACATTAGCCTCTGGTGGTGTATGTCCGTATTTCCTTACAGTGCTTACAGGGAGGCGTCTACAACTTAATGCCTGAACATGCCAATAAGTAAAAGAAAACATATCAGTTGTGCTGAGTGCTTGTAATCCACCCCCGAAGGAGTGGCACCCTTGGTGGTAAACCATATCACCCATTTTAAAAATTGCTACCGGCCTTTTCTTTGTTCTAGAGTCAGTACTCCTAGATGATTTACACCAAAGACAACAAAGAAATGTATAAAAGTGATATAAGCTAGCAGAGGTTTGATTCTGACATAGTAGAGTGCTGTCTTGAAACTGTAAAGGGCAACAAAAAACGACTTGGAGTCATATTGCTGCCAGCTAAAATGGTTCACTGTTAGGTTGGCACAACAGATACGACACTGGCTTAGCTTAGGAGCCTTGTTATATCTGAATGGTTCTTAAGTCAGAGTTATGGGGATCACATATCGGGAGTGCTGCAATCCATCTAGTTAATACATTTTCTGTGATGCACAAATCAATCGCCAAAAATCAAAATCTGAGCTTCACCCCTTAAATGGCTCAGATTTGGTGATCATCTGATCAACTTCTGACAAACCTTCGTCCTGTTCACTAAATGCTTTAAAACATTAAAAGCTCCAATTTTATTTTTTGTTTGGAAATGCATCAACAAACCAGATGTTCTTTGACACACCTTGATTTCAATTTAGGATTTAAACTAACCTCTATCCAGGAACCTGCAAAGCATTTTTTATAAAGCCACTTCCTGATTACTTATGAGGATTTAACTGAGGTGCAAAAAATTGATATGCTTTAATAATAATTACTATTTTTTTGTGTTTGCCCTTTTTAAAACTCAATAGATGGTGTTTATGTATTGTCAATATTATCTTCCAATAACATATAATTACCAAGTCATATTTTCTGTCAATTTTTAACATTTTTGAACACAAAAACACGGTGGCCTGCTGGTGGATTGCCCTTACGCCCCTACCACTAGGCTTTGCTAGTTTCCTGGGGGAAACCCTGGGCAAATCTTCAATGCATATAATTAGTGAAATAAAACAGAGTTGAGGTGAGTTTGTATATGATTTAGTCCAATTAAAATTGGAATCGGCAAATCAGACCTTACAGGAATTCAAAAATTGGTGCCACCCAGTAAAAGCCTGATCGGTGCATTTCTAATTTATTCCCCATTTGTAAATTCTACTTTCTTTGACTATCAGACCATCAAAAGATGCTATCTCATTGTTTCATATACAAATATTTCTCATCATGGCAATATTTTTTTCACCTTTGTATGAAATATGCACAATACAGAACAGAATGCTACTTCAGTATGTTTTCTCACTATGCATTCATATGAAATAAAACGGGAAAGGTTAACATCAGGAAGAATGAACAATAATTACAGAATATGACTTCAGTAGCATGATAGTAGCTGGAGTATGTTATTAAAGTGTACACCCCTCTAGTTCCTGCAGCAGTTTCTGTTTACAGAAACATAGCGTGACTTTCCCTGCGAGTTTTGTTGATGTCAGAGTTCCGACAAGCTGCCAGAGCTATTTCAGCTTTCTGAAAATCCATGAACGACTAAACGGCATACCACAGGTCAGTTGGTAAAGTTAATTACACCACTTCAATGGCTGATTGGTTAGCATAATTACAACATTTCAAAGTCCATTTCCTACCTTCCTCGCAGCTGCCGGGCTTCGCCACATCAATTTTCCTCTTCTGCATGCAGGAGGACCTGTGGAGCTCACACTCGTTGTCGTAGGTGATGCCATCGCTGCCGCACACCGGGGAGCTGGCCTCTCCTGTGCACTCCGGACACTTGCACTTTTTCTCGACACACCGAGCACCCCAGCTACAGACAACGTCGCCGCATGTTTCTGTATTACGCACACAGCAGAGGGATGGTTCAGGTTGTGACTGGTGATGAGCGAGACCATCAGGACAGGCATTAAAATGTATATCTCGAACAGATATTTAAATTAGATTTTATTCCCTGTCTGCCTGTGTGCCTGAAGTCGTAGGGCTCGTATTCTGCATTTCATTTCCTGCTTTAATCCAGCAGGAAAAGAACTTCATGAAACATAAAGATAAAATGTTTCACTTGTGAGAAGTCATGCTCGCTTTAGCCCTTGCGGGTTCCAAAATAGAAAGCATGACAAACTGCAATGATTGGTGACATGCTGCATGAGTCTCCATGCTACTTACTGCACTCTCCCTGGCTGACCACCCGCAGCTCCATCTGCTCTTTGCAGGACCGCACATTCAGCTCACACTCGCTGTTGTAGGTGTGGCCGTCGCTGCCGCACACGGGCTGGTGGGACTCGACGCACTCCGACGGGCACACGCACTGCCCGCTCTGGGCGTCGCAGATCGCCCCGAAGGAGCAGTTGGTGCAAGCTTCATCTGTGAGGAAAAATAACAAAGAGAAGGGCAAACACTTAGTATGCTTGAGTTTGTGTGTGTGTGCAGTCACAGTGAAATTAGCAAATAACTTCTTTTTTAACTTATGTTATCAATATGCAAATTATGAAGCCTTACTTAGATTTTAATGATCCTTGAAAAATTATTCAAGTGGATAAAAAGTTGTTTTTTTTTTGCCGCACTACTTTTTGTTTCATTAGTTGGAAACATTCGCCTGTACGTATTTAAAAAAATTTCAATCAGTAACGATATTAATATGTCATTAAGGACTTTCAATTATGAAAAAGCCTGCTTGCTTTTAATTCTCTGGCCATTACTGAAACATACTGATTCGGCCTGAGATTTTAGATCAGAATAATTTAACAGTGTGTCCTGCAGAAGTGGCCCTTTTGCAACTACATGGGAATCTGCACCAGATAATAAATAAACCTCATCAGCATCTTCTATATTTAGTACAGGTACAGATGTGTAAAAAAAAATGTTGGTCATTTTTTTACACACATCGGTATCAGTCCGATAAGTAAAACAAGGTCGGTATTAATAACATGTTTATTTCAATCTTAACGCAGTTTATCTATATATTTCTGGAGGAGTAAGGGAAGGGGGTTGGTCATGTGGTATTTGTTTGGTCATGTGACAATGATAGCAATGCAGCGCAGGATTGTGGGGCGTTTACCTGAAGCAGAGCAACAGTTTGGTGGGGTTTTTTCAGGGACTCAAAAGGGTCGGAAAATATATATAATTTCAGCAAATATCAGTTATCGGCTGCAACAGCAATACTAATATCGTATATCAGTATCGGCCCAAATTTTCATATCAGTGCATCTCTTGTTGATACCATTCAAAAAGGAGAAGATGTGTGTTGAACTTCTTAGGTGAGAAAATGGTTACAGGAAAACAGCTACTGGTTGATATGTGACCACGTCTACCGTCAGTCAACTGTAACAAACTAGGTCGGATGAGGACTACGTTTAATTTTGCCACCACACAGAGACCTGGATGATACAGGAAGTAGAATAAAAAACATTCTTACCGTTCCTCAGAATTTATTTGCTTGTCATTATGCTACTGCACAGAAAGATCATTTAAGGCTTTTTAAAGATCCATACTAAGGGTGTCAATACATGCAAAGGAGGTTGTAAAGAAGTCAACTCGTTTATGAGAAGATTAATTTTTTTATATTTAAAAGGCTCTGATAAGCTTGGTGTATGTTTTTGTTTTGATTATGTGCAGCAGCACTGATAAATTGGGTGCAGAAATGCTAATTTAATTCAGAATACACCTGAGATCTACTGAATGGATTAGATATAATAGAATAGGCACACCTGTCAAATAAAAAGTGGCACCTTTCACGTTAATTTGATGTGAAAAAAGCATGACATAAAAAGAGAAAAAAAAAAAAAACCCTGTACAAAATATACTATCTGCAGAGGAGCAGAGCTTAAAAAGAAGGATGTATAAATGGCTTGTATTGCTCAAGAAATGTCGAACAACCAAAACATCCTTTTCCAGTAACCAAAATTAAACAACTGAACAGAAATGAATGTTGGAAAATAGAAAGGAGGCTTCTGGAAGAACATGTCTCTCTCCGGTACTCCATCATACAGCATTTATGGGAAGATGGTCAGAATCTAAAGCCATTCCCGTGAAAAAGCCACACGAGAGCCCGGCTTCAGTTTGCCAAGTAACACTTACAGCGTTCTAAAAGCATGAAGGAAAAAGATTCTCTGGACTGATGAGACGAGAATTGAATGCTTTGGCCTGAATGCCAATTGCTGTATCTGGTGAGAGCCAGCTACAGCTCATCACCTGGCTACTACAGCCCTGTGGGGAAACGTTGTGCCAGCAATGGTTTTTCTGTAGATGCTTCAAAGCAGCAGGTAGTGGAAAACAAGTCAGAACTGAGTGAGAAAAGTAACACTTTTCAAGTTGTATTCTCAAGTTTGTAAAGTCGAAATGATTTTCCAAACAATATGCTTTATTTTCTGATATGCTGTTTATTTTCCTCCAAGCTCTAATCACAGTGGATGATAGCTAGTTTTTCTTCAAAATGTATCAAAATTCTCCTGAATCACCCTATCCAGACTTTCATGTATTTGAAAATGAATTTTTTGTGTAGCAGAACTTCAGGACAGAACCAGCCTAGACTCATGGGGAAAGAAAAAGAACCAGAAGAAGAACACAAGCTCTTGTGGACTGAAGTGCAAACACCTTTCTTTCTGATACCAATTACACCGCAAGGATTGCATTAGCTTAGCTCCCTATCACATTCAATTAGAGGGCAGCCTAATAACTACTGATGATTAAGCACTAATTGAGAGAAGCGAAGCTGCCCACTGGAACTTTCCATGTTATTAATCTGTGTATAACTCCTTAAGAGTCTTTCACTTCCTTCATCTCTTCATCTAATGCTGGCATCCACTCCTTTCTTCGACTAAAAGCCTTGACTTGCCACTAGTTAAGCCAATATGTAATCTTAATATACAAGAGAGTGGCTACTTGTAAAAGTCAGTATTTCATTCCAAGTACTCTTTCATGAACATGCAGCTAAAATATAAAACAGGTAATATGAAATAACAGTTTCCAAAGTGCTAGCTTTAGCATCGATAGCTTTGTTGTTGATGAAGTGAAATACCCACTTTGCTGTCAGATTTCTGAGAAAACTATGTTGCTTGATTAAAAGCAAAACATCTTTAAAGAGTTTCAGAAAAAACTTCAGGACTCTAAAAATCTCGAAAAGTAGAAAAAAGACAGCAGAGCAGAATTTGATGCAATAAGGAAAAGACAGTTTCAAACCGATGCAGGCTTCTTTTATCTGCAGTAGTTCTGCATCAGGACTGTAGGGAACAACCCTACCATAATTCAAGCAATGCTTGAAACAGCAGGCCCATAGTGTTATATTTCCCTGCTCCTGTAACAGAGGTGAGCCAAACAAAGACATTCCTAATACGTGCTCATCAAGTCTACCAACTCTATATTTTTTAGCATGAAGTAATCAGATGTTGAGCTGCTCAAAATCAGATCAAACTCAGTCCAACTCCAGGGAGGACTGTGAAAGAAGTTTGACCTATGGTTGTTGCCGTAGTAGTTTGGACACTATGTTGAGGTTACAAACCAGCAGTTAGAACGAAGTGTAGCTATTCATTTCCTCGAAGCATAGGAAAACATGCACGTGAGAATTTAAATATGGCAGTATCAGGTTAGGAATGTTCATATTAATACTTGTTTGTTCAGTGTGTTTTTGCTGCAACAGAGCTAACCGTTAGCTATGAACGAGATTTTCTATAAATATTAGCCTTAAAGTAGCGGACTTATCAAGTTTTGCAGCATAACTGGTAATATGTGGTTGTGTCTTAAATAAAACATGTTTATTTAGCTTTTTACTGTTTTCATATGATGCCTTTCTTTGAAATTTTGTTTACTTATCTGACTAACTGCAGAAAACATTCATGGAAGGGAAAATAAAACATTATTTAAAAGTCAGTATATGATTTGGCAATTATAGTTCAGTATTTTTAACAGCCAAAGTTAAATGTCTTTCTGTCTTAACAGTACCAGTGGTTTTGAGGCAATTGGTTTAAAATGATATTGAACAGATAAAGCCTTTCTGTTATAGCTTTCTGTCAAAAAATAAATAAATCTAAAATATAAGTATCCGTAAAACAGGCTTGCTCTTGCCATGCCTCTTCTGAGGTCATTGCAGCTATAAATCAGGAAGTGGCGGTGTTAGTGTTGTCCTTTATCAGGCTCAGTGTCCTGATAGCAGGCTCGCCCTGTTTTTATCAGCTCCTGCCCCTTGTGCCTTTCTCTCCACACTGCCTGATCCTCCAGACAAAATGTGTCTCTGACAGGAAAAAAGGTGAGCTGCAGTTCAAAGCCAGAAGAACAGAGGGAATTGTTGCCATTACAGATGGTGTTGAGAAGTCCATTTTTTGTTCACTGATTTTCTCATCTTGAAGTCTTTCTCACCACTTTTTAGTTCCAGAGAGAAATTTTTTACCTCCTTTTGAAGGTGACTGGATTTAAAACTGCGGATAAGCTCAGGGTGAAACATATGTCCAAGCATTATACTAAACAGACAATATCATAACCAGTGGGAGACAACCAAGGATCTTGTTTCTCAGATAGCTTTTTTGTCGTAATGCTTAGCAGCAAAAGGGCTCACCACCTAGGGTGCCATTCCACCAGGGGACAACAGAAGAACTCAAATACAAGTCACTTCTAAAATGAAATTTTAAATTAGATCATTTCAAGAACAAAATATAAGATACTTATCCCAAAAAGTGCTGAACTTGATTGATATTTATTAAACTTATATCGTTGACTTTAGTTTGAGAATAATGAAACAATTATACTATTTGTGGGGGAAAAAGAGCATAAGCAAAACTGTTCCAACAATATGACTATCTTAGACAAGTGGCTAGCATGGAAACTGTTCTATATAGACCAATTAAACATAGACTGAATTATTGTGCAATGCTTTCAAATAATTTAACATGAAAGTTTGATTAGTGAATACATTTTTCTTTACATAAAGAAAGGGGTTTTGGCACAGAAGGAGGATGCACTGACAATGTATAAACTTTTCAAAGTTGCCAAGCAACATATACAATACAAAATATACAGGTCTGTATAGAGCAAAGAAGATTTTTAGACCTTTTTCTTTTTCATTCTAAGTTCAAATCATATTTAAGTTGAATGTAAATTGCAGCGTATGAGCAATCAAATCAAAGTAACCTGCAAATTCCAGCCAGTGAAGGCCTCTTGACAGTTACTGGCTGAAAGATTTGGATATGTCTTAGTTATATAAAGATGGGCTGAGTATTAGACACACTTCTATTAGCCAAATTGTGGATAACAGTCAGCCAGCACTGGCACTCACCTCCGTCCAGTTATCACACATGTAGGAGGAGATGTGGTTTATAGACTGAAGAAAAAACATTCCTGAATTTTAAAATCTATATTATATAATAGAATTGTTTAAAAACAATACTTCTAACATTGGTTTCAACATGGAATGTTAGTTAGTGTCTAATATAGAGATAATATCTTACCTGCAATAGCTATCTGTCTTAACATCTTCATTTACTACTTGAGATTAGTTGGTTGCAGAGGACACAGCTAATCTGACAGAGGCCATCACCAAGAAGGACTTCTACAGTCTTAAAACTCCAGTCTGGAAAATGTTGTAGCGGTTTATGTGAATAATGTTTTATCAACCTTCAGACTATCGTCAAGTTTACATCAAATGGATATTTAAATAGAAGATGATGATCGATGATGACGACACAGGAAATGGAGGTTGAAGGCGGTGCACCACCAAGGCTCTGTTTCTGAGGAACATGATACGAAAATAAAGTGATGTCATAACTTAGAAAAAAGCTTTCTTTTAAATCAGACAATTATTCTGACTAGAAATACCTTATGTACATGTTTCACACAGGAAGATCATTGGTGGTGCACCACCTCTGATTTCCAGTTCCATTGTAAATAATCATGGGTTTCTTTTTAAAAAACAGTCCAGAACAAGGGTGACGATAGCATTAAGGTTCATAAAACACAGGCTATGACGCTTTGAGAATGGAGTTGTTTAAAGACCATAGAAGTAGGGATAAGCGATATGGACTTAAAGTTTTATCATGATATTTTATAGTACTACCGTGATAATGATAAAAACGATAACTATGTTTTACTGCATATCTATGTAACTGTATAGCTGTGACTGCATGACACAGCAATCATAGCCCCACAAACACAAATACTGCTCTTGAAAAAACATACTCATTTGTAATATGCCTCCTTAGGACACCAGTCACATAAAAAGTGAGATTTGTATCACTAAACTGCATACAGTAATTGCACTGAATCATATTTTCAAATTTATTTATATTTATTGATACTCACTGAACAACCAGTGGAGAAAAGAGTAAAAGTAATTTCAGTTTTGGGGGATTTTAAACATCATTAACTGGTATTTAAATCAAAATTCCTATCGTGATAAATTTATTATGATAAATGATACAATAAATGTTCACTTCTACATAAAAGTCTGCTTTAGATTTATCTTCGTCTTTTGTTAGCCATTAGCTACAGTTACCAGAACCAATTCATTTGCACTCAAGACATCAGCTTCCTCCTGTTAAGATATTTTAAATAAATCTCATTTCAAAAATTCTGAACTATTCCTTTAAATAAGCCCTCCCTCTAATAATCAAAGCTTTTTTTTTTTTTTTTTTTTTTTTTTTTTTTAACACTTTGTTAAAAAACACTCAAAATTGAGTCTCCTTCATACCTTTTAGACTTCTGTTCAGCATCCACTGTTGCTTTTATTTGTACTCCAAAGCTTCTGCCGTGCTTGGTGGTGGTGGCTTTGGAAGCTCGAGTGAGGAATAGGGGCAGGTTGGTATAAAAAGTGCCCTTGAAAGCATGAGGGATTGACTCACAGTGGAGGCAGTGAAAAAAAGGACCCCGCAGCTTTACAGCATTTTGTTGATATCCTTACCGGGGACAAGCCTGAATTGGAGCTGAGGGGGCACGGGCGAGGTATTACCTCAGGATTAAGCAGAAAGAAGTAGGGTTGTTTGTGTTTTGAAGGCTTGTGAGCACGGCTGGGTGATAACAACTCCCCTGTCGATGCCTGCCTGCCTGCCTGGCTGTACACTATTAACTCTGCCCCCCCCCCCCACTTGATTCGCTCCTCCTCATCTTATTCACCTTCATCTCCTTCCCTCCCAACATTTATCCATTTCCCACCCCTCCCTTCTTCCTCTGTCCTCCTTTCATTGTCTCTCACTAACCACTCATCCTGGTGTGACCTATATTTTTTTACTCAGCTGAGAAAATATCATTTCCAACACCTGTGGGAAGAAAAAAAAAAACAGGAAGTTCTTTCTGTTCCTTCTGTCCAATGTTTCAGATGGATTTGCTCTCGTCTGTTTGTATGAAGCTATATAGATGGCTGTTTTTAGGCAACTGGTATCCCTGTTTTTTTAGGGCTGGTTGGGTTGGCTGTGTTGGTCGGGGGTCTATTAACTGAATGGACCTCTGCTTACCCACCTTGCAAGGACACCTACTGTTCAAACGCAGGAGGCGAAATCTCCGAATAATAACAAATGTCATTCATACTGCTATCAGGTTGCACCTGAGCCATATAGATAACCACTATTTTTCCAGCCCGCAGGGAAGGAAATGAAATTACGGATAGGTCCATGAGAGCCTATGGGAAGCCCACACACAAACACACACATCAAGGGCACAATTACTTTCACAGTTCTTGAACCCTCATTTCTGCTCATAAGATCAGACTTCGGCGTCTCAGAGGAATAAACACGACAGCTCAAACTTTACAGACAATTTGGGTGGTAATAGGAGAAACAAACATAAATACCCACCCATGTGTGTGCTTTTTTCTTTCACTAGCTAATGTAACCAGGCTGTAAAAATGTAGCTGGGTAATGAAATATGGATTTTTCACAAAAAAAACATAAACAAAAACACCCCTGCCCATTACTTGTGTATTTGGGTTGGTGACACCACAAGAAGCAGAAGGATCAAGTTGATTAGCTGCCATTAGGAATGTTAAGGTAGATTAGCTATGTTTGACAGATTTTGAAGTATTTAAAGTTGCATTTAAGTTACAACTGGCTCAATCATACATGTTTTAGCCTTTGCATTTGCTTCAGATGGCTCCTCAAGACGTGATGGATACTGCTGTTGATCTTGAAGTTAAACTATGACTCAAACCAAAACAGATTTGTTTATATTCCTGCTTTAATTCTTCAATTTGATTGGTTCCCATACACATTAACTGCTGGTTTATTCACTAAAGATCTTTAATAATGAAATCAGGCCAATCCAGTCTGCTCTGGTCCTCTTTCCAAAGTGCATCTAGAAACTTCCTGAAGAACATATGGTTCAAAAGCTTAGCAGAATTTGATTAAAAACATGCAAATAAATTCAAATGGATGTACTCAAAAGAACTCTGATAAGTTTTCTTATCCTATTTGTGATGTCAGGCTTGTTTGCGAGGGATTTTTAAAAACATCTTGATTAAATAATAATTTACAATTACATATACATCTAAGAAAATTTGAATATTGTGAAAAAAATTCAATGTTTTTTATCATTGCTAAAGAAGCTTGTTGTTCACAGAGTGCTGGATCTAAGCAAATTCATAGAAAGTTTAGTGGAAGGACAAACTGTGGTATTAAAAGGTGCCCCAGCAACTGGAATAACAGCATCCTTGAGGGGACTGTCAAGTAAAATCCGTTCAAGAAATTGGGGGAGCTTCACAAAGAGTGGACTGAGACTGGAGTCAGAGCATCAAGAGCCACCACACATAGACAAACCCCACATATGGGCTACAGATGTCTTACCTGGGCTAATGAGGGGAGGAACTGGACTGTTGTTCAGTAGTCCAGTAAAGTTTGCATTTTATGTGAAAATCAAGATCCCAGAGTCTGGAGGAAGAATGAAGAGGCACAGAATCCACGGTGCTTGAAGTCCAGTGTGCAGTTTGAACAGTCAGTGATGATTTATGGCTCCACGTCATCTGCTGGTGTTGGTCCACTGGGTTTTCTGAAGTCGTTTTATTCTCCAGCAGGACCTGGGTCCTGCCCACACTGCCAAAGGTACCAAAAGCTGGTTGAAAGGTGTTACTGTTCTTGATTGGCCAGCAAACTGACCTGACCTGAAACCCATGAAGACTTCCTAGAGTGTTGTCAAGAGGAAGATGAGAGACACCAGACCCAACAAGGCAGATGACCTGAAGGCAGCTATTAAAGCAACCAAGACTTCCTGAACACCTCAGCTGAACCACAGGCAGATCGCCTCCATGCCACGCTGCACTGATGCAATAATTCATGCAAAAGGAGCCCCAACCAAGTATTGAGTGCACAGAAATGAACATATTTTTTCAGAAGCCTGACATTTCTGTTTAAAATAACGTTTGTTTTACTGATGCTAGCTATATTCCAAATTTCTGAATTTGGAGTTTTCATTATCTGTAAGTCACAATCATCAAAATGCCAACAAATAAAGGTTTGAAATGTTTCACTCTACATGTAATGAATCAATTTAATATATGAGTTTCAATTTCTGAAATGAGTGACAAGCAATACTGAACCTTTTCATGATATTCTAAATGTTTGAGATCTTGTAGATAAACTGAGCATGACACGTTCAAGGCATGACAGACTATATCTGGGATTTTACAGAACTGTCTGGTTACTTGCTTTAAGGTTGATTTCTTCTATGGTTAATTTGGAAATTTCAATAAAATGATACCATGTGTGGAGCTAATTAAGACCAATTATGAGCAGAGAAAGAACATTTCTTATATCTTTAACACCACCTGCTGTAACACCCTTGCTGCTCCATAAAAAGTACATTAGTGATTGGAACAGTCCGGTATAATTGGGTGAGATAAAAGCTTAAGTCAGTGGGTTGTTATGGCACTGAATGGAGCCCAGCAAAGCTGTGCAAACAGCTCAGAAATAACCGCCATTATCATCACCATCATTCCTGGGCTGGCATGCCAAGCACAAGCCGGTGCCTCGGCATCTTAATGGCACCCCAGAGCTGATGCAAGGCATGTTCCTCCGGGAGCCAAGAGCCATCTACAGCACCGGATTATAAACGGGACCCTCCTCCATGCCAGCGCTCTCTGCCTTCTGCTTTTTTAAAAAAAATAAAGACCATTCATTACCACAGAGGGACCCGTGGCCGACAAATCTACCTGCGTTGTGGAGCGCCAAATTGACTCAATTTGCTTCCATGCCACCCAAACAATGCTTTTGCTCCATTTCTCATTGGCATACATGCTGTTTTTCAATTTAAGGAGGGCTGGGATGTGAAGATGACTGATTCAATGCATGGGCACGAAGGAAGTCCACAGAGGGCCTCCACAACAACCAGCTCTGTCATCTGCCAGGAACCTGAAAACTCAAACTGCTACTTAAATTAGTTTGCGCAGCGAAGCTCAGGACTATGAACTCTTTGTACGATTTAAGGCAAAGCAGTGCAGTGGAACAGCAAAGTGACACAAATTCAGCTGCATTGATTATTCTGCTAGAGTAACTGTTCGGCACAGCAGAGGTCCGCTAATTGTAGGTATTATGGTCTAAAAAACATGCAGAAAATAAACATATTTCTGTAAAACTGAACCAGGGAGGTGGATGGGAGAGTTGGGTAATAGAGATAATGACTGCTGTTCTTTTGCTCTGCATGTGTGTGTGAAAGGCAAATGGCTTGACTGTATACAGAAGAAAGCACTACATCATCTGAGTCCATGGGAAAATAGGCCTCTCAATATGGCATTAAGTCATCAAGAGTATTCACTAAGTGGGTTTAGCAAGCTGTAAAAATCTGCCCATATGGCTATGCGCCTGCATAGTGGATAAGAAGATATTTTTAACACTTGAAGCTCCACTGTTGCTGGTGTACTAATGACTAGCTGGTACTCCAACACCGCAAGACAAAGCCAAGTGACTCATGTAGCCAATTACAGACAAGTAGGCTCCACACTTCGTTGGCAGCAAAGTGCATCCTCACTTAAAGGTCGAAACAGGCAAATTGGAGTCTGGGTAATGGTATACGGGAGCTGGAGCAGAGCACCGTGGAATAGATGAAAAGAAACGGACCAGTGATCAGGGTATTCCTCTGTGTTTTAAAGTATTGTTTTGACTTTGTTGGTTGTGAAATTGGCACCAGGGGGACATGCAAGATCAGAACTATAAATTTGTTTATTGTTAATGTCTGCAGATTGTAATTTACACACTAACCAATGTGGTGTTCGAAAGTTGTGTAAAACTCTGGTTCACACAGAGAGATGTATTTCTACCTTTAAGCTATGAGTAATATGAGATATGAGGAGTAATATACCTATCTTAACCAGGTTGGCAACTAATATTTTCCTTCGTGGAAGGTTCTTTTTTCTTGTTTTCTTTCCCGGATAAAGACTCAGAAATAGACAACATTGCTGAATCGTGAAGCAGTTATGTTGTGGTAATTTAATTTTCTCAGTCTGGGTCAACATATTCTTTTAGGAATGAGACATATTTTCCCAGAAGTGGGTCTGATTCATTTATACTGGTTGGTTAAACTTATTTTCTTTGCTACCTTTTATTTTTTAATAACAATAAGCCAGATTTGCTCTAATTCTCTTGAAGGTTAGACATGAATGAATAAAAAATAAATCTTGATGTATAACTGAGAACTGTTAGTCTTGTTGAATCAAAGAGAACTGAGAAAATTGAAACTTTTACTAAACTTGGCAAATGACATATGGGCTCATTTAACAGCAAATTTAACATTGGTTTGACCAATCCAGTAAAATCAAGAACCTTTACGTTCAAAAAAGTCACTCATCCCCAACCTCAAAATCCAACATGGTTGCCATGAGCTTGTAAGATGTTATCAACAACTTAGCTGCACTTCTGTCAGTTTGGATCTCATCCTAGTAGTTTTCAGATTCTGTTGGTTCAACAGCGTAACGACAAAGGTATTCATTCATTGTAGTTGGCATGTACTGCTAATAGTAATTAGCTTGGTAACCAAGTACAACAATGAGCAAATCTCACTGGTTTTCCAACAGGAAGCTGGAACATGGTTAGGTTGGTTCTGACGGTTTCCACTTTAGAACACATCCTAACGAGGTGAAATTTTCGCAGCATGAACACAGTATTAGTTATATCTATTTGGTAAAGATGAATAAAAAGCCCAAAAATGAATTCATATGTTTTTATAGTAGCACACTGGAATTTTTAGAAAAGTCTAATCTTTAATTTGAGAACATATATTAATGTTAAGAAAACAAAATCTTTGGTTGCAGAATAATTAGCACATCTGTTGACAATCATTTAGTCTTCTCTTCTAACATTTTCCAAGGTTAGAGATCTAGATCATAGAGAGTCCTGGGTCCTCCCCTGTGCTCACGTCTCATTCCAGTGGTCTTCTTCGGGATTTATGTCTTTGAAGTGAGATAACCATGGAAGAAGGTCAATTTGTCTGGTGTAAAATCGCTGTGTTGATTTGTCCAGATGTTTCTGGTGAAAAGACCTAATATAAACTATTTTCAATGTGACACTAGAGGTGACCGGATTCTTCTTAAAACCTCCTGCTACTTCAAAAAGTTCATGATTTCATGCACTTTACCAAAGTTTTCTTTACTCTTAGAAGAGGAACAGGCCCACAGCATCACAGATCCTCCACCATGCCTAACAGTGGGAATGAGGTGCTTTTTCACATTTTCATTCTTTGTTTCACACCAAATCAGCCTGGATCATTTGTTTCATCAGGACAAAGCATACTGTTGCAGTTTAATCAGTTGAGTTTAGCTAACTGTAAGGATAAAACATCTTCAGTAAGATGTGCTACTGCAGCAAAAAGATGAACGTATTTGCTTGTTATCCATATTTACCAGTGGGTGCAAATAATAAAGATAAAGCTAACCCAGTTTATTTATGTTAAAACAACATACTCAATAATTCTAAGACAAATCTGTACAACTGTGTGTGAAACTGATTCCTTCAACAAGATCATCTTTCATGTGTTGGAATTAAAATGAGTCACTGAACAAACCTAAACTCAATGTGTTTAATTTAGCATGTATTTGTCTATATTATCAGTCAAACAGATGCCAAGGTTGTCCTTTTTCTGAGCACTTTCACTGACTAGATGTACACTTGTTGTGAAATTGTTTATTACAGAAAATGTCACGCTCACTCCCCGTCTGTCATTTAACAGCCTTTCGTGCCGGGTTGCCATGACAATAATGTTAACAACAGGGAAGAAATCCACTTTAAAGCACATTCATGTGTACACACACACACACACACACACACACACACACACACACACACACATTTGTTATAAGTAAGCTCCATCCACATACTGTATTTAATGGACTAAAACACTTTGCTAATAAAAAACAGAACTAATAAAAATATTAAAATTGAATGTCTTGGTACAGTTAGGGTGGAGACTAAAAGAACATCACCTTCGATGTGACATTTGACCTGTAAGTATACCTGCTTTCTCCTTGCTCTGTGGTGTTTTGTTGTTGCAATGACTCACCGCATGGTCCTTTGTGCTGGATGCGGATGTGCTTCTGCAGAGTGCAACCCATCGCTCGCATCTCGCAGGGGCTTCGGTAGGTTTGGTCATCGGATCCGCACACCGGGTCGGACGTCTGGGGGCAGGCCTCGGTGCACTCGCAGACCGGCTCGTCGTTCTTGACGACGCACACCGCCCCGTGTTCGCATGTCTTCGTCAAGCAGGGGCTCGGCGTGTTGAGATCTGAAGGTCGGAGGGCCAAGAAACAGAGCTCAGAGTTAGAGGGCAGAATACGTAAAAGGCAAAGAGAGGAGGTTGAGGAAAGGTCGGGGGTGTAAGTAGTAGGGAGGCAGGTTAGAGTTTAGCTCCATGGAGTTATTGTGTGTTAATAAGGGATTGGGGAGGACCACAGGAGTAATGGAATATGCAACAGAGCCACAGTTCTGTGACACCTCTGCTTCTTATGTCATTTCCTTTTCTTTTGTGCTACCTTAACACTTCCTGAATCTTTGAAGAGTCCACTGAATCCAGTGGCACAAGGACAGCAGATATAAACATGGCCTACAGCACAATACAGATGAAACAGACCGCTAACAATAGTCGCACAGCAATTTTTTAGAGCGCGTAAATGGCCGGATTAATTGACGCTCCTGCTGAGTGCCTTCAAAGGCAGCCATTTGCATCGCAGTGAGAGCCGCCGCTTTAGCCAAAGCTAGCTGAACTGACACTGAGGAGTAAGAGAAGGAAGGGCGAGAGGGGATGAGAGCGTTTGTACAAACGAGACAGAAAACATGGAGAATGAAAGAGAGAGAGAAAAAAGAAATAGGCATGAAGAAGAAAGCCCAAACTGGTTAATAATTTAAGAAAAAGCCAAGCTCCTAGGTAGAAGCAGATATGAAATGTGAACATCAGAGAGAGGTGCCTGCATCAGTCTCTCCCGCTCATGCACAAACTCCAGCACGACTTCATTAAACCGAACGCTGGATTTGGTGTCTATGATTCCCAGCCGTGGCAGATGGGTGTAGGCTGGGCTGATATAACACAACTTGATCAGGAGAGAGCGGGAAGTTAAAAAACTAAAAAAGAAAGAAAAACAATGCTTTGATTAGATCCACTTCCTGCCTAGATCAATTCTCAAGAGCTTTCTGTGTCCATGAAAATACAACATGGCATTGTGTGCACTGAGGCGGTTTGAGAGAGTGATAATTGGCATTGTGGGTGTGGTTTGAAGATTAAAAAAATTAGCTCTTCAGCTGGAAGAGTCTACAATCAAGATCAGGCATGTGTAAATGACCAAAAGTTGTTTCAATATGGTTTCTTTCCTAAAGCTTATTGGACGAATACTGGATCAATTAGCTGAGAACGGTGTCTACAGGTCTGAAAATAAAGCATGTCTTGAGTTTAATACTTGGCTATGGAAGAATTCTGTATCATGATTTGCCTGGTTCTCCCTAAAATGGACCAATAGTGAGCCAGTACTCGAACTTCACACTGCTAGTCTATAGACAATCAGATCCCCAAACTTGTGGCAAAGTAAGTAGGCAGAGATGGACAAAGACATTGGTTGATGATCCAAATTTAATCTTTTTTAGCTTGATGGGCTCCAACAACTGACCACCACACTTAAAGCCACAACAACCAAAACACTCTTTGGTGTAGCCACTAATACTGAGTCGAGAAGTTTCAAAGATTGCCATTTTCAGAGCAAAACCCTCTGGGTAATTCTTTTAATATTTTAATATCAATCTGTTATGGAATATAGTCTATTACTATCCTATGTGCACCTGCACACCTGCATAAATAAAACTAACGAAAATAATCATCGATGCAAACCACTATGTTGTTCTTTATTCACAGCTCATCACAGTTCTTCTCTTATCAAAGTAAGAAAAGAAAAAAAAAATAGCATTTTTAAATGATCTTATACTATCTTATAAATAAGAGATATCAGATTCGACTAAAATTGACAAAGCCAGAGATTGGTAATTGGCCACAAAATTCTGATTGGTGCATCTCTATAAACAAGTAGATGCTTTTATTAACATAGCAAGTTTATTGTTACTTCAGTATCAGTGTATGCATAATCTGCTTGGACTGCAATGAATGTGAACTAACTATTTAGGTACACTGCATTCAGTCTCTCTATGTAGGTAATAATTTTGGTGACCCTTGTTTATTGCAGCATAAACATCTTTTAGAAGGTAAAGAGGTGGTGAAGTCATTAAAGGGGGGCATTATGTAAAATCACCTTTTCTGAGCTTTATACCATGTTATAATGTTATTCCCTCATCAAAAATATACCTGGAGTGTTGCTTTGATTCTTTCATGCATGTTCGAGAAATCCTTGACTCTCCCCTGGCAGCCATTCAGGGGTGCCTATATGCTTGCTCTCACAAAGCACCGCCTACTTACCCAAAGCTCCTCCTTGAAGCTGTAGTCCCCAGTAAGCTTCCCACTCACAGAGTGCCCCTCCCCCGTGCCAGCCCCACTCGACTCCACCAGACTCGTGGCAGCAGCAATTAGCAAACACCTGGTGAAACTGCACGTCTGCTGAGCTTATCTTAACTGCTTCTTGATCTAATTCTCCTAAGAACAGTTGTAAACAGGATAATGGAGAAGCATTGTTGTGATGACGTGCTGAAGGCGGAGTGAAAAAGTAGGAGTTTCTTAAAGAGACAGAGGCCAATTTCAAGGCGTCAAATTGGGAAGTCAAATTTCTTTTAAGTTGTTTGATATATACAGCATTTTTACAACAACTGAAAGTAACAGTTACTTGACTGTGCTATAAAATGACACTGTGCCTGGAAAATACATACATACAAATAAATACTGCCCCTTTAAGAAGTTGTTTCAATCATAAAATAACAGATGTTGGTTGGAGAAAACTTCTCTAAAACTTAGTTGTTGAGATGAACCCCAAGCAGACAAACATTAAGATTGCTTTGCTATTCATTCATTGGAAGTCACTTCGCTACAACATTCACCAACATTGTTGCTAATCTCTTGCAGCCCTACCTTAAACATGAACTAAAGACTCTTTGCTGTATTTTGCTGTCAGCATTAAACCTGAACCTTAGCGGCAATCACGCTCAGAGGAGAAGAAGGCTTGTTTGATGACAAGCCTTCTTTTATGAATTAAGCAATAGAGTATTTATCCTCCAAACACTGGACGTTCATGGACATCTCATTAAAGAGACCTTTATGTAGAAACATTTTTGTGTTATTTAGATGTTTTTAGTCTTTTTCTAAGTTCTTTCAACATCAGTTTGCTTCTGGAGATGGGTAGTATCTGTCTTTCATAAATGTTCTATAGATTAGAAGGGCTTTTTGTCCTACTTGACTTTAAATGAAGAGAATTACTAATATAAACTGCTGAAAAACATCTAAACTGTAAATGCTATTTGGTTGGAAGTTAAATCTCCATCTTTGTCAGGCTCCTTCTGCTGGTTAAATGGTGAAGGTCTGTTTTGCTCCAAAGCCACCTACTAGGAGACATCAGACTACAATGTATATCTACTTTAACTGCCTTGATTTGTAAAGCACATTGAATTATAGTGTTTGAATGATTCTCTACCTTCCTGTGAAGATGATTTTGTGCTTCATTTTATATTAATATATCTGTCAAAGTAAGTGACACAGCTGTAACATACAGACCTGCCTTCATTTTCTGGAAAAATGTTGAGGCCCCAGCTTGACATATATTTGCTACTGATTAGAAGAGCTGCTGAAAATTCACAGTTAAAACATTTTTAAAAAGCCTGTTCTCTCTCAACTCTAACTTTGGTTTGAGATTTAGGTCGACGGATGACGGCGCTGTCATGGAAACTGGCCGCTGTAATGGCGCCACCCATGGTTCCGTCATTATTGTGACCATTATAGCATTAGATGGCATCAGAGGGGGGGCTGACATCACATTCTCAGAGCCTCATGATTCATTTATCTGCTTTTAGATATTCAGTGGAGCCGCGGCTCATGGCGAAGGGGGAAATTATCAACTGATAACACAGACAATTAGCGAGTTTCACTCTGATTAAGGCAACAGCAGGTGATGAGACCTGAGGGAGAACCAACGTGGTTTGAGATAATAATCGATATCAGCTGAACATCTCAGGACGAATCATTCGAAACCATTCATCCAGATCACGAGTGAGATCGAGCAGAGGTACAGATATTAAAATAACCAAAAGGTGGAGGGATATTGAAGATTTTTCCTGGTAGCAACCGAGCTACATCTGGAGGAAGGACTCTCCAGGTTCCTGAAGTGAGTGGTTCAGATTAGTAGGTCAAAAACTGCCATTGATTTTGGTGTGTTGACGCCAAGCTGCTGTTTCACCAGAGCTCGGAGGTGCCACGTAAATATGAAAGCAGCTCAGCTCAGCTTAATTTTGTTCCACTTCCGAGACAATTGATTCCTCCTGATCCCATTTCAACGATTTCATAGGCTTGTGTGTGTGTGTTTGTGTATAACAGACTCAAGATGTGATCCGAGCTTAACCGTGCAACCTTGGCCTTCATAAAAAAAAGTTTGCCGGTCCACCTCCCAAGGACGGGCTCATCATAAAACACAACTGCAGCCTCCGATAACGCCTTTGTCTCCTACTCCTCTTTGTTTCTCACTCTGGAATGTGACGAAAGGCAGACTTTTTTTTTTTTTTTTTTTTTTTTTTTAAATCACCCTGAACCTCTGGGGACAAAAAAAAATAAAAAAAAATCTAACTGCAACTGGAGACAAAGAAAACAAAAATGAGGGGAGAAAAAGCTAAAAAATAAAAAATGAAGAGGGAGGAGAAAAATCTCTCCAAGTGTAAAAATCTTGTGACACAGTTGAAACCTGAAGCTGTCTTTTTGTTCTCTGTTGGATGCAGCCAAAGTCTTTGAAATAGCAGGCTGCGACAACTAAAGCTTGTGGGCTGCTGCTCACAAGCTCTCCTCCTTCTTCCCTTGGTTCTCTCCCAAACACTTCATGCTTTTTTTTTTCTTTCAGCAGAGGAAGTCCAGACCCCCCCCCACCCTCACCCCAACAAAGCAGCTAAGTTTAAAGCAAGCTATTTATATGTGAAAATTAGCCTGACAGTTGAATGGGAACATCTGTATCTGCCAAGGATGTAACACAGATGTACAGTAGCGAGCAGGCAGTGGAGGAAGTCTGCAGGGAAAAAAAGGGAACAGGAATACATTTTTTTTTTTTTTTTCTAATGAAGGATTTGGCTCAGCGCTGAATTCTGCTAGAGAGGATTTCTACATTCAGAGCATCACCTCAGTCCTTATCCTCTCCTGCAAGTTGGGGTGTAACTTTCTGTTTTAATTAGGCTGGTGTTTTAATGGCGCGGCCTCACTTCTAGACTCGGAGGGGATTACTTCAGGTCGGGCCCTGGTGTCACTCCTCCAGACGAGAGGCGTTGAATTCTGATTGAACTTTTGGATTCGCTTACCGCCACTTTGAAGTGTTACCTGAAAACTAAAGAGGTGCCTCGATGTAATTTCTAAAGCTAAGCAACTCCCTGGTAGATTGGCGTGAAGACGCAAACGCCACCCCCACCCCCCATCCGCCCTCCTGGGCAGGAGCCTGCCAGCAGCCAGGCGTACCCAGTTAACCCCACCGTAACATGTTGGGGAAAGCGCCGGGAGATTATTTTGGCGAGAGCTTCCTCCCATCTCCACTCAGCTCATGCATATGTTAATTGAACTTTTTCCCCCCTCAGGTCTGTGTGCAATTCCAAATAGTTCCCTGTATTATGCAGGGCAGTGAGTCGGTGTAATCCAGGTGATGTTTTGCAGCAGCCAGCTGGCAGGGAAACGTCACCCACAATCGCGGCACGGGACTCCGATGTGGGCGCAGCAAACCCCGCCTCCTGTTGTCTTCACGTGCGCCGCTTTGATCCAACTCCCTTTGCCTCTCCCGTATTAAAACATTTATGTATCATATTAGCGGAGGGAAAAAGAGGTGCAGAGAAAAAAAGAGCGTATTTGCATACAGTAAAAAGGCGTACCCGCAGGCTGTGTCTGCCTACTGCTGAACACTTATCACAAGCAGGAGGTAAGTCGAAGGCTCTTTGTGCTTCTACAGCTGAAAACGTGCAACTCTTCAAAATGGAGACAAGCGAAAAACAGCACGCAGGGGTGGTGAGATGAGCTGGGAATTTCGGCATCTCGACATGTGTCTATCAGAGCTGGGAAAAAATCTGTTTGTCAAATCCAAACAGCCGATTTTATCAACAGCGGGTTTTGAAAAGGACTCTGAAGATCCCTTAAAATGATACACACAAAAGAAACATTAAAAAAGCATTTGCTGGTGCTCCTGCCAATTCTGAAGCTGCAGCATGAAAAAGCGGCTAAAAAGAAAGAAAAAGCGAGGGGGGAAAAAAAAAATACAGTGACTCACAAAAGGCTTAATGCACAAGTTTTTCTCGTCTTTTTCATGTTACAACCACAAACTTCAATGTGCTTTGGTGAAACTTTAGGTGACACACCAACACACTGTGATGAGGAAAAAAAGTGGAAGGAAATATGCTCCAAATACAATCTAAAAAATGTTCCATGCAAGTTGTGGACAGATTTAAAGCAGTGTCTGGTTTTAAAACAGTCTTTTAACCTTTGAACATCTCACAAACCACTGTTTAATCCATCACCTGAATATGGAAAGAAAATGGTAACTCTGGAGGATCTGCAGAGATTTAAAGCTCAGGTGGGAGGGTCTGATGGAATGACATCTGTCAATCACGAAGAAAACCACTGGTAAAAGACGACCTGGTCAGAGATGATTGGAAGAAGGATGGAGCTAAATCTGGAGATCACAAGAGGCCATAAATGACCTGAGACTGGAATGGTGGTTCATAAACATACAGACAGAGATACTTAAAAGTTCAAAACCTGAGTACAATTCAGTATCTGTGGCAAGAATTTTGATATTAACAAAAACATTGTGTCTAATTTGACTGATCTGAAGCTATTTTGTGAGGAAGAATTATCAAAAATGTATCTAGCTCTGCATATCTCGTCGATATGCAGAGACTTATTAACTTTAATTGCAGTGAAAGGTGGTTCTACAAACCATTAACTAAGAGAGGACTGAACTCAAATGCATGGCAGACTTATTACAGGTTTATTTGTAAAAGGTGAAATAAAATAATTTTTCTTTCACTTTACAAGATACATTACTACGCAGGGGTCTAGCTATTAACATCTCCATAAAATACAGTGAGGTTTGTGGTTGCAACATAAAAAAATGTGAAAAAGGACAAGAAACATGAATATATTTGCAATTCACTGCAGAATTCAGAATTGCAATGTGTGGTTTCACAGTCCAATCGCATGCAACCAAACTCCGAAGACACAAGTTGCTTCTGAGACCCTCCTGTCCTAAATTTCTCGGAAGTCTCTGGACAACGACAGCCTGCAGGCCGCCGTAAGTGGACCGACAGTCCCTAGCTGCTGTCGAGCCATCTCCCACAGCACTTCCTCTAATTAACTTGATTAGCAATAATGACGCTTGTGATCTCAAGTTGGCTTCCGCGTTCAAGCTCCACGAGTATTTGCGAGTCCAATCACAAGCGTGTAGGGGGAGATGCTCATTAAATAAACATGCAAATGATCAAATATTCTGCACAGACTCTCAACACCTAAGGTGACTGATTTTTTTTTTTTTTTTCCCCCTGCTTTGCGAGCTCTTTGTCAATGACAATGTGTCTACTGCCGAGTGATTTTTCCGTTAACCTCCACAGGCGACAGGCGACACATTTCAAGGGAAGGCTTGTATTTGCCTGAGTTTCTCTATATTGCAGCCGTAAACTCACACTCTAAGCTGCATGGGACAAAAGAGCGATGAAAATGTATTTGCATCAAAGAAACCCACTCCTTTTATATGTTCATTCCTTCTCTTGTCTATCAGTGTGCTCATCAGACACTCTGTTTCCTTCACTTCAGTCTCAGAAATCTCAGCTGCCACCTTTTTCTTGCTAACACTGGAAGATAGAGACCCCTCTCTGCTCCTTATTTTATTATTATCCAATTTAAGATTTGTGCACCAACAAGCTTCACGGAGCCATGGTGAGCCACTTCACATCTCCATGCTGATTCAAAGCACAACTGAATAAGCACTAAAATAACTCGACTTAAAAAAAAAAAAACTTCAGAGAAGGGAAGTAAGCTAAGGTAGGAAAAAGAAAGAAAAGATTTTATGAAGTATCAATTTAATTTTAACAGCAAATTGACTTTACACACAGGATGCCACGCTGCTATCAAACAGATTACAAAACTTTTTAAACAGAGTCTTTTTAAAAACCTACTAAAGAAGAATTTGTGTCAATTTGTCATGAATTCTAAAAACATCCCTCCTGGTTTTTTTTCACATTATAAGCCATCAGTTTCAAATCAGATGGTTTGGTTTAATTTCAGTGTTTCAGGGTAAAGGGAATACAAATGCAAGCTTTATTTTTTTTTTTTTTAAAGGCTCAACAACCTGGTAAAGCAGGCTTGTTTCGCTCTGAGGACTACTGTGGAGCCACTGGAGATGATGGCGCAAAGCAGGATTCTTCATGAAAATAACGGACAACCCTGAGTATCCTTGTTATGAGACTGTCATACACCTTCAGTCAGAGGGTTCTTCAGATTCACTGTAATAGAGACCGCTACAGGAGATCCTTCCTGCCCACAGCCATCAGCATCTACAACAACTCTTTGAAGAAAACTGTGTAATATGAGTTATAATATTTAAGTTTCATCTGGGATTAACAAAGTTTTTTTGAACTGAATGAATTTATAAACTGATTGCAAAAACTGATGCTTTTTTTTTTTTGTTTGTTTGTTTTTTTTTGCAATGCTCTACCTTTGCAACGTACTGTATGTATGTGTTTATTGGGGAGCAACAACATGTTGAGGGGGCCATGAATAATAACTAACCAGACGCAGGAAAATGACTAAATAAAACATGGACGCAGTGGTGTCATCTCCTATTCTTTTCTTATGACGACAAACGGGACTCTCACAAGCTCATCAACCAAAGTTGCAGACCTGTACAACCCTCCTCGCAGCCCTCTGTGACTCACATCCTGCAGTGTCCTTCATGAGCTTGCCTTCTCTCAGCCTGGACATGAGCTAATCAGCTAAATGCCATGTGGTGTTTACATCTCTAAATTGAATAGCCTTAGGTATCAATCAAATTGTTTTCCGGAGGAGGACAGCAGTCACGTGGTTTTCTTTCTTGCATCACACCCTTGCATCATAGGGTGTGAGTACAGACAGGAGAAGGATGACATTAGATGCTGTCACCCACGTGAAAAGAGATTTACGGCTCTGTCAAACGATGAGAATTTCATCCGTTTGACAGGTGGCAGAGTGATCGATCAATCCCGTCACATGCACCACTCAAGCCAATGAGACGAGAGAACAAAATGAAAAAGATCATTATTTATCTGATAATGATAACTTAATATGTGGGATTCTTTTTCAGCAAGTTTTTTTTTTTAAACTCTTGACACACTGAGTGTTTTAAGGGACCAATACCCACTATCTGAATCTGTATGTGTATTGTCTTTTTAGGACTTCTCCTTGGAACCAGCCAACCACAGATAAGCCAGGAAATTCTAGTTTGGAGTTAATGCACAAAATGTTTTAAGTTCTGAGATGAGATGTGTCATCATTTGGAAATGGGTGTGGTTCTGGTTTTATGTTACACTATGGTTTCTCCAAACCAGGAGACAAGAGACAGTATAGTTATTTCTTTCTTAAAATGGTATACAGTGTATAATGGTAGACAGAAATTTCTTGAAAATATTTCCTCAATAAAGAAATAAAAAAATCAGTTGGCTGCTTGGCAAATGTTCCAACAGAGGAAAGCACAGATGTTTATACTGCAGCTAAGCTAGTTCTTTTTTTTATTACTTGTGGCAACAAGCTACAGGAGTTCCCATGACTACTGGTAACGTAAACGGCCTACTTCCAGCTAACAACCAGGCAGCTAACATGGCTAATTAACTAGCTAACACAAATTTGTTACTAAAGGCTAGCAACAAAGACAACATGGCTAATGACCAGACATTAGTTTTTCAATCTCAACATTACTTTACATGGAGAACAACAACATAGAAATTCCACTTTAGCACTAAAATATAATTTGCCTTGCATTAACTCTATATGCTTATTTTGTTCCCCAATAGTAGCAAACATCTGTTTACTGAAATGACCTACTTATTTAAAACTATAATGTTGTGTTTTAGCTAAGCACTTTTATGCTAATTCTATTATGTGTATTTATATTATATTGAATTAAGTAGCTGTATACATTTGGCTCTAAAAGTTAATATTTTTGCAATACATAGTATTATTGTGGCCAAGCTAATAATTACATAAGTATTAGTTTGCTTTAAAATAAAGATTGTGATAAGTATCTTCAAATGTTTGTTTTAAAATGATCATGCTGTAAAAAGCATGGCATTGTTGATGACAGTTAAAATTTGTCCTAATGCACTATTTTGATTACTCATTGTTTGTATAATAATAAAAAAGCTTTATTTAAAAAAAGGACAATGTAGAGCTCCCACATAAATGTCACCATTTGATCCGTTGTACCAGCTTACAGCCTAAGCTCTTTCACATCTGTAGTCACTTGACAGGTGTCAAGAACAATCAGACATCCTTATGATCATTTATGGAATTGTCTTTCTACTGGCTTATGTAAAGATTCAGAAGGAAGTGCTTTGAGCCTCACTCCCAGACTGTTATTGTTCACATTGTGTTTCCACTCCCTGTAAAGTTTTCAATAATTACACAAAGGCATACTGTTGGCTCTTGATCCTTTTGCCAAGGTTCTTGGTAAATTCAAACATTTTCTCCTCTTCATCAGGGCTATCATTTCATACCGACCCATGTCTTGCATGCGCGGAGATGACATTTCCTTTTTTTTCTGTGGCATTCTTGATACATGACACACAACAATGTCACAGACCGACACGTGCTCGAATTATAGCATGAATGGAGAACGGAAATCATGAATTGTACTATCAAACAGGGGTCATTGTGTAGTTATCTTTTATCGCTTCATTATGAGAGCACAAGCTCAGCACAGGAAAACTGAGGAACGTGTTTCCCAGTGAATAAAGTGGTGAATTTTCTATCACATCATCCGAGTTAAGTATTGATGGAGTTCTAACAAGCCACTTTTTTTTTTTTTGGAAAGACAAGCAAGAAGGAAGAAGAAAGAAAGTTTTCAAATGTTCATCATCAAAAAACACTCACCTCTACTTTGCATGAATATCATCTGTCTGAATATACCAACAGCCTCAGTGGGCACCAACGTTTGCCTCTTTTGATGTTTAATTAAAACCATATCAGGAAGAGAGGGGGAGCTTTGTCGTATGCTGCAGAGTGTTTTGAAAAATATGCTAATGTCAATAAAAATGCATTAAAGAAACATACTAGCAGTCGCTGACGGCTGTGATGCGCTGTGAAAGGCAGGAAGGATGAACAGAGAGGAAGAAAGTCGCCAAACAAATGAGGGGAGTGGGGAGGGGAAGGATGGAACTGAAACACCATTTGGCTGAAATAATGAAACAGGGGACGAC
This sequence comes from Anableps anableps, assembly GCA_014839685.1. Classification (NCBI taxonomy): domain Eukaryota; kingdom Metazoa; phylum Chordata; class Actinopteri; order Cyprinodontiformes; family Anablepidae; genus Anableps; species Anableps anableps. The sequence continues at coordinate 9,094,120 of CM026071.1, forward strand.
ATATGTGCCTGCACTGCCATTTCCGCTTTTTAATTTATTCACAGTTCAGGCAGCCAAATAATGCAAACGAGTAGTGCTTCTTCGTGGCTCTGACGACTGGAGATAACTTTGTTTTTCAGCTACGCCCAATCTGCCTGGAGGATGGATGAATCTTCTCCGTTTAACTGGCCCCACCGTCACAACAATAACCAAACACTCCAATTCTTAGTGACAAGCATGTCTGCTGGGTTGAATTTCCTGTTTGAGGTAATGTGACACCACAAAGCATGAGCAGATTACAGTAGTTTTATCATAAAGCCAAGCTATTAGTATTAGGATGGGGGGGGAGGGTACAAGACTGCTTCCAGAGGAGAAGCATCTAGAATTCTAGAGGAGATTACCTCAAGATGAGGCCCTCAGATAAGCTCTAAAAATGATTGGGGAGGCACCGAGACAAAAAAACCCCCTAAAAAATAAATATATTTAAATGCCTTTTTTTATGACTTTATTAAAGCATAGCTTTCAGTGATTTGACTATTCCAGCTGCAAATTGGGTCCCATCATGAAAAGCGTGTGAAGCTTAGAGTTACCTCAGTAGGCTCACAATCAAACAAATTCATAGCACTGTGACAAAGCATTGGCTCCCTGACAGATTTGCTCAGTTTTTTGTTTTTTTTTTTTTTTTTTTTTTTTTTGGTCAGGCTTAAATATTTCAGAACATCATACAAATGTTATTATTGGTCAAAGATAACCTGGGTAAAAATAAAATGCAGTTAATCAAATAATGATTTCAGTTATAAACAGAGAAAAAGCAACCCTGAGCCAGTCACATACAATTCCTGCCAGACTTGCAGAAACAAGTAACAAGTTTACTATGACCTACCTGACAACACGAAGTAGGCTAAAAGATCTCAAAATGCATTACATCATAGCCTGTTTAAAAGAAATTCAAGAATAGAGATTATCTAACATCACAAAAGATACAATCCCAACCTGGAAAGCTGTGACACTCCCCACAGCTAAAGGAACCATTTGTGTCTACAAATGGTTGAACAGATGCTAAAATCTTCCAAAGATGTTATGTAGAGGTGGCAAACGAGAATGCAAATGCTCGCTCAGTTTGCTCTGGGCTTCTTGTGGAGGGTTTTCATCCCAGCCTCCCTATCTGGGAGACAAGCCAGTGAGGCAAGGTTCAAATGTAACAGCAGACCATCCAGAGCTGTTGGAGCGAAGGTGTGAATTTTAAAGCTGGAGTTTCTGCTTCAAACTCTTTTCTGCTGACCTGTGGGTTGCTCTCAACTTGGCCATATTCTGGATACACTCAAATACTCGAGGTGCTGATTCCAACTTTGAGATGGGGAATAATAAAACTCACTCACCCTTCTCACAGTGCTGGAAAAAACCCTGTTTTTTCCAAAGTATGCTTTTCCAGTAAAGTCCTTTCTCCTGAGTGCACTAAGGAGACACTTCCATACGGCCTCTTTCTTTTTTGTTAGTTGTAAAAGTGCAACTTCATCAGAAAAACTGTCATCTTATGACAAAATTATAGGAAGGTTCTTCACATCTCATTTGGATAGTTTACGATGAACTCATGAGGTTGTATGCACCGTACCCTGCGCCTGCTGCACCAAAGGGGAAATGACTTGGACTAGAGCCACACCATATGTAGCCTGTATAAAACTTAAAGGAAATATCCTGAAACATGACAAACACGAGAAACGCTATTACATGTTGATCTAACTTTCAGAAGGAAACTGGAAAATGATCGAGCTAGCGAAGTCAAATCTTCCCCCTCAACTCTGAGAAAGCGAAGGTAATTACAAAGTTCATGGCCATTTTTACTGTGGAGGATCTGCCACCCTAAACCATAATCCAAAAAAATCCAAACTAATTATTTATTATTTGCTGCCAAGGTTACAATAATGGAGGAATAAACAAAAATAGCATATATATTGAAACACTTTCCCACAATGGGATACTCTCAAATCTGACGGTTCAGCAAATGTCACATCTTCATCTAAAAATAGAATGAAATACTTCTTTCTGGGGCACATAATAATGACCATATGAACAATGAAAAAAAATCTAAACAAGCAGCACAAGAATTCAAATCTGGTAAAATAAGTCATAAATGGTGGACTGTAACTACACCGACCTATTATACACTATAAAGCTAAAAGTATTCACTCGTATACCTTCAAACAGATATGAACTTAAGTGACATCGCATGTTGGCCAACAAGGTTAATAGGAATTTTTGACTTTTTTTTTTTTTTTTTTTTTTAACCATTCTTTCGGAAGCACATGTGTGAGATCAGACACTGGTGTTGGACGAGCAGGCCTGGCTCGCAGTCTCTGTTCTAATTCATCCTAGAGGTGTTTTATCAGGTTGAGGTCAGGACTATGTGCAGGCCAGTCAGGCTCATCACACCACACTCTTCACTCTTCCATGTCTTTATGGACCTTTCTCTGCGCACTGTTCTTGGGCTAATCTGAAGGCCATATAAAGTTTGGATCTCTGAGCCAGCTTTCAATTCAAAAACCATTTTTGCTGATAAGTTATTGAATAAATAGAGATATGAGCTCAACAACAAATACATTTATTGACTTTAATCTGTTATTAGATCATTCAACCATCAGATTGATGCAAAGTCTTTCTGGGGCTTATTATGCCTGTTCAGCTTTCAAGGGATCAGGAGCCCCTGATCATTTGTGTAACTTTTTTGAAAAAATACTTCTTTAGAAATGTGAACTGCAGATGATATTAGTGTTGAGGATGTAGATGCTTTTGCAACATGTTTTGCATTGATATGGTATTTTAGGATTGAACCGTTTCAGTGATAGGCCAACTCCTTTTTGCGGAACTTGCACACAACAAGTCTTTTCCAGCGTCCCATCAGAATCATTTTTTTTTAAAGCAAAAATTAACCCCCAGTGGGCTAAGAGAAGACCCTTTGTCGTCCATCGCTGTTGTTTACGGATGCTGCTTGTGCCTCTGACTTATGGAAGGACCAGAAACACATGAATACAAAGGTCCCAGCTCGGAACTTTTATATGTTTAAAAAAAGGCTATTAATTGCGTTAAAATTTTTAATGCATCAGAATCTATGCAGTTAATAATCAAAATCTACGGTTTAAAGTTTTGACTAATTGGACAGATGGCATCCTATCCTAGGACCATGTTGGAATTGTCTGAGCTCCTGAAATATACCCTTTTTTTTTGTTTTTAGAAGCAGTCTGCTTCCCTTGGTGCTGGAGTTTATACACCTGTGGAAGTGATGGAACACTTGAAGTCAGTGAGTTGGAGGGGTGAGTGAATACTTTTGGCAAAAGGTCTCAGACAAACACATTACATTTGTTCAGAGAATATCTCCTATACACCTATGTTTTTACAGAAATGGACCATGTTATACCCATAGTAGTCAATTGTATGCCCTCTGAGCTAACATAAGAAATTAAAGATCTCAATTAAATTATTAAGTCTTAGCTATTTTCATCTCTGGCTGCTTTTTATTTCTTCTACAGGCACTACGGGTCCAGAACACTAAGGTAGAAAACTAAGAACTCTGCAACTCTCGGCAGTTGGTAGCATTTATCACAGTCCTGGTGATGGGGAGAAGGACACTGTATGGTAACAGCAAGGTGAGAAGCTGATGTGCACTACAGCATGCAGGAATGAGAGAGTCAGAGGTGAGCAGCGGCTGGGTGGGCAGCAGCAGAAAAAAGCTCTTCTTCTTTGTTAGACAGGAAATAAGAGACACAGAGAGAGCAGGAAGAGAGAAGGCTTCTCCAACCTCGCGGGTCACGTCTTTGCAGGAGGGTAAACAGAGGGAAAAGACATTAATGACACAAACGGACACATGGAGGCAGATGGAGTGAGAGGAAAAAAGGAAACAGTACAAGACCCCCTGCTGTTAGGTCGCCACGGAGCGAGGGGTAGGCTTCACCCCTCAGAGTCCGCCTGATGAGGTCGCCCGCTGGGTGACCCCGCGGTCCACCTGCAGCCCAGACAGCCGAGAGGACGGCCACACGGACACAGACAGAAAGACAAGACTGACGCACTGAAACAAGAAAGAATACTTTTATACAAGACACAAAGACAGAAACAAGGAGACCAAGGCCTCTGGAGTGAAGGAGTCAGAGATGGACGAGGAGCGGATGAATGAAACATGAAGATGGCGTTTCGTTTGCTTGTGTTTGAACAGGAGGAATGAAGCGTGACAGAATGAGGAGATGGATGAGAGAGGTGAAGGCACTTTTTTCCCCCCTACGGATTGCATATATATGCTAGTTTACAGTAAGAACCCCTCCACTGTTTGGAGATTGTCAGCTAAGCAGCTCGAGGACATTCAGACGCACACACAGTTTGCCTGGAAGATTCAGACAGACAACATGTTGTGAAAACACAACCAGAGAAACAGGTAGTCGTCTTCCCCGTCCCTGAGCTCCACTCACCACAGGGCCCGGGGTGCTTCATGGGAATGAGACTCTTGCTCAGGCACTCCGCCTTGCGCCGAGAGCAGTCGTTGGGGAAGGTGCGTCCATCCTTGCCGCACAGGGGCTTGTAGGTGTCGTCGCACTCGATGGGATCACAGGAGCAGCGGGCGCCGAGCTGCTCCACCAGACACACGGCGTTGAACAGACAATCTTCTTTGCACACCTCTGCAAGGAAAAACACACACACACACAAAAACAATTAAATTAACCGAGTAACGGGGGAAATTGAGTTCTTCTGGGATAACCTTGCCTTAATCCTTTCTCATTTTCAACCCGATCAAACCATTCAGTGACCACTTGTGCCCTGGAAGCATTTTGCATTCACTCGTTTATTCAGGATGTTTTCTTTAAAGATTTGTCATACATCTGTACAGACGCTGATAAGGCCGTTTCTGGTAGCAGCGTGACGGACTAATCACTGCGAAGGAAAGGACAACAGCTGTAAAAAAAATTTAAAAAATAAAACAATATTCAGAGCTGGGGAAGTGTTGAAGCGTTGCCAGCATTGTGAGCGTGCCGGCCGAACCGCTGGGAAATAAATCAGTTTTTATCCAAACAGTAATAACATGTCAGGATAGACTGATGTCACCAGTGGGGTGTGGAAAAGCTTCTCTTTCAGGAGCAGAGGTTAAACCTTCCACAGAAATACAATAAAGAACATAACAGAAAGGAATATCTTTGTTACCATACAATACAAAATAAAACACTAAGACGATTCTGGGGGTCTGGTTAAAGAAATGTATAAATAACTACAGCAGAAAGATCTTATTGTACATAATAAAGCAAGTGTCAATATAACTGGGGTTTCTACATAATGTCATAACAAAATTCCATCATATAACAGACTCAGTCGTAAATAGACTCGCAGAAAGGTAAAAAGCTCAAGACACTTTGAGAAAAGTTTGGAAAACTAAATATTTTTCACGTTGTATTTCCTTTTTTCTTACTAACCCAGTTTTGTAAAACACTTCTCTAGACTTCATAGGTACCCGAATTATTTAAATGAACCCCCAAACCATTAGACTCGAAGTTCTTCTGTAGCTTTGAAGATAAAGTTCCCAAAAAACTTTGACTCAAAAACCCAACCACTGATCATAAAATAAATTTTAGGGTTTAAATTAACATCTGACCATTATGTTCACAACAGTTGGGCTCACTTTAGCAGGAATCTACAGAAGGAATTAGGAAAAGCGAAAGGAATACTGGTAATGTGACACGGCACATTTGCTACTGAAGTGAGAAAATCCAATTTGAAGGTGGCCTCTGTTCTGGAGGCACTCGCTAGACTTCGACATTTATTTCACTCCTGATCAGTGGATTAAATTTGTACAGCCATTCAATTCCTTCTCCTCTTTTCTTTAAAAGCCTGTCATGCCACATTTAATTACGTCGCTGCTCTATCTGAGTGAGAGGGCTATGCGGATGTGCAATGTCACGGTTACAAGGCGAAATGGCCATTTTCATTAGTTACCAATTTGTAATTTGCTTTGGGATATGATTTCATGGATCTCTGTTTCAAATTGAATTATTCTTTTATTTGAAAAACGGGGCAGCACAAACGCGAAGGAGAGGGGGGGATAACTCATCCACTTGCTCACATGCATGAACCTTTGTCACGCAAATAAACACAAGCTTGCAAATCTACTTTGGCTGAGATTTATGCACCCTGCAGCCTTCACAGCTGTCCATCAGCCTGTCAAGCAGAGCAGGAAGCAGAACCACAGTGTCAAAAAACTGTATATCAGCCTTCAGTGCTGCCTGTACCAAAGGACGCCCCCTCTGTTTAGATCCATTCTTGTCTCTGGCGCTATCATAAGGTCTTAGTGCATTAGTGTTGCCACGCATTATGGCTGTAAACCTGCACAGCTGTTTCCCTAGCGAGGCCGCGCCGACAACACAACGGCAAAATTGGACTTCCACCGATGGCTATCAGGCGTACAGTAAAAGCTGACAGCTCTTTGTTGACTGAGGCTTAAACCCCGTGTTCTAATAGCAAAGATAACAGTCCTGGAGGCTTTTATCAGGCGGGACTGGAGGCCTGTGATATAGCTTAGATACAAGCGGAGACCCGGTGACCTGAGGGTAATTTACCTCAAAATCATGGAAAGGAACACAGTTACTTCTTGTCATAAAGTTTCCAACCTTTAGTTTAACTTTTGGAAAGCCAGATTTACTGTGCCTAACAAGGTATTTGCACCCATTGAACTAAACACCACACTTAAAAGTGTTTTAACAGGATTTTATCTGACAGACCATCACAAGAGATGCACATATGTATGAGTTGAATGCAAACTTTTATGTTACAAGTTAATATCTGAATACAAGGAGATACATTTCTACTCAGACCCCTTTACTCCGATAGCCCTACATAAAATCACATGCAACCAACTGCTTTCAGAAGAACTAGTTAAAACTTCTACTGTTTGTGATTTAATATAAATGCAGTTGTTTAGGCCTTGGACATTTGTTAGAGAACATTAGTGCAGCAACAGCATCAAAAAGACTAAGGAACACAGCAGAGAGAACTCTGTGGAGAACTTTAAAGCAGTGTTAGGATATAAAACAACATCTGATTGAGAGCTGTTCAACCTATATTTTAAAAATGGAGAGACTGCCAAATGTAAATCCACAAAGACATGTCCATCCATCTTAGCTGTGGATGCTTTTCTTAAGAAGACAGGGGAAGCTTTTCAGAGTTGATGGGAAGATAGGTCGAGCTAAATACAGGCCAATCCTGGAAGAAAACTTGTAAAAGGCTGCAACAGACTAGAGACTGGGACAGAGGTTCACCTTCCAGCAGGACAACAACTCTAAAGATACACTGGAGCTACTATGGAATGGTTTAGATCACAGCATTTTCATGCGTTACAATGGCCTAGTTAAAGTTCAGATCTAAATCAAATTAATAATCTGTGGCAAAAGTTAAAAAGTGATGTTTGTAGTTGTTATTCCTCCCAAAAAAAAAACACAATAAAGATAGCCCAAAAGACTTGCAACTGCAAAAAAGTGTTACCTCAGAGAGGCTGAAAACAATTGCACAGGGCTCTTTTTTTTCTTTTTTTTTTAATTTGACAATTATTTACCACTTTGTGTCAGTCTATCAAATAAATCCAAATAAAATGGCATGAAAGCTTGTGTTTGTAATGTAGAAAAGTTCAAAGGGGAATGAATGCTTTTGTAAGGCACTGTATTTGAAAGACAGCTGAAAGTTGTTATCTCCTCCTACAACAATGGCCTTGTAAATGGTTTGTTCATCCATGAGGTGATTCAGACTCTTTGTCATGGAATATAAAAAAGATCCCAAATTAGCAAAATAAGTGGGGGGCTGGAGGGTTGTCCTAATATGTGGGCCCACTTGATGAGAACTGCTGATTCTGAATCTGACTGGTATACTGAATAGCTTTCAATATAGCATAGAGGAGTGTTCACTTCTCTTCTATTAACTGGATTTTTAGCCCACTCGCAGCACCAGAAAGCTCTTCCTTACCCAGCTTTCTGCATGCTCCAGTATAGATCTTCCTGAGGCTGATGCCCTTCTGAACGCCAGTGGCTGTCATGGCACACTCGCTGGGGTACGTCCGGCCGTCGCTGGCGCACAGAGGCTCAGATCCTGGTGGGCATGACTCTGGTGGACCATAGATCTGAGGCTGGCGAGTGACAGCCTTGACTCGGCAGATAGTGTTCAGACTGTTCTCGCTGTCTTTACAAGGGTCTGTGGAGGCAGTGACATTCGGCAACAGGTTAGGAACAGCTTAACATTTAACATGTCAACAGTAATTATATTAGACCAGAGCTTCCAAAACATTTCAGCTGCTGGCCCAAAAATAACATTGACAGACTCAACAGATTGACAGTGATTCAACTAGTCAGGGACCAGTATGAGACAGTAGAATTACTCAGAGCTAAATTACCATAGCATCTCAGTATTAGGTAATTTCAAGATCTTATTGCACAGAATATTATGTTGTTTTGCTGGTCTGCTCTTTGTAGAATTAGAGTGTATTTAGTCAGACTATTCTCTCTTGTTGTCTGTCGTCTGCTGTTAAACAATTATGCCCCTCTTACCTTGTCAACTGTAGTTTTAAAACAGCGGACCTTATTACGAGATGATGGCGCATCTTTACAGCACGAATACTCATGTCTTTTGTAAGAACCAAAAAATTAATTGTTCTCATGAGGAAAAACCCTCGTAGGCTTCCACATTCAGGTGACTGGCAGTGCGCAGCAATAGGTGGGGAAAGGGCACCACTCCACTCCACTAACTATGCCCAATCCAGGAAATTTGAATAACTTACATCTTCAGAAACTAGGACTGTTTCTGTGCATGTCTGTATCATGGAAGCAGCCAAAAAGAGAAGAAAATATAAGGGAAAAGGAAAACACAGAAGAAGAAGGAGCTCATCCAGGGCACCATTAATGCAAGCACTGCCATTGTTCACTGCTGACAGTAAGGCTTATACCTCAACTTTCCAAACAACTGCATCAGACTCATAAAAAATATCTCTCAGCCATCTTTTGCTCAACATATTGGCAAAAGAATTAATAAGGAGCTTAATGTATTTATGGATTATTAACTCGATACAGGACAAATATCTGAATCCTAGGCATGAAATAAGACCTCATTGTACAAAATCTCACCATAGTAAAGCTCTACAGTATTTGTTGTTAATTTAAAGTCAGCCTCACAAAGCACTATTTGTTTATATTATTTTAGCCCAAGCCAATATTGGGGGCTCCAATTATAACTTTGAGCTTCCTATCCTGTTTCTATGTTTGAGGCTCTAATTTTGAAGTAAGACAGGAAGTAGTTGTTCTCTTGTTGTAAGACAGATTCAGCTCATAAAGAGAATAATAAAAACTAAACTAACAAAGGTTAGCTAACCACTTTCTGTTACATTAGCATTGCAGAAGGCAGCTCTAATTATAAAACAGTTTGCTTTACAGCATTTTGGGCACTTGGTAAAAGAAAAAGGAAACTATGACAGTGTAGTGGATAAGATACAAATGATTTTGAACTGTGAGAGTATCACGAGTGGCTAACTGTTAGCATCAAAGCTTCCTATTAGTACAAACCCAGATGATATTTCACAGTTTTAAAGGAATCTGGATTAAGCTGTGTCCCTCTAGTTTAAAATCTAAATTATTTAGAGTGGTCAAACCAGACCCTATAAAACTACATTGAACAGAGGTCCTTCAAAATACCGTATGAGATTTGCCAAAACTCGATTCTGTTTGTGAAAACACAAAAATAACATTGCAAATATATTTCATTTAACATTAGAACCACCTGAGAATTCGAAAAAAGTAAAGCAACATGATGACTAGTTTAATATGGACTAAATCTTTCATTTGCTTTAAAAATGTAAAACCATTACACTACGTGACAAAAAAATGGTTTCAAAGTTTTCCAAAATTGTGCCTAAAATGTCTAAGCTGGGTTTGCTGTTACACCCCCCCACCTAATCCTTCCAAATAATGCTTAATGTGTTATTAGAAAGATCTGTCTGTTATACATTTGTGGGGTTGGAACTTGGAAACAAAAGAGATGGCGCTTCAGAGATAATATCACTGGCCCTGGAGATGAGAGCAGGACAGGGCAGGACCTTGGATGCGAAGAGAAGACAAGAAAACAGATGAAGACACCATTGCTTTGATTAGCTCTCTCCCACTTCCCTTCCTCCAGAGGAACCCTGCTCCAGCTCACTTTGGCTTATCAGTACAAGGATCATAATGAAATGGGCCTGAGGATGTGCAGGAGTAGGGTTCTACTTCCTGGAAACTGTAGCTCAGGCTTTATCCTGCTGTCCACGCTTCCAGGACACGGGAAGACAAAAGGATTTATGTGGCACCGCAACACATTAAATCACTGCCAGGTTTGGGCAAGTCATTCAAAACATGCCAAGGATGAAACACCCTATCATCGGGAAAGGAAGAAAGAGAATGAGAAACAGAAAAATAAGAGGGAATGGTTTCCAAAGACCTTTGGCAGGAGTACAAGGAATGACAATGCCGGGGCATTTTAAAAGAGGGACAGATTGGTTTGGTTAAAAAGGCGGGGTGACCACCGGCCAGGACTCAGATTGATTTCTAGCAGCACAATGCAAAGGCTTGCAGAGACTTGCAACTGAGTAAACAAGGGTTTTATCGTAATTCACGCAGTGTCTCTGCATGACGCAGTGCCTAAGCCGCCAGCCAGACCATTATCTGAGAGAAAGACCATTACCTCCCATTAACTGAGAAGGACTGCTTCCAGGATCCATGGTTTTCTCTAGCTGAGCAAGTAGGGTAATTACAAAAAGAATAGCTTGTTTGCTGCAAAAACTAGCAGTGTGGATAAATCAAACGGGTTTGGCCCAAGGTTTTAGATGAAATGGCTGCAGGGAGATTTAGGGAACCATCAGGGCCATCTGCTCCCCTGAGCCTTGGCCCTTCTGAGGGAAACATGGGCGACTCACTCCGGATTTATACGACCAACCTTCTGCCCGTGGATCTACGCATCTATCTCTCGACACCCAACACCCGGCTTCGGCCCCTGCTGCTGAGAGATGCAGTTACTTTCTGTTGTTCTTTCACTCCATCTGGCTCGCCAGGAAAGTAAAAGTTGAGTGCGTTGAGCGTAAACAACCACTTGCCAGATGATAACAAGGAAGAGCGAAAGAAACAGACAATAACGACAGCTCTGAAGACCTACTTAGAGAAAACAACAATTCACACCACAGGAAGGCCTGCGTGAAGCAAAGCAATCTGAAAGAAAAATGAGAATTAGCTGAGGTGTGCCAGATGTAACTGCGCTATGTGGAGGGAAAACAACAACAGAGGCAGTGGTAGTAAACAAGGAAAATAGGAAAAAGTAGAGGAGAAAGTTTTTTTTTAGAGTAAACCATAAAGCAGAAATGCCTTTTTTATGGTTCCATCTCCTCAAATGGGAAGATATGCTACCGTAATCTGATTTATATTAACAGAAATCTAATGCATTATGGATTTTGAATTTCTCTATGAAACAAATCTGAAGATAATCAGGATGAGCGTCAGAAACGTCCTGGTCCACCCTCAGGAAAAATATTTATTGGGACAAAGTATGGCAATAAAAACATACATTTTTCTTGGCCACAAAGGTAAAAATATGTATGTGTACACAAAAATAGGTAGTGAAATGCAAAACTTACTACAGAGCTGGCTAGCTAGTATGGTACCCCAATTCACTATCTCAAAATACCAACAAATAGGAAACATAATGTCAAGAGAAAAAGAACCTGAGGATTGGACTCACCGCAGGGTCCTTGGTATTGCACCCGTATGTTCTTCTGGTTCTTGCATGCATGCTGGTGGAGCTCGCACTCGTTGCGGTAGTCCTTCCCATCGCTGCCGCACACCGTCTGATCGGACTTGCCATCGCAACTGAGGGGGCACATGCATTTAGCCGACATGCCATCCGACGACTGGACGCAGGTGCTGCCGTAGCTGCAGGTCACCTCCGTGCAGGGATCCTTCAGAGCTGCAGGCAGAGAAACACATAAAAGGCACATTTAGCCAAAAGCATTTTTCTTTTTTTTGCATTGAAGAGTACATCTGTCGAACAGCGGTGGAAGAGCGCTGAACACTCTCCGTACACTGGAGTGCATTATGAATGACAGGCCATCTTATCCATGCGGCTGCTGGCGCACTTTTAGAAGCCTGGCGCGGTTGTTTGAAGAACTACTTGACACCCCTTGGGTAAGGATGTGGCGCCGCAGCTGTCGACTCGTACCAACAAGTCCTGTTCATTTCGGCGAGCAGTGTGAATTGAATTACAAGCTTTGCATTTGGACCCTGTTTTCCATTGCTATGCTTGAGCGTGCTTTAATCGGCCCAGCTGCAAAGTGACCCTCTGAATATTTACCTTTCGCAAATTAGTCCAAGAGAAAGAAGAGAAAAGGAAGCAGAAAAGTACCCCCCCCAATACCCCAAGGACACTGTTTCCACCCCAATTAAACGGTGTGCCACTTGTCGCTGAGTGGCTTATTCTAATCAGCGGAGAAGGTGAAACTTTTAATTTCGCCTGCATTCGCCACCAGCGGGATGTAGGGTGGGGGGGGGGAGAGTTCTAGGGGCCTCATGTGCTTGACAAAAGACAGCCATGAGATTACAATCGCTGTCATTTCTCACTGTGATCCATATTTATGACTGTCACGGACAAATGTGCTCTCCCATGGGAGCAAAGCCGAGCATTGGAAGCCCTCTCATTTCCTAGGCCTGACCTCTTTTCTTTCTTTGTAATAAATATTTACCCATGTCTGATAGTATCAACCCTCTTTTGTTGCATCCACCATCGATGAATTTAATTTAAAGCTGGGCTGTATAGACTGACTTGCATATTGCTTTGTATTTTTTTCCTTCCACCTGTCGTCATTCGCAAGCAAAGACAAGAGGGAAAAGTATTTTTTTTTTTTTTTTTTTTAATTCAATACCTGTTCCAAAGATGGAGCAGTGCTGCCTTGCTAATAACAGAGAGGAGCGCATGCAGAGATATGTATATTATGGATGGGTAAGAAGACAGGATTGCTATAAGGAGTACTATTGATCAAAGGATCGCCCCACCTTGCGTCCCTCATCTTTGTGACACATTCTCTCTTCCCCTCTTTTTCTCGTTCTCCTGTCAAGTTCTTTTGAGGTCTGTTCCCTCAGAGTTACTAATGAACACCTCCTCCTTCACGCCGAGGAACTTTGAAACTGCTTCTAGACCTAATTTTATAAGTATCTTCAAAATAAAGTGCTAAATTGCAGCCCAGACCAAAAAGACTGGTGGGAACCGGCTTCATGAAATCAAAAGTAATTACTGAAAATCATCAGGTATTGTGAGCCGCTGATGACAGCCTTGTGGTTGCCTGCCCAACTAGATGGCCATTGTGATGCTTTGTGTCTTATCGTGCAAACAATGAGATGCTGATGACCTCCGGGATATGGTGCTGAGGTAACAACCTTGTTGGAGAACAAACACACATTCAGTGCATGCTTTACATGTACAAAATGATGTGGGCTTACGCACAATGCCTTGGAAAAGCACTCATCCCCTTTTAACTTCAATATATGACTGGAATTTTGTATGACAGACCAACACATAGTAATGCATTATCGTGAAGTGAAAGGAAAATGATACAATGGTGTGAAAAAGACAACACAAGTAAACACAAAAAGCAATCAAGTGTTTGTGATAACTTGCAGTTAGTCTTTCATGGGGCTGTGGAGCAATTTAGGAGCACTCATCTTTGCAAAATTGTTCTAATTCAGCCACATTGGAGTATTTCCTACATTAACGGTCTTTTTAAGGTTATGTCACAGCATCTAGGATTCAGGTCAGGACTCTGACTAGGCCACTCCAAAGTCTTTATTTTGTCTTTCTTCAGCCATTCAGAGGTGGCCTTGCTGTTGTGTTTTGGATTACTGTCCTGTTGCAGAACCCAAGTTGGTTTCAGCTTGAGGACACGAACAGAGGATCTTTTTGTGTACTTCACTCTATCAGGCAGGTCCCATTTAAGTCTTAACTGAGAACAGGTATGGCAGGAATCAGGCCTGGGTGTGGTGAGAGACAGTGAACGCAGGTGTGATAAACCACAGCTATGTTTTAACTACGGGGGGCAGGGGTAATCACTATTTCCACACAGGGACATGTAGGTTTGGATTCTTGTTCTCCCTTAATAATAAACAACCGCATCGAAAAAATAATTTGGTGTTTACTTGTTGTCTTTGACTAATATTTAAGTTGGTTTGATGTTCTGAAACACTGAAGTGTGAGATATGAAAAAAAAAAAAAAAAAAGGAAATCAGGAGGGGGCAAACACTTTTTCACACCGCTGTATATGGAAAAAAGCTAAAATAACATCCAGTGCAACCAATTAGAAAGTCATCTAATTTGTAAATAGTGTTGGAGTTGCACCTAAAAGTCAGTGGCTGGTATTAAATGTTTATTAAGACAGTTTGTATCGCATTAAACCAGTTTACACACAAAGCCCTGCAAAATGTGCTTTTGGCACTATGCTCGTTTGACACTTGAACAAATTAAACTTCTTTTGCAGTTGGCTTGTGCTGTAGTTAGCACCAAAACAACTAGCAAATCCCATTTTCTTTTCTGATGTACAACTACAACCCTGTTGCAAATGACTTCAGAGTGGGGAGAAGGTTCCCTTTCCATCAGAACAATAACCCTAAATACACAATCAGTACAATCAGAGGTACAATGCAATGGCTTTGATCAAAGTAGATTCATGGGTTGCAATGACCCAGTCAAGTCCAGGCCTAAATGCAACTGAAGTTCTGTGGCAAGATTTGAAAACTAAAGAACTTAAGGAAATTTGAGCAAAAAAAAAAAAAAAAAAAAAAAAAAAAAAAACTGCAAATCTGGAAGAGACATAGCTCGAAAGGCTTTCAGCTGAAAATGAAATTAAAGGTGAGTCTACAACATCAGGGGAGCTGAAAGCTAACACATACCACACTTTTCCGATTTTAACTTATAACGAAAAAATTGAACACCATTTTCCTTCCACTTCATAATTCGGCACCTCTACAAGGTTGGTTGTTTTGGTTTGACCAGCTGCTGGTATGAGTGAACAGGAAGCAAAAGAGGGACTCTTTTTTGCTGTGGTAGTAAGAGACATCTTTGTACTCTTTTGATCTCCCTGAATAATAATCTGGGCTTTTCCCCCATTCCCAGCTTCCTTTGCCTCTGAGTGTAGCAGCAGGTTTCCAAGCAAAGAAGGGTGGGAGCAAAAGAACGAGGCACACGAACAGAGCAAAACTGGAAGGGGAGGCGAGGGCTCTCTTGATTTGAATGCTAACAGGGGCCAATTTGGATATGAAGCGTAGCCTCGATGGGGCGTTAGTGCAGATAAGCCGCCCTTCTCAGACCCAGACAAGCGGACAAATTGCCTCGGCGAATGTGATAGGTGTAACAAGCACAAATGGAAAAAAAAAAGAAAGAAAAAACATGCTCACTGCAGCAAACTTCTGAGAGTGTATTTTCCTATTATTATCACGTGAAAGGTGGCAGAAAGGAGAAGAGAAAGCAGGAGGGAAAAAATGCTCTGCTGAGCTGCCTTCGTAAAATTAGAATGAGTCTCGCTGCCAATTAGATCAGTCGCCTATGCTGGAGTGAAGCTCGGCGAGTTTAGATGGGCAAGGATAATGAGGGGAAAAAAGATAAGAATAAAGACAGAGAGATAAAGATTCAAAGTGACACTGTGGAAGCGACATTCCTGCTCAAACAGGAAGTTGAGATGTCTGCAGCGTCTTATTAGGGGAAGAGAAGAAGCTTCAAACAAACCCCCAGCATTCTCAGATTTTAGTCAAAGAATTTTCATACATCTATTTATGTTAGCATCCGATTATGATTTATTGTGGTACATTTGATTTAAATATTTGAAAAACTGATAAATACATATACAGGTGCAGCTCAATAAATTAGAATAACATAAAAAAGTTAATTTAATTCAGAAATTCAATTCAAAAAGTGAACTAAAAGTCAAAGCCAACACAATCACAGAAACTTGGCAAACTTGCTAAACAAAGGTTTATTACAAATAAAGTTGTGTCCAAGCATATTCATGGAAAATTGAGTGGATGGAAAAAGTAAAAAAAACATGCACAAGTGACAGAGACAACCACAGCCTTTACACTGTAAAGCAAAACTCATTAATAAGTTTGGAGGAGACTCAAGAGGTGGGGACTGTGACTCGAGTCAGTGTTTCAAGATCCACAGGAGTTAAGGCGCTGCTGAACCACAGATGTCAGAAGTTTCTTACCCGGGCTAAACAGGAGAAGGACTGGATGGTTGCTAAGTGGTCAAAAGGCCTATTTTCTTTTGGAATTCAAGGTTCAAGAGTCTAAAGGAAGAGTGAAAAATGCACAATAAAAGGTGAAGTTTCCACACTGATAATTCTAGGAGCCATGTGATCTGCTGGTGTTGCTCCACTGTGTTTTATTAAGTCGGAAATTAAGTACAGCCGTTTACCGGAATGCTTTAGAGCATCTTCCTTCCGCTGATGAGCTTTATGTTGATGCTGATTTCATGCATCTTTAATGACCATGGTATCACTGTGCTTGATTGGCCAGCAAACTCACCTGACCCAAACCCTATAAAGAATCTATGCAGTACTGTCAAGATAAGGTTGAGAGACACCAGACCCAACTATGCAGATAAGCTGAAAGCTGCTATCAAAGCAACCTGAGCTTCCCGTAACATCTCAGCAGAACCACAGGCTGGAGGCCTCCATGTAACATTGCATTGATGCACTTATTCATGCAAAAGGAGGCCTAACCAAGTATATTGTGTGTGTACTGTACATTACTGTATAGTATGGACATACTTTCAAGAAGGCTGACAAAAATCCTTTTTTTTATGGGTCCCAAGTTATATTCATATTTTCTGAGAAACCAAATTGTAGTCTTTCATGAACTGTAAGGCATAATTATCAAAATGAGAGAAAAAAATACCACTTCAATAATTCACTGAAATAAATGAACTCTGATGACATTAAAACCTTCTTAGATTCGCCCATACCTCTGAAGAGCAGGCGTCAGTGTCATCTTGCCCCCCATCATCTAATTCATCAGTCCATTTCTTTTCAACAAATTCACAGCAGCCACTCATGGCACATTGAATTAAATAAGTGTCTACTAAAGCGGAGAAATTTGGTCTATTATTATTATGTGTGATTCTGGTCATTTTTTTTTTTTTTTTTTTTTTTTTTGAGTGTCTTGAGACAGTTACAAAAAAATTGAAAGAATAAACTGAGTACTTATCATTTTCTACGATTCAGCTACTTTTGAAAGCACTTTGAGATTTCTGTCATTATTGTGTATTCATCTGTCTTTTCACTGAGCAAATGCTCTGCTATTAATCACAAGCAGCTCAAATTTAAATGGGCAGACTTCCAGACAATATCGACAGTCAGCAGGTTTCCTATGTTTGATTTAAGCGGCCGGTACTGTCCACCAGTACCGGCCGCTTAAATCATCGTGGGGGACACGCTGGGCCTGGACTACCTGTGTTCCTAATTATGGATGCGCAAGCTTTGGTGTATCACCATCGCAAATGTGAACACGGACACGATCCTAATGTTAATTAAACTGGTGTTTAAATTAGAACAGAAATCAGTCAGTGATGTAGTGTTGCTGTAGAGGTGGCAGAAGAACCATTAAGAAACCAATAAGCTCTGTTTACTATTCATGTTGCGCCTCCAGATTTAAGAGAATACTTCAAGATTACAAAGAAAATCAATGCAAAGTGGTTGCAAGGAGATAAAGAGTTCATGCTAAATTTGCATATTTCAAAGCTTTTGAAACCTGAATTTATCATTAACAAAAAAAAAAAAATCTGAAATTAGAGGGACCTGGATGAAAGAAGCTGGCATTTTTATAGATCCATTTGAGCCTAAGCCTGGTTCCTCTGAACTAATTTGCATCACACTTTTAATGCCACACTTTCAGAACTATAAAGAAATATCGGTATTACATGGAATATTATACTGTTTTATGCCAAAAAAGAAATATAACATGAATTTCAGGTAACTACTGTTGTAGCTCTTTGTTTACTAATGTAAATACAGTGGATCCCCGCCTATTGGCGGTTCGGTATTTGTGGATTTTTCTGTGGAACGTAACTTAGTTATTCGCAAAAAAAATCTGCCTTTTCGTGGATTTTTTCAATAGAGCATATCTAAAATATTTGAAAGAAAATGGAGCTTGGGAAGTTGAAATACATAGGCGCAATGTTACTTGACACACTATTGGCTGCCCTTTGCAAAGCAGCCAACCCAGGGGTGTCATTGATGGCAGTGGCGGAGCCAGAAATTTTTCATAATGGAGGCCAGACTGGGACCATTGCTCACTCAGGGGTGGCCAACTACTGATCGGCACCTGAGCCACTTTGGAGCACAACATCTGTATATTCCAAATAATCCACTAAAGATAAAAAATATTTTTCTTTAATTGAATAAATATATGCCTATATTTATAAATATATCCTGTGTAAGCAATTATCACTGCTGCCACCAACTGTTTTGGAGGGGAACTGCTTGTTCTGGAGCTGTACTTTGCTTGTGGGTTACGTCCCCATGGCAACCAGTCATTTGGTAGGGTTTGCAGCAGGGGTGACCATGACCCCCACTAGCCATCCCCTGGTTCCACCCCTGTTTGTCACTGATTAGGTGTACCACCAAGAGCAGAGGGAGGATTGCAGATATTAGCTTCTGCAATATTACTAATATAGTTTCCACTGTGCATATTAGGGTTTATTTGGTGTTTGAACTATTAAAATAAGCAGTTATAAGAGTTTTTAGAGGAGGTCTAAAGTATATCTGGGTTTAAGCCATTGGCGAGCAGCTGTGGTCCTTAACCCCCACAAATACCAGGTGTTTACTGTATTAATCAGAAAATACATCAAATGTTCATATGACTACCAGATATTTTACGTTATCTTTCACCTTCTTGGTTTTGCAGAAATATTCTACAGGGGTTTCAAACTCTTCTTAGGCCTGTCCACAGGATGAGAAGAATATCAGCCACTAACACAAATAACATCATTTTCAGATCCCTACACTTTCAGCTCATGCCACTGTTGAACCTCAACTCCTAAACCTAGCTGTAACTCCTATGCTTAACCATAAACTAAAAAAGACCTGGGTGAAGCAGTTGAAAGAAGTTGGACTGTCTTTCCTTAGTGCATCGGAAAGAAGTTCATTTGGACTGTTGTCATCAAAGCAGAGTCCCTAATAAAAGGTGAGTTAGCCACAAAGTTTTCTGAAATGTTGATAAGTGCAATATTTTAATTTACCTGCAATACCCAAAACTCTGTACTATTTGAGAACACGTTTGACATCAGAGGCATGCAAATGAGAGAAAACCTTCAGCTTGATACTGAAAAGTTGGGAAGAGGGGTTTGGAGGGATGGGAATTACAGTTATCCTCTCCCTCAAAATCTCCCCCTCCGGCAGACAGGCAGGCAGGTGGGGAGCTTTACTGCTCTCTGATCCACTGTTTGGTGCAGCAGTTTATTAATGCTTCATTAGGGACAGGGAGCTGTCAGCCCCGTGCTGACTTTACGTGATGCCCTGCCACCACAGCACCAGCAACAGCCAAAATGTGTGTGTGTGTGTGTGTGTGTGTGTGTGTGTGTGTGTGTGTGTGTGTGTGTATGGATTCATAAATGCCAGTGCACATTTACAGGCAGACATGGAGTTCAGATAAGTCTGCAAGTGAGCTTGTGTGCACATGTGTGTATGCGCTGCGCTCCCTGTTGTGTTGATAGTGATAAAGGAGGGAGCAGGGGGTTGAAGAAGCTAATCAAAAGCAATGATGCGATGTGGGGGGACTCGCCAGTGTGTGTTCTAATCAAGAAACTCCGCCATTTTTCAACAGCAGGAGAAGAAACAGTGGAAAATCAACAGTCAAAGAGAACGTAGGTGTGGGACAGAACCAGAAATGTAGACATGAAACCTGTGATTGGGTTATACAGAAAAATATGAAACCAAAAATTTAGAGAGCTTGAAAGTTTAATGTTTTAGTAAACATGCGTACTGTCTCAGAGTGACGTGAATCTTTGATCTTTAGAAATAAACAACATTCACCGATTACTTTTGTTTAGAAGGCAAACATCAAAAGTGTTTTGAAATTAATAAAGCAGGCTAACATTTTGAACGGAATTTGGTGTCTAAAATTCACTAAAGTTGTTTAGTGAATTTTAATTATTCAAATCTTAAGAAGGATAGATCAAATAAATCATTAAAACCCCAATTAGTTTTGAGTTTGACTGTTGACTGGCCTGTCAGAATCTCAAAAATCAAATCTTTTACTGGTCAGCTGTTTTTAGTATCACTGAAGTGTTTAAAAAAAGTCAGAGAAAACACAAAAGGTGAAAGAATCTTCCAGAAACTAAACCATACTTTCTACTGATACGTGTGCTGTTCATTCAGGCTGCTACTTTTAGACAGAGAGCAAGGCTTTGAGCAGATAACAGGAGCTCTGAACATATTACAGTAAGTTGTTTTGTTTTATCCATTTGAGCATTCAGTGTCTGTCAGTTATGGAAGATCCTGGATTTGGAAATGATGGTCGGCTTTTGGAATTCTGAGTGTCAACATTCTCGAGGGAATACATAGAGAGATTGCCATTTACAGTTAGAAATGCTAACTAGGGCTGCACGATATAAGTATTGGTAAGAATTACAATGATGAAATAAGTTGAGATACATGCCTATTTTCATCTTTCCTCTGTTTTTCATTTGTCTTCATCACTCTTAGCATTTGGGCATTGTCATTTGTGTCTGGTGTGAGACTCAGCTCTGAGACTCTTACTGGCTAAATATTGGCATGAAAAATGCTAGTTCGTAACAACTGGAACATATTAGCCAATAATTATTACACTTTAAGCAATGCTTTACGAAATGAATATTGTATATACTGGTGTTGCAATAACAATGTATTTGCGTTATATTGTGAAGCCTTAATGCTAACCATGCTAATCGTTAAGATAAGGTGCTAAGGGTTGATGTTGCAATCCAACTGTAGTCAGAACTGGGAAATTCTTATTTCCCAGCTGGGAAAAATCAACTGGAATAATCTCTGAAGTTGTATTTCCCACTGGGAAAGAGGGAGCAACTCCGACTACCCCCAGCTACAACTTGTAAGGCCGACTTCGCGTTTCAATATGGCCACTCCTCGCATCAACAATAGTAAGCTGTGGTGAAAACATATTTATTTTACAAGACACATGTAAATTGTGTGTGTAAAATCAATGCTACATGTATCGACTGGAACGTGAAACTGAACAAATTAAAGGTGATGTTTGTTTATGGAAATTAAAGCTTATAATAATGCGAACAATGTCTACGGGCGTCGCCATTTTGAAATCCCGACTTCTTAACTAGAACACCATCACCTGACGTCAAAGCCAGCTACGAGTTCCGACTTCAGAGTTAACTGGAATTCAGCATGATTATGCCACCTCCACAATGAATTTATCTAATAATAACACTACAAGTCTCTTTTAAAGTGACTCCTCTCTCACACAGTGTGACATCGCCTCTTCTTCTAATAGGTAGGACTAGAGGCCTTTTATAGCAAAAAGGCCAAAAACAAACTTTTTGAGTGCTGATATTTATAATTCTCAAAGAAAAATTGAAAATCGGCATCATTAGTTGAAAACTTTACAAAACTAGAGATTGACAATCAGCTAGAAACCTTGGTACATCTCCATATGATATCAATCTATGCAGACACATTAAAGTCTCGATATTATCCAAATCACTATTGACGTTTCTGCTTTTTTTTTTCCTAAATCAAAACAGAGCAAAGGGTATGCATAAAAAAAATGCAACATGCACCACAAAAAAAATCGTATTTTAAATTAAGAGAAACACAAGTAGCAAAAGATGAGAAATTTGTACAAAAATATTTGGGGTTGAATGAGAAGTTGAGATGCAGATAGTGAGAGAAGTGTGCTGAAGTGAGATAAGGAAAATGGTCAAAATGGGAGCAAGAAAAAACAGAATATGGAACGGTCAGAAAATAAACAGACAAGATCAATAAGAACTCAAATCCAAGAACTAAATATGGATGAGAGGAATCTTCTGCTAGATATCCAACCAAAGTATGGAGGAGCATGTGGATGGGACTGAGGGATGGCCAAAGGATTAACAGTTACACACACCTCTCCAGCAAGTCGCTCACACACACACACACACACACACACACACACACACACGCTCAGTCTGAACGCTTTTTCTACTGTGATGCCAATGGCTGGGAGATGCTTCTTTGTGTTTGATGTTGTTCTTCAAAGCGCTGCACTGACCTGCAGCTGTTGCTCTCTTTCACACACTTTGCTGCATTAACCTTCAGAATGGAAAATGAACCACAAAAAGCCCTTCACTGCTAAAGTAAAGCACAGTAAAGCAGCAAGAGAGGTGTCAAATAATGACGAAGAAGGCTGCCATAAGGACAAAAGAAGCAGGACTTGAATTGCTGGACTTTGTTCTGAAAGACAGAAATATTGTCCACAGAGAACTGTGTTTAAAAACTATGAACGGCAGATGGTGAAACGCTGTAACGGTGCCACACTGAGGGTTTTTCCACCATAGCTGTCATTTTCCAGTGGCAGATGTCTCACGCTTGGAAGACGTAGTAAAGCACAGGTGTGGTGCCGAAATGACTACACAGGGCCCATTTATTCTCCTGAGTGACAGAATGAAGACGGAGCAGGATTAAATCGCCTGAAAGTGGCATTTATCACAAACAGGCAGACATGCACAGGGGTGTGGAGATGAACATTTACACAAAAACAACCGAAACTTACAAATTAGGCATCAGTAAATATGCACGTGCACATTTAATAAAAAAAAAAAAAAAAAAAAAAAAAAAAAAAAAAAAAAAAAAAAAAAAAAAAAAAAAAAAAAAATCGTTTAACAGAAATATCCCAGAGCCCTGGGTTATTTATTTAATTTTATCCTGTGTGTAATAATTGGCAGCATAAATCTCACTTTAATGAAACCAAAATCAGCAAAGCCAGACATGCAATAACTTCACATAAAATTCCTACAATAATTTTCATGAACGATGTGCAATCAAAAACGCTCATAAAGCCTGATTTTCAGGAAGAAATGATCATAATGAGACTCCAGTATGATACTTTAACACATCCAGCCTGGCAAAGTTTTTCCCAAACAGGAGAAATGTCACCAAAACACAAACTATCCAGAAAGTTGAAGTGTGACATGTTTTATTTCAGACGTTCAGTGCATGTCAACAGTCCAACAGAGAGAGAGAGAGAAAGGAGACAAATGTTGGCTGATGGACATTTTGTTTAACCTCAAGGTCTCTGACTGTGGGGAAAATAATGATACTAACTAATGGAAAACTGTCACTGTTTATAGCAAGACTTGGAGATAAAGGGCTCTTAAAAGCAGATGCAAGTGCAGTATGGTGTTAACTGCTTTACTTCTCAGCCATTTAATATAATGATCCCAATTAATAGATGATGCATTAATTTTTTTTAAGTGCAAAAGTAATGGAATGTAACTGATTGGATTTGGTTTGCTGCATTAGTGATTTTCTACAGGTATGGTTTGCTAATGAATTAATGACTTCTGCATCCACATAGCTTAAAAAAACAACTAAATATGCAAACTGACAGCAAAATAAAAAGATGCAACATCATTCAAAAAATAATTGTCCTCAGAGGGCCGTGAGCTGAGACTGGCTGCTGAAAGACACATTCCCTCTTATTGTTTTCTGATTAACGACAGCAGTTACTGGGGTAGAGCCAAGCTGAGCACTGATGTGCAACCAAGAGATGGCTAATCATACTTGGCCTTTGCCTTCAAAACGCTTGCTAATGAGTGATGGCTTCTGGGCACAATATGGTGTTCGGAGAAACTACAAAGTCGGTTCCAGTTGGTGTTTGGCACCAATCAAAAACAAGCACTTGTTTGAGAGAAGATATCCGGTGTCAACACAGACTCCACATGAATGTCTGATCAGCTCAGGGCCTGGTAGTGAACAATAGCTGATCTTTCTCCTTGAAAACAATGGTAGTAAATTTTTCTGGAAAGGTGTGCTGCCATGAACTGATAAAATATTTGATCCAGGTGCAGCCAAGTCATAAAAACAGACTGCCAGACTATGGTTCTCATTCTGTGGATTTAGACGTCATAATAGAGACACTGGACCCTTGTCTATTTGGGGTTCAGTATTTGCAGGTTCGCCTATTCGTGGATTGTTCTGTGGAAAGTAACTCCAAATTATTTGTGGAAAATCAGCCTATTTACTTTTTTTTGTAGCACATATCTAATATCATATATAAAATATTCAAAAGAATATTGGAAGCTGAAATACATAGGGACATTGTTACTTGACATGCTATTAGCTGTTATTTACAAAGCTGCCAATCCAGGACTGTTATTTATTTTCCTTGGCGGTGATTGGCTGTAAGAGCGCAAATAAGGAAGACTGTAGATATTAGCTTCTGTTGCAGTGTTAAGACAGTTTCCACCATGTGTATTAATGTATATTAAGGTATATTTGGGCAGTTTTAGAGGTGGTCTAAAGTATTTGTGGATTTTTGGCCTTTGGCTGGCAGCTGTTGTCCCTCACACCAAGGGTCCACTGTATTCCAGCTCACCCTTCTTATGCTTACGAACAGTGCAGCTCCCATTCTTAAATTGTCATCAAGATCCTCACAAAATCATTCCAGGGGTTGCAAGGTGCGCCCCGTGCTGCATTTTGGACACCCCTGCTCAAGAGTCTTCTACTACTACCACTAGTTGTGTAAAGGCAGATTTTCTCACTAGTGACATCTATCATTTAGAAGGGGAACAGCAGTGTCTTATGTCTGAAGTAGCAGTATAAAGAGGAGTTCCATACATTTTGTTGGCAGAACCAGGGACCTCCACTTGAAAACAACAGATCAAGAGCCCAGAAACAGGAAGAAACAATTAAATTCTTCCTAACACTGTTGAAGTGTTTATTGTCTTAAATTTCAAGAAAATTGTTTCTAGGAAGTAATATGAGGGGAGCCTGTATTTTAAAAAAATCTTTTAGTATCTTTGATTTAAATTGGTGTACTTCAACTTAGAGTTTTGCCATGCCTCTAAGAGATGTTTGTGTAGATTTGGGGCTGTCAAATGCATGTATCAAATATCAAATATGTAGATAAAACAATTAAGAGGGTCTGTCTTTTCAGGTGTTGCTGTTGAACCTTGTTCTGAAACAGTTCAAATACAGACATTTTCATCCCTTATGATGTGTGAGCATAAACCACAGCACTGTATGCAAGTACACAGCACTGCCACAAGTCCTTTCACCGCCTTCGGTACTCTGGCCTAAATACTGAGAAAAGACGGCACAATGTTGTGATTTTTACATGTCAAGTCACTATTTTGTCAAACTGAGACATCGGAGATGCAGAAAGCTCATAACTGGATAAACGAAAAATTAGCTCCTGCCAGCAAAGACAGAAACGCTGCATAAATAAGAGCTTTGCAACAAATATTGCCGCTTAATTACAAAAAACTGACAAAGTTCCACTGGATTAACATCCAGACCTAATGATAAGCAAAGACCTAAGTGCTGTTTATGAATCAAAACTACCTTTTTCTGCCCTTTTCTCTCTCTCTCTGTAACACATACACACATGAATACATTTAATCAGATCAACAGCTGAAATCACCATACCCATTTCTGCCGACCGATATAGGGCACTATTTAACATAACAGCAATTTAATTTGAGCTATTCTGATAAGCCTCTAGGAGACACAAAGAGAGAAACTGTAGATGGAGCAGAATGAACTGACATTTATTCAGAGCAAATAGTGGGTAAAAATAATGTTGATTGATTCCCTTCCTTTTCTGGAAAGCAGTGTTAACCACAGGCAGACTTTATGTGTGCACGTCTACTTTTCTAATTGCTAGGGGGAAAATCAATATGTCTTTAAGTTAGATAGATAAAAAAAAAAAAAAAAAAACTAATTTCAGTATTTTAAGGTGA
The DNA here is from genome assembly GCA_014839685.1 of Anableps anableps. Classification (NCBI taxonomy): domain Eukaryota; kingdom Metazoa; phylum Chordata; class Actinopteri; order Cyprinodontiformes; family Anablepidae; genus Anableps; species Anableps anableps. The sequence continues at coordinate 9,120,109 of CM026071.1, forward strand.
ACACCACTGTGTTTATAGTTTTACAATCTTAGATGTTTTTTGCATTTGGCTGATAAGTCAAGGAAAATCTGATGACATCGAAGTTGAATATATGCAGCTGAATGCAGACACATAATGTGTTATGAATCAGGCAACTTGTTTCCTGCTTCAGATAAGTTAGGATTACCAAAGTTACGTGAATTTGCTGAACGCCAGGATAATTAGAGAGAGATTTTTTTTTTTTTTTTTTTTTTTTTTTACTAATTTGGAAGGATTGCCTCCTAAACTTTTTACCTTGGGTCAAAAGTTTTGGGTTTCCTTTCACAAGCTTTTCACAACAGTTTGTAGGAATTTTGGCCCATTCCTCTAGAAAGAACGGTAATATAACACAATGCACAAACCTTTTCATTTCTGCCCACGCATTGTCTACGTGACTAAGAAGGTTGTGACCTTAAAATACTTTGAACTCATTTATGCTTTGAGTCAGACCATTTTGTATCCAAGATTTAACTTTTTGGCTGATGTCTTGAGATGTTACTAAGATTTCCACATACTGTTCTTTCCTCATGATGCCATCTATTCTGTGAAGTGCAAAAGTCCCCACTGTAGCGCAAGACCCACATAACAAAATATTGCTACCGCTGTTCTCCACAACTGAGATGGTCAGGTTTGCAATTACCCAACATTTCCTGCAAATGTAACAATGGTCATCATTTCCAAAAACATCACTTTGGGTTTCATCAGATCACAGAACATATCTCCAGAAATGAAAGTCTTTGTTCCTGAGTGCATTTGCAAACAGTAAGCTGGCTATTTATGTTGCTTTTGGAGTAATGGCTTCTTCCTCACTGAGTGGCCTTTAAATCCATGTTGGTACAGGGCTCCTATCACAAAGGACAATTCAACCTGCATCTCCACAAGTTCTTTGGCTTTTCATCTCTGGGACACAGAAACTGTCTCCTTCTGGAATGTTTCAATGGTATCTCTAACTATATACGTTTGAACAGATGAATGTGGCACCTTCAGGCATCTGGAAGTTACATCCAAAGATGAACCAGACTTATGGAGGTCCATAAATCTCTTCCTGACATATTATTTTGATTTTTCTGTGAAGCTGCACAAGGAAGTAGCGTGTTTAAAGAATTAACTTAAAATATATCCACAGATGTATCTTCAAAAGGTTGTCAATAAACTAGTTAGAGGGTTACAAAGCCATGACAACATAATCTGGGCTTTCCCAAACTGTTTAAAGGCAAAGTAATATTAATGTCTGCAAACATTTAATTGAAGAAAATTTTTAAAATCCTCTCTTTTATTATTTTAAAGGGGGGTGTTATGTAAAATCCACTTTTTGGAGCTTTATATCATGTCATAATGTTATTCCTTCATCAAAGACATACCTGGAGTGTGGCTTTAAATCTTTCATGCTTGTTTGAGAAATACTTGAATCTCCAATGGCAGCCATTTGTGGGTGCCTTAACGCTTGCTCTCACAAAATGCTGCCTATTTCCACAAAGCTCCTCGGAGCTGCAGCAACACCTGGTGGAAATGTGGATCTGCTGAGCTCATCATACAAACTACTTCTCAATCCAACGCTCCTAAGAACGGTTGTAAATGGCATCATGCAGAAACGTTGTTGTGATGACGTACTGAAGGCGGAGTGTTGGAAAGAGCAGGAGCTTCTTAAAGAGAGAGGCAAAATTGTGAAGCCACATTTTTTAAAAGTTGTGTTTGATATATGCAGCATTTTTATAACAACTGAAGGTAACACAGTTACTTGACTGTGCTATAAAATGGCACTATGTGCCTGGAAAATACACAATACTGCTCCTTTAACAAATAGAAATAATCTTGGTAGTCATAATTGAACTAAAACAGGCAAAGTTTAGTTTGATTTAATGTCAGACAGTGAGAACAGAAAGATATTTACAGATGTTTAGACTAGAGTGTATATAAACATCTGGTTTCCACTGTAAATTCAGCATGACTGAAACCAGATAAAAATCCTGTTGTCATATACACAGCCCTGTTTCTCAGACATGTGGATGCAGTTTAGTCACATGACGTTCAGTAAAAGCAGTACCTCTGCTGACTATTGCAAATTTTTCAAGCAAGAGCAATAGTCAGATTAATTTTAATCAGCACATTTTAACAGTTGCCATTTAATGTATTTGTTCCATCTTCATAGCGGAAGTGTCCATTATTAGAGGAGTAATGCACCCATTGCTACCTGACACTATAATTGCCCACACATTCTGTACATACTGCTAATCTACCACACTGTGTTTATTACCGTTTCCTATGGATGTTACCCACACAATTAACTGCTTTACATTTCCCTGCTGCAGAGGCTCCACATAAAAAAAGCATCAAAGTGGCCAAACACATCCTGGCCTTTTTCACAATAACACAGGTTATCTATCTCCAGCTGCTGCTGAAATTCTATTATGGTCTTTTTTTATGAGCTCAGACCAGTGAGGAGCTGCGAGGGAATTGGAGCCAATTGTTTATGTCCAGCTCCTCCTCAAGGTCACACACCGCACCGGCTCTGTCCAGCTGTCAGTTAAAGCAACTGCATTAAGGGAATTAGTTGAAATTAATTAATTCGTTTTCTGTAATTGTCACTGTTGGCAAAACAAAACATAACTGGATGCTTTTTTTTTTTTTTTTTTTTTTTGTTTGTTTTTTTTTTTTTTGCTTTTGCTTAAATTAGTAACTTGTTACACAATCCTTTTGGGTAGCGACACAGTGGTGCAGCTGTTAGCAACATGGCTAGAAGGTTCTGGTTTTGAATCCCATTGGGAATTATACATTTGGAGACGTTTTTCCTGTGCATGGCTTCCTCCCACCGTTAAAAAAAAAAAATATGCATGCTATGTCAATCCGTCACTCTAAATTGCTGGTGGGCTGGTGACCTACCCAGGGTGCACCACGCCTCTCATCCATTCACTGCTGGATATAGGTACAAGCCCCCCCCTGTGACGCTAGGATTAAAATGATGGATGGATGGATGGATGGACTGGATGTCACGGTCATGAGTGGGAGGGTACCACTCATCAGCTTTATGGACACGATGTGTTTCTGTTTGAATCTTCCAGCCATGACCTTCAGTTGAAGCTGCTTGACAACCAAGTGTGAACGCCAGCTCTCCTAAGCCTGAGGCTATGGTTTTTTACTGGAAAACAATGGAATATGGGTGGTTTTTCCCCTCGACGTAGAGGAGGTCAAGAACCCCGATGTCATATTTAAATACGAACGATAGAAGGATGGAATGAGCTAGATACACACATTAGGATGGGTGTTTGTAATGTTGACTCTTCCTCATGTCATACCTTTGTAATTTTGCGGTTGATTTTTCTCCTGTAATGACATTCAGTTATGTGGCTGCATGAAATATCAGCCGCAGATTGCCAAGTGTTATTTTAGTTTGATTAGGGGGCATGATCTTTCATATTTCAACAGATGGTTCATACTAAGATGAGAACCACAATCAGCTTAAGCAGGATGAAATATGTTCAGAAAGTAAGGCACATATAAATTAGCTTATACTTGAACATTTTTGTAGTTTTATGACAACTTCTTTTTTTTCTTATCAAAATAGCTAACTACTAAGAGAGAAACTGATACACAATGATTAAGTACATGGGTTATTTAATGGTACACAGTGGAAACATGTGGGTATGTAATGGGGGGTAAGAGCGGGCAAATGGGCAAACTGACCTGAAGCCATAGGGATTCAATCTGCAGAAATGAAGGCGTTGATATCGTTTTCATTAGGGCTGCAACTTACCATGATTTTAGTAATCGATCATTCTATCGATTTTCCTGACGATCAATTGATCAGTCGAATAAAACAAATGGCACATTCTGCATATTTTTCATTTAAACACTTTAAGCCTTTTTAATACACTATTAGAAATATATTAAACGATCCAAATAGACAAATATTTCAACTCCATTTTATTGCCTAAAATACAATAATTCCTTTACTTGGTGATTTGTAGCAAAGGATGCATCTGCAGTGAAAAAAAAACATACTTCTAACATTAACATGTGAAAAGCTCAGCTCTTTCTGCCTGACTTAACATCATTACAGTGTAGAGTTAATTTGTTGATTCTTGTTTCAATTAAGCAATTATTCAATGGATAGCAAAAGGTGATTAATAGAAGATTTTTTTGTAACAGAATTTGAACCAGGTAAAGCTAAAACTATGACACTTTTAGGGAGTTCTGGGGACAACATATTCACACACAAAGCTTGTTTTTATCTTAAACGCTAAAACTGATATATTTTTGTAGTGTTTTGACTGAATTACTGCTCTGAGTATGTTCTTCTTTTAGCAAATCGCCTTTTTTGAGTCTGTATGCTCCAGTTAATCATTAACTGATTACTAAATTAGTTGACGATTATTTCAATTAGCGATTCATCACAATTAATCGTTTCAGCCCTATTTTTCATGATATAAAAAGAGCCGATTTGAAAGACAAATCTCACAATTTCCTGTTGTAGCTACATTCCAACACTTATATATGGTGCAGAGATGTGGATTATGAGTAAAAACATAAGATCTACGAAGTTACTTCCCTCCACAGGGCGTCCAGGCTCTACCTTGGAGATAAACTGAAGCACTCCCAATGGACAGAGCACAGTGGAATCAGCTGAGGTTGTTTGGCCAGCTGATTCTGATGGCTTCATTTCCAGCTCTCTTTGAACGTTTACTGAACAGGTCCCACTGGGAAGTAACCCTGGCACAGACCCTTGAACTCACTAGAGGGACTTTAAATCCTATCTGACCTGAGAGCACTCTGTAATCCCTCAGGAGGACTTGGACAGTGTTGATGGGGAGAGGGATTTCTGAGTTCTCCCTCCAGGACTTATTTCTGCGACACAACTCCAACAACTGGAAGAAAATGGATGGCTAGCATACCTTATTACTTTCTTCTTATTTTCTTCGCTTACTAACAGAGAACAAGCAGGTTTCTATACAGTAACCGAGGCATCAATAGTAGAAAACACATGTGCCACTGCAATTATTGTTGAAAATGCAATACAAAGCCGAGAAACTGAATGCTCAAAGACAACAGAACAATACATTCTGGCTTCAGTCTCCCATCTTTTATTCCTCAACACTCCTCATTCCTGATGTTACAGAACAAAAGAAGCGAAAAATCCCACCTCCCACCCATTTAACTGCTTCCACATTCCCACCGCGGCGTAAACAGCGTCTCATTAGGCTGCTAACGTTAACATCCAGCTGCACAGGGCAGCCTGATGACCTTGATCAATAACCGCTGAAATTACTCCATCTCTGGCTTACGGATGAGACGGCGAATCAGACATGCACATGGGGGGTTGGAGGGGGGGGTGGTGTGTAAGTGGGCGAATAACTCAGCAGCTGGATGAGACAAAATGGCAAAAATTCTGAAAGTTTAACATCTGCTTGCTCGTTTCACATTGGCGCTGGCGGGATTTAAGGAAATCAATCTTCCCCCCTGAAGGCGAGAGACGTCTGAATTTACCTTCGACCGCCACAGTGTAAACACAGCATTACTGGGGGGGCATGAGCGCTATCGATGGACGGAGCCCAAATAAGAAAGAAGACAGAATGGAAGGTGCAGTAATGCAGGGAACTACTGTAAGGGAATATTTCCCTGGAAACAGCAAACCGAGCCGTTGGAAGAAATCAGCAAATTAGACAAAAATGAATCCCCTCTGTGCTCCAAATCAAACAGAAAAAAAGAGAAAAACTTTTTTTTTTTTTTTTTTTTTTTTTTTAAATTTGCTCCTTACTGTAGTTGGTGTTTTTGCTCCACCCGAAATAAAATAAAATGAAATATCTCCTCTCGACTGCAGAGCCAGAAGATACCCTCTTATTCTCTGCACTTCTCTTACTTTTATTCTTTTCAATCCCTCCTGTCTCTCTGGAAGTAGATGCTGTGAAAAACAGCAAACAGGAATGTATTATTCAGGAGAAGCCAGATGCATAAATACATTAAAAGTCTCAAAATGCAACTCCTTGTTTGGGATTAAACAGGTGTGTGTGTGTGTGTGTGAGGGGGTCTGTGTTTTCCCTTAAAGCTTTTAGGAGAGGTGACTGACAGAGAGATGAACAGGAAGACAGGATTTGTCTTCTGAGTATCAGCGGCTGCAGACAAGTGGAACAGCAAGTAAAGATGGATAGAGGATTCAAGCAAAGCCCATTATCATCTCTTTATGTGTGTGAGTGTGAGTGTGCTGATAACAGGAATGTATATTTTTCAATCTGTTTGCAAAATGCCTGCAGAATGTGTATATTTCTCTAAATGTGCCTGTGTGTATGCATGTTCATGCACAAGGGTATAAATACACCATCGGCAAATGCGCGCACACACACACACACATGCGGCTGGTCCGTCAGGTTCTGTATGTTATGGTTATGAATACCAAGCAAGAGTCAATGCCCCAGGGAAATGAAAGCACGAAAGCTCAGTTATTTACTATGACCTCTCGCTCCATGTGTCTGTTCATGTGTGTGTGTGTGTGTGTGTGTGTGTGTGTGTGTGTGTGTGTGTGTGTGTGTGTGTGTGTGTGTGCGTGCGTATAAATAAATGTGCTCAGCAATCACCCTGCAGAAATTTGATTACTTTCTACATTTGTGTGGATGTGCGCTCGCCTGTTACTACACATGAGTAGCTGCAAAAAACTGATTTTATCCTAAAGTCTTAAAGTGGCAAATGAAAAACAAGAGAAGAGTGAAAGTGAAGACAGGAGAAAAACAAGTTGTAGGAGGGAGTGTCCTTATGGTGCTCTGCTAAAGTATTTGTCACCCTTGAACTTTTTTTTACATTTTGTGATGTTAAAACTACAAATCTCTGTGTTTTAATGGGATTTCAAGTGACAGAGCAACAAAAAGTAGTGCAATACTATGAAAACTGAAGCTTGGTTTCCATATGTATGGGAAACATGTGGAAGAAGGTGTTCTAGTCAGGTGAGACCAAAATTCAACCTTCTGGCGCACATCCAAAACACTATGATTGGAGGAAAACTAATGATACAAATCACCCTGAAAACACTGACCCTACAGTGAAACATGATGGTGGCAGCATCTTGATGCGGGGATGCATCTCTTTAGCAAGGGACAAAGAAAATGGTCAGACTTGATGGAGATAAATACAGGACTATACGGGTGGAAAACCTGTTAGAACAGGGGTGTCCAAAGTGCGGATTCCCATTTATTAGCGAAGTTTTTGCATTCATCTTAATATTGGAGTAACAAGAAACACAAACAGTGACATGTTTTTTTTTCTCAAAAGCAAATCTTCCTTCTCAAATAAGAAAACAATAAACCCAAAAATGTCTGAAAACGCAATTATACAAGACCTTTTTTATGTTTGTATCTACAATGATATGTAGATCCGTTTTAAACAAAAATCCAACTGTTTTGTTAGTTTTAATAAAACTGACATTTTTTTTGTTTATTAGAAGATAAAATAAAAAAGGCACAAAAAGTTTGTTTTGAAAAGGTTATAAGACATTTTTTTAACCCCAAGTGCTTTCAACTTAACAACTTGGGGCCTCATGACAAAAAGTTTGGACACCTCCGTGTTAGACGGTGCAGACGGGGACAACAACACTGAACATGCAGCCAGAGCTACGCTGGAGTGGTTTAGATCATACTATATTGATGCTTTAGAATGACCCAAAGTCCAGAATTAAATCCATTTGAGAATTTGTGGCAAGACAGGAAAATTCTTCTGAGATGTTTTTATCCAATCTGAGGTTGAGCTACTTAACGAAAAAAGAATATGCAAAACCTTGAGTCTTAGAGCTGGCCGAAATTTAGGCTACTTCAAGATAATTTCTGACAGAACTCCAGAGAGAAGTGTCTCTGCTAAACGTTAACTCTCGGACTTAGAGGGTAAATACAAATGCAGGGCCACGCTTTTCAGATTTTTATTAGTGAAAAAGTTTTAAAACTTGAAATATGTTTCCTTCCTTTTCCAGCTTTATAATTATGGCATACTTTACACTTAAGTTTGCTTCTGTAATATGACAAAATGTGAAAACCTTAAAGAAGCGTGAATATAGCAAATAAAAAAGGACAGAACATGAGCAAGAAAGTCAGGAAAAGATAGAAGCATAAAATGAAAAGAAATCAAAGATGGCAGAAGTTCCAGGGTGATATAAAACATGAAAGAAGAGGAAAAACAACCTGGAGAGGTGGGCAGGAGGGAAGATGGAGCAAAAAAAAAAAGAAGAAATGAAGAGAAAAGTATCTGAAGGCAGAGATGACCTCTGTCTGTTTTTTCTTTCTAGCAAAGTAAAGAAGTCTTCTGAAGTGTATGAAGCCATCACCACAGCTCTGTTGTCACACGTGTCAACCCGACATGTCACCGTCGTACTAAAAGATAATGTCAGAGCACGAGGCAAACATGAAGTAGCGGGGGGCAGGGGGGGTATACGGAGGTAAAGAAGGAATAAAGCAAGCCGGCTTTGATCGCCTCTCTCGCTCCAGAGTGTTGTGAAACCGCTTGTCCCACTCAGCTTTGAGCCCTACGGAAGGATAAGTCAGGGCTTTACCCGACCCAGCCTGAGCACCTTAACAAGACAAAAAACAAAAAGCACAGGTGGGAGTAACAAGCTGAGGCCACTGTTTATTTTAGCTCTCTAAAAAAGTACCCCAATATGCAACATTCGTGAGAACATAACCTTAATGAGGAGCATTTACCTCTCTAAAATGGTCTGCTCTTTAATATATAATTCATAAATGATTAAGAAATGCAGAATACGCATGTTTCACAAACTCTGGTTGATGACCAAATATATTTTTGAAGAAACTTGCAGATATCACTGTATGCATGCTCAGCTGTGTAAAATATCACTATTAATAACATGCAGAAATAGGGATGTCCCGATCTGATACTGATGTCGGAAATCGGTCCAATATCAGCCAAAAAACAAGTATCAGATTATATCGGCCTACATCTAAAATTTCCGATATAAGCATGTCGATAGAAGCACCCTGTTCCAGCATTTAGTCCGGCCCAGAATTTCTGTCCAGCAGCGCTTGTATCCTGCATGCAGACCCACTGGTTAATAATAAATGGGTCATTTGTTCTCATACCTATTGTTGTTGACTAGTGTTTTATATTTGAGTAGTATCACTTGATCAAGCCTTTTCTAACATTCCACACTACAAATTAAGAAATAAAAGTATGTATGATTCGTGCTGATATCGTATCGGGTCCATATCGGTATTGTCCAATACTCAAAGCTGGAATATCGGTATCGTATTGGAAGTGAAAAAGTTATATCAGGACACCCCTTTGCAGAAATAAGCCTTCCTTCCCTGAGTTTAGTCACTTTATGTGATCTTTACCTATAGTCCTCCAAGTTTTCTAGAGTCCAGTTCTTGTCCCTGACTGTCACTGATGAATCCTCCCTCCCTCAGCTGATCAGCTGTAAGCGAAGTTTACAGCATATGATGCTATGAGAATATAGAAGCTGTCAGCAAAAGGCCATTTGGTACCGTCCGTGCGTTTCGTTCAAACAGTGATTTAAAACCTCTTAACTGTCAAGAGGACACCAGTGTCCTCAAGGACCTACTGACGTACATGGAAGAGCGTTGAGGGTGACTGTTAGGGGTTAAAGTAACTTTCTGTTTTGTTTCATAAATTTGTTTTTTAAAATATTTCCGTTGAACCACATTTCAAATGTAACGTTTGAATTTCATAGGTTAATTTTCAGTAAAAAAAATTTTCTTTATTATTGTTATTATTTTATTTTATTTACTTTTGTCACTTTCAAGTTATTTCAGTGACCAACAGTTTTGTCCACATGTATATTTAATAAATAACAAGAAATGGTTCTATTTCCCCAAGTATTGAGCCTGACTGCCTGCTATGTGTCAGAGCCTTTTTGGAGTGCTGATACCTTTCTCCTCTTACCGTGAGGACACACAGAGAGGGTGTCTAAGCACTGGAGATAAAACCTTTCTGAAGCACAGGGAAAAAGTGGACGAACAGTGGAGGAGCTCTTGAGAACCTATATGTGTGGCTGCACACTCACAAAATCAATCCCTATTGATCACTCTTTCAAACACCTCTCTCTCTCTCTCTCTCTCTCTCTCTCTCTCTCTCTCTCACACACACACACACACGCACACGCCTCACACTGATGTTTTGTATTACTTGTTGCACTCCATCTCAAAGAAAAAGAGGGAAAAAAGTGCAGAAGAACGACAAACTTCATGTTCCACAAGAATGCCCGCACAAGATGAGCTCTGCAGCACTTCTGGGGCTCTCTCTGGGAAAGGGGAGCGTATAACTCCGCTCCAAGTTCAATATTAGGAGAGCCAACATGATGCACATTCCCCAGCTGATTTTAGGCTGTGCATGTCCAAACACGTACTAACACTCATTCACACACAGTTGTCCAAATGTCTTCTGTCTCTCTGCAGCATATACTGCTTCTCCTATTATTTGAGGTCTTCCCTTTCCTTGCTGATTTTTTTTCCCTCTGGCATTACGCTGTTATCAAGCAGTCCTGCTGGGCCAATTAAAACGCAGCTTCTCCTTTTAATTTTGATAATATCTTAGACTATTATGTGCTCACTGCCTGCCTGCTTGACCGCCAGAAACTCACCCCCCAACAGATCCCAAATCATTCATCTAGAAAAAAAGAGAAAGATAATGAAGAAGCTGGACTGCAGCTACTTAGAGTCATTAAGGGGAAGGTTATGAATATTAGAGCGGAGCTCCGAGAGAAAGTGCCAATGCCCCTACAACATGTGAGTCATTTTGCCTTGTCCTCAGGTGGGAACTCACACTATTACCTTAAGTGTCCTATTAGCTGCTTCGCCTTTAAGAGCAGGTGCTAAACGGCAGATTATTTTACTACGAAGCCAAACGGTGCAGAAACCAGAAGTCCGGGTAGAAGGAATACGGAGCAGGTGGAGCAAGTGCCAAAAGTCTGGCTTCTAAACAATTTGCTTAAAACAGCTAAATCCAAAGTGTGGTTGATCATTTTACACTTCACTATCTCTTTCTGTGTCAAATAAGTTTGTCTATCCACAGGCAGTTTGCCTAAATCCTGTCTGATCAGGGCTCTTCTGTCTTTATTACCTTGAAAATAATTTGGTTCTCTCGGCGAGCAAAATGGTCTAATCATTTGGGATCATTTTTTATTGTTTTCATGAAATTACAAGCTCATTTTGAATGTCATACCTACAGCGATGCTGCTTGAACAGCTTACAGCTGTGTTGCATCATCACCCTTTTTAAAAAACAGTTTCAAGCAGTTGACTGAAGAGACAAATCACTGTGGTTTGGAAAATGAAATGTTTTCCCATTCTTGTTCAATAGTAGATTTTAGCCACTCGACAGTTCTAAGCTTTCTCTATATATCTCTCTATATATATTCTGCACATAAAAGGTCTGAACTGTTTGCAGGTCTGTTTTAGCATCTGATCCAGATTCTAAACACCTCTGGGATAAAGGGTGAACTAGATCTGGGTCATTTTAACATAAACAGTTTGGTTATTGTTTTGACTCAGCATACTGGGTTCGGTTTCAGTCAAAACAAAAAAGGTTTAAAAGGGACTAAGCTCAAAATGGAGGCCTTAAAAACAATGAGGCACCTTTTAATCTTTTTTGCTGAGCCAACAAACATTTGGCCTTAATAAATAACCAAAGTGAGTTTTTGTTACTGAACCTACACAGTTGTGATAAGAATGAATGGATGGACAGACGGATGTATGCTTGGATGTTTGTTTGATTTCTTTGAACTGAATGTATAGTCAAAAAGCATGACTGTTAGGTTAATTGGTCTCTCTAAATTCTTCTTAGGTGTGAGTGTGTGTGTGCATGGTTGTTTGTCCTGTCTGTCTCTGTGTTGCCCTGCGATGGACTGGTGACCTGTCCAGGGTGTACCCTGCCTCTCGCCTAATGACCGCTGCAGATAGGCACCAGCCCTCCTCACGGCCCTGCAAGGATAAGCGTGCTAGATAATGGACTGATGGATGGATGGTCTAAGAACCTACTAAGGAATTACTGTCAGGGATTAATAAAGTTGAAACTTGAATCAGTCGACTGCAGCATACTGTATCCAAACTGTTCAAACAGGGAAAGTAGCTCTACACATGGAAGCATTACTTGATTTTCTGATCATCTGTTATGTTGATCAGAAAGTCTTCTTGCTTTTCCATCCTAATTCATTCAAACATTGCTACCCTGGGAAGCTTTTTTAACAAACATCAAACTTTTCCCACATATCCAAGCATTTCTTACGGTTTGTTTACACAAGAACGCTGTCTGGAAACTGCAGGTATTTTCAAATGTTGAATGGGGAACAGTTCCACGTTTAGAAGAGACCGCCAAGACTCCTTCCGCTGTAATTGTCATGCCAGGGCACTAGATAGCACTGTGATTTTAGCATGTTGTTGAAACACACATGTGCTTTTGATCCTTAAGGCCCCCACATACTCGGGCATACTTCACTTCAAGGCAGACTCAATGCGGACTCAAAGCAGACGTCCACCAGATGTCCGCGCAAAGGTATATTTTTACTACCGCATACTCGTATTCGGTGTCGCCCAGTAAACTGCTTGGTGAGAAACAGTGTTCACATCGAACCATTTTGTAAGCAACACTGAGCTGATAAGGCTGAGAACTGGTGCAATGAGTCGCCAGGACGGCAGCAGCTGAACTGCCACTCTGTGCCAAGTATACAGCCAGGTCCAGTGGCTGCTCTGGTAGAGAAGAAACAAGGCTAGGTGCCCAACTAGCTCATCAAACTTGCTAGTTTACATTCGGATTGTGGGAAATCAAGGAATTTGTCACAAGAAATGTAGGCAATCTGCACACTTGACTGTGATATTTCAATTGTCCGCAGACAGTGTGCGTGGAGCCTTTAGCTTCCACCTCATTTCGAAAACAGCAACCCATGTCTGATGAAAGAAGTGCTCTTGTAGCACATATATATTCCATATCAGGCATTGTGTTAAACTGAACAGGTTAAGTAGCACACACAGTTCACTTTCACACTTGCAGAGTACTTTACATTTTTGCAGGTGGTGTTACCGAAAACTTCCACTCTGAGACCTGGTATAAAAAAAGTGCCAGTGTCAGAGTCAACGATCACTGGAGACTTGTAAATGAGTGGATGGATCGCAACAAAAATGTTACGGTTTCAAAGTGTAAACAGGGCCTTGAACTAACTGTTAGTGCTGGATTGAGTGAATAACTTTTTGCAATTGTGGTCGTGCTCATCTGGCTACTTTAGGCTAAGAACATAAAGCTTTAACAGATGTTAGTGGAGTCGCAGAGTGACTTTCTTGTTTACTTAGTAATAACCAAGAACTTCTATCCTTTTAACACTAAACTCAAATAATCAGTGTGAAAAACCTGCTTTGCAGCTGTACTCCTGAATGCTGTAACAGAAATCCACGACTAATCTGAATTAGACATGATGGCTTCTTAGAGTCGCAGCAAAAATCTCTCACCCCAATATAAACCTTCCATTTAAATCTGAATAAGTTGAACAAGACTTTGCACAAAAGCATCAGTCCAACCACCCACACATTCCTTAAAGGTAAAAGCTCTCCCATTCCCCTCAGCTCTCTCCTTTTACATTGTGCCCTTCTCTTCCTTTTCTCCATATTTCCTTTTCTTTTCCTGTACAAGCCTTGTCAACATCACGATCCCAGCCAGTTTATATGTGCTGGCCGAATTTCTTGTAGGCAAAGAGAGAACAACAACCTGTCAATTTGCTTCCAATGATTTCAATCTCTTCCCTTTGTCGCACACAAAGATCCAATTAGATATACGTGTGTAAAGCCCTGCAGATGTGCAGACCTTTACCCTTCTCTGCTGTTTGTGCATAGAGTACAGATCCAAATATCCTTGACTTGAGCTGAAAGAAAACACATACATAATATAAAAGGCCAATGAATGTTAAATTACAGCGTGCAGCTTGGCTGAACCTTTCCTCTCGCCATACAACCACATCCATTGAATCTCTGGTTGGCTGCACTTCCAAAAACTGTCAATAGACATGTGCGAAAGCGTTCAATATGGCTGTTACAACAAATGCAAAGCAAAGTGAACCAAGCTGACAGCTGCCTAACTGGTTTCCAGGCACCTGATAATGACTGTTGGACTGAGTGTGCCAAAAAAGGACCAGTAAGAAAAGGATTGCAGGATAGAACGGTTTTTCTGCAATGAGGAAATATCAGTTTGACTTAAAGATAAAGATTATTTTCATTTTTAACAGAAATGCATCGGTTAATAGGCCAGAAACCAGCCAATTTTCTATTGATTGGCTCTGATCAGTTATTAACAGGTCAAATGATGAAAAATACATTTTTATATATGGTAAAATATCTATCGAAAGCAAGCTCTTTGTCACACTTTCTTTGAGTTTGTAAAAAAAAAAAAACCCACTAGGGACGCAGTGTACAATAATAATATTGCTGTTATGACAGGTAACCAATATTTACTGATATTTGTATTTCCTTACCCTTTTAACACTATGAAAATACAACCACACTGCTGACATTACTTCTCCGCTTCAGTTAAACAATCCAGCGCTGCATCATGACACATGCCCAAACAAATACCACATGGCCAACCCCACTCCCCTCTCGAAACACAGACACAAACGGCATCAAGGTGGAAATAAAGCTTGATTGTTAATATGAGTCCAGTTTACTTATGGAGCTGATACTAATATGTAAAGAAATATCTAACATCGACCGATATGTTAATGCAAATTTATAGCGAATCAATCAAAAAAACCCAGCATATAAAGGTTAGGTATATACCCTTCGATCCCTACAACGATCTTTTAACTCCTTTGTTTTCTGTTGGATTGAAAATACTACATTTTTAAGGAATCTGCAGCAATTGTTTTTTTCTTTCGTGTGTTTAAAATCATATCATATACATTATAATTGCAACTGGCAGGAGAATCATCAGAGAAAACTCCAAATCAGCAGAACATCAACCACGAAAAGTCACAACAGTGCATCTCTGACTTTAAATCCGGAAATGAATTGCTGATTAACAACATCACTGATACATACAGTAGGTGATTAGGTTTTTCTGGACCTTTCTGAAGATAGTAACTGTTGGATCTCCCATGTAGAAATTTTAAAAATTACGGCTCTATTTTTCGCTTTGTAGTTTCCATGTTACAGGGATGATGTGCTTGCAGGACAGCTGACCAGGTGATAGCTGGATGGTAAATTTGTTCGGCTAACCAACATTTGCTTGTGATTGAATTAAACCTGTCCCTTTCAAGAAAAAGATTTTCACCAGCATTTTTATCTCCTCCCCACACACAAACAGTTTTTTTTAGGTAAAAACTATAGTCTAAATGTTTGGAGACAAGCAATGACACAGAGGTCCATTTTAAACATGCAAACTTCCAGTTTCTGTGCTAGAAAAATCAACTGTTTTTGGGACTTCTTTCCACTTTTCTCTCTACCCCGACCCTGTTCCCATTAAACCTTTAACTGAAGCTAAAGAAGTTTACTGAGAGAAAATGGTAAACAGATACAAAGAAAGGATGAGCTACAATTGTATTGGGAGAATTCTAACCCAGCACTACTTTAGCCATGCTCCGGATCTTCTTTATTTAATTTTGATGTTAATGTGGACGTTATCACCATCTTCTGGTGCACCAAAGTTGTTGTAAAATTTTGTGTTGAAACCCCAGAGGCAGACAGAGTTTTTGTCAAAAACCAAGGAATAAATATCTGGAGTAGTGCAGACAGAAGGTCAGACTGTAGGTCAGACTTTTTTAAATAACTGAAACTTAGCACGCAGCCTTGGCAGGGAGTATCAACAACCCTGAGCAGACACAAAAAAATGCACTTTCATATCATCGAAGTGCATGAATTAAGTGTCTTAATGTTAGAAACAAAACAAAAAGCTTGCAAGTTGCAAAAATGAAAAACAAAAATAACATGCATGGTAGAAAGTGTATTTTGCACTTTCACTGAATTTTGGATAGAGGCTGTCATTGCTGTCAGAGTCAAAAGTTTTCAGTGCTACAATGCTGAAAGTTTCTCTTGCTCACTTTGGCATTCGGCTGTCTTTAGTGTGTCAAAACTCCTTCTGATGCAGCAGACTTCAGCTCCCTATAAAGGTTTTCAGAGAGATTTCGGACATATTGCTGAGCAGCTTAGAACTGTCGAGTACTTTGAGCTTTTGGACATGTGCTGTGGGCTGCTGGACCTGCTGAAAGGGTCAAGGAGTTTTCATCAAATGCCTCACTGAAAGCGATCTTTGTAATTTGCCAAAGTGCTCAATAACTTGAGCACATGATGCTTTTAGTACAAAAGCTAAAAACGAGACGTGCAGAAAGCGAGAACAATCTCCACTGTGTTTAACTGCATGCAAGCTTTTCATTTCTCTTCACTAAGAACAAACAAACTGATGCGCTGCATCCTCGAGGAGCTCCACTTCAGTTTCCTCAGACCATTGAACATTATATCCCAGAAAGGTGTGGGATTACTGATAAAAGCTTTTGTAAACATCAGTGTTTTCTGTGTTTAGTGTACATTAAAGCCTGAAGCCAACTCTCCAGCATGTTCCAGGTCACTCTGAGGATCCTTAGACCCCTTTTGTACTGTTCTTTTCTTTGTTTTCAAAGTTTTTAGCAGCCCTCAGACTTTCCTTATCTGACTTTTTTATCCGAGCACCAAGATTGGGTTTAGCCTTTGGGATAATTATGTTTTTGATAAGAGCACTTCTGATGCTCTCAGACGGCTCTTATCTTTGCAACTGTGATAGGGAAACAGAAAATAATCTGCTGCCTTTATATTTTAGTAAAAACATTATTTATTCATTCATGAGATAATGCAGAGACTGCAAATTAAGAGCAGGTGGGTCTTATCTGGTTTTTACTTTGTTGGACAAAATTAATTTAAATTGCTCAAAAACATGCTATTTACTGAGTTCAGTGCTCATTTTAAGGTTTTATTATTTATCTAACTTTAACAGTTGCTTTTATTGTTGTTTTTGCAGTTCAGTAACTTCAAATGATTTCTAAAAATATATATATTATTTTCAGCAAAACTAATTTACATGGGTTTATTTTTGAAGATATTTGAAACATGGTGCCAGTTGGGGTTTTACAAAATTCAAGTGTTGATGAGATCTTTTATTTTGACAATTTAATTAAAAGATGACATTTCCAATGCCACTGTGAGGGAAGGTCGGCATAGCTTTTAACCCAATTATTCCTTTTCTCTCCCATCATTATGTATTGGTAGAAAGTTTTGCATTGATTATAATGATCATTATAAACGACAATGAAAACATAAGGCTCTGACAGGACGAAACAAAGCTTAGTTTACCTGCTTTACTTTTTGCTGTTGCTAGATCCTAGCGACACTGCAAACATATCTTTTTAATAGTATTTTTTTTTTCATTGCTAAAAATGACCTGTTTAAATGATTAGCTGTATTTCCACTGGAAATTGGACTGGAATTGAGCTTGATCTTAACTGGCCAGTCAGAAATGCAAAAAAAAAAAAAAAAAAAAAAAATCCTAGTTTTTTTTCAGAACAGCGAACACACCATAAAGGCTACCAGGTTACTTTGACAACAACAGTCTTCGGTGTCCAGACTGTTACTGAGTAAATATGACTAAAAAGTAACTACTTTCAGTGAGATGTTAAAAAAAACGAAGTCAAAGATGTACGAAACTAAAACGAGAATAAAAAAATAAAAATAAAACCTAATTTACTGTCTATGACATGTCAATACATGCCTGTTTGTTTCAGGCTGCAAAAAGGAAAGAGAGAGCAACGCTTTCAGCAGATAAGAAGAAGGCAAGGAAGGTACAGAAAACTTGCTCTGTTTTGTTTTGTTTTTGAAATCTTGACAGCCTTTTGGATATCTTAGAATAAAGGCAAAGATCTACATTCTTTGGAACATACATAACCGACTGCTGTTTTGGTACTTCTAGCCGCTAACAGTGCCTTTCGCTTATGTAAGGTGCTAGGTTCATCCTCAACAAGAACTTGTTCTAATTTCAGTTCAACCAGGTTAAAATGAATTAGTTCATGTTCATAGTCCACCACCTAAACGCTATGAACTAAGTTCAAAGCAGCAACATAAATTAGTTCTCATTCATTCATTCATTCATTGTATTTTGTATGAAAAATAAATATGAAATATGAAAATGTTTATTTACATAGGTCATGATGTCATGTACAGGGTAGCACACAGAATATCCAACTGCCTAGCATCAAATTTATTCTCTCCTGTTACCTTTACTCATGTAACCTTATTTAAAAATGTCTATATTCCCAAATCAGCTGCCTTCATTCACATATTTTAATTCTTTCATTTCCAGAAAACGAGACTGATATTTTTACTCCATAGCGTTTCATTGAGGGTATGTCAGTAATTGAAGTCACTTTTAAACCTATTATTACCGTCAAGTTAGTGCAGACTAGATTTGGCATATTTTTTTCCTGTTTAGCCATTTGAACTGTTATTACAAACTCAAAAACCCAGAAGTAATACTGAACAACTGACAGATACTGAATGTTAAACCCATCTTGGTAAAAGAGTTAGAACCCCTCACTCCCTTCATTCTACAGCAAAAAAAAAAAAAAAAAAAAAAAAAAAAATTAATGAAAAATGCAAATAAATTCAGGTGCCCTATGATATAACCATAGGTTATAAGAGGGTTAAATACCATGCTGTTCCTCTTTAATCAAATCCTGACTGAATTTAAGTACATTAGCTAACAAAATCCTCTAAATAAATAAATTGTTATTTCTGCTACTCAGCCTGTATGACTGTCTAAGAGAAAACGAAGAAGTGCAACAGAGTGCAGCTGCAGCTTCTCTGCTCATCTATGGTGCATCTCTCACCTATAAATAATGAAATGGAGTGCTAGAAAACTCTCAGTCTAATCTGTTAGTTTTAAAGGTTGTGGCTTGAAATTGGAAACGAAAATGTAATCTTTATATTTCTGATAATGTAATAAAAACCTCTAACATACCCAGTAGGGCCAGTAGGTGGGAATCATGTCATCAATAATGACAACCTCTTCAAAAAAGCAAGAACCATCCTGGACATGCCTGAATATATTTTCCAAACAGTTTAGCCTTTGTCAAACTTATTGACTTGAGCGCATGTTTGAAGTTTATTGGTGACTGAGAGTGGTCAAAGATTATGTTGTATAAATCATTATGCGTACTGGGCTGCTAGGACATCATTGCTTAAAATCTAAATTTACCAGAGCAACACAAACCAACAAAAATCTCATACGAGTATAAAAAATAGCCCATAGCATATGTGTTTAAACCAGAGATGTCCAAACCTTTTGTTCCCACATAGGCCAAAATCATCAAATGAAACAAACTCACAGGGAAAAATAAATGAAAAATTTATGTTAAGAATTTTTATACCTGCTCAAAAATAAACTAAACGTGCAATATTTAAACTAAACAAATAAAGCAGTCTAACTTTTTGTACAGAAGGGATGAATAAATCCTTGTAGCTCCAAAACTTAAAAATGCTTTTTGCACATTTTTCTTAAATAAAAGAAAGAGACCCAGTTTGGAAATTCCTTTGGCCTAATAAAAATGTGTCTACTGTACTCTCAGCAATAAGTTTAAAGAAGTTTAATAAATTAATTAAACACACATTTGGGTGGATCAACATCTGCTGCTTAATTAAAGCTACTGGATAGATAAGATCATATTTATTATGATATTATGAAATTAAAGAGAATGCAAAGAGCTGTTATTAATAGAATCCTTTGTGCTGTACCTAACATTTCCCACTGTACGATTTGAATTTGTTGGAAATAATTCTCCTCTAATTAAATAAACATCTTCATCTACTCTCAATGTAATAACATCTTGCTATTAGAATAAGTTACCTTTGGCTCTGTGATACATGGGTAAAAGACTCTTGCTTGATTCAGGTGCCAGAGGATAACTAAATAACTTTTCTGAGTTGTTGAACAAGTAGTTATTATCAACAGTACTATAATTAGTATCATCATTTTATTATTTTGTCCCTATTTTTTTCCTCACCAGAATGTCTACTGTTGTTTAAAGGGATAATTATGGTGTTTCCAGTGGCCTCAACACCCCATAAACCATCATTAAAGCTCTTATTCTCCCAGCTCTTCTCTCTGGATTTCTGCTGCTACTGAAATTTGTTCACCTCAATCACTCAGTTGTTCACTCAGCTGCACTTGGATGCCCTTTTCCTCTTTTACAATTACTCCCACCCACTTCAGAGGATTTTTTTTTCTTCCCTTCTCTGGTGCACCTAGTGTTTCTGCTAGCCTCTTTGTATCTGTTCTATCTAGTTATTTCCCCTCTGCCAGTTGTGGGCAGTCACCAAGATTGTTATTAGTGCCAGGTTCAGGCCTGCAGTGTAATCAAACCCCAGGAATTAGTGGCTGGGCCTCACTGACAGGAAGGCACAATGCTGACAAAACACTGTAGTTATTACTGAGGTTGCTGCAGTGCTTCAGCTTTGGCAGAAATCTGCTCCTTGGAGCCCTGGGGTTTGATGGGCTTTGCTAAAGATAAGCAACGGACACCAACGATAGGCTAGAAGACTACCAGTGGGAGAAGCATGAGGAGCTCTATGAGGGTGCATGAGGTGCTTAAGCTTCAGGAGTGCAGCCATATTACAAGGACAATAGAACGGACATCATGGAGACATGTTTTATTCTGGGATAAAGATGGATAAAGATGGAAATGCAAAGCTTGTTGCATTAAGGCAGAGAACACAAACCCATTCTCTTGCTTAAGAGAATTTCAGCTTTCTGTCTGATGAAGAGCTTGCCTTTTAAAACGTAACCTCCAACCATGGAGCACATTCAACATATTTTAAGCTACTTACCCAGCTACACTTAAGAGATTTTGCATTTAATTCTCATAGCAGATTACTGGAGAGGCTCAGCATTATATCTAACTGCCTAAATACACTGGTATAGATCTTTTCTAGATTAAGAAACAGATCTGATCTCATTAAAATAAAAAAATAAAAAATAAAAAAATCAAGCCCCTCTCCATAAAAGTAACAAGGTTGTTCAGCAATAAAACGGTTGCAGACCTTTTATGCCACACTCTTCTCTCTTGGAACCAGTTTTCTCTTTTACTCGTAAGGCTATGCTTAAACTTCCCTTTCTGGTAAAGCTTGTAGTTTTAGTAGCTTAAGGTTTTCTAAGGCTTTCTCTGTATTTATGCTCCTATAGGCTTAACTCACAGAGGACAAGCTGACCACTTCTCTTGACTTTGCAGTTTTTCCTACTACTCTCCATTTCCGCATTATTTGCATATATTGATGCCACTGCCATGGATATCTCTCCATTTTCCTTTCAATAGAAAGTACACCTGGTCTAGTGCTTTAGTGTTTAGCTGTGTATTTGTTGAGCAAAGTCATTGATGGAGCTAGCGTTGCTCTTAACTTTATGTACTCTGTGATTCTTTCTTAAAGAAAACCCTCCTGACCCAGAAGGGCTTCTGTATTTAGAAGTGTTTTCTTTGGAAGAACATATTGATAAAGTCAATCCTGCAAATTACAAAGTCATGGACTTGATGCAACCTACTGGACTTTCTAAGACAAACAACATTTAACTGAATCTGATAGGGTTAAATTACATTTAGAATTAAACTGGACTGTACTGATTATACGAGACTGAATTGGTATTATTTGAAACAAATCTGGACGGTATTGGATTTATGTGGTTATGAATTTGTCTTGCAAATTGCCTCCGAAATGCCTTGTGAATTGGCACAATATTAAACTATATTTACTTGAGTTGAAATGAAAATTCAACATTTTCTGAGTAAACTTTGATTCTGCATTCATGTTTAAATGTTGAACTTCAGAATTGGCAAGCTTTTACCCCTATGCTTGTCATGCAACAGCTAATTTTCACTCCACTAAAACCCCAAAACATAAAATAGTCAGAGGGTCCCACAAATGGCAAGACATTTCCAAAAATGAGCTACTTTGCACTAAAAGCATAAAAATCTCAGATTATGCTCATTTGGTTTGAAAAAATACATTTTCAGACACAAAGTGTTGTTAAAAAGTGGACTTTCACTCATTGTGTCCGTGGATGACTTGTTCATCATGTTTTGTAGCAGGCAGGTTAAAATGTACTTACAACAGGGTCCCTTGCGCTGCACCTTGATCCGTCGCTGTGTGTTGCACTGAGCCTTCTCAAGCTCACACTCGTTGGAGTAGGTGGAGGTGTCGGATCCGCAAACAGGAGCCACCAAGGATGGACATTCCAGTTTCTTGCAAACACACTCACCCTTGGCTGGGTCGGTTGGGTTCCTCTCACACACTGCCCCAAAGCCACACAGCATTCCTCTGCAGCCTGTAAAAGACAGGAAAAGAAAAGGGAGAAAGATTAGAGGGATATTGTCCAATTAACACCTTATCAGAAACAATGTAACCCAAAAAGAAGTAGTTTTTCTTATCTTATCTTTATGCCCTACTAGATGGCAATATTGGATCAGATTCACTGCGGTCTTCAAGGAGAACAAAAGTGTTAGCCTCCTGTATTTATATCGCTTGAACCTTTTCACATTTTGTCCTACTAAAACCTCAAGACACTGTGGGAAGTGGAAGCAAAAGGATCAAACATTTTCAAACTACCCATGCCATACTGCTCAGTGGAAATGAGGCATTAGAGGCAGCATAAGTGTTGGAACCGGGTGGAGGTTCATCCTTCCAGTAGGACCACATCCCTAAAGGTACAGTCAGAGCTACAGGACTAAATTGAATTGAGTGGAGAATAAGAGGCAAGACTTGAAAGTTGACACTCACAGATGCTCTTCATTCAATCTGACTCCACTTGAGTTGTTTTGCAAAGACAAATTAACAAATATGTCAGTCTCTATATGAGCAAAGGTGGTAGAAGGATAACCCAGAACAACATTTAAATGCACAACACACTTTTCAGATCATTTTTCAGTCATCTGACAATTATGTGCTAGTTTTGCTTGGTCTGTCATGTGAAATGTGACAAAAGTACTTTGAAGTCTGTGGTTGTAATGTGACAAAAGGTGATAAAGGCTTAAGGGATTAGAACCTTTATACAAAGCGCTGTATTATAAGGAGTATCTGTACTGTTCCTCTTCGACCTGTAATCATCAATGATCCAGCAGCCAGGAAATTGCAGAGCGATGGTAACAGAGGGGCAAATCCAGGTTAGCCAAACACTCCACGGCCTCACAAGTCAGGCGCTAACAATTCTTCAGACTTTGATCCCAAAGCTCCCACAGAGTCCTCGGCTTTGATCGAGTGTGAAACTGTAAACATTGTCAGAGGCAGCGCCGAACGCGCAAGGCAAACAAGAAGCATACTCCTGTGTACGTGCTTATGTTGTGTGCACAAAATATCAACTTAGAGAGTAATTGACCCGTACTGTGGCAGCTACAGCTGCTGTGGCTCTGCGCCCACTCGCAGGGCTGTTGGGCAGCCAGCTGGCGTGACATCTTCGCCTCACCAATGGGGGCGTTAAAAGACATGGCGAGCCCTCACAGGTAGGTGACCTGATTGGAAATCCATGGGCCAGAGCACACAGAAATAAGTCCACTCTTCCCCAAAATAACAACAACATGATGTTGGATAGTGGCAGGAAGCCAATGTTGTTTCTCTGGATGCATGCTTCACATCTATGCACATGTGAACCCGCATGTGCAGCACGGCTTCTTATCGTTGGCTCGCAGGTTAGGACTAAAAGGAAGTCGGCATGTCTGCTTGGGCTCACTGGCTGGGTGGCTCCTGTGGTCTTGGACAGACATGCAGACGGCCTGATAGACACTCTCACACTGACGTCCACACACAGCTTAGACAACCGGTCCAGCATCTGCCCAAGGCATCTCATTCTTTCTTTCTCCACACATCGGCGCACACTCTGTGAAATCGTGTGCATCTCAGAGTGTGTGTGCATGTGTGTGTGTGTGTAGAGTGACAACCGAGGAGGCTGTTTTTGACTTGCCTACTGTTCCCTGTTGGGGAGCTGCTGACAGCTACCTGAGCTCACTCTCTCTTGTACCATGGGAAAAAGAAGTGTGTGTATGTGTGTGTGTGGATGTGTGAAGCTACCCATGAATGCATTTGTATTCTTGACAGTGTGTGTGTGTCTGAAAGTGTGTAAGTTCTCTCAAACATGCACATACACACATGTACATGTGGCCAGGTGCTAGAAAGAAGGCCTTGTCATGACTGGCCTCCTGCTCTGCCATCACTTCACACCACACGCTCTTGTAGTGTATGTGTGTGTGTGTCGACTCTGTGTCTTTGTGTGCCTACGAGTGTCAGCATGTGGCTTGGAGACGAAGCCGTACAAGGAGAGTGACAAGAGGTGAAATTTAATCGAACTGTGTCAGATGTGTGCAAGAAAAACAGAAGGTGTCTGATAGGATGACAAGAAAAAAAAAATCCTACTGAGGTTGGAGATTGTGGTAAAAAAAAAATCTGTCTCAAGATCTAAATACAGCAGATTTAAAAAAAATAAAAAAATAAATAAGAACAGATGTATTCCTAGAGAAAAAAACAACAACAATATCCTTGCAGATTTTTCTCATGAGGAAAAATAGAAAACCAAATCCAGCATGGTTAGGAGAAACCAGATTCTTTCTGAAATGTTTTCCACTAGCCTCAAGCTTAGCTGACTGACAAAAGACTGACACCAGAGTTGAGGATTCTGTCAAAGCGAAGGTATCGAGTGCAGAGTGTGGACCGAGTGCTCTAACTGCATACCCTCACAGTGGAAACTTTTTCCTGGGAAACTCCTCCTGGCACACCAGAACAGATGCATACATTTGACACTTCCAATTTCTTTTGAACAGGAAGAAAACAACAACAGCCTTGGCAGGTAATACGACCAGCGTTGTCCCAGATGGTAGCTGAAAGCAAAACTAGAGCTATGAAAAGTTTCTTTTTTTCTCTCTCCCAACAATGGATTTCCGCAGTGCTTGTCCATGATCTGGTTTGACTGACAGGTGATCACCAGAAATGCAAAAACACTAATGGTAACGGACAAGGATCCATTTCATATGTCATGAAGACAGATGGGCTATTACTTTACAGGAAAAACAAATAGGATAAAATGTAGCTTCTTCCTGATCGCTTCTTCAATACACACCACTCCGTTGGGTGTTGTACTTTTGATCCTGGCTCTTCATGAACAGGGTTGTGCACATATTCAACAGTTTTCACATCAAGTTGATTATTTATATCACTTTCAACAGATATTTTCAGTATGACAAAAAAAAAAAAAAAAAATCCATCCAGATGTCAAGCAGAACTAACAAAATGCTGAAGTACCTATGCCTCACCAGCAGATGTCAATATCAACACCAAATGACACTGAAATACTAAAAAAGAACATTCAGAACATAGCCAGTGATTCTTTAAGATCATTGTGTAGCTTGTTTTCTTCTTTTTGTTGACATTTCAAACTATTTAATTCAATCAATATGGTTTTTAGGACATTAATAAAGTTTAAAGGCTGCAAGGATTGGGCAAATCTTGCTAAACATACAATAATAAAACTTTTGATATGTTTCAGTAGTGGCTTCTAAAGCACAAACCAATAATAGGCTGGCACAAAAAGGTTACTTCGGCAATACTGGCAATATAGATGTGTTTACCATTTGTCGGGAGTAAAATAATAATTATGTACCTATAGTAAAGAAATAAACTAATTTATGATGTTTGCAAACCAGCAAATCTGATAGAATTGTTGGAATGCTACTTGTGCTTTTCAAACTACTGTTTGGTGCCATAAGAGCTTGAACAAAAGGTGCATTTATGCTTCAAGTTTTGACTGAATGCAGTTATTGCGTATTGTTTAGCAATGCAGTTCATGATTTACTGTACCTGGTGCATCGAGGTAACCTATTTGATAGTGGGTTTGTTTTATTTTTAGAGCAATATTTATCTTTGTAAGGCTCCAACCTATTAAATTACATTCCCTAATTATTTTCACGCATCTACATTACACTCATTTCTATACAGATTTATAGTCGAAGAGATAGCTCTGAATTTGGATTTTTTTTTTTTTTTTTTTTTTTTTTTTTTTTTTTTTTTTATTGTCATCACAGTAAATGCACCAAAAATCTATAAAAAATCCATACAAGTTTTTCTCTGGCACATCCCTATTGTCCGGCTAGATGGACTTTCACGGTCATGAATGCCCACACGTGATATTAAGTTTATGATCAATATGCTAAGATCTACAAAAATTGGTGCAAATTTTGTAGTAATGGAATAAAAGAAAAGACCAAAAAACATAGTTTAATGGCAGCTAATACTGTCATGGCAATATTTATCAATAAAAACCACAATTGCATGTTTTTCATTATACTGATTACCCCTAATACAAATACATTTTTTAAATGGATATTTAAAAATTAAGTTATTCGTCCTGAGGAAAAAAAAAAAAAAAAAAAAAAAAAAAAAAAAAAAAAAAAAAAAAAAAAAAAGCCATTAGCATTAGCAGGGGCATACGGCATACATGCTAGCTGAATTTATAACCACCTGGTTTTAGGGGGTTTTTTTAGGGGGTAAAAATCAAGTTTTAAGCCTAGCCCAGCTCTCCTGGGTTTTTTTTTTGCAAAAAGATGTATCCTGACAAAGCAAAAGCCACCAACACAAGTGTTAACGTTGTTTCATCTGTGAAAAACCTACATAACCCATGCTAGCTTGTAGCAGGTTAGGGCTGATTTGCTAGAGCTGTTAACTGGGGAAACACTTTATCTATCATTAGTGACATATTAACACTATTATTTCATTTTCCCAAAGTATGAGCTCCTAAAGACATTTGTATGTTATACTTTATCACTCTGAGCAGAGAAGGAGATAGACAAGTGAGGTGAAGCTAAATTTGCTCAAGATGACAAAGACTCATGTCAGTGCTGTTAGTGCCATAAAGCTTTTCAACAAAAACTGCTTTGTCTAAATTATTCATTTTTCTATGACAATTAGATTTAGTTTTAAAGATTACCTATCAGAGTATGTTCTCTGACGTGTATTCATTAGTGCTGTTTCTAAAACAGCCCTCTACTTATCAGCCATCAGCCAAGTCAAATCCCTCCCCTGACTTATAAATGAAGCCCCTTATTCTATACTGAGCAGCACTCTGAGGAGATAGCATTGCATATATAAAGAATAGGCATGAGCTACAGGTAAGAAGCTGAGGGATTTGAGGTAAAGCTAATTAAAATATCAAAGATTCATGCCATTTAACTTGAAGCCAAGTTATCTGGAGGTGTATATTTCAATCCAAACCATATGGAGGCACAAACTGAAGCTTTGTATTAATTGTCACTAATAGGACTTAATAATGTTTTGAATAATGTGTTAAAATGTTTATTTTACTGTTTAGACAGCCTTGAAATGCAGTCTGATACACCAATTTAATACAGTATTACCATCAAACAACTTTATCCATGCAAAGCCACACAAAAGCTTTACATAAAACCAGAATCCTGATTTAATGCTGGTCTATAAATACTCCTGTATAAGTATGACTTTATAAAAGTGGTCATATTCACAAATACTTGATCCTTAGGAATTGCTTTGTATTTTTTCTGAGATTACAGGCTGAAAGCTTACATATCTTTGAGATAAGACCTCCAAACAGAATCTAATTATGAAATTTGCTTTGAATGTTAATCATATACTTCACATACATACATATGTAAATACTTAATATGGACAACTGATTGAGGTTTGATGAAATATAATTATCTATTTTTGACAGGTGTTGTTTTAAGCAAATGATATCTAAGTAAAAGCCTCAATTTTCTGCTAAATAATGATTTTGGTTGTATTTCAAAGCTGAAAGGGGAGACATGAATTGAGAAGACGGAATAAGCAAATCAGCTTCCTCAAGACCCATAACAATGTTCTTCCTTCATGTTTCCCAATCCTTCTTAAACCTTTGTCAACCAGAGCTAAAGCAAAAGAGCTCATAGGTGTTGTTTGTTCATGTAGAGATCTATTTTTATGTGCCACTTTGTTTTCAGGTAAGCGGGCTCAGTGTTTTCATGAGCTAAACAGAAACAGAAACTCTCAGTAATGCAAGGAGGCAGTTTTATAAGCACTATATTGTTGCTCTGTGTGATACGGATTAAAAACAGCAGGTTGGTCAAAGACCGCCATGCCTTTCACGACAGAAAGTCCCCAAGTTTCACTGATTCCCACAGACTTCTCAGTTGTTGCTGCTTGTTAACACTGTTCTACGCTATTTAAATCCAGAGCACCAATAGAAAGCGGAACTATAAGTAAAATTTCCAAATGAACAAGCTGGATTTTAATTTTTTTCTTTCTGACAGGCAAAACATTCATCAGTCTTGGCTTCAAGTATGTTGTACAAAGATTATGGATGACAATTTTCTCTCTAACACATGTACTTATAGTGATGAACAAACCAATCCACCATTTTTTCTGGAATTTGCTTTGACCAGTCAAATCTTAAATTAAAAAACTGAACATGCAATTTTCTTCAGCCTATAAACATGTGAAAAAATGGCATGTTTCAGCTGCAGTTTGTTTTTTAGTTTAAAAAAAAAAACAAAAAAACAAGTTAGGTGTGTGTGTTTTGACGAAAAATGAGCAAAATGTTGTAATCTCTCAGCGTTCTGTTGGTTTGAAAACTTCCAATGTCAAGTGAAATGAAACAAATTGTGTCATGTTTGCCATATTTAATAGTTTCATTAAAACAAAGTTTACACAAATAGGTTTGCAAATGTCATAGTCTTTAGAATGAAAATGGAAGCCAACCAAAATGGTGATCAGCAAGTTGGACAAAAAAACAAAAACAAAAAAACAACAAACAGAATCGAGCCTCTCTGCATATTTGTCATACTTATTTTACTGTATGCTAGATGCTCAGGGCCTTTTGCTGCCATTTTATATCCATCTAATATGCTTGTCACTGCTCTGCATATCTGACTTGTGCTTCTGTGACATATTATTGTCCGTTTTAAATGTAATAAAGCTAGAACGCAATAACTTGAAAAATAATGTAATACGGTTTTTGAGCCAATAAAGCAATAACGTTTTGCCAATAATGTAAAAAGTGGGTCCACTGACTAATCTTAAAATTTCATTTAAAAACCATTGTATCTTCCATTGAAAAAAGTTTTTGATGCATGCTTTCACCAATATTTCTACGTGTTGTCATTTTTACACGTTTGTTATCCAAGATGGAGAACAAATAGCTCCTGAAAAAGCATCTTTAGTTTTTTTTTAAATATTGTTATTAACAATGTTACAACAACATAGAGCATTTTCACAAATATATTTTACATATAAAGTCCTTTAGCTTTTTAAACTCCATATCTGTATAACTTTATAAAATAAATTTTATGAACCATAAAAGTCATATTTATTGACCTGTTTAACATGTAATGTCTTAGGCTACGTTCACACAGCAGGTCTTAATGCTCAATTCCGATTTTTTTGCTGAAATACGATTTTTTTTGCATGGTCATTCATACTACTAAAAATAGTAGTATGAATGAATAATAAATACTAAATAATAATAATAAATTATTATTAAATAATATTATTTAATAATAATAATAATAATAATAATAATAATAATAATAATAATTTATTAATATAATTATTAATAAATAATAAATAAAAATATGATAATAAATACTAATAATAAATAAATACTATGTATGAATAGTAGTATCGTAAACCATTCAGACTGAAGTCTGAATGGTTTACGATACAGTATTGTCACAGGCTCATAACAAGATAAAGGAAGCTAAGAAAAAGAAAGCACAACAACCAAAGCCTTTTGTTAGCTTTAGCCACATTGTTTACGTGTGGATTTACCACATCTGGCTAATTCTGGTGCAGAATTATGACGCATGTCTCACGTCAATGACATTGGAAAAAAAACGCGACATGACCGCTCTGATTGCAGGCGTTTGAAAACTATCGGATACATATCCAATTTAATAACACATAAGGAAGTGGCACAAGTTGGATGTTTTTGGGGGTGAAAAGATAATAATCACACCGTTCAGACAGCCATGAAAAAGTCGGAGATGGAAAAACAAAATGAAAAAAAAAAAACAATCAGTTCTGGGTCACATTTGCCTACTGTGTCAACGCAGCCTTAAATGGAATGACATGTACCTCAGAACAGAGAAAAAAAGTCAAAAAATGAATCAAAACGACACCAAACTACTCTTAAGTGCCAGTAAGAGAATGTTCTAAAATAAATCATGCAAATCTAACATTATGACAGCTCCTGTTTAAAGACAGTTTGTTAAAGCATTTTTTTAGGGCTATAACTGTGTTCATATTGAAGCGTGCACGCTCTTCAGTCCATGTAAAGTAATCTTCCCTTCAACCCTGCAGTGCGAAAGAGCTTTACTTCCATCACCATGGATTTTATTTTCTTCCCCCCACTGGAAGCAGACGACGAAGAAGAAGAAAATCCCATTGGGAAGCAAAGACAGCATGTCCAGTTTGTGCTTGTCAAGGCAAACGACTTGTGCAGGTAACACGTTATCCAGTGTTTGGGCGACTCGTCTATTAAATATGATATGGTGTCAGAGCCTTCAGGATGGTCTCAGAACATTGGCTGCTTATGAAAGGAAAAGGATGGTGCTGTTGTGATTAAAGCCCCAGTGGGGGAAAAAATGTCACGGTGTATGAGCTGAAAGAAAGTGTGGCGCAGTTCTTTTGCCACAATCTTCTACCACTTTTTATACTTTGGGACCCAGCAGGGGTCTAAGAGGATACACATCTGAGCTTCTTTTTTTGTGAATCAAATCTAAATGTAATTCTTGTACATTGCAAAACACCTGATAATTGAGCTCATGTTATGACATTAAGGTTCTATTCTTTGAAATGACATAGTAATGGATCCAACAGCATTTTGTGTAAGGTCCTTGCTTTTGGATTTCAGGGACACACAAATGCAGTCAATATGTTGCAAAAGCTGAATTTTCCTGTTGCTCCTAAATTGTTTTTACTCTGTAAAGAAAATATCCCTGAAGTCTGTGGCAAAATCAGTTTTATTGCTTTGTAGCCTTGTTGCATTTACTGCAAAGTGAAATTGTAAGAAGTTTTCCACTATGCCAAGCATGAGTGCATCCATACCCAATGAGACCTTACACAATAGCTCTGACTAAATTATAATGGCAAACATCAGCGGGGAAACATTACTCTGTGCAGTTAGAGTGCAAAGCTGCTTGGGTTTTTTTTTTTTTAACCATTCTACAGAAGTTCAGCTTGATTCAGGTGACGATAAGTGAAGGGAGGTAAGGAAAGGTTTGCATCAATAATTAAAAGTCCTGAACTTTATATTGGTGACAAGAATAGCAACTGAATTAGCAGGGTAGAGATACACAAATGACAAAGCGGTTCAAGTAAAGCTTAACATGCAGATTAACGCTGACAAATTACCCAGTGGCTGTCAGAAAACCAGGAAAGGGAAAATGATGGAGTGGAGATACAGCTGTGTGGCACCAAAGCGACATGGCATTAATGTTGAATGAGCTTAAATTCATTACGCTCAAACACTCCTTGGGGACATTTTCTACTCCCACCTTAATAAAGGGTCCCTTTCTTTGCAGTGGACACTAAGTAATACAGATGTGCTCCCCAGCCGGGCAGCTTTTAACAGCCTTCTCCTCGCTGTGTTTCTCATTTCTTCTCGATGTAAGAGGGCTTTAGCCTCTCTCTCAGTGTAGCTGTAGTGGAGGACCTTCGCAGTGAGGGGACTGGTTGCCGTGGTGATTGCCGGTGATGCAATCAGCTCAGAGCAGCTACTCTCATCAGGCTGGGACTGGAAACTTTCCGTCATGCTCACAGGTGGCTTTTATATTTTCCACAGAGCAATGCTTCTGTCTTATGACTTTACATCCTCCAAAATTAGACAAGGGCTCCCATGAGATCCTGACAGCATGGTAACACTGGGCAATTATACCGCAGTTTCCCCATTAGGCATAGCAGTATCAAGATATATCAGGGTTCTTAACATCTTCCAACAATATATTGTATCTGTTCTGCATCTGCCTTAGTCTCATCCTATCTGTGCTGTGTCATCCCTGTGTCACAAGGACGACTCAGCGAGTTAACTTCAAAGGTTCAGAGGTGGTGCAGAGGTATGAGAGTGAAGAAGTCCTGTCTGGAAATTCTAACTCATCCTGAACAACTAACATTTTGAGGAACTTTGTCTCACCTGTAATCCAGAATGCAGCTTGTCAGTGTAGAGCTCCAACACCTAACACTTTAGATGAAGATCAATGTTGTTTCTACCTGCCCCGTACACTTCTGTGTGAATATCTTCATGTTTGCCATTATTCTCCCAATTTCTAGCTCTAAAACCATACAACAAGATTCAATTAGTTAGGTTTCAGTTTTTTTCTTTCGGGCATTTATGTTTTATTTACAGACTTTGTTTTTTCCTATGAATCAGTAATAGATTGTGCAGAGTAACTAAACAGACTTATAAGGTTAAAACTGCTTGGAGAAAATATCTATGCCTAAAGCTGGGTTCCGTATAAACTTTACACTAACTCATGTCTAAACAAGCTCTATGTGTAGCCTTAATGTTGAAATCAGCTCTGCTGCTTAGCGTAGCACTACTACCACCACCAATAATGATAACAATAATACTAATGCATAAAAGTCAAAATTTATAGATGTTTAGAACCAAAAAACTGTAACAACTTACAGATTCTACAAGTTTCGCACTGATTTCAGCTTGAAATGTGTATTATGCATATTTTCAACATGTTTTAAATTTTACAATCATATTGATAACCTTGATAAATGTGCACAGAATTCATTATCTATTGAATTTTTCATCTGACTGACCACAAGATTTTTTTCTACACAAAAAGATGTAGAAAAAAAAGACACGAAATGAAGAAACAAAAGAGAAAAAGGGCACACAACAAAAAGAAGGAAGGAGATAAGAAGGAAGTAAGGAACAGACACAAGAAGAAAAGGATGAAAGGAAGGACACAGTATGCAGGCAATGGGATCGTAAATTAAGTCAAGAAAACCCATAATACTTTCTAATTCCAGATTTTTCCAGGTTGCTTAAAAACCCTGTGACGAGCAACAGGTTAACAGAAACTCTACACCAAAAACAGCCTGCGCTGTCTCCGGCACGCCGTTAAGATGAGTTTAATCTGCAGGAATGACAGGACGTAAAAATTTTAGTGGATCCAAAACAGTGACTTCCTAAAGTTTAACTACACCTGGAGGAGAGTTTAAAAACAAGAATATTTCGAGGGCAGCACGCAATGAACTATGTTTTTTATATAGGGTTAAAGAACAGGAATAGATCCATGCAGTATTGATTGGGAACCTTCTCCCATACTCATTGTTATGATTATACAGAAAAGAGCACAGAAGTGATACACTGTGTCAGCATGAGAGCAGATAAAGAAAGAAACACCACAGTGACCAGCAGCCATACCTGCTAAAACCTCTGATGGGGGAAAGAAATCAACACTACACGGCTTCTATTGATCTCTGGTTAGTGGTTCTCGGGGGACAAATGCAGTCAATTATTGATCTGGGTGCAATCATAAAACACCCAGCGTGAAATAAAGAAAAACGTCTGCTCACAAGGGACCACACACCTCAATGGGCTCCCAATGAGAAATTGCTTCTTTAAACAAGCTAAATGAAAAGAAGGAGGTGAAGAATGGCGACTCTTTGAAGGGAGAGAAGAAAACAAATTTTCTCAGGTCCCACTTTCTTACCCTTGCTGTTCTTATCAAGGCTACAGCCGAGAGAACAAAAAGTGAGACAGTACCAGCTCTTTACTTTAAGACGGTGGGTTTTGGGGGGTGTGAGAGGATGTCTTTGTGTCTGCGAGTGAGTTGGCGTGTGTAAAAGTTGCTAAAGCGGAGTATTTTCCTCCCCACCTTCATCTCACACACAAATAGGAGTAATCTATTTGTGTCTCTTTCTTCCTGTCTTCTCGATGCAGCCGGGCATTAGCCGAGGAACCTGGGCCTTGACACGGCTAACACGCAGGACAAAGTCATTTGGCAAGCTCCACATTCCCAACCTGCAGATGCCTACGCCTTATAAAAGAGAGAGATAAGGCCTGAGACAGAGAGGGGGGAGGAGATGGAGAAAAAAATGTTTTATTGGAGAAAATAGTGTATGAGATGGAGACACCGAGGTGAGGGTAGGTTAGAGCTGAATACGCAAGGCAGATGAAAAATATCCATAATTCGAATCCCTTTTACTTTCTGCTCATGCATCTTGTTCAGATCTGTGCGGTAAGTCAAAGAAACCCTCTCTTGCTGCAAATCAATGAAGCAAACACTTTATTTACTATCTGGTTTCATGAACTAAAGAGGCTCCAAATGCATCCATGTGTACGAACAAAGTGGTTTCAGAAACCAGTAGGTAAAATAAGAATGCATGGCATGTTGGGGAAGATCAACGCATTTAAAATTAAGCAAACAGCCAGCAGATCCTGCTGTCTTTGTTGCACATGCCTCTAAACTATCACTGTCGCTGCTGCTGTGACGTTTCAACAAATCTATTTCTAGCCTCCCCTGACTGTGGTTACTTTTATCATTTTAATGACGTCCCACTGGTATTAAGTGTAAATACAGAAACCACATAAAGGCTTTTTTCATATATTCAAAATCTCTTCCCGAAGTTTCTTTTTCCTTATTTTAATGCATGTTCAGTTTTTATTGTAACTTTGCATGCAGTTTTTACACTGGCAGACGAACGTGCTGCTGCGATGATTCAAGCAGATGATGAGGATGATCTTTGTAGATCATTTGGTTCTGCTGGCATCTTCAAACCATGACCGTCATGAGTGAGAGCAGGATGGAGCGAGACATGGGTATACAGACTGGGGCCTAATCTGCAGTTATGTGGGAGGCACTCTGGTCTGTCATGGTGAAGAAAGAGCTGAGGCAAAAAGCAAACCCTCTAACTCTCTGATATGGACCATGACTGAAAGATCCTGATAGAACCAGCTGGTACGAGCTTCTTCCTGAGCTTTAGACGTAGGTGAGGAGCTTGGAGTTGAATGCTCCTCTGCATTGAAAGACGCCACATGAATCTGATGAATCTGTTTCCTGGATGCCTCGCTTTGGAAGTTTTAGAGGCAGAATGATGTTAGAGCGTCACTGGGAAGAGGGATATGTGGGTTTGTCTCCAAAAACCTATCTGATGCTGGATTAGCAGAATGGTTCCCTGGGTGAACTCCTTGTTCTGTATTGTAACAACAATCTAAGGTGGTCCTATTGTAAAGAAAAAAAGAAGATGCTTTTTGTGTACATTTTAACAAATAAGGTACAGATTTCATAAATCTGAAACTATGTTTTAAACACTAACAATGTGGAATAATCCAGGTGATCAAATCCAGTCCCATTTCCTTGAAGAAAGAGGAACAGCCCTTTACTGGAGTGTTGAATTAGAAGGATGAACAGTAACAGTTTCTTAATTTTCTTATAGCAAAACACTAAGTTGGCATACTCCCTGTTGATGGGACATGCAAATAGGCTCTATGAAACTGTTTGTGATGTGACTGACAAAATTTTTTTTATTATTATTTGTCAGGTGCTGGTGGATGCCCCCCAAGGCTTCGTGGCCCTGGGCAAACACCTGTTTAGACTAAAGATGCTGTAAAGCTGGTAAAACCACATAGTTTGGCTAAAAATTTAAAGACATCATTAAAGAATGTTTGTCGTCAAATCAGCACCATTGGAGACAGGGGTCTAACCTTTATATACAACAAAATTTCAAGACAAACTTTAAAAGTAATATAAGACTACACATGTTCTGGAATTTAAAGTTCAAATTTGCCAAAGCAGAGAGAAAAACTTTTAGATTTATAGCTGAAATTTGCAACTGTGTTTTTTCAGACTCCAAGACAACTACCGTAGTCCACAGCTTCAAATGTAGGAATTTCAAAATAAAGGCCCAAAAAGTCTGGAAAGATTACATTTGTTGTTTTCAAAACAAATCATTATTTAAAATCAAATAGGTCTTTAAATTCACATCAAGTCTAATTTTCGTATTTAATAATATATCTGAATTGGTGGTTAATTGCAATACACCCACACTTTTAATTTAGACACCTCTCACAAAAGTAACAAGGTACTGCATGTGCAAAAACGATTTTAAGAAAGACAATGGGGAGAATTTTGGTCTTCTTTGGACTACCAGACCAGACAGAAAGGACATATTTCAGTTTTTTTCAATACAAGAGGATACTAACAAATGGTACCGAAATAGCTGAGTTTACTTTAAAAATATTCAGCAACAAATATTTTTCTGGCTTCAAAAATGCTTTTCTATCAGCTATGTTTCACCTCAACAAAGCTGGATTCAGTATCCATCTCTCATCGTTTCTCTATTTCCACGGTTTGCATGCATTGGTTTCACTCTTTGTTCTGTTATACTTTTTGGCATTCACACCATAGACAGAGCAAATGCATTATTTACACCTACTTGGACTAGAGAAGTTATTTCAAACCCTGGAGCAGTACTCTGTTTTTGTTCACCTTCTTTTGTCCATACGAGAGGCCAACAATTGCCAAAGCAATTAGACTGGGACCTTGTCGAGAGAGCTTTCAAAATGTTTTTTAAGCCCAACCTCGGGGCTGTGTGTGGTGTGGAGGTGCAGAAATCCCACCATTTGGTCTTATTGCGGAGGTTACGCTTGTTGGATTTATTGATAAATTTCAGTCAGGAAGATTGTTTTCCCCTAGATTTAAAAGTTGGCTCAATAAAAGCTTCAGTACTGGGTAATGAGTAGGTATGGTTCACTTACAGTGTGCAAGTGTAATGAACCAACACCTGACAATGATGAAGGGAGCCCATAGCAATTACACTCATGATGACAGAAGAAGATCACCAGGCCTCGCTGTCATTTTGTCCAAACAGCGACATCAATATCTTTTAGTATCCTTCCCAATATGTTTCAGTTTATTTCTACAATATTTTTTATAATCTAGCAAATGCTGCTACATGATATGTTTATGAAAGGTCTATTGTCTATTTCTGAAAATGGCTGCTTTCTTTGGTTGTTAGCGCCACGCAGTACGATGGAAGTTTGCTTTTTATTTTCTCAGCTTTTGAATAAAGGGCTTGCCTTGGATGATTTAAAGAGGATGCTGAGTGGCTTGTTGTAAAAGAAGGGCTGTATGACCGACTGCTCCGAGAGCAGCCCGGCACGTATCCAGTATGCTTGGAGACAGAGACTGGGTAGCAGTTAGCTGAGCATGGTTTAAAGTACACTTGCAGGAAGCAAACATACACCTGATTTTGCTCCCAAATGTTACACCCCTGGATAATAGAATGAATGAATTAGAGTTGCAAGCACACAAGCAGCATGTACACCCATAAGTATGAGACTACTGTGCTTTTGGTTTTGATCGACTCCAGAGCAACGAGCCTGAATCCAGCTGGATGTACAGGTGGAATGGCAGCTGCTGTCCTTTCTTTCATCCAGACAACAAAGCAGTGGGTCTGCTGTGAGAAGTTCTGTTTCTATGGTGAATCTGGGACCCGAAGTAATGAAAGTAGTGGAGACTGCTTCAACTCATCAGCAACTACAGCAGTTAGACACCACA
This sequence comes from Anableps anableps, assembly GCA_014839685.1. Lineage (NCBI taxonomy): Eukaryota > Metazoa > Chordata > Actinopteri > Cyprinodontiformes > Anablepidae > Anableps > Anableps anableps. The sequence goes on from CM026071.1 coordinate 9,157,681, forward strand.
GAGACTGACTGATTATGCTGACCAAGGAGGTACACTGACTTCTTGGGCATCTCCCTAGCATTAGAGCACACTGGGTGCCACTTGAATCAGCTAAGAATAGGAAACTGAGGCTCACCTAAATTAAACAACTCATTGGAGAAATGTTTTCTGGTCTTCTGAATCTCAATTTCAGCTGCAAAATCTAGATGGTAGGGTCAAAGTTGGCTGTAATAAAGATGGAAGCTTGGGCTCATCCTGCCTTGGATCAACAGTTTAGGCTGGTGATGGTTAAATGATGTCAGGAATAATTTCTTGGTACACTTTGGGCCTGTTGAGACCATCTGGGCAGTATTTAAATGCTTAATCTAGTTAATGAAGTAGCCAGTGAGTGTATTTTTTGCATATGTATAAAATAGCAATTCATTACTTACTTGTATGGGATAAATGGTTGCAAGATGACAAGTAATTTGATTATTGAGATAAAACAAAGAACATTTTGTGTTGAGGTATGTAATATTTATGCCTTCTGGGCTTAAATGTTTGGCTAGATGTACAGAAAAGATGAGTTTATCACTCCTTTGAAATACCTGCTAGAAAAATATTACTGCTCCCCATCCTGAATTGTTATAATATAGCCTCAATGTGAGAACTCCAGATGGAGAAGAGTACCAAATCATGGCCAAGATGCTCCACAGCTTGGAGCCACCAGCTTTATTAGAGCTTCACAAGAAATCCAACCCCTGATCCAGTCAGTTATGCTGCCTCAGTCTTCCTAATGAATCCCACGGGGAATGGAAACAAACCCGCTGTTGGCATGAACGAACATCTTCGGGAAATGTTCCTGTTATTTCAGGTCACTCTCCGAGCTTCCTTCTCTGCCGTGTATCAATAATAGAGGGACTTGGTGACAGAGCCCTATTCTGTCACCTTCCATCAACTCCACAAACTCAGCAGCAGGCAGACAAAAAGGCTTCCTGAGACCGGATTACAACCAGCACGGAATGTACATGGAGGGGGGGAAGAAAAAAAAACAGCGCGATTGCCAGCGGACTTCAGCTAAATTCAGATATTCGGTTGGGACAGAATGATGGCATCAGGAAGACGTTTTTCTTCTCTTTAAGCTCGTCTTTTGACCTCACCATCACCCCTCTGAGACACGCAAAGTTTTTATGAAAACACTGATTTTTTTATTCTGTTTACACAACATTCAGAGCATTTTTTTCCTACGCTTGTTAATTACAAGAGGCTTTGAGTAGGCTTTGAGGAGGGACGTGCCTGCAAAAACAGCAAACCAGCATCAGCTCTCACATCCTTCTTTGTACTTAACTTTTTTAACTCCATCTCTCATTGGCATCATCAAATATTTCATCAGCGTTGCAATCCTCCTCACTTCGCACATTTAAAAGGAGAGCTGGTACGTATGAGGAGGAGGAGCAGCAGAGGCAAAGGGGTAAAGCTCTCCTCTCTGTAACTGTCTCCACATCAGAGCACTTCAGATGAATTTTCTCTGCTATCTCTGAGCAAAACACTTCTCCACTTACCTACAGGAAAAAAAAAATACAGAAATTAAAAACATGGTGGTGAAAACCCAGCTGAATCCACCTCAGGATTTAAGTGCTGTGCATGACCAAGAGAAACAGAACCTTTATCCAAAAGGTTATTACGCAAAATTAAATTGAAAGTTTTTTAAAAAGATTTAGAGGATACGCTTTTCTAAAAGCGTGCAGCAGCCGAAATCTGCCTTAGAAAACAGACTGAATACAATCTGTGGGTTTTCACTGCAACAAACACTGAAGTGCATTGCCTTCCCTTCATGCCGTGTAATTACGCGAGGCTCTCCGAGACAGACAAACAGTGGGCTCTGCCTCCTCACAGCAAACACTTCATAACAGTTTGAACTGAGCAGCAGAGCTATGATTTATTTGTTTTCTATGTTTCTATGTGTACAAAAAAAAGGGAGAACTTTCCAGACATTATCCTCATGCATTCAGTCAGCTTTCAGCGGGTGTTAGCCATCGCAGCTGAAGCCACAGCTCGCAGATGTCTGGAAAGTAAGATTGAGCAAGTATGCTCTGCGTGTTTTAATCAATAAGACAATATTTTAATCTAACATTAGGAAATTAAAGTTGAACTGCGAATCAATACCAGACTACAACGTGCAATCTGTCCATGCTGGAGGCTCCTGCAGCAGGTTACAGTATCTTAAAAACAGTCATTTATTTTCCCTTATCTATAGATCATCAACAAGTTTAATAAAATACCTTAGAAAAGAATTCACATCCCTTGAGCTGGTGCACATTTTGTGAGATTGCAAAGCAGACCAATCTGAAGTAATGCAGAACTGTGAAGGGGAAGTAAAATGATAAATTATTTGAAAAAAGTTTACACACAAAAATCTGATGAAGTGTAACATAGATTTCTAGTCAGCCTCCTTTACTCTGATACCAATAAATAAATCCAGTGCAAGGGGCGGGGAAGCTGGTTAACGTTGATGGAATGATGGAGGGAGCTAAATACAGGGAAATCAGACCTTTTAGAGGTTGTAAAAGACATGAGACGAGGAGTCACATGTCAGCAGAACAAAGATAATAAAATGGCAGCTAGGGGTACTCTGGAATAGTTTAGATTAAATTGCATGAGTTATGACTCTTTCGTTATCACCTTTTTGGCTCTACTCGGTACGGTTCAAGTCATTTTCCACTGCAACGGGTGGCATTGTCATAGCTAGCAAGACAGCCTGACAAGCAACATGATGCAAACTACTGTCTAGCTCCTGTATTTACTCATCAGCAACCGAGCACAGAAATGCCTGCACCTCGCCGTTGGACAACGGCAACGATGTTTCAGTGCTGGCATTTTTTTTCCTTTTTTTTTTTTGGTTTATAGTACAATCAAGTAACTATATTGCCTGCAGTTGATATAAAAATGCTGTGGATATCAAAACAAAACTTAAGAATTTTGACTTCGTATCTGATACCTTAAAATTGCCCTCTGTCTCTTTAAGAAGCTCCTACTCTTTCCGACACTCCCCCTTCAACACGTCATCACAGCAATGCTTTTCCATTAAGTTGTTAACAGCAGTTCTTAGGAGTGTGGATTGAGAAGCGGTTCATATGATAAGATCAGCAGGCGCGTAGTTCCACCGGGGGATTGCTAATTGCTGCTATCACTAGTCTGGAGGAGCTGTGCAGGGAAGGGGTGCTTTGCGGGCCGGAAGCTTATTTGGGGACTCAAGGTCCAAGATGGAGCTTTGGGTAAAAAGGCGGTGCTTTGTGAGAGCAAGCGTTTCGGCTCCCCGAATGGCTGCCATGGGAGATTCAGGGATTTCTTAAACATGGATGAACGAGTCAAAGCAACACTCCAGGAACATTTTTTATGAGGGAATAGCATTATAACATGACATAAAGCTCAAAAAAGTCTATATTGCATAACACCCCCCCCTTCCCCTTTAACATCAGATTACACTCAGCTGTTGTTGCTAGTTTTTTAAAATGCCATCTTTGATTCTTATAACAGTCATCCTTGTGACTGAACCTGTGATGCCACCCCCCAAGCCAATCAGTGACCCGGCAGTTTTCTGACGTCTAATTTTCACCTCGACTGAGTTTGCTTGGAACCTGGCTGAGCGGTTCCAAAAAAAGTTGAGCCAAGTAGCTACTAGTGGAAAAGCGGCTTCAGAATGGCCCAATCAAAGTCCAGACCAAAATCCAGTTGAGAAGAGTGGCAAGACATAAAGACTGATGTTCACAGGTGCTCTCCTTCCAATCTGAGTGAGATCGAGCTGTTTTGCAAAGAAGCATAAAGGACATATTTCAGTATCTATTATAGAGTCAACACAGCTGATTGCAAATCCAATTATGTTCAACTTTGTGGTTGGGTCTATCACAAAATATCAATAAAATAGATAACACTGAGGCTGTAACCTTTGAAAAGTTTAGGTTTATGATACTTTGCAAGGCACTATTTCTACACATTCCACATAAATCAAATAGTGCCAACTAGTATTTTTGTATCTAGCCCTGTTTTGTTTTTTTGTTTTTTTTTTTTTTTTGTATTTCTTTTTTTTTTTTTCTAAAACAGTGAGCTTATTGTTGCTACTGTACCCAACATGCATCTGTTTGGCAGACTGAAGAGAATAAAGACAGACTGTGTTACATTTTCCAAGATATTTAGGTCTTTCTGCAACCTTGAGGCTTAGTGAACATATTTCCCTCAAACATGGCAGGTTAGCTATTGTGTGACATGCATTTAAATCTTTACGATCTGGTAACAATCCACAGAGACATCACTTAATGTCCTATAAACAGCTAATTTCAGCCCAGAAGTCACAGAGACAAAAGTGTTTTTCCTCTCATTCATCCATAGGGAAAATGGTGCTTGAAAATCACATTCAAGACTTGTTTCAGAAGCTCCTCGCATGCCTGATTACAGCCTGATTCCCTAAATTTCCCCAACACACACACTGGTAATAAGTAGGAAATTATGTTTTCATTTTAAATTAACAGAAATGAACCGTTCTGAAGCACCCAAGTTATTTAGTAATCCCACATTTAACAGATGCAGCAACTACATGGAATACAAAAAAAGAGCAAAGCCATTTTAGTCCCTTAAAATCCTACGATGTCCACGTAGCCGTGAAATATAAAAGCATGTGGATTCGAAGATTTGGATTTTAGGTGACCAGTTCACTTCACACTTCAGTTGACTGCACTTTAGCATAGGAACAAGAAAGCACTTGGTTTGATTTTCAAAATCAAAATCCAATTCTTCCAGACTAAAATTTCCAGAGTTCTCAGTTCTATTTTAGCCTAGTTTAAAGAACAAGCATGAATATACACTTTGGATTTATTGTCAGAGATTGGAAGGAAAGAAAAGAAAGATGGAAGTCTGGATAGAGAGGTAGATGGATGGACTGAGGGATAAATGCATGGGCATATGGATGGATAAGGACAGAGATAACTTTTAAATGGAATAAAGACAGATAAAGAGATTGATGGATGGATGGATGTATGGATGAACGGATGGACGGGCATATTTTTTAAAACCGTGAGTTCACAGCACCATCTTTCCCTGTACAAACAGAATTCCCTACTGCAGCACCATGCTTGCCAAAGAAAACCTGAAGCCACCAGCAGTTTCCTTTAAACTGAAGACACAGAGAGGAAACTGGGCCTCCATGTTGGCTCCTGCTACGGAGAGGAGAGGGCGCTCCTTTTTTTTTTTTCTCCCCCCAGAATTTCTGGAGGGAGCCCAAGTCGGTAGCAGATGGCAGCAGGATGAGACTCAGAGACAACCTGGCAGGAGCTTGGAAGGCAAGCCAGGAAGAGGCAGCTCTCGAGTGCTGAGCTGGTATGCACTGGATAAAAGGAAGGCGACCCCCTCCATATGCTCCTCATTGCTATGCCTGATCACAAAGACGTGCCCATGGACTATGTTATTGTCACTAGAACGAAGTTGGAATAGTTGGAGAAAAAAAATACAATTTCAAAAGGAAAAGTGAACAGAGTTATTTTTAAAAGTTGGGGGATGGAGCATCCCATTAGTATTAGCGGCATCATATGGAAGAAGTATAAACAGAATAGGGAAGGTCCACATTGATGTCTCCTTTCAGAGGCAGACTTTAGAACCAGGGGAAGAAAAAAAAAGTCTTTATCTGAACATAAAAAAAAAAAACTTAGATTAATGTTCCCAGCTGAAAAGCTCCAGTGGGAAACACTGAATGCAGAGAATCTAGTCATTATGAAGAGATGATGAAACAGTGCCCTACTTTGCAACCATCCACAGTGAACACCCAAGGCTCTTTGGGGGTACCCAAGTCTTGTGGTCTCCCTCCCAGACAACGACTACATCACTATTCTACCCTCCTCCTGTCTCTTCGCCCTTTGATTGATATCCCCGACCTGCGGATCAATACGGCCACAAATCACTTCATTTCTTTCTCCCCTCCCTCTCTTTTTATTGGCGTCTCTCGTAGCCAATCAGATGGAGAATTTAAAGAGTTAGGGGTGGGGTGGTGGGGAGCAGATTAAGGCGGCATAACGTAATCGTAAAAAGTGACCTTCTCAGCTTACATGCTACCTGTGCAGCGGTCCGAGGAGAAACTAAAGAGGGAAACAGAGCCCATTAGAAGGCCATCTGTATTTCAGATCATTGTAAACGCAGGCTAACACACTTTTATCACAGGCTCTGTCTGGTAATAGCCCTGAAAGGTGAATGTAGCATTTGATTGTGTTATTTTCAGAAAATCAAAGTGCGGTATAGGCTGCCTATCCATCAAGCTGGAGTTTGGTTTTTTTTTTTTTTTCCTCTCCGAGGTGCCTCAAGGGTTATATGCTCACACAGTGTATATACACACACACAAACTCACAATGAATACTTTAAATATAAGGTACAGAGAGGGGGGAAAAAAGTGCATGATGTAGATTCAGATTTATAGCGAGTGTTCATGCACTGCCGGCTTTAGCGCCAGTATTATACCACCACGGGCCCCCCAACAGCCACCGCTGTGGAATTAATTGCCGGTGACGTGAAAGTAGCACAAAAAAGTGCCACGGTTTTGCGCTTTTCATTACTGCGCCGGGAGTCTTTCTGTGTGGCTTTGTAATATTTTCTCAGTGAGAGGGAGCAAAAGGATGGTTTAAAAAAAAAAAAAAAAAAAGCTGGGGAAGGGGTCGGGTGATAAGTAATATGGAGCTGACTGGAGGAGTCTTTAGCTCATCTCTGTTCATTTGTCTTCATTTCCTCCTTTTGGAGCATTTGACCCCACACGGCTACAGCTGGGAGGAACACACAAGCAGCTGCATCCACCTGCACAAACACTTACAGTATGCAGATTCATACGCTGTATGGTCCCACCGCACCAGCATTCACAATCAGAGCCAGGCTGGAGCATTAAACTGCATGGCCTGCAGCAGAAAACTGTTAATGCAAGATATTAAATAAACTGCAAGGCAAAACACACATGTCCCTTGGTGGAGCAGAAAATGGGACACCTCTTCAAAAAGTCTATGTGCCATTGTCACAAGTTCCTTTTACATAAACAGAAAAGCTATATACATGCACAAGTTATTTAAAACCACAACCTAAACTGTTTATATCATGAAAGTATAATGATAGATTTTTCTGCGAGCAATGGATGTTTGATAGAGCTGCATGATAAGAAGTAAAATTGGATTTGGCCTTAAATATACAGTGCTGCGTATGGGAGACATCCATAAAGATTCAACAGTAAGTATGAAAGATTAAGAGTCTAATGACAGGTCTCATTGCTGCTAAACTTGTCAGAATTTGAGTACTATTCTATAGCTACATTATATAATAAATGCTGTGTTTGTATTTAAAATGGGACTGAATATAATTATTAGCAGTATAGCTGCACTAACGAAGGTGACTGGGGCAACAAAGTAGTCCATTTATTCATGGGAAAGTTTTTCTTCCAAAACAGTATCCCTGTGACTATAGTCAAAAAACAGGAATCATTTTTTAAATACTTTTTTTTTTTATCATCACTTTTATAATTATTACCCCCCAAAATATCACCAAATAGCATAACATCAGTCGTTATCACCCATCCCTACCTTGCAGTTGTTGGGCAAGAGACGAGGTGTACCTCAGACTAGAGCTGTGTGAGGTAATACATTCAGCTCACAGGGTGATAAAAAAGTAACTGGAATCAAAGGTTGAGGTGAGAAAAGAGATTTGAACAATATTTTAAAGAAAAGTGAAGGTCTTTCAAATCAAAATTATGTTTTAAAGACCCTGTAATCAGAGTGGAAGAATTCAATCCAGGTTTTACTTTTCTATGTCAAGCAGTGATTGAGCAGGATCCTATTTATGGTGGTCAAGATGCCAAAAAAAAAAAAAAAAAAAAAAAAAAAAAAAAAAAAAAAAAAAAAAAAAAAAAAAAAAAAAAAAAAAGCATTGAAGTTACATTTTTTGCATTTCTACAAATAGAATAAAAGTTTCACAGATCTCAAATTGTCTTTTGATAATCTTCTACTGTAGCAACAGCTGGTTTAGTATTGATCAGTCCAAGTGTTTTAGATTATGAACAAGAGATGATTAAATGCAGTCTAGACTCAATAAAAAACAGTGAAAAAGGCCCTTTACTGAAACTGTGAATCTCACAAAGTTCAGTGCCAGGTCTAAGTTATTGAAACGGGTCCTTTTTTGTGTTCGAATGAATCAAAAACCTGTGCTTTAAAGTTTTTCTAAGAAATGTAAAATACTTCAGTTCTGCTTTGAGCAGTTATTCAGGTTTTGGCTATAAACAGGAAGCCACAAAATTGGAAACTGACTTCAGGCCCATGAGCCAGCCGCAGTTTAAAAACATATTTTGTTATAGTTCTTACAAAATATTATTTTCTGTCAATATGTTACCTTTTTATTGCTTTTTTCTACTGGGTACCCAAATCAGACTGCATGTTTCACAATTTTTTATGTTATAGCCCTACAGTCTATATATCTAAATGCATATCCGGTAGTTTCCTCTGTAGTTTATGAACAGTTCTCCTCATTTATCCAGATTCTCCATCCACCGTAGCAGACAAAAGACATGTGATGCATTCTTCAGCAACAAAACAACAGAATACCAACACCAAGCCAAACAGGATGCCTGACAGTGGTGCAATTTGGTTGCCCCGGGCAACCGGTCAATTGTTACTATAGAGCAGAAACTCACATCGTTCCTTGCCTGCATTCCCCAACGTCTCTGAATGTGACTTGGCATGCCGGTGGATGCGCTTATCAAATTACACCACATTCTGCTCTTAATATGCTGCATATTTCCCTCACAGAGATAGGAGAGTTGTTTTGTTTATTATTATAGTGAGAGTCGTGTGTTACAGGAGATAGACAGCAGAGGAGTGGGGAAACAATCTAGAGGGATGGAGGAAGTAAGGAAAAGAAAATTTCATCACTGTAGAGCAAATGTCTGAAGGCCTGAACATGCATACAAAATCAGATTCAGAGCAGAAGAACAGATTTAATAACTACTATGTTCTTTCTTCATTCTTTTTGTAGTATTCTTAAATTAAAGTGAATAAAACAAAACTTTGACTAAAAGTGTTATCAAATACATATTGGGTACATTAATGGAAATGTGTAATAATGGCTCACTGGGTCATTGTTGTATGTTAAAGCCTGCTAATGTCTCTCCTTGATTAAGAAAGAGAGTAAAGCCTTTAGAGATGGAATGACACATCCAGCTAAGATGAGACCTTACACGGTACTAGTTCACAAAGAAGACAGGAAACAAAATTTTAGAAATATTTTTGGAAAAGCTAGGAATCCCCTTTTTTGTTTTTACAAATAGTAAACATTTCAAGTCACAAACTTTGTCTTAAACAAGCAGTAATGTATGCTTTTCTAAACCGAAGACAGATAACAAAATGTAATTTCCATTTTATTTCCCTTTGGGATTAATAAAGTATTTTGGATTTGAACTGAAAAGCCTTGAACCAATGCTCTTTTGGGAAAACCAAGAATCCCAATTTTTTGTTTTTTAAAAATACAATAAGGTTTCCCAAATCACAAAATTTAAAGAGTTAAAAAAAACCGTTTATCCAGAATATTTTGAATATTTTCTAGACTTACCCCTCCAGTAAAATAGCCCTTTAAATTGGCGCTAATGGAACGCTGCAAAGCAGATGCCACCCTCAGAATTTGTTAGCGGCTAACAATTAGCCATTCAAGGAAATCTCATAAATGATTGTTATTGGCCAGTCCAATGAGATGTCTTTCTTCATGCTGTCAAAATACAGGGCCTCTCAAGAACTACTTTTTTTTGCTTCAAAATAAGATTCTCAAAAATAGATACAACAGGATAGCAACAGCCTAATCCCCTAATGCCAATCTTGGCATTGTTAGCGGCTAATGATTAGCAACTCAAGGAAATCTCAAATTATTGTGTCAACATAACAGGTCATCTCAAGGACTACCTCCTTTTTTGCTTTAAAATAAGAATCTAACAATAGATATTAAAGTATCAAGAGAATAATCCCCTTCATTTCCAGGGTTCATCATAATGGCTTATGCTTACTCAATAAACAGTCATGTGGACTGCAACTGAATAGTGCTTTGCACAGCAGACTTAACTTTGATGAAATATCATAATGTCATGTTATGTCCAACAGACAGTCTGCAAGAACAGACATATTTGTTCTCTCTCTAGGCCCTTGGGAGTTCATGCAGATTGTTCTCAACATATCTTCTACATAGCTACAGCTTTTTTTGTGTGGTGTCTGACAACTATTGTGTAATTGGTAAGAAATCAAAAGTGGACGTGGTTAATACACCTATGTATGTTGTGGTAGAAGGGCCCTATGAAGATTTTGTAGGAGTTCTGCACTTAAATATGACATTTCATAGCCAGAGAGAACTTTATTTTTGTTCGTGCTACCTGGAGTAAATAAATTTCTTAGTGCCTTCAGTATTCACAAGCCTTACCACACAAGATTCTCTGTGGATGGTGGTATCAGTAGTTGTATTGTGTGTGTATGCATGACAAGCTCTGAAGGAGATATTCAGCTCCATTAAAACATGAAGCACAATTCATTGATGGATAAATGCAAATATACACTGCAAAGCAGAATTAATAAATATAAAGTGAGAGTGCTTCAATTTAATGTTTTTATATAGTTAAGATGATTACTCAGTTCTAAAGAGAGCTAATTGGTTTTTTCAGGTTACTTAATGTGGCAAATGCTCTTGCCTTTTTGATACTGTGTGCTCAAAAAGATTAACTACAAAATTAATTAGAAACAAGGATGACAAATAAAGGCAGTCCCAATTTAAGCTACTGCAGAGGTAGAAGAACTACATCATTTTGTTTCCAGCACAATGACTCCAAGAACATTCATTTATTTTTCAGAAATCTTGTCTGGTTGGACCCCGAAGTTAAACTGCATTGTTAGATGTGAAGAAATTTTTCTCCATCTGGAAAAAAGTTGTCGTTCTCTGCATATAAAATGCCTGATTTCCTATTAAATGCACACAACTAAAAGTGAGGTCAGGCATTTCAGTTTTTATAGCATTTGCTCTGTTTAGCCTAAGGGGAGCCTTGACAGTCACTAACATCTGGCCTTGCAGGACCATTCATCCCTAATTTTAAATTTTCCCCATTGTTGCAAGATGCCCTCCAACATCATCCATTGCTCCCGCTCAGACTCGTTTATGGATGGAATATTTGCAGGTGTAACTTATTTTATAAATCCAGTCAGGACATATTTCTAATATTGTTAAGGATCCTTATCTTTAAGTTCCAAATGTGTTTCTTATTCATACAAATTGAAAGTGAGATTCCTAGTCCTAATCAGTATGGCAGAGCGGCCATCTGAAGTTCAGAGCCTTGCACAAGGACACTTCAGCACATGGAGGTGCTCAGTATCAAATCATTGACATTTGCACTGGTGGGCAGCCATTCGATCACACAAGCCCATCGTCCTTTTATTGGTTTGTTTAATTACACATATACCTTTTAATCCTTCTTCTCTGCCTTTAGTATTGGCTGTGTATGTGGATTTGTGCGGAAGTCTTCTGACTGGCTCCTACCTGCTTGATTGGAGTGTTTAATAGTGAAACGCCTTTATAGAAAGCTTTTGAAAGGTAAAGTACACGTGTGCATGTGCACACAGTCAAACTGATACAAAGCAAGACAACTTCAGTTGGCAGCCAACATAATTAATAGTAGGCAAAGTGTTCTATTTTCTAAGTCAGTGGTTTGAAGTGACAGCAGCAGAAGAGAAAGAGAGAGAGGAAAGTAACAATGACAGGAGACAGCTGCGCATATGTAAAACTGTTTACATTGTTTTCATTCCCTTCTCACTCCGGCTGCATCTCCATGCTTTCCTGTAGTCACTGCACATGCTCAGTGCTCCCTCACAATAGCGAGAGAAGAGAAGACAAGGCAACCTGTAAATCATTGGATCATTTTTGTTGAGCTTGAAGGTCTTCATTGTGGGGCAAGGAGACCTTAAAATTACCTGTTTCTTACTAAAAAGAGTTTTCAAAAATGCAGCCGGAGTTATACCAGAACCTTTTTCATGGCTGTAACTAGAGTGTAGTTTCTCTGCAAATTGGGACATTTAACAAAAAATTAGTGGAGGTGAACGCATGTATCTGAGCCTGTTTCTACAACTTTGTCCCTGTGTCAATTAGAGAAAATAAACCCAAACTAGTAACACAGAAATACCCTGAATTTGTTTTTTTGGGTGAGTAGTAATGACATCCTGAAAGCAGAACTGCAAAAATGAATCACTGACAGCCTCAAAAGAATGGCACTCATGCTCATGATGACTGTTCGCAAATCTCTGCCCAGAACAGGATGTGCATTGTTGTAGATAATGTAAAAGGAATAAAAAGTAATATTCACGTCTATGGTAAGTTCATGTGAACGTTTCACTGGCACTTTATGTATGCTAATGAATAAAATATGACTGTCATCCATCTCAGAGATCCACAGTTTGGAGATCCGGTTACGGTCTCTAGTTAAGTTTCTACCACCGCCCTTGACATTTTTTTAAACTTGTAATTAAGTATTGACCTAAGTTTAAGCCAAGATGAAAATAAATATAGGTTACAAACTGCTGCAACAATGCTTTAGGAACAAATGTGCAGTCAGAAAATACTAAACTGTAAACAAGTAATCAGGTTTAACATTGATCGTTTTGGCAGCAAAGGATAATACACATGAAAACAGCTTCAGGGCTTCAAATAAAAAAAAATTCCAAATGTCTGTGATAGCAATGAAAGTAGGCATGAAGAGTTTCCAACTGTATTACCTTGGTAAAAAGGAAAAAAACTGAGTCAAACTGTGGATTAAATTAAAAATAAACACCACAGGCGGAGAAGAAAGAGAGAAACTGCCGGGTTTCAGCTCTGGTGCTTCACAGTTGACCAGCAGAGCATTTTCTTCTCACATCCATCACAATCTGTCCCCACATCTGCTGTCGTCACCCTCAGCTAAATCTGTCTCACCAATAAGCTGAAGCACAATTCTCTACACTGGAATAGAAGCTAAAAATCAAGAGCTGGACAAAATTAACCGAACCGCTGAACATGACCTTTATGGCCTGCTGTATTCATCAAACACAATTTACTATTTAAACAAACCGCCTATGGAAGTGAGACGGCAGATTTGGATTTTGCGCGAACAGAAGAAGCGAACCAGAGCAAAGTTCAGACCCTGATTAAACTGAGGCCACGCCGATGCAAGTTCCCTTGCACTTCAGCTGAAAAGTTTGCAGTAATTCATTAAGAGTAACCCTCCAAAATGTGGAAAGCAGAGAAGCATTGTTCGCTTACATGGTCAGAAGCCTTAACTACTGTGTGTATTTTGCCATCTGAGCAAATCCCTGCTTGTGTGTGAGGAAGCATGGGATCCCGTTTTTGCACAGACACAGTGCATTCCAGAGCTGGTTCGGGTCTGTGCAAACAGTCTGTGGAGCCGATGGAGCGAAGTAACACAGCTGATCCATCCCCTTTAGGATACCCAAATGTGTTTGTGTGTGTGCAACCACATGTGAGCACCTGCTGGTTTGTGTTACCAGTTAGCGGGGCAGGTTCAGCGATGTGTGCGTTTCCTCTGGCAGCAGGCAGCAGCACGAATATCCAATCGAAAGGCAAGGTGTGAGGGAACGGAGATGAAACACTTCCAAAATAACCTTTTTAATTGACTATGTTACCAAGAGCTTCAAAATAAAAAATGGAAACGTGTGATACAACAGCATGACAACAAAACATGGCTCAGATGCTAGTTTTTCTGCTCCGAAGCTTATCTATCTCGTCGTAACACCAACCAATTTATATGGAAAACACTTAAAGGTGCAGCAACAAAAACATCACCAGCAAACGACATGGTCTACTAAAGCATGAGGCAAACATGCTCCATCTATTAGAGGCTTTTCGGCTAAGCCATTTAGGATCTCCCTGTGTTGAAGCACATATGGAAACACAGATAAATTTTCCGTTTTGTCTCTACAGTCTCCCACTTGTTCTTCACGCTTGTTCTGCAGTCATCTTCCCTTTCTACCTTTAGGAACAGAGTGGGAAGAGAAACCGTATGGAAGGTATTCATTTCTGAGTCACCATCTACTCAACGGCATGATACACTTCCCCCTGGAGGGCAGTTTAACCATCCTTAGCCTGAATGACATATGCTCGCGTCCGATTGGAGCAACCGCATCCCTTTCAATTACTTCAGCTTGAGATAAATTTGGAGTTAATTTGATCATGAGTGACCTCTTGCAAAGAAACATGGGAGGATATTTGCACGGGAAGTGTTGCACTTTCTTCATTTCATGACAGCCCAAGAACAAGCGCCAACATAAAAGACCTGAGCAAGGCATTTTGGGCTGGGGATGAACCCCGCTGTGCAATATCCTCCTCTCAACACCCTCAATTTGGTTTTTTTATAGAAGGCATCCTTGGCACAGGAAAACATTGCAGCGTGTGTTCATCCTTGCCAGGGTTTTGATGTCTTTTCATATGGAGTGCTACTATCTCAAGCTGCCTTCAATCTCTCTTCAAAAAAGCTCTTTCCAAGTTCCAAAACTGTGAAGATTACTTGTCAGACATTCAAGATTTTGGGGGCTCTAACAGGATTTTTTTTCACCTTATGTTGTTCAGTTTTGCAAAGCAAATAAGATAAAGTTGGTACCGCAGTAGAAAAGAAATGTATTGAACATTTAGTGTTTTCTTTATTTTTGCAAATGTATTTCTGTAAGAACAATGCACAAAGTCTGCTAGCAAAAGGAGACGATACAAGATATTGGCTTCATGAGATGAGACGAGATTTGGGGGGGGGGGTGAGAACTAAGAATCCACCACAAACTGTTTTGTGAAGAATCTGCAATCAGTGCAGAATAACCCAGCCTAGATTTGACCAGTCTATATATGAAGGGGGAACTGAAAATTGAACACATTGATATTTTTGTCAGCACCTGTAACCTACCAAGATGAAATTCATACCAGATGTTGGTTAAAAAAAAAAACAAAAACAAAAAAAAAAACGAATACTACACACGCACACAAAGACACATGGAGAAAAGAAATCATATTTGTTCATACATTTTGTGTGACAAAGTGGAATGGGACAGGGAATAAGAATTAAACACATTTCTAAAATGTATCAAGCCTTTTTTTTTTTCAAAAAAATATTAACAGCTTTAATACATCCCATGTATGGAGAAATTAGTCGCATACAATGCTCAGATGTGATTTTGGTTTATTCTTCTACACAAATTGGATTCAAGTCAGGTGAGAGGTTGGGCCATTCCAGCACCTTTAT
Source organism: Anableps anableps (assembly GCA_014839685.1). Taxonomy (NCBI): domain Eukaryota; kingdom Metazoa; phylum Chordata; class Actinopteri; order Cyprinodontiformes; family Anablepidae; genus Anableps; species Anableps anableps. The sequence goes on from CM026071.1 coordinate 9,172,946, forward strand.
TTTCTTTCTCTGAAACCACTTGAGAGTTTCCTTGGCTGTGTTTGTGTAGCTAAAAAATCCAGTTTTGGTACAGTTATTTATTATTCATTCCTTTAACTAGATGTGCCAGCATCATATGCTGTAGAACAGCCCCCCCACAATGACGTTCTCACATCCAAATTTAACTGCTGGTATGGTGCTTTTGGGGTGATGTACATTGCTATTCCTTCTCTTCACATGGTGTATTCAGTCACACATAACGAGTTTTGTAGCAGACTTAACTTTCAACATCCTCTTTGTTCAGCAGTGGAGTCTTGTGCAGTGAGCGAAGGTTTTTTTGGTATATGATGCCTTTTAGCAGCTTTTTTTCTTTATGCATTCAATACCTATCCCATATAATTCCAGTTTGTTACTCAAAACTTAATTTATGGCTGCATCTTTTGGATTTCTTTGCGTGCATGAATTACTTGGGTTGTTACAAACACGTGGCATGTATTTCATGTCAATAATTCTATTAGAATTTTCCCTGTTTTCATGTTTGTCTCAATCTAAGGTGATCTGACAAAAACTAAAAATGCTATTTGTTTCTGTTTTACAAGGTTTCCTAGGTTGTACAAATGTAAAACCTTGTTTTAAATATCTCTGTTCAGTGTAGAATTAGCCAGTTTAGGTTTAACTAGTCAATGTATTTTAGATTTCAAATGATCGATGATCAAATCTAGTTTGGATTCATAGAAAAAAAAAAACTTGAAATGCTATGTTGCGAGATTTCGTGTTAAACCTAAGACAGTACAATTCAATTCTTCTATTATACCACTATTGCATCTCCTGAATCATATGCCTTTTAAATGCTTAGCATGGAAAATTGTAAGAAATGTCAACTTCCAACTCCCCTTAAGCACTGTCAGCTTTTTCATTTGTGCTCAACTTAAAATGATAATACCCTCAAAAAGCCATTTAAGGTTTAAAAACTAGTGATGGCAGTATGTGGGTTTGCTGCAGCTAAACCAGGAAAATGTTTGAAGAGTTTGTCATTGAAGAGCAAACCAGAACATATTAGGCAAGAAGCTTTGAAATTTAGTTTGCATCAGATTCTCTTTTTCCATTTAATGGAGTACCAGAGTGCATTAACGTGAATCGCTTATGCTAAATGCTGCACTATTCATATGGTAAGTGCCAGAAAGGTATTTCTCCTGCTTGAATTTATTGCCATCTGTGTAGCAAATATATGAAAATAGCAACGGCCTTAGCGGAGGAATCTAATGCAGAAACACATTGAAAGACCCAGGGGTCTTGTTGCCCATTATGTATTCAGTATTTTCATTTTTATACACCACAGCAGGTATTATGAGGTGTTCAGCTAGAATGTGAGTGTGCCTGAGTACAGGTATGTGTGCTGCCTAGTTGAGCATTAACTTACAACTTTACTGAATATTTAACAAAAAATAGCTGTTACGAGCAACAGAGTGAGACCTAACAGTGATCACTCATTTCAGCTGACACTTTGTGTAATGAGAGTCTCTGTCAGTTTTTTTTTTCTTTTTAAGTCCATTCAGATCTTTATTTAAGGGTTTTCTGGCTCTAGTGGTCTTTATTTGAAGCAGATCAGATAGGAAACGGGCAGAGAGAGAAGGGGGGGATGGCATGCAGCATAGGTCCAAGAGTCAGGAGTTGAACCCCAGACAGCTGCGTTGAGGATTAACAGCCTCTGTATATGGGGCGGCCGCTCTACCTCCACACAACGCACTGCCCCGAGTCTCTGTCAGTTAACAGAATCTTAACTCTAGTATGTGCTCCTGTTGGTATCGACAGTGTCACAGTTTCATTTAATGAAAATGTGTTAAATAATGAAACAACTGTTGCTGTGGCACGCTGCGGACAGAATAGCAAAACAGTAAATATGCTGGCCAGTTTAACTGGACTGCACTGGAATAAACTGGATTGATTTTAGGGCTGCACGTAACGATTATTTTAGTAATCGATTATTCTGTCAATTATTCTGACGATTACTCGGATATAAAAATGAGCACATTCTGCAGATTTTTCATTTAACCACTTAAGCCTTTTTATATAGTATTAGAAATACATTATTAGATGCCATTAAACAAATAATTCTGATCAAATAAGTCTTATTTTCAAAAAAATAAACTTTTTATTGCCTAAAATGCAATAACATAGCATTCCTTTAGGGTAGGGGTCTGCAACCTGTGGCTCCAGAGCCTTTATACTGAATTTGGACTGGGTAAACCTAAAGCTATGTCCATGAGGAGCTCTGGTGGAACATATTCACAGACAAAATTTTTAATTTATCTTAAATGTAAAACGTATTATATACACATACACACACACACACACACACACACACACACATATATATATATATATATATATATATATATATATATATATATATATATATATATATATATATATATATATATATATATATATCTTTAAATATAAAACTCTTTAGAGTTTTATATTTGAGCCTGAACATAACCCTATCTTTTCTACAAATCTTGATTTGCCAAATCTACCTAGGTATACCCAGAAAACATCAAGCTAAAGAAATAATAACTCTGGTAATACTGTCTGGTTGACTGCAACAGAGCTGCAGGGGATGTTAGCAGACTCAGATTAAGGACTGATAAAAAAACTTGGCTTTAGTGAGACATAAAAAGTTTAAAGGAAAAAGCCTCCATAATTATACATAAAATAGCACCTCTCCATTAGCTTTGTATAAGAGTTCTTATTTAGGTTGTTACTGCTGCCAGTAATGTCTGGAAGCAAATACCACATCTTGTCCAAAACTGCAGAAAATGAAAGTAGTAATCATCCTGAATGCATTTAAAATTCATACACAAAATTTGTAAAGGTACGAGATGAGGGTTTTGTCAGTGTTTTATTAACTTTTTTTGCAGTTGTATTTTCTTTGGATTATTTTTAGAGATGGCAACAGCAAGTATTTTTTTATCTAAAATAGTTTTTAAAAATCATAAATCATCATTAGTTTTTAAACTTTTGCAAGCCGCTGTAGCTGAACATCGCTTTGAACACAACAACATACAATTTCAAATCCACCAGTACCTCTTTGAGATTCATTTTATGCTCATCATTCAGATTCTCTGGTGGAAATTGTACGTCTAACCTTGACTTATACTCAGCTTTTTCTTTATTCACACTCAGCTGATTGACCTCCAGGCTTTTCTCAACTCACTCAATCATTTATAATCAACCTTTCTCCACATTCTTTATGCTTACATCCCAGGGCTGCAGCAGATGGCTTTATCATGTTTTGTTTAAGAGCATCTCATTTTGCACATGTTGTACATTTATTTTCCCTACTTGCAATCTTCCATCACGGGGTTCCTATACATTTCTCAAGTATAAATTCAAAACCTTTTCAAACTCTACTTCCTAGAGTTCTCACTCCTTTATGTTCAGTTTTTAGTATAAATGTATGGCAAATATTTCCACAGCGAGCAAGAAGGGAGGAAGGTAGGAAGGCACACAAGGAGGAAAAAGAAAAAGACAAGGATGAAATGAAACAAAAGATGGAAAAGTCAAGTAGTAGCAGACATAGAGTAAAAGGATGAAAAGGATGGTCACAAAGATGAAAGAAAGGATGGAAGGGAAGAAGGAAGTACATTACTTATCTAGACTTAAAATTTTTTAAAATCAAATCCCATACTTTTCCAAACTCAACATGAACCATGGCATTATTATGTAGAGGTTTCCAAAGAACAAAGCTTTGCCATTAGTGCTTAAGCTGTTGTCACTCAGTTTCCAAGCATGCTGTGTACAATATTGAAAATGCATTTTAAATGGATCTAAATGTGAGGCAATGAAGGGGATTTTGTGGAACATCAAGGCCCTGTCAAGTCTTTCAGCTATGTCTGAATAGTACACGTGTGTTGGAATCAAAGGTGTGCAATTTCCAGTGTTTCTGCTACATACACGTGTGATATTCATGCCAGGTGAGATCTGTGGCAATCATGTGGCTACATTTTAGACATGTCTAAAATCCATGGCAGCCTGGCTAGTTCGATTGTTAAATTGTGCCATAATTTGGTGTCAAATGCATTATAAGGCGATCTAAGATCTTTTTTCTAACAGCATCATGTAAAGTGTACAACGCAATAGTGTGGCAGAGGTATTACAATCAATATTGAAATCTAAGAATACAACTATAAAACCCTCTACACCCATGTGACTTTCTCTTCCTCATCAGTGGTGGTTAGACATTAACATTAACTTAAATGACAGTGAAAGCACCTGCATGAGCCACCAGTTGGAGAAGCCTATGATGACTGAAATGTCTGTGGTGTGTCGATGGAGATGGCGAAGAGGCAATGGAAAGGTCACCATGAATAGAACATGAGGGTGAGCCGGGTCAGGCTGTTAAATGTCCATCACCTTCCTGCAGATAATCTCCAGCTGGTTTGGGTGGGGGGTTTGTGACTTGTCAGACGTGGGTGTGTATCTTTGCACGGGTGTGTGAATCCAGAAGCAGTATCTCCTCCATATTCATGTTTAAACCTCACCCATACACATTAAGCTCAACATGAGGATTCTTTACATTTAGGAAATTGGACTGGAAATAATGGAAGGAGGCATGGGGGTGGAAGTGTGATCTTTGACCCTCCCTTTGTGCGTGTGCATGGGTGGAGGGCTTAAATAAAGAGCCTTGACTGGTGTAGATTAGTTAAATTGATGGTTTGGTTACAAAGACGATTAGACTGATAAAACAAGGACAGCCTCAATAAAGAACGTTATTTATCCTGAAGCTCTGTCAGTTAAATTTAAATATAGCTGCACCTGTACACACTGAGTTTTTGTCACTCTAATATATTTTAACATCCATCTGCTGTGCATTAAATGGCATTTAATAAATGTCAAAATGAACAAGTGCATATCCTAAAGCACCTGCTCCATCACCAAAAAAAGAGACTAGGCAGATAAAGGGGAAAACTACATAGCCAACAAAATACCAAAATGTGCAACAAAGAAAGGAAAATACCATAATCATTGTGGAGGTTGTGTATACAGAGCAAAAACATTTTGTAGAGAGCCAAATTCATTGTTTTGTTAACGTTTAAAGGCTTTTGTAGTCAGATGGGAGAGCAGAACAATTTTCAGCAGGAAATTGCTCATAAAATGAACGTAAATTTCAAGTAAATGACAAAGGATTTTACATTTTCTTCAGCTTTGGCAAAGTGCTCTCTGTAACTGTAAGAGTGAATATGATTTGGGTTCATTTAAAAACTTACTTTGTATGAAAGCAATAATAAAATAAAAAAAAAAAAAAAAAAAAAAAATGATTAGAACTTTCCTGCCTCTGTACCAGCAAAATATAAAATTATAAAATATGAAATTTCCCCCCAATTTGACAAGAACTTGCCTTCAGTAACCAGTCCAAGTTTTCTGATGTCAAGTGCTTCGTTAGCTAAGAACCGAGCACCGTGTGAAAAACAAATAAGTAAGATTTTCTATTGGGATAAATTGGAGGAAATGGTCTGCATTAAAGCTGCGCTCATGGAGTTTGAAAGGCACATCCAGGACATCTCATACATATCTTTTTGAACTTCTTTACTTTTAATGAGTGTTTAAAAATCCCCAACTTTTTGAAATATAAATTAATTTGTCAGCTTCTTTGTAGTTATCAGCTAGATTCTGGTTTCAGGGTATGGTTTTAAAGAGGTATGGTTTCAAAAACCCGAACATTTCAAAACATATAAATTCTGCAGCTGAAACTCTTTTTTTTTTTTAATGAGTTGCCAGATGCGGTGTGGAGTTTTGTTGCTCTCAGTAAGCTGTAGATCATGGGTAAGAGACAGAATAACTCTCAAATATCTCCCTTCATTAAAAACAAACAAACAAAAAAACATATGCTTTAACAAAAAACAAATGTTTTATTTTTTCCTTGGTCACAAAACATCACAGACAATCATCAGAAGCATTTAACTTCTGAACAAAGGGAACAGGATATGCTTTTATTTTGATATTTTTGGCTGGAAGTGTCCATATAATGTTTGCAAGTTTGGTTCAGGAGAAAGACAGAGGTAAAATTTACATTTATTTTGTTCCAAAACGATCCAAAGTCATTTAATACATTTCATTTGCAGTGACGTTCAAGTTACTATTATTCTGAAGCTACAGATAACATTATGAGCCATAGCCACAGCCCATAATCCACCAACGTCACTGACTAACAATCAAGCATATCCTTTCACAGTAAAATAGCAGCAGTCTGTAGCTCACACACTGACTTCCTTTCAATTTTCATTACAAGAGCTAAAAACTGTGACTAAGACTTGAGTTTCAGACCAGGAGTCGAAGTCAAGTCTTCAAGTCTTTAGGGCACAAGTCTAAATCAAATCTAAAGTATTAAGCCTCAAATATGAGCAGCCATCTCTGCTGTGTGCCTACGTTAACCAACCAGCCTCCAGTAACCTGTCTACCTGGGCAGATAACAAGGCTAACTGACGAGCTGACACCAGCTAGCTAACAAACTGCTAGCTTGTTTAGCATTTTTTTGGACTTTGTAATTTTAAAAATTGAAACTACTTTGGATAAATGGCATTCTGGTTCTTTGTGTACTATCTAATTCTGAATTTTAAAATGTATGGTAAATAGGGCTGAAATGATTAATTGGAGTATTCGTGATGAAGCATCGCGAATCCTCAGCTCAATTTAGTAATTGATTAATCATTAACTGGAGTATACAGACTCAAAAAAAAAGGCAATTTGCTGAAAGAACAACATACTCAGAGCAGTAACTAAGCCTAAACTCACTCACTCCCTATATATAGATATATCTATCAATCGATCTATCGATCGACTGATAGATATAGATATATACATTTTGCATTTAAGATAAAAAAACAAAGTATGTAAGTAAGTTATACCCAAAACTCAAGTGGCATAGTTTTAGCTTCATCTGCTTCAAATTCTGTAAAAGAAAAAAAAATCTCCAATAAAGCACATTTTAATTTCTAATTATTAAGGGCTGAGTTTTTCACACGGTGATGTTAGAAGTATTAATTTAGCTGCAGATGCTCCCTTTGATAGAAATGATCAAGCGCACACTAAATGAATGCAATTGTAATTGCATTTTAGGCAATAAAATGTTTATTTTCTTATTTAAAAAAGAAATTGAATTATTTGTTTATTTGCATTATTTAGTGCATTTCTAATATCATATAAAAAAGGCTTAAGTGGTTAAATGAAAAATCTGCAGAACATGCCAATTTGTTTTATTCAATTAATCGACTGAATAATCGAATACTAAACTAATCATTAGGTGCAGCCCTATTGGTAATACTTGTGATTAAATTAAAATAAAAACCTAATGTTAACATTGATTTTAAATCATGCGTATAACAAAAAGCCGACTGATTTTCAACAGGTTTGTATTAAGCTTAATCATAGGCATGGACTGATAGGAGATGCTCACAATTTAATATTGAGTAAAAAATACCATAGTATCACAGTATTCATGGAAAGAACAACTATTTCTTGGTTTTTCAATTGTGATGCATGAACAAAAGTGTGAATTATTTAAAGGAAGTTCAGGGAAGTTACTGTTGGTAATAGCCCCCTTAGACAGATGTCCTATCAGCATGAGCTTGTTGGAAAAGTTGTCTATAATGTGGAAAAAAAAACATGGTATTTCTGCTCCAGATCATTATATTGTTAATTTTGCCCATTCCCTCTTTTCTGAGATGTGACATTTTTTTAACCTGAAATTAGACAGAAATGGTAGTAATTCAGAAATGGTCACTGCTCTCAAACTCAAGACATTTATTTGTGAAAAGTGTTGTAATAATCTGGGCATATGATGTGTCAGCGCAGAGAAATGAGTCTGAAAATGTGTTAGACGATTAGAATGTGTTATTATCACCCAAGATACAAAAGCGGGCGATATCAAACCCCACTTTCCTTTCCACACACATACTCTTCACCTATCCACCCTTCCACCTGTCTCCAGTTTCTCCACACACTCCAGTCTTTCATTATTAATCTTTACACCAACTCTCTCCTCAGCCAGGCTTCAATAATTGATACATTTCCTGGGATTCAGTCTCTAAAAATAGTTGGATCAAACTTGCCTTATTTACTCTGCATTTTTCCTCTCAAGTGCATGAAAGCAAGTCAATAGTAAACTCGGAAATTATGGACACAAGACATGACATATAGGTCTGGCACACAAGCTCGTGTTAATTCTTCACTCCATGGAGGTGGAGAGGGGTTGCGGAGGGAGCGGGGGGGGGGGATTAAAAAATGAAGGCTGAGTGAAGTCATACAACATTTTACCTGGGGTATTAATAACACAACACTTCCTGCTCAGCACTGATCCCCTGTCGGCCCCTGAGGCAACGCCATATGGCCTCACCGGCACCCGACACAGACAAAGCCAATGGGTCTCTACATCAGCTTATGCAATGCAGAAGCAGTCATGAATAATCCCCGACTACCCTTGAGTCCTAATTCCACTTTAGACAACGAGGAGGTCCACAGGCTGTACAGCGCAGCGTGGTTAAAACACCGGGCCTCAGACACCAGAAACCCCTTTTGGCGCAATGACTGCTCCCCTTGAAGTAGCAGATTAAAAGCAAATACTGCAATCTTTTTTTCCAAAAATAAAAATATGTGAAGCAGAGAAATGATGGAAAGCCTTTGAAGATATTAATAGACGAAAAGTTCTATTTTCAAAGAACTATTTTTTTTTTTTTTTGCCTTCTTTGATTTCTTAAAGGCACAATTTCAACATAATACAAATGATACCTTCCTACTTCCACTTACCAAGCTCTACAAAGCTGCTGCTGGGAGAAACCCAAAGGAGAGCAAGTGTAATTGAATTTATATGTGTAATATCTTCGTTGGGCCCCCATGTATCAGATGGGGTACAACATCCTATTATTTGTGCCTGTACTGAATTCAAGTAATTTTCTTACACAAAGTAAATAAGTGAAATTAAGTTTTATTCTAACAGTTGTAATTATATCATATATCTCTAATTAATGCCTTGTCGATCTCTAAATCAGTTTTACAGATTTGACTCTGGCTCTATCCTGCAAAACAAACCGTTTTTTACCCAAATACCTAAACCACTGCATATCAGCTTAGATTTCCTTATAATTCAGAGTTTATCAACTATGAAAGTAAAAGAAATCATTTAAAAAAATGCTCAAATCTGACATATAATTAACTCTTATTCATATTGTTTTCTAAACTAGAAAAGACTATATTAAAACCTTTTTTCTTTTATTTCTGCCAGAATTATCCTCTGATTGGACCAAAATAACCTTGAGTGACCTTCTGCAGGTAGACATTGTTTATAGGAGACATAAAGTGTAATTTTTCTGACAGGAAACTATGAGTTGAGTTTATAAAATTACTTTAAATCATTGTAGTTAAACCGGGTATGAAAGGAAGCGACACACTGTTGGCATATAACGTCCTATGGCAAAGGGCTCCATATTGTAACTCGGAAAGGCTCAGTGGACCCCTGCGTATTTGTGGTTTGATATTCACGGATTGACCTATTTGGGGATTTTTCTTTGGAATGTAACTCCACATTATATGCAGAAAATACACCTATTCTTGGATTTTTTTTTCCGAGAGCATATCTAAAATATTTGAAAGAGAATGCTGAAATACCAACAGTCCCAATGCTAGTTGGCTGGCACACCATTGGCTGGGGGTTTGCAAAACAGTCAAACTAGGAGCACCATTTTTTTCCCTTGGTGCTGATTGGCTGTATTCCCAAGAGTTTGGGAAATAAGGAGGACTGTGGATGTTAGCTTTTGCTGTAGTACTAAGACTGTTATCACTGTGTATATTAATGTATAATAAGGTATGTTTGCTGTTTGAACTATTAGTTTAGACAGTAATAAGCAATTTTCGAGGGGGTCTCAAGTATTCATGAATTTTAGCTATTCGTGGGCGGCTAACCCCTGTGAATACTGCAAATCCACTGTAGTACAAAACAACCAAGACTGTAAAGGTATAAAATAGCAAAGGGTTAAAATGACCAGCATCCTGTATTTTACTGTATATGTATTTTTTTTCCTTTTTATGTTTTTTTTAATGATCTAATTCCATCCTGCAATTTTGCTAACATTCAAACTGCAGTTGTGCATCTGTTTCTCAAGGTGAGGAGCAAATGACTCCTAATCTTTGCTTTTCTTCAGCTCACTGGTGCTGCCTCTGGACCTAAAGTCCCAGTGGAGTTCATCGTGTTTGGGAGCATGGAACGACTGCTTTAAGGAGTGTAATAAATCTCCATAAGAAATAGTTTCCAGTGGCAAGTCAGATCCCACTGAGATCCCACATCCTGAGTTATGCCTTTACTCCCAACTTGTTCTGCATAACTTTGCGTTCTCCCAATATAAAGTTGAATAAGAGCCTCACTAAATGGTAGTGAATTGGTATGCAGCTGGACCGACTAATTTTACAAATACATCATGTACACGGGTATGTTTTCTGAGTTTTAATAGGATGACTTCATTTGTCACACAGATTTTATACAGGGAAGCTGTTTAAACACAGCAAGTGGAATGACACATCCTTATGTTGAAATATGTGTTGCATATGTTACACCCACCTGGACTCATTAGAGAATCCTCGATGCTGATATTTATACGTGCAGCCATCCATTAGGATAACTGATATAAGTACTAATGTCGAAAACTAAAGCTGTGTTGCTCTCAAAATATTTGGAAAGAAAAGAAGATTAAAGGAAACCAAAATGGTTACTTGTCAAGCAATAGCATCATGAAGTGAAACAAACTATATTGTTAATGGGAAAAGGGGGCATTCAAACCAAATCTATTATGTTTGCCACTTTTAACTAAAGAAAAAAATGAGACAAAAGGCAAAGGCCCGAGCTTTAACGATCCTTCTTTAACTTCAGGTGTTTGTTACCTATCCTTGCCGCCCTTTTAAGAGTTTTAAATTGCATCTCAAAAATGTTTATTTGCCAGGTTTCAAACTGTTGCAGTTGAGCGACACACATACGAGGATGAAAAAATGATTCACAGCTCCTTATCTAAGAAGGTACGTCTGATGCAATGTCACTAAAAAAAAAAAATAGGATAAAAAGGTAAAATATCACCCCAAAACAGTTTTCTCCACTGCACATCATTAACCGAAGAACCTGCAACACTAAGTTAACTTACAAGTTCAGCTTGGATGATTAATAGCTGTGGGTAAATATGTGGATTTTAGAAATTGTGTTCTGTTAGTGGTTTTATTTTTGCTTTAGTACTCTGTTTATCCTTAAATTCATCTGAAAACATGTCTGCGCACATGAAGAAAGAGTTTAACACCAATATGCTGTTGATAGTTACAGTACTTATATGCTGCCTCAAAACATAGTAGGATAGATTTGACTCTTTAAACAGGATTTACCTGTTATTTGTGCATTTTCTTCATTTTTTTAGTCTTTAATACTATGAATCTAACTGAATTAAAGAGAATAACAATTTGATGCACTCAATAGGTATTGAATTGAGATGAACTGTCTTAAACTGGAGTGTACGTAATTTTTCCAAACGTAAATCTAATTTTGCTGGCATAATAAGATGTACTCCTTTAAATAAATAGGGCTCCAGAATTATGTTTTCATACAGCTGATAGTGCAGCATACATAATTTTATCTCCAGCTAAAACAGACAACCAAAGAATTTTTGGCCATGGTTAAAAAAAACGCTGTTACCCTAGTGTTGCATTTTAGAGACGCCACACATAGGCTCCACTACTGCAGAATTTAACATGATAGCATGATAAAAATATTCTGTAATCTCATGTTAAGGTATGCAGATCCTCTGTCTGCACTGATGAAGATTTGCTAAGATAAATTGGAAGATAAAAGCAGTGTTCTATGACCTTAGTAATATTGGACTTAACTGTCTATATGTAAATAGCTCTGATGTAAATTTGTTGACTTTTTCTGCTCTGAGATAACTCCCATTGTAAATTTGTTGTCTAGAAAACCTGATTTGAATTTATATTAGCTAAAATGTATAGATTTGCTTTTATGTAACTAGTTTTATTCTGTTTTTATCAAAGTGACCTGACGTGTTTGAGAAAGGCAATGAGAAAGATCCAAAAAACATAACAAGATCACCACTGGTACCATTACCAGCTAGATGTGTATAACACCTGAAACTGAGGTGACACTACTCTGTCTCAGTAACACCACAACACAAAATACCACTGCTCCATACAGATCAGATCAACCATCACATTTACAACAGATTTACAGCTGATTAGAGGAAAAGACTTCACCAAATAAGTAAACAAGGTAAAAGCAACCTTTATAAACTATATCTGCTTGTCCATGCTGTAAACTCATTCACAAATTTTGAAGATTTTTGCACCATATGGTTTAGAATATTACTTTGATTAGTAGCTAAACCTGCTTTTTCAATCCTGTTTGTATCCCTGACTGTCTAAATGAGACAGAAAGCCATCTCAGACATACAAAGAGAGCTGCTAAAAAAAATTGAACAAATGACAGTCCTGCTGTACCTGAGCGCTGTATAGAGTTAAGCAAAGTGTGCTGGGATAAAGTGGACTGTGCAACGTCTCCGCTGATTTCTCTCTGGTCTCATTAAAACTTGATGAAGGCGAACACTCCCTTTAAAAGCAACAGCAGCTCTTTGACAGAGCGGCGCTCGCTTTTGCCCATTAGCATAATGTGTTCGGTGATAGAAATGGGCAGGGTGGTGAAAACGCAACTTGAGGCTGTTTGGAGCTCTGAAACTTCCACCAGTAACTCTTTTTTTTTTTTCAGCATTATGTTAATATACACTGCCTCAAAACAGTGTTCATATCCCCTGAAATTTTTCACATTTTGTCACATTATAACCATAAACTTTTTGGGGGGGATTTTTTTTTTTTTTTTTTTTTTTTCCATAGACTGAAGACGAAATATAAAACAAGGATAGGATGGTTAAGTATAGTTATAAAATAGCTACAAAGTAAAAAAAAAAAATTTTAAAAGATAAGATTTTTGAAAAATTTAAACTTTTAAAGATTTCGGACAATTAAAATCTTTAAAGAGTAAGGTGTATATGTATTCAACCCCCCTTTACCCAGATACTTCTAAATAAAATCCAACCAATAAACTCCCGAATTAATTAATTGAGTCTATTCATGTCCCATTTAATCTCAGCATAAATACACCTCTTCTGTTTTGATTTTTTGATATTTTTGAACAGTTTGCATCATGAAGACCAAGGAGCACACCTCATACAGGACAAGAATAAGTTCATAATGAGGTTAAATAATAAAACCGCAAATCTGACCTTTATGAATAATTGGCAAGAATCAAATCTTTGCTGAAAAAAGGCCATAAGAAAACAAGTTTCAAGTTTGCCACAAGCCACATAGGGACAGAACAAGCTGCCATCCCCATCCCCACACTGAAACATGATGGCAGCATCATGCTGAGGGGTGTATGTCTAGAAATCCAATTGAGAATTTGTATTGAGTCTTCTTAAATTGCAGTTGCTCCGCATCCCATTGGACTGAGCTTTAAGCTGTTTTTCACAGAACAGCGGGTGAACGTTTCAGTCTCAGGATTTTCAAAGCTGGCAGATATCTACCCCAAAAGTCTTGCATCTGTAATTGCACCTCGTGTTATCGAACACATTTTATCACAATAATATACAATGGGGTTTGTTGTTGTAGCGTGAGAAAATGTGAACACCTTATGCTGTTTTACTAGGTAAAAAGATACTTTCTCTCTGCTCGTTATTGTGGATTAATTACCTGCTATCCCCCCTGATTTAAGAGGAGAACCTGTGGAGAACATTTCCACGTCTGTTTTTACTGATATAAAACAGAACAAAAAAGACGTTGAAAATGAAGGATTGACGACCCTCTTTGGATTCATGTGAACTTTTTTCTCATCAGCTATGGCGTCCGCTCTCGACGTTGAGTATCAGCTTCTCTGTTTTACCTTCTGTCTTCTGGACATAAAGAACATAATTTCCCCAGTGACAGCACGCTTTTCCCCTGTGTGCAGAACAACAAATGAAAACCTTTCAGGATGAGAGGAAAACTGAATAATTCAGTATAAAATCCACCTGCGGAAGGAGAAAAAGAGACGTTTTTAGAAAAATGTTGCACATTGTGACGTATAAACACTGAAAAAGTTCCGAGCGGCATGTTGAAGCGTTTGTGCGACCGCCTGGAGCATTCACCTAAAAAGGAAATCCTTTCAGACACTCCGATGCCCAAGCCCTTCAGCGAACAGGCCAGGTTTGAAATGTAATTCGCCACGTTATTATTGTTTACTCCATATGTACCGGCATACAAGCAAAAAGGGGGAAACGTAAGCTGGTTGGAGTTTGCTCAGAAAATGTGTTTGGTTAGCAAGCAGGAGGGAACGATAAGTTTTTATCTCATGCTTAAGTTGGCTTTGTGGTGAATCCTTTGACAAACAACAATCCCTCTGTTTACCTGCACTGGCTGGCATGTGTGCTGATGCATACTAATAGGAGTGCGTGTATGTAGCTGGGCATTAATATGTGAGCATGTGTGTATGTATTCACGCCCTCCCCTCCCCCCCACTCCAAATCATTCAGCTTCCTATCTCTGAAGCCCTATCTCATCTTTTGCAGGAGGGCTACTGTGACCAATCTAATATTGCCCCAGGAACAGAAAGTGTTTGTCCACGGGTGTTCTGTTGCCATCTGCCCCCGTTGCTGCCCCGCCTCGCTCCGGCAGTTCCGGAGCTGTCCGCTCACCGAACGGGACCAGGGAAGCCGACGCCCACTGCTAACAGTGGATCCGGTAAACAAAGCCAAGGTAGTCACTTTTAAGACTGAAGAGGCAAAAAAAATAATAATAATAAGGCGCCTCGCTTCGTTGTCTAATCCAGTTGTTGTTCCTCTCAGCTACGGTGTGATGAAAGTGTATTTGTTGTGGGTTAGGTGGGGGGTGATTGAATCGTAGCATGGCATCAGCTGAACCCAGCATGGTGCGAAGGTAATTGCACGTTCTTATTTCCCCCTTAGTGGCTTCTGCCAGCACATAAAAGTCTCAGTGAACAAGCGAAAATGTATGGCCTCTCAGGGGACTGACGAGTGTTACATGACCTGGAGTTTCATTACAGACATGTGAACTCACCACATGAGTTATGCATCGCAGAAGTATTCACACTTCTTAAAACACTCCACTTCTTGTTACATCGTTAATGTATTTTATTTGGATTCTATATGATGGGCCAATAAAGTAGTGCGTAGAAGTGGAGGGAAGAATGTTAGTTATATTTTCTTTTGTTTTTTTTTTACACATAAAGACTAAGAATGGTGTACATTTGCATTTAACCCTCTTTACTCTGACACCCCTAAATAGCATGTACCACAACCAACTGACGCTATTTGGAATAACTGCACAGTATTTATGCTGAAACTCTGCCTTAACTGTACAGTATTTTTATTCTCTTTATTCTGTTTTTATATATCTTATATTCCGTCTTTGTGTGAACCTGAACCGGAATTTCCTCCGTTGTGGGACAATAAAGGAATTTCTATTTCTATCAGTCAAAGTCCAGACCTAAATCTAACTGAGAAGATTTGGTAAGAGCCTCTGTGAATGGATTCCAACCACTCTGGCTAATGGTGCGCTACATTGCAAAGAAGAGGGCAAAAATGTGAGACGTACCCTAAAAGACAAGCAGCTGTCGTTGAAGCAAGAGATGGTCCTACATGGCATTGACCCAGGGGGCTGATCATAAACGTACAGCACACTCTTCATATTCTTTATGTATTCATAAAAAGGTATCATTTTCCTTTTATTTCACAATTAGTGCTACTTTGTGTTGGTCTACCACACACACAAAAAAAAAAAAAAAAAAAAAAAAAAAATTGCTTTATCATACACTGAAGTTCGTCGTCTTAATGTGACAAACTATGGAAAAAGTTCAAAGAGTCTGAAAACATTTTTAAGGCACTATATGCAACACTTTGCTTTATCAAGTTATTTTTTTCATTTCTTAAAATGACAGCATTAGATATCAGAGAGCGGAGTAGACAGCTGAGATATGGATGGAGCATTGCAGGTTGGTGACCCTTAGAAACACTGCAGGAGATACTGCCCTATAAAAGTGGAAAACCAGATTTATTTAATTTCTTTATCTCCCTCTCGCAAACACACACACCCGCTCTCAAATACACTAAAGGTGTTAAATCTTCCCCCCAGGCTAACAAGCCCTCAGCGCCAGGGCAAAAGGGGAAGGGATTTCTGGGAAAAGGGAGAAAGTTGAAAAAGAAAGATAACAAGGAGGGTTTTAAATCGAAGGCGAATTTCAGTTCAGGTCAAGTTCCGTATTTCGATAATTTAATCATCTCTGAATGGAGGGGGGCGGATATACTTTCAGGTTTTCCTCAACACTTATTCTTCTAGTATAAAAACTTTCCTGCATTTCTAGTATTTTTCCTGCTTTCACTAAAGTTCTCTGTTATTTCTTTGGGTTAAATTCTTTCCTCACTGCTTTCCCTTCACACTGAGATTTGCTTAGCCATTTCACATAAAGTGTCCTAATATTTTCTCAGCAAACAACCCCAGAACAAATGAAAGGTTACAGACGTTTTGTTACTCTGCCCAGTACAAGCATGGGTACTTTAGATCTTTCAACTCTTCTTACGTTCTTTTGACCCATCCAAGACCTCAGCCCCATGTGAAAGGAAAGCATTTTTCTCATCACAGTGCTGTCCCTCCTTTCCTTCTTCTGAAGATTCTTTCAAACCTAAATTGCAATTTCTTGGCTGAGCCACACCAGTTCCTGTTTTTGCTATGATTTCCTCCATCATACTACCATGCATAAGCCCCATCCACGACTAATGCACTGAATTCGATATGCATACTTATTATTCACAAGGCACATGCATATGTATTGTACACCATTTACTGCAGACAAAAGCACAGTGAAAAGTTGCAAAGAGAGATGGGGTTGTTTGTATGTGGCAGGAAGGGGTGTGTGTGTGCATATGCGGTTTGGGAATGTAGTTCAGACTGTTTTTAGGAGAGATGAATAAAGAAAGGATATTGTCACACCTAGTAAGAGGAAGATATGAACCATTCCAAAAAAAAAAAAAAAAAAAAAAAGTTCCAGAGAATAGTTTGTTGTTTTTCTGCCAATTTATGTCGCGCTACTAGCAGAACTGATTTTACGACAAACCTTTCAGGAAGCTTCAAGGATTTTCCTACCAAAGCACATTAAGAACAAGACCAGCGGTAGTGCTAGAGGTGGTTCACAACTGGTCCAAGGGAAAAAAATGTCCGTTTCATTTTCTGCAGCCAGAGACCCAACATGCATTAAATCACTAAGAAGATATACTTCAGGAAACACTTGATCCTCCCTCCATTGTACTAAGCTTCCAAATATCGTTGTAAATCCAAGTATTAATTTCACCTGTGTAAATTATAAAAGCTGTTTACACAACATTCTGTTTATAAATGATCTTCAAAATGCATTTCTGATCTCTGATTGGCATGTATAAATCCCATGTTGAACACGAGTTACTCACCTCTTTCAAGAAGGATTTATAAAGACCAGCTGAGGATTTTAAAAGAGCTAAGAGCGTTTAGAAAATTTGTAGTAAGCAGCAATATTGAGCCTCTATGTCGTAGATTGTTCCATATTTTATCATGAAGGAGCGAATATAAAGCCAACAACAAGAAAATGAAAAATAGGCTTGAGTTATTTCAGTGCTGAGAAGACTTTGTTGAGCTGCAGCTTCGGGTTTTTCATTGTTGTTTTTTGTTTTGTCTTAAATTACAAGGACTAAAAGAAATCTAATCTGAAGGTGTAACCATTGCCGTCACAACATTTTGACTGGGTTCTGGTCTCTGTGAGAAAGACTATACCAGTTTGCAGGGCCCAGAACAGGTGCTATGGCAGGGGAAAACTGTAGGAACTGGTGCTCACCAAGCATTACTCCAGGTTTTGGCTGAAATCAGTTCAGATGAGGGAAAAGCAACACCTTCCCAACTTGAATTACAGCCGTTAAGTTTTAAGCATCTATCTGCCAGTGCATTATTACTTCATATTCATCTTTTTTAGATTTGATCTTTGGACTTCAGGTATGAAAATGTTAAATCTCTATCCATAAAAGTAGTTCCTTTCTTGAGTTACAGCATGGTATATAGTTGCAGAAAAATCACAAGCCCCTCAGGATATATC
The DNA here is from genome assembly GCA_014839685.1 of Anableps anableps. Classification (NCBI taxonomy): domain Eukaryota; kingdom Metazoa; phylum Chordata; class Actinopteri; order Cyprinodontiformes; family Anablepidae; genus Anableps; species Anableps anableps. Next base: position 9,191,127 of record CM026071.1, read on the forward strand.
ATGTTTGCTGGAACGAGGCCAACTGGCACACCATTTAAAACCACAATGCCTTCAGCCACGGCTGTGAAGGTGTAAAGCATGAGAACTGGAGCTCAAAGGACTTCTATTCAGTACAGTCTTTGATTTACCTGGAGCTAAAATGTGCTCTTTGTGTTTTGCATAAGTTTTATTTAGTTCTGGAAAATTACCTGAAAAGGTAATTTAATTAAAGATGGCAACATCTTTCCAAAATGTCATACTTCAAAATTTTGGTGTGTGGAACAACTGCTTCAGCTCCAGGAAGAGGAACACATTGCAGTGCAGTGACACCAGCCGGCTGTGGGAGATAGGGGCCGTCTGACACCAGTGGGAGATGTCACAGCTAATACATGTCACATGTGGGGGAACTCACAATGAAACAGCCTTGTTTCCTACAAGTGAGCAGTGACGTTCCACATGGTTGCAGCACATGTTGACTTCATTCGTGCGTCTGCAGTTCCCGTTACTTTGAACGCTTTGTCGTGGGAGGGTTTATACATGGCACACAGTGATGTCATTTGTCAAGAATTTATGCAAAGGGTGAGGGGTGAAGTGATTTGTAGTTTTATTGCAATAGATTTGTGGGAGATAAAATAATAGAATAACCAATCCAGGATTACACAGAGCAAGAAAAAAGTAAAAAATAATAGCAGCATAGGGAAAGAAATCGAAACTCTACACTTTGCAGGCAATCTTGAATCCTGCATTTCCCATGCAAAAGATATGATTGTTCAATTACGAATCTATTGTCTGGTTGCAGACAGAGGCTAATACTGTACCTGCATCAAACTATTGTGAATTTGGCTTGTGTTTCAGTGGTGTAGGGTGATGTGCAGGTTTAATACTCTGGCATTGCTTTCTATGGATTTGACACTGTAACATACACAATTTGATCACCAGCTAAGCTCGGCTGCAACAGATTTTTTGGACACGTTGAAAAATTCCACAGCATGAGTGACTCAAACATGAAACTCCGTATATACCGCACATAAGGTTCTCTGCAAATGAATATATGCAAATGCTACTTAAATGCTGAAGCAATGACCAAATAATAACATTACTTACTACGCCATGCAGGTGCTCTGTCTGTCCTGATGAAGAGTTGCTTACCACAGCATGACAATTGTTATAATAATTAGTGGACCACTTGGGGGCACTCAGATTTTGAATGGAGCTTAAAACCTTCATCCTAATATGGTCAGGTGAACATTCAGGATAGAAAACATGACAGCAACATTATGACAAAAATAACTGATCTCCTGATGGAGTTGAACACTGTGATACATACACACTTCATCCCAAGACACACACACACTATACAAAAACGCTGCACATCAAAGGCAACAGACCTACTGCAAAGAGGCGACAGGACATATTTTTAGACACACTTCAAGATAATAAATTGTGACAGCTGTTTAAAAGTACTTCACATAACTACAAAGCTAAATCTCCTAAAATCAACTACATTTATCTTAAGTTTTGTGAAATAACTTACGATAAAAGAAAGTAAAAAGAAATTCAAGCCCTGAATTAGATGATGGACCGAACAGCCAATTCCAGTTAATAAAGTGGTGTCCTTAAGTGTTAACATTTTACACAGCAGTCTCATAAAGCCTCGCGCACAGCATTTGCCTTCAGTGACACTAGCCGTTAATTATGGAGTTGCGGCGCGTGATGGGGTGCATTGCATGAAACTCCAGTGGATAAAACAAACAAAAAAAAAAAAGCTCAGCTGAAGGGGTGCTGAGCAGACACACAGAGACGTGCCAGCCTGCTGCTGCCTTATTACGGGAAACCTTTGACATTTTTCACTGCACTTTCTGTTTATGTGCTCATCACACTGTGTGACTTCTGAAACTTAACTGCTCCACACCCCAAAACTTGCTCAAATAACCAAAAATTACAGAGCTGCACACACAATGAGGCTTATTCCCTGTGCGTACAATCAGTAAACATACAAAATAACTTCCTATTTTCCCACCAAGACTAAGCACAACAGCTAAATTGCTCATATTACCATCAGTTCTTCATTATATTTCCATTTCTCTCTTTCTCTTTCATTCATCCCATCATTATTTAAATGAGCAGGCAGGTGGATGTGCGAGGTTGACAGAATACTAAGCACTCTCTCTGTTTGTTCCCTTTTGTGCTCACAGTCCCTGTAGTGTATGGCAAAAGACGAAGGCAATGTAATGTAATGATGAGTTAAATGGACAGAAGGTAAACAAAAAACACAAACAAAGCAGGCTTCAGGGAGAATTAATTATCCCGATGTCGCCAGCGGAGCAGAAAACACCAGTCAAATCTTGACAAGCTGGCAGAATGAACCATGGACAAGTTTTCAGCAAGGTTTAGAACAAGTCATGCTGAGATTTGTGAGTTTTTAGACTGTATGCACATCCAAATGGCTCCACAACAGAGGAAGAATTCATAAAAGATTGCGAAACAATAGATTAAGAGATGGCAAGGTGGAGAATCAAGTAGTAAAATCTAAAGCAATTTGGAGTAAATAAAATAGTCTAAAGATGAAAGGTTGTAGATACCAAAAAATCTGAAGGACTATCATTAAAATATGAATAATTCTTCCAGAATCATGCATTATTATATACTATAGTTATCTGTTTTGTGTGATATGAAATTATAACAGAGAGACTCCAGTTTCAGTTTTCTGGGCTGAATTCGATTGATTTTGGTAAAAGTCTAACATAACAAATCCAGTTTTAATTTTTACCAAGGACTATAGAGGTAAAGGTATGCATTTTTGGGCTAAATGTTTTCAATTTGGACTTTAGGCAGCAAGGGTAAAAAATAAATGCAAGCTTTTTTTTATACATGTACACTTACAAAACATACACAGATAAATAAAGTGTGGAATTCTGCATTACTTTAGAAGCTGTCATTTTTGTCTACTGTACCACACCTCAGACGTGAACTTCACAGCATACCAAAGATATTTTTCATATAATTTGTGGTTGAGCAATCAGATGTCAATACCAACAATGATTTTTATCCCCAGCAGTAGCTAGTTATGGAGCTTTTTCTGTATGTGTATCACTGGAATCTCTAAATAATAACAGCAGATCATTGTACTGAAGTATAACTAAACCTAACTGCAAAATAATTACAAGATAACTTTTTGATTGCCTACTATGGTGCAAGAGTATATACATATTAAAAAGCAAAGATCTTTAAACACCAAAACATATGATTACTAATCAACCCATTTTCAGAAACAAGCTAAGCCACATATGTCAAACTCAAGGCCCAGGCCAAATCTGGCCCGCCATAGCTTTTTATGTGGCCCTCTAGACTCCAGACGCCAAAATACATCAATTGAACCCTCCAGTTTTCACGATTCATAGAAATTCATGCAAAACCAACAGATCCCCACATTTTATCATGCTAAAGCATAATTGTGAGTTTACTGCAAATTTTCTGCAAAAATGGTCAAAAACATTGGGTTTACGTCACTGCTAACTCCCACCTGCAGGTGGCAGTGTTTCTTACTTCTACTACTCTGCTGCCTCAGCATTATCTGATGTCAAGTTTAGTCTGTGATTGATGTGGCGAGTAACAAAAAGTCACATTTACCGCCATACATAAACTCAAATATAAGTTTCTTGCAAATATTTCCAAATTAGCTCCACAAAATCAGTCATTTTGATTGCAAAAAATCATAAAAACAAACATGAAATCCTGGAGAGACCGAACAGTGTGAAAAGATGTTCAAAATTATTGAACTGAATGTACACACAGGTATTTATTAATTTTTTTAACAGTTTGTTAATGAATTTTATTAATACATCTTGGCACATCCGGTCCTTTAAGGATATTCATGATCTTGATGTGGCCCAAAATGAAAATGAGTTTGACACCCCTGCTCTTTAGTGAAATGTGTTAATTAGTTCAACGTTATTAAGAAAAAGAGTGAAAAGCATTTTGTGCTGGGTAGCTCAGTTGGTGGAACAGGCACACCATGTACAGAGGCTACAGTCCTGGGTTCAATTCCTGGTTTTGGGTCCTTTTGCTACATGTTTTCCCTTTCTCTCTCCACCCTCTTTCCTATCAAGTTACTGCTCAATAAAGGCCAATTTCTCTACCTGCCAATCCCTTCCCTGCAGTAATTATACATTTCAGAGATTAGATATGGATAACAAAAACATCTCTAATTAAAAGTGTGGATTATATATAAAATAATAGAAATCAAATGAGAGATATGTCTGAAGATATTTGTGTCTCCCATTGTTTTACTCATGCCTTATGTCTCACCCATTATGGATGTGGTTCAGTCTCCTCTGTGAGCACACGAAACCAAACTGTTGACCAAAAGAAGCCAATCCAGCAAATCCTCTAATCAGTATTCAGAGGGCTTACATGTATAAATGCATACAGAAAAGCATAAATCCTACAGAGATGTGCATAAATGCTATTTTGAAAAGTGCATAAACATAGTAGTATGCTATTACCCTCCATCACGCTGAAGGAACCCGCCCAATCCAGTATATAAATACTCCTTACACTGTGAGGGAAGTCAGAATGGAAACATTCAAATAAGAGGGACTAAAAGTCTCTTTCTTTTTATTTCTTCCTTTGTCTCAATATCTTTTTTGCGCTCTGTCTCACTCTCTGCTATCATAAGTCTTATTAAAGCTCAGGAAGAGGGCACATTCTCCACGGTGCACAGAAGCACACACAAACCAGAGCCTGGCTTTCTGCGAGGGGTGGGGGGGCTTGGTGCACAGCTCTGTATTGGGAAAATAAACTAGCAGTGCATAAATGGTGTCGCTGACATGCTGCTGGGCCATGTGTCAGTGTGTTGTAATTGTGTCCAGTGGAGCGAAACACATATATTCACAAATACAGACACACACACACACACACACACACACACACACACACACACACACACACACACACACACGGTCCCACAGATTCTGGTTGACGTCAGGCTTCGAGGTCCAGAAATCAAACCAAAGAGATGACGACAACGCAAGAGTGGGCAAAGAACTACCCACTGTGTGTGCAGTCATGTGTCAACAGTGAGTGAGACCTCCTACTTACTGCAGATGGAGCGACCACATAAACAGTAAATTAGGAATAGATTTTTTCTTTATGGGGACTGCATGGATATGTCTACAAATAGATGCATGTGGGGACCTATAAGTGTAGTGGGTTGGAAAGACCAACAACTAGGGAAACAACTATTGAATATTTCAGTAATCAGTTACTCCATCAAGTACTTGCTTGGTTGCCTATGGTACATGCATATGGAGTCACCTTAAAAGACTAGTTCAGTTATACAGGATTTACTCTTGAGAAAATTTTCTTAAATTTACCTTTGTCAAAAGAATAACGTTATCAAAAGAGTAAGGTTTTCAGTTTCTAGAAAGCATTTGGTATGACTTTCATAAGGTGATGAAGTGTTTGGTGGGTATGTATTTAGCTAAGCAGTTGTTTTAACCTAAAACTTTGTTTGGATAGCTTGACTCCAACCGTATGTTGGTTTTTTCTGTGTCTGCTGCAATATTTCAATTTAGTTTGTTTTATTTCTATACTGCTACTTTACAACAGATGTTATCTCAAGACAAACAGGTCTAATACGTATTGAATGAAATTTCATTCTAAATCAATTCACATCATTTCCAGTCTGTTCCAATATAATCCAATCAATCAGTAGCCAGATTCAGCATCAAGTTGTTGCCTTTCGACAACCCTCCCATCCAAAGCAAGGATCTCCGTAATAAAAATCAGACTGAAGGAAAGGAAGCAAAGATATAGTTATATACCAGTTGATGAACTGGTATATAACTTCTCCTCTAAAATTTCAGACATCATTGATTTCATTGCACCTGTTAAAGTGAAGATTGTGTCTGATCGGAAGAAATCTCCGTGGGTAAATGCTCCACTTGTAAGAAGCAAAAGAAGCCTTTGTCAAAGGCCTGAACGTAAATGGTGTAAAACTCAACTCACGTTTACTATGAAATCTACAAAGAAAGGCTGCAAAGCTACCACTTAACCCTAAAACATGTAAGGGAAACATTTTTTGCGGAAATCAAACAAAAACATCAACAACGTTCATGCCTTGTTTGCCACAGTCGACAGGTTGACAAACCCTCCTGTGATTTTACCACCAGAAATCCACTCTACCAGGGCCTGTAATGAATTTGCCAACCTTTTTACAGAGAAAATTAAAAAAATTAGAGGGTTAATCTCCACATCCACACCAAATCCAATTACGATGTGATGCCTACTCATAAAAATGCAGACAAAATGGCCATATTTCAACTACTCAACTGTAAAAGCTTAGATGAAATTATAAATCAATTAAACTCCTCATTTTGCTGTCTTGATATCCTATCAACAACCTTCCTTAAGAAAGTTCTGCCTGTCATTGCATTTGACCTGATTCAAATCGTAAACTCATCCCTCTCATCAGGTGTTTTCCCCCAGGCTCTAAAAACAGCAGTTTATTAACCACTGTTAATAAAGAACAATCTGGACAAATCACTACTGCATCATTACAGGCCAATCTCTAACCTTCCATTTTTCAGCAAAATTATTGAAAAAGCTGTGTTTCAACAGTTAAACAGCTTCTGTACAATGACCAACCGCTTTGATGTCTTTCAGTCCAGTTTCCGTGCTTACCACAGGACTGAGACTACACTCGTCAAAGTGTTCAATGATATTCACACAAATACAGACTGTGGAAGAACCACAGTGTTGGTTCTGTTGGGGCTCAGTGCAGCATTTGACACTGTTGACCTTGATATAGTATTAAAGCGACTGGAGAGCTTTGTTGGACTCTCTGGTACAGTACTCATTTGATTCGAATCCAACCTAAAGAACAGGGATTTCTTTGTGTCAATTGGCAACTTCTCATTGGAGTGGACAGAAGTCACATGTGGAGTACCCCAAGGTTCAATCTTGGGACCCCTCCTATTTAATATCTACATGCTCCTCCTCAGATTGTAACAAGTAATAAGATTAGCTACCGTAACTACGCAGATGATACACAGCTCTATATCATTTCACCAGGTGACTCCAAACCCATCCAAGAACTGAACAGATGCTTAGAACAAATCAATACGTGGATGTGCCAAAACTTGCTCCAGCTGAACAGAAATAAAACTGAAGTTATTATCTTTGAACCTAAAGAGGAACGATCTAGAGTCAGTGCACAGCTTCAGTTATTACAGCTAGAAACTAGTGATCAGGCCCAAAATCTGGGTGTAGTGATGGACTCAAACCTGAACCTTCAGAAACACATAAAGACAGTTATAAAGTCAGCCTTTTATCACCTGAAGAACATTTCCAGGATCAAAGGACTAATGTCTCAACAAGATCTAGAGAAACTCATCCATGCGTTTATCTTTAGTTGCACTGATTACTGCAACAGCTGCAGCTGATCCAAAACGCTGCTGCTCGCGTTCCCACTAAAACCAGGAAGATAGAGCACATCACCCCAGTTCTAAAGTCCTTCCACTGGCTCCCTGTAGCTCAGAGAATACACTTTAAAATACTTATGCTAGTTTATAAATCACTGAACAGTTTAGCACCAAAATACATTAAAGACCTGTTGCCATTGTATCAACCTTCCAGACCACTCAGGCCTTCTGGTTCAAGTCTACTCTATCCCCACATAGAGTAGAACCAAACATAACCAGAACCAAACATAGAGAAGCAGCATTCAGTTTTTAAGCTCCACTAATCAGGAACAAACTCCCAGAAAATTCCAAAACAACCAACACAATGAATTCCTCTAAATCAAGCCTAAAAACCCACCTGTTTAGAGTTGCCTTTGATCAGAAGTAAGTAGAACATTGAACTATATTTGCTTGATAATCCTAATGATTCTGATACATTGATATTTGCACAATAATTTTGATAATTTTCATGTGTATTTGCTTGATGATTTTCATGATTGATTGATGTTTTTTATGATGTGAAGCACTTTGAACTGCCTTGCTGCTGAAATGTGCTATACAAATAAACTTGACTTGTTTAAATTCAGTATTGTATTGGTCCTGATAATGACCCCCATTCTGGCTTTGGATATTCAGTTGAAGTCATCGACCCATCAAACTCTGAGCTTTACAGTGAGGCTAGGAGCTTTTTTTTTTTTTTTTTTTTTTTTTTTTTTTTTTTTTTGTTTAAACCCTCATCTCCTTGGGATATGTATGCAGAATGTTAGAAAACTTTAACACAAGGAAAGAATAGTTACATTCTAGAATATACACAGATTCCTCTTTTAGCGAGCAATGTTAATGGCAGTTACTAACAAAAGTTGCTCAACTGTTAAATAAATGTCACCATCATATATTCTTCACTTTGTTTCAATAAAACGGTAAATTCTGACCTTATCAAGCTGTTTGGTTTCTTAACCTCATACACAAAAAAAACACCTCTGGTCATCAATAATTAATGACTGTTTACAGTTGAAAGTTTGATAAATTACACGATTACTAAGTCATTTTATTGAACAATGTGGCTGCTTTTTAGAACATTTTACCAAAGTTTTTACCACCAATAAAAACTTTAGAGCTGATAGCAGTAGCTTGTTTTTATTTTTTAAGCTTTTGTGGTGTGTGCTGTCTTTATCTACAGTAATTGAACAGGATCGGACAAGTCTATAGCACTTCTGCACCCTCTCCCAGTTGACAGCCTGGAGTTCAGGTTTAGCTACTTGGCAATGGACAAAAATGTGAATTTAGGCATACATGTCCCTATCTGAGGCTTAATATTAATTATTCGTCTTGTAAATGTAAAAACACCATCATACACAGGCAAAATTGCAGCCGCACAACTGACTGTGTCTGTGTGGTTAATTCATGTTAGCTAATATTTAGTAAGCTAAATGTTCTATTGAAATATTTCTGGACAATGTTTAAAGATATTTAAACAAACTCACATATCAGTAATGCAGTTTTAAAAAACTGGACCTAACCGTCTGGAATCTTATGTTGTGCAACACAATCACAGTAAAACCCAATGACCACTTAGTGAAATGCAGCTACCTGGATTAGCACTGAACTAAAGGTAAAACATTGAGTCGTTTTACGTACTCTTGGATTCTGCGTGCTCTGTCCGCAGACGATTGGGATTTCATAGTCGAGCATACCGATCGCATACATTTCTTAAAAAAAATTGATTCCTTCATTTTCCACAAAACGAATAGATACTAGCAAGTTTGATAAGCTAGTTCAGTGCCTAGCCCCAGTTCTTCTCCATCAGAGCAGCCACTGCACACCTGTCAGTCTGGTACAGAGTGTGGAGGTAACACGTCCTTGTGACTGGTTGTTGTGCAGACTCTCAACGTTATCACCTCGGTATTGCATACAAAACAGTTTGATGTGAACACTTTTTCCCGCCGAGCAGCCTACAATGCGACACCAAGAACACATACGTGGTCGCAAAAATTGACCTCTGCGGCAATATGTCCAGTGGGTGTTTTGAGTCCAAGTTGAGTCTGCCTCAAGTACGTGCGGACCTCCGGGTAGTGAAGTACCCCTCAGTAAGTGGGGGCCTACCCCCAACTACAACAAATGTATTTTATTGTTCAGAAAAACTAACATAGTGTTAAACTCATTCAGTTCTCCATTTACACAGCTTTAAAAGACATGAGTAAGGTCATGTTGAGTTTGACAACTTCAGAATGGATAGGTTCCTATCATATCTACATGAACCACCAATGACCACACAGTCAAAGTTTTCTTAAACAAAGTGCACTCGAACATCAACATTCCAGCAGCAGATAAAAACTGATGTAAACTGTAAAATCCAACATAGGACTTCCTGTTGGGGTGTGTGTTAGAAGTGGAAGTGTATTTGTGCTCACACACACATTTTGAGATTCAGTAAATCAGTAGCAATTCAGAATCAGTAAACAATGTTTGACTGAGCCCAGAAAAACAAGAAGCAAGAGGTGAAATGTTCAGCAAGTAAAACTTGTGTGAGAGTTTGTGTGCATGCCTTGACAGAAGATCACTGAACTGCAGATGTCTGACTCTAACTGCAGCAGATGCCACTGTGAAAAAAAAAAACAAAAAACAGTGCCTATACTGTTGAGCAAAACAATCCTTTGGCTTGCACTTCTTAATAAGGAAAAACAGTGACTGCTGGGCTCAGTTAATAGCAGGATATCACAGCAGAATACTGTAAGGAATCACGTTGACTCGGGAAGCCATTTATTTTCCCCTAATTAGCAACCTGACAGTGAGATTCGTGGCAATGGTTACACTCTACTAGTTTGGTTATTTTCACTCAACTATTAAATTAGTGCCTGCCCATCACGGTTCGAAGAAGAGCGATGTCTGATTTAAAATAACTTGCTGCTATGTTAATCAAAAACACAGCTTTTCATGGCTGCTGTGGAATAGGCGCACCATCAACATGCGAAAGACAGAGTCAGCTCGTTTAAAGCGACATGCTAATTACTTCCAATATATGACAACGAGCTGAGAAGACCTGGGTTTCCAGAATCTCTCTGCACAGACATGCTGAGTGAGTTCGTTTCAGATGCAAACCTTTATTTTCTAGGATTAAAAAAGCAACAGACAAGATTTTTCTTTACAACTACATAATGAAAAAAAGATTTAATAATAAAAAAATAAAGCTTGAAAAAAAGTTTCTATCTTTTCAGCTTTGGCTCTGACGCCTGCTGCTTTCTCATGTCACAATCACTGCATTTGAGTTGTTTTCCTGTCTTTGTTGTATTGATTTTGCTAATTCAATTTACAAGGTTATGTAAAGTTATAGTTCCCGTAACTACAGTGAATAGATGTCCTATCACAGTGAGTTTGTAAAAAAGTGAACAAATCCTAAGAGTAAAGCGAGACAAACTGCTAGTCCGACAGGGGCTTCCCTTGTTTAAGCAAAATTTTTCTTGTTAAGCTAAATTTGTTTGGTTAAATTTGTTTGCCATAATGTCTGTGTTAATATGCAAAGCAAGGCAAAGTTTAGCATGACATGACAATCCACCGTTAACGGATTTCCTACCACAAACTTACTGCTCTGGCAATGGGTTTAAGGGTCTCTCAAATTCATTGCTACTCCAATGAGATAAGTAAACTTTGAAGAATAATAATCTAACTTCAAAAAGCCAAAACTATCCCTTTATCAGACTTTTGATGATTATTTCATGAGGATTACCATAAATGTCTTTGCATGTTGACCAGTAATGACAAACAATTAAAACAGTAGTTATTTTATTTCTGTTTTAAAATGCAAAGCATTAAATTACCACTCAATTTGCTGTCTTTTTGTTTTTCAGTCAAAAGAGGACTGAGCAGGAGTATTTTATTTTTAAAAGATGTATTAAAAACACACTGCAAAGAGAAAGGAAAAAACAGCCCATTTTGTTGTTTCCTGACACTCCACAATTCACCTTGCAGCAGCAAAAGATATTCTTTGTCTTCCATGTGGTGACAGCCTATGCATGGTAGATGTTGAGTGTTTTCAAAATCAGGCTTACTATGAGAAGCCTTTTTTACTTATCCTTGTTGAAATGAATCAAATATGTAGATATGTGTTCATTATATATGTTTTCATTCACCTATATTAGTTTTACAGATGTAGAGAATTTTTTTTGTTTTCATTTTTTGTTTCCAAACCAAGTTTATTTCTGCTCATTTGCTTTTTACCCCAAACAATATTTTTAGTATTTGGGGAAAAAAAAACTTGTTTTACCAAAACATGCATGGAGCCAAAACATACATAGAGTACAAATTAATCATCATGCAAGTGATATATTCAAGTATTATAGCACTGACACTTGAGGTGACAAACTCAGTGCAGTGCCCCTCCTAAACAATAGGTGTCACTAAAGATTTTTACACAGCAGAGACAGAATGTGTTCTTACATACAAACACATCAATGCTGTTTTAACGTAAATGTTGCTTAGGCCCTCAAACTGCTTACCCTGTTACTACCCAACCCGGCTCCTGTACTGTTCTGAGGGAAAGCGTCCGTACAATTCCTAATAGTAGAGACAAATTTACTCTAAACTTCAAAGGCAACATCATTACAGAGGATCTCTGTTGCTGTGAAGCCAGCATTCCTGAGTGGCAGCTGAGTTAAAGGCTTAGCTATCTGGCAAAAGGATAACACTTAAAAGTCTCACTCAAGGTTGATATGTCACTTGCAGATTTCCTGATCAGAGACCCCACCACTGAATCAGATATGGCTAACAGGGACTATGCCTGACAGTTTTCTGATAGCAACAATGAATTGCTCAGTACACTGAGAATCCACATCAAAACACTACTGATCCTTCCAATGTCTGAGGTCTGTGAATCACCTGCATTATCAATAGGTCAGGTTTATTTTACAGCTGCAGGGTATATCAAAGAAGACCTGCACTGTTAACTACATAAACAATTACTCCCTGTCAAGGGGATCAAAAGCAAACAGTGCTGCACTTTCCAGCTCAATCAGGCCCACTTGGTTTTTCACTCTCAAGGCAACTGCTGTTTTTCTCTCTTTGGACAGTTGATTCTAAGCTATCTTGGCAGATCAATAGTAGTTAAGCTCAGGTGAGGTGAGGCAAGCCTGTGTGGAAACTGTATCTGAACCTTTGTGTATCTAACCTTTGGGTTTTAATAGTAAAGTCAGTGTGGATAGTACTCACACATGCATTATTTAAAATGGATTGAAAAGAGCAACTCTTGTGACTGGAAAAAGAAGCAGGCTTTCACAAAAGTCTAGACTTAGGCATTGAGCGGTTTTCTGTTTTGAGGTATATGTTGGTTTGAATAATTGAAATTACATGCCAGAGATATTTTTGAGCTGTTCTCCTCACATGGGGCATTTACTTAGCTCCTCCCTCCTCATGTATTGGTGTGAGCCGTAAGTCAGCTGTGTATGAGGGTTGAAACCTTGAATTATCTTTTTTGAAAAGAAGGCTCTTTAAAAAGTGCAAAAACAAACCCCCAAAACAAACAAAAATGTCAAGGAAATAGTTTTAGCCAAAAGATAAGAGAATTATTGAGTTTATGGATAAAATAAACAGGCTACTGTTGTTTTGCTTTCAGGATACACAACAAACTTATGTTAGCTAGCTAGTTATTTAGCTAGCTACACTGGCTGTCAAGGTTCTTTTCATTGATTTGCAACATTTTTGGATAATTATACTCTCTTTGGTAACATTACCACTACAACTCAGCTATTTTACTGTTTTGTAACATTATCATAGTTATCATGTAATAACACTAGTTATTCAGTTATAGCCACAGTGGTATATCAAAGTGATCATTTTCCCATGTACAAACCCGTGTAAACACCCCTTTTTGAAAGGTTATTTTTATTGTTCATGAAAGAAAAATACATATTTCTTCTCACAACTCAGTTACTGACAGGTTGATCAGAACATCTGATGCATGATGGACATTTCATGTTTCACTACAGGAATTATGATTCAAGGTGTGAATTATGAAAGAAAGTTTTGTCTGAATTATTTCACAACTATTCTCATTAGGTTGCAAATACTGTCTAGCTTATCTCTTTTATTTTTATTTTCAGGAGTCAAAACACTGAATTGACCTGAATCGTGATTGAGAAGTAAATGCATTGTACTGCTGGCAGTGAATGAAGCTGCATATTGTTTCAATCACAAAGCAGAGAAACCAGACCCAAATGTACAAATTGCTTGACAAAAAATGTAACATTTTACAAACTTTTTGGAAAATGGTTAGATTTGTTACTTTTTCTTTTTTAGTTCTTCATAGTGATGCTCGTAAGACTCACTTTACCATGCAACAAGACATAAACATTTAGATATAGAAGTTTTTGGAAGCTTTGTGTAATTTCCACGATGAAGTTAAGCCTGCCTAATTATATCACCACTCTTCATAAAAACGGGCTCCCAAGCTCTTCTTTGTTTAAACCGGACACAACGACGGATAATCATAATCCTAAGGCAACTTTTCAGCCTTACTTTTGATATCTTGATGTGAGACATTCTCTGTCAGTATCCCCCCACCCCTCCCCCACCCCCGGCTGAAAGATAAGGTAGATAATTTTACTGTTGTGTGAAATCTATGATGTGAAAAGATTTAATTAAGATAGGCCAAGGAGTCATAATTAATTCTGCCTCTTTGCGCGTCGGGCTTACTGTCAAGAACAGAGGGAAAAGACTTCGGCAGAATAAATTACAGGGACGTTGTAAATGTTTTTCAGCCAATCTGAAGGAAGTAATGGGAGTGATGCACTCGGTTTCTGTATTTTCCCAGAGGTTTTGTTGGTTCTTGGTAATGTTTTTCAAAGTAAGTGAGCCCACTGACACTTTTTTTTACAGGCTTCTCACCATCTAAGATCAAATCACATTTCAGTCCGGAGTTTATTTTGACTGTCAGTGAGGAGCGTCCTCTGGAGAGACCTGTCAGTGACAAATGTGAAATTGAAAGCTTCCCCGCAAATGGGCTCTTGCTGGGCAAGTGGTGCTGAAGATGGTGACAGTCACTAGAGACCTCTGAACTATCTAAGGCCCCACTCTTCTATTACACCTTCTTTCTTTCCAGTCTCTGGCCTATATTGAATCCTGATTGGCCTTTGTTTAGTCACTCACCTCAGGCTGAAATTGGATGAAATGAAAGGCCTACCTCCTGGGAGCCATCTTCAGTGACTTTCCTTTCCAATTGAAGACTCTGAGACAGAGAAGTAAATCTATTTTTGTTCAATTACAACTATTTTTGGCTGCAATCAACACCCCATCTTAAACTTGACGTTTAACCTGTAATAGATGGATATCATAGCTTTACTCCTGCCCCTCGTCCTTGACCGGCGAGGAAGTACTGTCCATGTTTTTCTAAATCCGGACATTAACAGCTTGAGGCAAAAGCCTCATTTATCAAGCATTTCTCTCAGCCAAGCCCTATTTCCAAAGTCCAATATTAATCCCTCAAGCTGCAAATTCTATGAGCTTTCCAGCTTTGGCTAAACACGCAACAACTGTCTTATTATCAGGAGACGACAGGCAATAATGACTATGGCCTGAGCTAAGCAACTGCTCCTTTGAGCTTTCAAAGAAAGCAGCTAATTAAAGGCTGCTTTATGACTTTTGTCACTTTTTTGACTGGTGATTAAAGGCCACTCATTGGGGTAGTTTTGTCAGTTATTTGTGGGTGGCACACAACATACATATTATCAAAAGACTTTTGCTTTATATTGTGCTAAACCTGCATATTTTCCCAGCAAGTCCCCAGACGCTTCCTCATTCTCTTTGCAGAACAAAATTCCTCGACTTTCTCCCGAATCTCCTCGCACTAATAAGGACATCTCATCAACGGCATTTCAGAGACAAACTAGGCTGTTTAAAAATGTCTGCTCCTTGGTATTTTGTCTGTGATTTCCTGTAATTAAGTACTCTGGAGTGGAGCGTCCTTGGCTCTAAGGACAAGTTCAGTGGAACAAGCTCTGTGCTCTTTGAAGCCAATTTGAATAATGGCTCAGCTGCATTAGCACTCAGCTTGTCTCAAGCATCTCCACAATACCGCTCAACTACTTCTGAAACTATACATTAAAAAAAGTGGAAAAGTGGCCCGCTGCCATATTTGGGCCAACTCTAATTGTCTCACTAATCTCCTCAGCGTTAAATGACCCAGAGAAACTGGGTCCCAGAGGGCAGGCTTACCCCGCTGATTGGAGACTATGCTTTTTGTTTTCCTTGGCATATTAAAACAGCATAGGCTGCTAGTGGAAAGCCTACAGAACTATTGGAAATGTAATTAAGTGCCAGGAGCAGCTTTTAAACGGTTGACTAGTGCAGAAACAAACTGTGCCCTTCAGCCAGCAAAAACTTTAATACATGGGAAATGAGTGGCACAATCAATAGGCAGGACCTCATTTCTTTTGTAGAGGGGAAATTCAATGGAAGGTGGGAGCGGGATGCTCCGCTGTGCTGAGTGCCGGTTCTACGTTTCAAGAGGAGAGTCGCATTTTAGGACAATTTTTGCTTCAAAAACAGACCAACAGAGACCTCTCTGAGATATAATCATTTATCAAAACAATTGCATCGGTCTTAAAAAACAAAACAAAAAAAAACAAATGGATGTTTCAAACTGTGCTGGAGTTGAACCTCCAGTACTTTGTGATGGGGTGCAAAATGAGAAGAATCAGATGTGCTCGTAACTCTTGAGGTGAGCTCCAATCAAGCAAAAGTATCCGCTGAATCCAAACAACCCCACAATCATTTCACATTGACGGGGAACAGCTAATTATCCCCAGCAGACAATTACGCTTGTCGTCAACAATTTCTAATCTGATTCATTTTAAGGTGACATCTTTCACCAACTGCTTTTTTGTTTTTTTCCTCCTCTGGCCGTGGAGCGACTGTGCAATTATCAGAAATAGTTTCGGAGAGTCCACACTGTGATCTTTTGTCCAAGGCACCAGACCTTTTGGGATCATTAGAAGCCTTTCCTCCACATGTTTTTTTTTTCTCTACACTCAGCACACAACACAAAAGGATGCAACACCTTCAAAACAAGTAGAAGGCCATCCCTGGCAATTCAGTCAGTCTTGAAAAACCCAGCCCAAACCATAAAACTCCATCTCACTGTGTTACTGCTGATAAATATTCATGATACCAGCTTGAAAACCAGCTGTTTTCCTCCAATTAAAGCTCTCTAACACTTACAGTTTTTTAGAAATAGCTGTTGCTTTTTGTTAAATTAGTGGCTCGTGTTTCTGGCTCGGAACAAAACTGAAACAATAAAGCACCATAGCAAAAGATTTATGTCCATCGCCTGGGAAGAGAACATATGGATAACAAGGCGAGATAATAGTACTGCTTCCTGCGCTTGGCCTATGATTTCTCCTGCTGCCATATTCACAAATAAAGGAAGGTGCATTATCTGATTAAAAGCTATCAGAAAGCTGTGAACACAGTGGTGGCAACAGACATCGAACATCATCCCAACTAACTGTGCCGAGAAGATCAAATCAAGTCATCAAAAGATCCTCCGCATATCAAAGAGACCTGAGAGGACCCGGGCATGCGCCTGCCATACCAACAGCGCAGAAACAAAAAGCGGGCCGGCTAAATCTGGTAAAGAGCACAGGCGGCTGCCCACTTCAAAGGCAGGGATCTGCTGTCAGGTTGTTACTCGAAAGGCAAAACCCAAGAAACCCAATGGGCGGTGAAGGGGAGCAGAGACAGAAACCGCAGAGGACTTACCATCAGGAGGCTGGGCTGGAGTGAAATGAGATGGTTTATCTGAAAGAGATAAAAACAGAAAGACAAAGAAATAGTTTAGTTTGGAGGAAATTCTGGAGCTTCCCGTGGGTTAAAGCCATGTAATTGAGTTGCTTCAAAAGTAAAAAAAAAAGAAAGCGAACACATTCTGTCTTTATGCTTTTCTATCTAATACACACTGGAACAGTGTGACTGGGCCCTACAGGGATCAAGCTGAGCTAATCGGACAGGAGTGTGTTTCAGTGATATCAGCATCATCGCTGTTGTGACAGTTGTTTCTTCTATGCCCTAATCATTCCCAACCATACGGCATGACTTCAGATAGAGCAAGAGCACAACGACGATTTGAGAACAGAGGGATTTATTTTTTGATGTTATGTTGTTGAAAAGTGTGAGATAAGACAGAAAATGTTCATAACTATGAAGGAATAGACACTCAGCTCCTACCCCACCTGCAGCCACATGTGGAATAAATCTGAAACTTTTCCCCCAGTAATACATCAAATGACATCATGCTGCTCTCCTGGTCCACGAAGACAATGATATACAGCTTGTCAATGTGTGGGAGTGGTACAAAAGCACAAGACCTATAGTGTCAAATGGCTGAGAAACACTCAGCTGGAAGTCCTGGTGTAACCCAAGTCCTTCACAGCTTCAACACCTCGGTCACTTTATGTGCGAGAAAATGAGACGGGCTGTTATTCTTTTACTCGGCAGGGTATTGAAATAAATCAGGGGGTTTTGCAGACGACAAAACTGAGTAAAAACAGAAAACATCAACTTTTTTTATTGCTGCTACATTGAATTATTATTTTTTAATTATGGGGTCAAATGTATAGGAAAAAGCTATTTCCTAGAGCCCCAAGGAAATGTTATAATCGAATACAATCTGAATAACTAAACTGTGTCATTTCTGATATTAGGCAGCCAATGTTCTCATTTGAGAGGCAGAAAGCAGGAACAGTTTGTTCGCTAGATAATGGTATATTCAAATTACAGTGGATTAAATTGATGTGGATGGAATAACTGATTAAAAAACTCATAATTTTAGCAGCAAAAAGGAAACATCAAGGGCGATAATTACGTGTGCACACGCTATAGATATAAAGCATGACAGCAACATCATAAGAGAAAACTGTGCAAGAAGATATTTTGCTCCAGGAATGAATCAATGTAAGGATGTAAAAACACATTCAGCTCACGAGCCAGTACATAATACTGAGTTCGCCAGAATAAGACGAGACAAAAATGATTATGCCTTTTCTTTTTTGAAACACTGAATCATGGTTTGTTTTTGTTGCTCTAGTGGCTTTTATTTGATAGGTCTGCAGACAGGAAAGGACGTACAGAGAGAAGGGAAAGATATACAGTAAACAGACTGGGCCCAGAGTCAAATAGCTCTTAATGGGTTAATGTGGATTTCTGAAGATAGGTTCTGTTATTAAGCTATTATTTGCAATAATAATAGGAAACATATGTTATATCACTTTGAACTTATTAAATAAGTAAATAAATCCTTGGATGTGGGAAGTGTCAGGATTTTCAAACATCCAGAAGGGCTTCAAATCTAGGGCGAGTTGTCGCCGATCCAGCGGACTGATACACACAGGAAAGTTGATTAGCTGAGCAAAACAGCACCAAACTTAATAACAGTTGGTTGTGAAATTGTAGACTGTTATTGTTCTCTAACATAGCACCTTATCCCACTGATATGAACATTTTCTGTTTCAGCTGTTGTAAAATGTCAAAAGTTAGCTAAACCAGTCGACTTACATGTGACTAGCTATTAGTGTCCAAATTTTTGAGGAAACTCTTTGTGATGTGGCATCTTTCTACTACAGCTGTGATAAATACAACTCCATAAAATCTCACTTGAAAACATTTATTTGAACTGTTCAAGTTTAGTGCTTTAAGAAACCTCAGAAGCAGATGCCAACTTTAGCATTGCTCGCAGCTAGAGGTTAGCCAGTTCTACCCTAATCTTACAGTGCTAACAAATTTTTATCGGTCTGTGACTGTTTCTTTTCTCTGAAAGTAAAGAAAATGCTGCCACATATTTAAAAGTGGTGGGCGCATCTTTAAAGCTTAGGTAACTGAGCATTGCTGGCCAGTCCAAGGCACAGCCTTTAATAGCTAATTTACGCAAAAGAATAAGACAAAAATTCAAGAACTATGTCCTTTCTTAATTCAAAATAAGACCCTCAAACATAAATAAGGATGTCAGGCTTAAAGCATACACCTTCATACCCAGGATCCATAATTCAGTAATAGTTTACACTAAGGTATGGTACATATTTCCCAGTCTGCTCCACTGTATGCTCCTCTGCGAAGGCTGTGTCAAGTAAATTTTTCATCTGTACCCTTCCCACGGGGTCTGCTAGAACCTTCTGTGACAATACAACTCCAACGCAAGGTGTGGTGCCAAATACACAGCAGATAAAGAAATTAGCACAAGAAGGGAGATCTGCTGTTCACACCATTTGGATTATTTATCCCTCAGGGACAAGAAACTACTTTAATATCGAGCTAAGAAAATAATTTTGGTCTTTCTTTTCAGCCCTTGCTTCTTCTCTCTTTGAGTAGCCAATTTACTAACCTGTGAATTATCGTCCCCCAGTTTGACTGTAGTGAAAACTCTATATCTCAGAGAAAAATCATGTGGATTAACTGAGCCAAAAGCCAGTGTGGACAAGGATAGGTATTTTGAGGCTTGTATTTCCCTGGACAAAGTCACATGCTGACAGCAATCCAATAGTGCTTTGCAAGACTGACTTCACATTGCTGGAAAATATTGTGCTGTTTTTATATTGTGATATCTTGTGGTCCCCCTTACGGATGTACAAGAATATACCCACTCAATTTATGTTCCTTTAAATTCTGGAAATTTTCAACAAATGGATGCACTTCCATGGAGATTCCTCCAGAAACCGTCACAATACAGCACACCGGTTTGAAGCATACCAGGAAACTGGAGTGCCAAGCACGACCCAGCTGAACCACCATCTGCACCCTGGCAGTCCATCCGGCCGTGTGAGTCACTGAGCAAAGCCCCAGTGAGTTGTCAGAGCTGCCTGCGCTGAACAAACACACCAACACACACGTGCAGCAAAGGTTGAGCAACCAACCAGACGCCTCTTCCATGTTCTCCACACTGTGTGAGGGATAATAAGGAAGATGCAACACATCACTTCAATTACCTCGGTGTAGCATTCTGTTTTTTGGGGGCCTCCACCACCACACACCGAATCTTCAAGTGCGGAGCTGAAGCCTTTCCTAGGACTTCTGTGCTCCCCTTCCCCCGGGCAAAACACAGCCGAGTTTTAAATTTGGGTTTGCTTAAAATTGCTTGTCAACGGTCGGGACTTCGGGATGGAAATGTGTTTGTGTGTGAGAGAGAGAGAGAGGGAAGAAAAGAAAATGAAGATACGGGAGCAGAGAGGCAAGGTTGGTGATAGAGGTGAATAATGAATTGTCTGCTGAAGCTGTTTCGCAGTCAATCATGACGGTAACTGATTTCCATCTAGTGGGGGGAGATTCAAGAACCCATAAGAAATGACGGGAAAACGAAAATGGTATGAGTCGATGTACAGGAAGAAGGATAAAGGAGCATTGGTAGGCTGCACTTTCCTCTCTGGCTTTTTGTAAGCATGTCTAAATATGCACAAACAAAACAGAACCAGATAGAGCCATGCTGTCATGTGAGATGAATCAGAAAGGGGGTTTAGTACAAAGTGAGTCGAGATGCTGGGCGAAGCTAAACGATTTTTTTCACATTTCCATAACGAAAGGACAAGATAAGGTCTTTCCATAAACATATCAGCCACTTCCATCTCCCTTTACACCTGGCAATGCCTGCGAGAGTTCTCGGGCCTGTGTGAATGTCACAACATGGCCATCATTCACCCTATATCTCCAGCAAATCAATAAGTGTCTGGCCATGACATTTACCCACGTGCAAGAAGAGTTGTGTGTGCGTATTTATCTTTTTGCATGTGTGCCACCTTCCCCTTTGCTGCGGCTGATGTATGGTTGAGCAAAATGATGAAGTGAGTGTGTGTCTGAGCGGCGGGCTTCATAGGCAGGCAAATTTAAGAGGGGAAACAAACTGTCTACGTATGCAGGGACATGCCTCATCCCATATGTTGACAACAGAATTTGCAAATCTGGGGTGGCATGACTCTTTTCCCTTCCTACTAAACACACACACACACACACACACAAATATCTCTGCTGCCGGCACTACCATCATGCAGCTGTCCTTGCGGCCACATAGAAAAGGCTCTTGGCAGCATAATAGAGCTCCTTTCAGCTCATCAATTTGTCCAGCAGACATTTTTTTTCAGCTCACTCTAACATATTAGAGGTGAAGATGGGCTTCTTTTAACCGAGTGTATTAAATCTAATTAAATCTGTCTGGCTTGAATTGATAAAGCAACAGAGAGAACTTATGGAGGACCCACCTTCACTCAAGAAACATGCAAAAAGTTAGAACAAGAAGAAATTGTGACATTTCTGATGTTTAATATCCGCAATGATTTCACTGTAAAAATGGTTATGGTCATAGGTCAGTGGTCGGCTGCACCAATTGCTGGTTGCAAACCAAACTTGTCATTTTATGTAAATCTCATGATGAGGAAAAATGGCTGCAATGGATAGTAGCCATCAATTGAAAGGACTGCAAATACAGCCCTTCAATCTATTTGCAGATTTGCAGCGAACACTTTTAACAAGGCAAGAAGATTAACATTCATATACTTCATAAGTAGGTAAGATGCAATCAAATATTGCATTATGGTGAAGGTATGAGTCTAATTATTAGTAACTATGGAGAAAATGCCCCAACAGCATGTAACCTTTCATGTATGAAAAAAACAGGTAAGCATATAGACTTTTGAAGGCAAAGTCCACAATTCGATCAAAGCAACAAACACGTCAGGAGGGAGTAGGTATGGGTCAGTTTCTAAGCTCGCCATTCCCAACATTTGTAAATACCGCTGTCTACGAGCCCCAACTAGGTGAACAAGTAGAAGCCATGGCTATATTGGCAAAAACAACTTGGGAAAACAACTGCAGTCGCAGTTGCTCTTTGCAATACTTCCTTCCCTCACTTCCAACGTCTGTCATGGCGCCTCAACATGATAAGGTGATGAGGTTGCAAAGGGTCAGTATCTACATAGAGAAGCACAGCAATGCCCACCTCCCACCTGTTGCTATGTACTGCAGGTACGTTGGAAGATTTTCAAGTTGCAAAAAATTCCAGATGGCCACGGTGTGGAAAGCAAAGGAGTCTCACCTATCACTTTGATACAGTGAACCTCCACCTATTAGCAGTTCAGTATTTGTGGATTCACCTTTTAGTGGATTTTTCTATGGAAGGTGACTCCGAATTATTCATGGAAAATTTGCCTATTTGCAGATATATCTGTGGAGTGCATCCAAGATATTTGAAAAAAAAAAAAGCAGCTTAGAAGCTGAAATACTTATGCGCAATGGTACTTGACACGCTATTGGCTGCTGTTTGCAAAGCAGCCTATCCAGGAGCGCTATTCATTTTCCTTGGCGCTGATAGGCTGTACCCTCAAGAGCAGCGATAAGAGATCTCTAGATGTTAGCTTCTGAAGTAGTGCTAATAAGATGGTTTCCACTGTGTGTATTAATGCACAGTAAGGAATATTTTGTTTGAACTAATAAAATAGACAGTTGTAAGAGTTTTAAGAGGTTCTGAAGTATTTGTAGATTTTAGCTATTTGCAGAGAGCTGTGGTCCCTAACCCCCGCATATACCGGGGGTCCACCATAAAGGTTTTTTAAACCACAGTTCGTGTCTTCTCCTCTTCATTAATCAGCCGACTGCAGTTATGTTTTTACAGCAGGAGGAATAACTGGAATTTTCAAGATGTATTGATGATTCGGTTGGTGAACAGAACTGCTTAGTTTTCAGCTTCACTGGCCGTGAATAGTCTCATGTCTGAAAGGAATTATAACATTTTGTCTTTTGCGTTCAGTTAAGGCAGCATACCTTATGTTCTATCAAGTCATACTGACCACAACAATCTACTAAGAGAAGAATCAAAGTTAGCTATTTTCAGTGTCAATGAGGTCATTAAAAGCACAAAAAGTGAAAGAAGCCATTTACAAACATACTATATTTTCTATGGAGACAGGTTGACAGTTCATTCAGGCTGCTACCACAGAGAGCTGAACTTCATGCTGATCATTTAGCTGGTTTACCATTTTGTTTGCTTTGGTCATTTGTATGTTTTTGTCATTTGGTACCCAACTTTCAGCTACTCAAAGGAACCATCTCTCGTAAGACATCAATTCATATCCGGGATGTTTTGGTAAGTGAACTTAAGGTGACTTCAGCAGAACACAAACCCAACCCTTTCAAGCTTTCAAAAACTGTCTGATATGGATTATCGAGTTAATGTAACATGATAAAAGGCAGTTTAAAATGCCAACTTTATCTTTTTGTATTTGTTTTATCACAGGTAAAAAAAAAAAAAAGAAAAAGCAACTGTACATTGACACTTCTCTTACACACAGTGTGACGTTGCCTCTCCTGGTAGAAATAATTAAGGACTAATGACAAGACATTTAAAAAATTAACACTGTAAATTAAAGTTCTCAAAAAAAATATGTAATTACCTAAAATCTGTATCAGCAGTTCAAAGCTTACAAAAACTATAAACTGGTTATTGAACTCAAATCTTTGTATCTCTATTGCTTTAATAATCTATATTTTATGAGAATTTGTTGCTTTTTTGCTTTAAGAAATTACATTACGTTAAGCATTTTTCTATATTTCTGTGTAAAGATCATCAAACCAGTGTTCTTACTCAAGGTTATTATACTGTGAGAGCCCTAAACCACTCATGCTGACTGACAGAATGGCAACAAAAAAAACACAGTGCCATATCTCTAAAGAAATATAACTCAAACAGCACTTCAACCCACATTAAGCACCATTTCTAGCATTATCACAGCGGTACTTAGTGATAAAATTTAGTTACCTAATGTAATCTGCTGGTGATTAGGAGGTGCAAGTCTTGCATTAGTAATAGCCCCACTTTGGAGAGTTAAGAAGATTTCACCTTTCACACAGTTTTCACTTTCAGTAGTAAAGGAGAAGTGGAGTGAATTATTCCATGTGTAAATATGACAAAATGATAGCTTTTTGTATTTAGGAGCTTGTAACAAACTGTTTGATCTATGTTGTTTGACCTAAGTACAGATCAATAATTTTCACTCACAACAGTAAAAAGCTGTCAGAACTACGGTATTGAAAAAAACGACTTGTATACAGGAACTATGATGTATCAGTGATTCTAGTATTCAGGGTATAACTGAAGAGAAATTAACTTAATTAACTTTATATTCAGAACCCTTTGACAGAATACCCTCCAAAAAAAAAAAAAAAACTTTCACTAGTAACTAATGAGCTACTGCTTTCTTATTATACATTGGAGAGACTATTTTGTAGTCAGAGGACATCGGGAAAAGATTGGGTTTTCTCCATCCAAAAAGATAACTTTTTTCAGCCACCAAAGGCTTTTAATCGGCATGAAATACTTCATTGCACAGTTCAAAGTAAATGCCAGGGCTTTAGAGCTGAGATACAGAGCAGTCTGAGAAGCCGGAGTCAAGGAAAGGGAGGGCTTTGACTTTTAGTGTTCTGATGTCCCTATTTCAAGGGCAGATAAGGCGTTGAGATGTGAGGTATGCATGATTTTGGTAGGGAGAATTTGCTTCGACAAGGACATTCAATGCAAAAACTCACATAAACCAGAAGAAAACACAATCTTTCTGATTGTTATGGCATTAGGTTTCCAGATAGAGAAAGCATTGTAATAGTTTAAAACTCGGTAAAACAACACAATAAGAAAGTAAAAAGTGTGTACATCAGGTAAACAAACGTACAGTTATTGAGGAACAGCAACACAGCAAAGCCCAGAGTGGATGTGGCCAGCAGGATCAGGCAGATGTTGCAGGGGATCATAAAGTAGCGCACCACCAGCGACACTTTGTGCTGGTACCTGCGCTCCCGCTCTGGCGCTGGCGGCGAGGAATAGTGGCACCCGCTCATGCTCCACTCCAACGACCCCCTCCCCTCTAGGGCAGAGGAGATGACGGGCCGAGGAGAGCGCCGAGGGGCGCCCAGGGACCCGTTGGAAAAAATGATGGCGGTGGGGTGAGGGCTGACGATGAAGATAATGAAAACAAAAGTTAAAAAACAACAAACAAAAAAGAGATGAGTAATGGATGCAGTCTCAGCTGCGGTTCCAACTGTGCACCGTCACAGGGACCCGGTGACTGTTTCTGTCGGAGAATCGCAGCGGAAAGCTTTCAGCAGTTTGCGGGCGGCACATTTTTCACAGATAATAACATCCATTTGGGGGGGAAAGGACAGACAGGGGGAGTGGGGATGCTGGACTCCTACAGCCCCCCACCTGTCCGAGTGACCTCCATTCCTCTATCCCCGACGGTGAACACACAAACTAATGGGAATTTAATGTGCAACTATGTGTGCGTTTCACGAGGTGGTATATACTTACAGTGCAGACGTGTGTAGATTTAAGTGGGTGGTGATAATGTGCTTTGCAATTTGTGTTATAGAGCTGTTGGCATGGAACTAAAAGCTAGAAATGTGTATGTGTTAGGATGTGGGTGTTTGGGATTGTCAGATATCCACATGGAAACCTTCCACGGCAGGTCGATAGTAAATCCACATAAAGAATCCGGTCTTTTTCTTCCAGTGACCCTGACTTGCAATTAGCCGATGGTGAAAGAGGTCAGGGGATGCTGGTTCCTACGACAACCCTCTTTTCAAAAGCTTTCAAAACCAAAACAAGATCCTTAGCAGGGGTGCCTCTCCAGGTTCCCCGTGGATGTGGTTCAGTGCTCCTCTTCTAACTTAAAAACAACTCTTTGTGTCCAAAGGACTGGTTTCTTTGGTTTATGGTCAAACAAAAAATCCCTCCAATCTTGACATCGTAACCGGAGAAAGTTTATATCTGCTGATTACGAAGTTGGCTGGAAAGCATCTGAATGCCTTACGAGGAACCGCATGCTCCCAGGAGCAAGGAGAAGAATTGTTTTTCCAACCCGTCTGTCACTGCTCTATGGTTCAGTGCCCTTTTATTTCAAGCAGGTCTCATGGAGGGGGTAAGCCGCTGTCCCCCTCCCCTCTAACCCTACCAGCCCACTGGGGCCAAAAGCAGGTCAGAGGAAGTGTCACAGAGGGGGGAAAAGTTAGACAGACAAGCAGTCCCACTCAACCTGACAGTCCACAGCTGTCACTTCTACAGATGTGCAACAGAACACAAAAACTGAAGGAACAGTGACAAACAAAGATTGAGTTTGGTTGAGTTTTCAGTTTGGTCAAGAAAATTTTAAGTCCTTAATTCTCTGTTTGTTGTGATAAGGTCAGGAAAGACACGCTCATTCTCAGGTATCCAATATTTACTCCCTCATCCAGTCTGGTGCTATAGTCCAGTTCATCCATGGTTCCGAGGATACTATGTGATGCGTCCACCATTCACTGGCCAAAAAAATCCCCCCACAAATTAGGTAGCACTCAAATCCCTAAGGCAGCAGGTAGCGGTCCCGGTGTCAGCACGCTCAGTCGGCCAGCCGCAGCGGTGGGGAGTGAATGAATGAATGAGAGAAGTCAGCGAACAGAAGGAGACAGACTGCAAGTGAAAGAGAAAATAGGAGGAGAGCTAGAGGAAGGAAAAGCCGATCCTGACATTTTGGTCCACCTTTTTTTTCCTTCTTTTTGTGGAGAAAACAGCAGTGACATATCGCTGGGGTTCCCAAACACTCTCCTCCGGAGCAGAGCGCTTGCTTCTCAGCCCCCAGCCAGCAGAACGGATGAGCGCATAATGAAAGAGCGAGAGAGACAGTCCATGAGAGGGAGAGAGAGAGCAAGAGAGAGATGGGGGAGTGGATGAGGGGCTGTCTTTAACAAAGGCAAAGGGGAGGGGAGGTGTTGGAGTCGGAGTTGAGTGAGGGAATAAGAAAAAACAAGCAAGGATAAAGGATTTTGGGAGTAGTATACCAGAGTCTTGTCAAAGAGAGGAGGGTGGAGGGCAACACAGCAACAGCAAAGCAGAAGATGACCAAAGACTTGGGAGATGTCAACCAACTCCTCTGTTTGTTTATAGTCTCATCAAAAGACAGTCTCCTCAACAAGCGCTGGAGAATTTCCACAAAGCCTTAATGAGGCAAACTGAGAAAAATAATGGGGCTGCCAAAAGGTAGTGGCTAAATACATTAAAGTCAGTCATGTATAGAAACTCCAAACAGCCTTAACCCACATGTTTGTGACCCCCTTAGACAAAAAAAAAACTGAGAAACTCTGCATCTCTTTCACACTTGCAAACCAATATTCAACTAATTAACCTTTGGAGATCTTTTCGGCCTCCTTCGCACAGTGAATAGAGTCTACTTTCCCACATAAATTAACACGAAAGATGCAGCCATCAATATGCTAGTGATCTGAATTGATTGGACAATTGTCCCTTGATCGGTTTTGGTCGTTGATCGGCAGACCAAAAAGCGAAAAATGTAAGTTTTTTCTTATTAAATACAGCAAAATGAAGAATTCCCATCATTTTCACTCTATAAATGCATCAGCCAAAATCACTGCCATTTTGTAACTTAGCTATTTCCAATGTTTTGTTCAACTAGTTCTGCTCATAGTCTTCTGTAAGGAAGCTATGGGACCCCACTGAGGAACAGCTATTTTCATTTGACCAGGGGTTATATTTTATATCAGAACCAAAACTAATGAAAATCGTAAAACTTTTTCAGATGATAGCATACAACTGAAATAACTATTTCCTGTGCGATCTATTACCTGTAGAACGTAAGTCCTAAAAAAATTCTGAATCGGCAGGTCAGAACCACAAAACAAAGAAAATGGCCAACAAAAGCATCATCAAAATTTAAAAGAGGACCTGGCCCACGGTTTTATGGTAGAACATTTGCATCTATCAGCTAGAAAATACTTTTGAAAAGAGGTAAAATTTCCAGAAGCATTGTATTTTTTTTTTTTTTTTTTACAAATGAGTGTTTACATCATAACATACCACAACCCTGCTTTTGACGCCTAGTTTAAAGAAACTCAACAACAGTAAGCACAGATGCAAGGCGGTATCAGTCGTCAATTATTTATGTGTTTTTTTCTTACTCTGTGTCTGCATCTTTCCCTTTTACTCTCCCCCCCCCATACGCGACTCAAGAGAGCTCATACACATTAAACACAAATACATGCATACAATGGCTGCATCCACAAAGGAGCACTAACGTGAACACAACCGGCATCTCCAGGAAGATCAACAGCTCTTACTGTCAACGGGTCTCTATTTGTTTGCAGCCCACAGTCTTACTTAACTTGGAGACAACACAGTAACAGGTAGGCGATCTTGTTTCCACTCAGAGTCATTTATCTCTTTGGACAGTGTGTTCATTCCCAGGCCCACGCTGAGCCCGCTTGGGGTCGAAAGTTCAAACCCTCACCATCCAATCGCAGGTATATCCCTGCTCTCGCCTTATTCCACACGCGATATGCCAGACTGTCCACATCAGCTCTCATGTTGCAAAACAACCCGATTGATGGACTGAGTGAAAGGTAAAAAGAACCATCTGCTTACTGGCTTTTTCTCTGTTTCATCTGGAACTTTTTTTTAATTTCTCTGTGTTTTAAATACTCAGAAAACGCATGAAGCACTAACAACACAGAGCAAAGCATATCAATCATGTTAATTTAGAAACAACATGCAACTTTCTCCCAGCAGAGGGCACCGAGGAGACAGCTTGCACTTGTCCCTGCTGCCACGACCCAAATAAAATCTTCCATTGACATCAAAGCTCAGCTGCTTTGATCCATTTTTAATGCCACAAGTATACCAGAAGGTTAACATCTCTCTCCGAACGCTTTGAAATAGCAATTTCCATTAAGGGAGCCAAAGGAGCTGCTTTCTTGTTTAATGGTCTGGCAGGAGCGATATCTGTGTGCAAGAGCACGTGTGTGTGTGTGTGTGTGTTTGTGTATGTGTGTTACATTTGTCGTGTTCAATAACTGATTGGCAGTTATACTTCAATCAACGGTTTGTGCGGGTGTATGTGTGTGTGTGAGCACACATCTCCTGGTATGGCTGGGTGGGATTCTTCACATTGAGCTGACAGAAAACAGTAGCTGCCCTTGCAGGATGACAGGCTTTTCCCATAACAGCCAAAATGACTGTAAGGTGGAGATAAATAAAAAAAGAGAGCGTTTCCGCTGAGATTTACTTCCCAGCATTAAAGAGATGAAATTTAACTTTCCTTTTCTTTTACATTTTCCACGCGGCCAGAGTTAGGAGTCACTTCATTTGTTTTTCAACGCGGTATCTATATCTCTCCCTAAATTATAAAGCTAAGCATGTTCAAAGTCTTCATCTTTTGTTATACTTGGTGAGATTTATCAGGCAATTTCATCTGGATGCTGTGGTCACATAAAAACCCAGCTACTCCTTCTGCAGGCAGCAATCAGCAGACTGAATAGCAAATTTACATCAGCACCTTTCATAACTGTGATGCTGATTCACAGAAAGTAGCTCACAAGAAATTACAAAGGTGAGTAAGCACTCAGTGTATGAATTTCTTTGAAAAAAAATGAATTATGTAGTCCAGAACAGATTTCATGACAGAAAACGTTACTGAAGCTATTTTGAAATCATTAAAGATTCATCTGTCTTCCAGAGAACTACAGTTCCTCCTGAAAGTATCCCTGAGCCCTACAATCACAACATTCATTCTATTTTACTGTGATTTTATGTGATAGATCAGCAGAAGAAGTGCATAAATATGAAGTGAAAGACAGTCATACATGTTTTATTTATTTATTCTTTCAAAAATAAAAATCTGAAAAGGGTGGCGTACTCTGGAGGGGCGGAAGAGATCTGAATCTGAGGAGAAAAAGTCTGCCAACAGCACAAATATTAATTCAACTCAGTTCAAAAATACTTTATTAATCCCAAAGGGACATTAATGTTGTTGTAACTCAAGTCAATTTTTTTTCAAAGAATTATAGTAGATGCCGATGGCTGTGAGCAGGAAGGATCTCCTGTAGCAGTCTGTATTACAACAGCTGTAAATGAGCCTCTGACTGAAGACCCTCTGTTGTTGTATAACTACTGGTGAAAGAAAGCCACAAGAAGTCTTGTTTGCCATAAGTCATGTATGAGAAACAGCAAACACATAGAAGATGGTGCGCTAATAAGACCAAAATTAAACTTTGTGGGCCACATGCAAAAAGCTATGTTTGAAAGAAAACTGACACTGAACATAACCCTGAACCCCAAATTCCCTATTATGAAACATGATGGTGGCAGAATCATGTTGCAGGGAAGCTTTTTTTTTTTTTTTTAGCAGAAACAGAATAGCTGGTCAGACTAGATGTGATGGAAATATGGGACAATCCTTCAAGGAAACCTGTTAGAGGCTAAAAACCGATGGAGATTGGGCTGGAGGTGATCCTTCCTGCAGGAAAATTAACTCAAAACATACAGCTAGTGTAACAATAGGATGGCCCAGTCAAGGTATAGAGCTAAATCAAATTGAAAATCTTTTGCAATGCTGTTTCAGCAATTTTGCAAAAAAAAAAGAATGAGCAAAAATTCAACTTATAACAATTATGCACTTCTGTAGTCTAACAAAGGGGTCTGCAACCTCCGGCTCCAGGGCCACAGGTAGCTCTTCAGACCCTCTTGTGTGGCTCTTAATATCTTTGGCCAAAACTGCTAAAGAATTGAGCTGTGTTTTCACATGTAAAGGTAATAAATAAATGCTAGCCTTAGCAGTTTAGCATAAGGAATTTTTGCAAGGTATTTCTTAAGCTTTCGATTGCAATCAAGGTGCTTTTATTGATACCATGCTCTATGAAATTTGAATGCTCCAATAAAGAAAATTTTATTCATTCCCTTTCATGTGAAATTTAATGATTTAGTTTGTTTTAAAACCTAAAAACAAAAATAAGTTTTTCTCAAATCTAAAAATTTCAACAAATTTCCTGTTGTAGATAAAAAATAATTAAAAAATAAGAATTTTTTTTTACTTTTTACTATTTTCAATAATAGTTTAATTTAAAAAAAAAAACATTGTAAAAAGGCACAAACAGCTTTATTGGTAAATCCTCAACAGCATTGTATGAGAGAATTTAAGGCAGAGAAAAGAGGAACATTCTCAGTGAATGCACCGACACCCCATTAGAGTGGGATCCCGTCCATTTTTCAAAGCAGGAGCTATCAAAAGCGAAGCGGCTGCCATCACTAATGGCATTAGAGATTATTCTTTCTTGCTGTCCATTGTAAATGACCATTTTAATGATGTTGATGAAAAGAATGAAGTCTGTTAAAATTTATAACAAATTTGGTAATTGCCTGCACTAAAGCCTGTCCATTGGCCCACTCGACTATTCAGGCTCCACTCATTCCAAAGACAGTCAACTGTTATGTCATTTTGTGCTTTATGACAGAGCAAATATATAGATCATAACTAATCAGGTTTAAGTACATTTACTCCAGGCACGCAGAAGCTATTAACAGCTATTTCCTGGGGTATTTTATGGGTCTGTTGCCCAACATAACATCAGTGGCGCAACACTTCATCTAAGTACATCTAATTTCTTTCATGAACTATGTATCCAGGCCTCTAAAGGACATCAAAAGGCCATGTTGAATTCTTCATGTGCATCGAACCGTGCAACAGAGCAAAGCGGTGGGAAGCCAATACTCCTTTACTCAGTGGGCCATGGCGGCGAAATGCTAACAGGTGGGCCAGATGTCTCTCTGTGGCATTAACTCCAATCATCATAAGTCAGACTTCATTGTGCCGTCCAACAGATTCCCAGACTTCCCACTCCTCAGGCCTCCAAGCTGAGCAGCGTTCAATCACCAGCATGGAGGCCAGGGCTTTGCACAGCTGTGTGTGACTAAACGCATTAACCTTTGTTCTCCTATAAAGAGACAGGAGGTGGTCCAAAAGCTTGAAAACAATGTGCTGGTCTGATGGTGAAAGGACAGATATTAGGGAATCAAAAATAATACATTAATTGCATAAAAGTAAAGAACTGCAATTGTAATTTAACGTGGAAAGTATACACGCCGCTAATACGGCTATGAAGGAAAAACTTTCAGGCCACAAAAAGAACCTTTGTAGAATGAGATTTTATGGGTTTTGACTCGTATAAAAAAATGTAAATTTTTAAACCTGGAGACTAATTTAAGATGAAGGAATGCCACAGTTTGAGTTTCAAAATCAGCAAAACATTTTCAAAATCAGGAATCAACTTTAATTGACCAACTTTGTGGGTACAAAACATGGAATTTGACTTCGGTTTCCATCGTTCCCATCGTAATCGGAGTGCAGTCACGAACAGCAAACTACAATGTATAACAAAAAACACTTAGTAGTAATAAAGGACTATGGAACACAGAAGTCCCCCCCACCCCAAGTTCAACTAAGGTTAATAATGTTCCCTCTTCTTTCTACAGCAACCTCGTTAAAAAAAAAAAAAAAAAAAATATATATATATATATATATATATATATATATATATATATATATATATATATATATATATATATATATATATATATATAAAAGATGGCTGTATGAAAGTATGTATCGGAAGTCAAAAACACAGTCAGTCATGCCATGGCTACCACAAGAGGCACCATACATCATTCTTCTAACGAAGGCCAACATACTGTCAGACCCCTAATGTTGGTTCACGAAGAGAGTAACGGCAGAAAAGACAATTTACTGTGAAAAACACCAATATTTAGCTGTTCTTTTTTCAAAAAAATAAAAAATAAATAAAAAATTCACAATATTTATTAGAATGATTTGCTGTCTTGCATACTCTGCTTTCCTTAATTGGTGAATTTTAATTGCTCTTATGTGAGTGTATTGGTTTGTGTATCTACTGGCTCTGGAATGTCTCATATCCTGCCTCTTAAACCTACAAATTAAGCGAGGAAAGAAAATGGATGGATGGGCCAATTATAACTGACTCAACATATTTACTGCTGTTTATTTTCAATAAAACTGAGTCTGTAAAACTAATGTTAAATAATGCATTACATAAACCAGTATCACTTTTGCCAGGTTCAGTCATATCAGTTTGGTTCGGTTTTCCTTTTTTTCAGTAAGACAGACACAAATAAAAATATATGTTTCTCAAAGAAGAGTTCTTTATATTGTGTTTACTTCCTGTATATAAAGTGATCTCACAGAAATCAGACCTCATTACAATAATAAGATTTACTCAGGAAAATTACTTTTACACATCTAAATTAAAATTAATCAGATCCAGCACAAGTAAATGATTTTCTTGTTTAAACCTGTCTGAATAAAATCTGAATTTGAATAAAATAAAGCTCACCAGACCTAGAAATTATTATCATATTCGTTAACTTGTGGAAAATAATACAGCATTCCACATCAAGTTGGAATAATTTCCTTTTCTGACGCATTTCTCTTTTCATTGTGGGTTCATTTTTGTAGTGTGATATTTGGAAGAGGTGGATCAATAAAGTTTTGATTAAATTAATTTTAAATTAATTTTATTTATGGAGAGCAAAGGCCTCAACAACATCAGTAAAGCAAACTGTGTTACGATAGCTGAATATTCTATGACGGCATCAACCTATCAATTATTTTCTCTCTTTTCCTTCATCAAAATGTCCCCAGTGCTCTCTGTGAGCTTGAGGAGTGGGCATCAGGGGCAGTTAGGTTCCATCCAGCTGGCCAGATATTATTAACATGCAGTGCCTGAATGGATGAAATATGATATCTCACCAGATATGGCATCCATGTTGGCTTGAGTGACAACACTACAGTATTTCTCAGACGGTGACGGGACTGTTTTCCATGACAGCCAGATAAGATCGATCGTGAGCATTCGCACACTGCTGGGCTCCACACACTGTGACTCACACTGTGACTCTCTGCCCAGCACTGGGTGTCACCTCGCATTCAATGTGATGCTGTTACAAGTGCGATTCAACCCACAGCTTCACAATAGTCCTCATAATTGAAGTATCACAGCCCTTTGGTCTTCTTAAAGTCCTATTTTTTTGTCATTTAGCAACAAAACATTGTCGAGAAGCCTAGCCTGTCCATGCTCCATCCCTGGTAATACTCCTTAGCTGTCCACAAAGAAGACAGCATCTTCAGCTCACATCAGCCTTTTCCTCCTGCTCCATCCCTGACCTGTTTTCAGCTTATGTCGACCCAGCTCTTTGCCTCGGGCCTGAACCAGGTCCTGTCCGCTGCTGGAAATTCAGTTTAATATTCTAGTTGTTGTCTCTTGCAGCAGAAGAACTAATGGACCCAAGACTGCTGTCTACTGACCTTACACCCTCACTTTCCATTGCCCCTCTAAATG
Source organism: Anableps anableps (assembly GCA_014839685.1). Classification (NCBI taxonomy): domain Eukaryota; kingdom Metazoa; phylum Chordata; class Actinopteri; order Cyprinodontiformes; family Anablepidae; genus Anableps; species Anableps anableps. The sequence continues at coordinate 9,225,770 of CM026071.1, forward strand.
AACAGGAACTAATTCAAGCAGAAATAAATTCCTATTAAACACCTCTGATTTTCTAACCCGCCCCTCCAGCACATCATCACCCGCAACAACAGTGATTACAGGATGTAATATCCTCTCCGCTCTGCCGCCTCGCCCTGTTTACTCAGGTCTTCAGCACTGACATTTGTCCATTAATAGCCATGTAAGGAAATTATTCTAGTGGACTGGCACAGACAGAAAAATAATGAAAGAAATGGAAGAAACGGCAAAACGGAGACTGACAAGAAAAGAAGAAGGGAGGAGGAGAGAGAGCAACCTGGGAGCTTGGCTGCTGTATGCAGGGCTAGCAGAGAGTGACACTTCTCCATGTGGTTGGCATATGGAGCCAATTGTGGTAGCGCCACAGGATGGCTAGGAGCAGAGAATCAGACCAAGAGTGGCTGGCTCTGACAGCCTTTACACTGGAAAGGACAGGCTGAGGGAGCTGAGGGTGATACAGATGTCAATCTCAGGCCAAAACCGCCATCTGTCACAAAGAGCTGGCCAAGCAACGCCAGCCAGGTCACACAGTGAAAGTGGCGGGAGAATCACGAAAAACTGCCATCAGGACCGGAGACAGGGGACAGATGTACAGAAGGAGAAAAGATTCCCTCGGAATACACTGACAAAAACACTTCTCTTTCTGATTGTAAGATTTCCTTCATTTGAATGTTTTACCTTACATACACTTGGACTGTTAGTATCTGCTGTGTATACAATACATTTACACTTAGCTATAGTTTGTAGTCTTAGGGTGCATTCAAACCAGCCCTGTTTAGTCTGCTTTAATCAAACTACTTTGTTTGCCTAGAAAGTGCTGTTCATTTGGAGAGGTATGAATGCGTACCAAAACAGCAAACTCTGGTTCCACTAAAAACCGAGGTCTCAGTTTGGTTGAAATGAACTCTGGTGCGGTTCAAATATATATGTAAATACCAAGTGGACTGCAGACCCTCAAAAAGCTGGAAGCAGACTATAGCCCAGGGCATTCTGGGTAAATACAACCAAAACAAACGAGTAAATCTAGCGTCAGCGAGAGAAATGGCTTGTGGTCTTTTACCAAAGACAAACGAAAAAACCTACAACTGCTAAAATCTTATGCCTCTCTATTTTTCTTTACATTTTGTAAAGAAAGAGGTTGCGCTCAGTGTCTTCAGAGGTTTTCATGTCTTTTCCTTCAGTGGTTCTTGGTGCAGCGCCACCACAGGCGAGGAGGGGAACAGGTTGCCAAAGGGTTTGGTTCGTTTGACATGGTGCAGAGTGAAGGTGAACCGCAGCAGCTGAAAATGCAACAAATGCTGCAATTTTGGTGCCCAATCAAACCAAGTCTACTGGATTATCAGATGTGAAAACACCCTTGAAGTACAAGGGAACCCCTACCCCCACTTATTTGTGGTTCGGTATTCATGGTGTCACCTATCCGCGGATTTTTCTGTGGAAAGTAACTCTCAAGTTAATCATCATCATCAACAAAATTTGGCTTTTTTGAAGCTAAATAGAAAGGGTTTGAAGACAACAAGGTTGATATTCTTGAGTGGCCTAGTCAAAGTCCAGACCTTAACCCGATAGAGAATTTGTGGCAGGACTTGAAAAGGGCTGTTCAAAGCTGATCCCCACTCAACCTGTCAGAGCTTGTTCTTTTATCGACGTTTGAGACTCTTATTTTGTAGGTCGAAAGGAAGCAGTTCTTGAGTTACTATGCTGTAATAACAGAGCAGGCTGACTGACGGTTACTGAAGAAACCGTCACTACTTTTAAAATATTTTCTGGCAGAAGTTTGAATATTTGGTAAATAAAAAAAAACTGCAACACAATGATTTGTAAGTATTGGAAGAAACGTGTCTGATTTGTAGCGTCCTATCGGTTTTCCAAGCATCTGATCCTCTCTGAAGGCTCAGTTACTTACTGATCAAACTTCAATTGTAATATTGTAAACTGAATAGAGAATCCTCAAAAACAGTTTGAGATTTATTTGTTAAAACACAAAAAGGGAACGCTGATCAAACCTGATTTTAATTATTCCAAACAGATTTATTAAAATATGGCTTCGGATTTTCGAAAACAAAAAATCTGGATTTTCTTAAAAAATATAGTAAATATCATATCTGATCTTGGACCCAATATCAAATACTGTGTCGTCTCATGACCAGAATGTATTGTTGTTTATTTTTCAAGTAAAATGAATTAGTACATGTGATCACTTTTAATATTTAATACCACTGAATTTCAGTTCAAGGTTATTATACAGTCAGCATCTCGTACAAGACCCTGTCTGTTGTGATTTACCTTAGACTGAAATTTATGTTGTATCAATCTTGCACCCACCGTTGAGATGAATTTTAAATAGAAGATGCAAATGGATGCTAACCCATCCACCAGCAGAGAAGAAGGAATACACAGAGGTTTAATGAAAGAAGGCCAGAAGAATGAGTGAGAGAGCAGGATACAAACCCGGAGAACGCCAACATCAGCCTGAACGACAGAAGGAAGTGAAGTCTTAGAAACTGTTATGGCTGTGCAAGGTGTTGCTGCCTCTACAAGAAAAAATGAATCTGAAGAATAAAAGCTTTTGGTTAATGATACGCATGCATGAGCCAGCATATCATTAAGCACTACTGACATACTAAGGACACATTTTATTTGTTTCCAGATCCATCAAAAACCCTCATTTTACAAACCTGCAAATATCTTCCTACAACAATAATCAAAATTCTGTTCTCTTATCAAATAATTACTGTTATCTTAATCTTTGACAATCTACAGCACTGCATGTCAGCAGACATGGCTGTGACATATATTGTAGTTATATGCGCAGATTTACCTGATTGGCATTCTGGCATCCACACAGACAGTGATAAGCCATTAAACTCTGGGACACTTTCATTTGCATTTCCAGTAATGAACACGCTCTCTAATTCCTTCTCTTTTGCTTACATTTCCACAGCTCTTCACTGGCAGCTGGCTGCACGTCGAGCTGAATCTTCTCAGATAGAGGGCAAAGAGGGAATATTAATTGGCGAGCGATACCTTCTTGTTGAGACGCGGCCCATAAATGAAACGACTATAAATTATTTATATCCCTAATCAGACGCCATGTGCATTTTCTTTCAAACAAGACAGCTTCCGTGCAATTCTTTTTATTTCTCCTCCTTCTTCTAAATAATTCGACTTCCTTCTGACAGCAGTGAAGCCAGACGAGGCTCTGAGCTAGAAGCAGAGGCCTAATGAAAATATGGCGGCACAATGACGAAATAGCTGTTTTCAGGCTGCAATCGTGGTCAAGAAAATGAACGGGCAGCTTGTACCAGACATCCTGTGTTTGCAGGGATTGACACATGGTTTATTTTCTGTGAGTTTCCTGATGCAAATGAATACAAGATGCACTGAGATATACTGAAAAACAAATGATACATGGCAAAAGTGTCGCCTCGGACACCAAACTTATTTAATTTAAGTAGTCAAGTAGAAATATAAACAAACTAGTTATACTTTAATATTTGCCTGAGGGATGTACTGACAAATCAGCTATTGGCAGGAATCAGACAATTCTGGGCTTGATCTAGTGTGATTTAAATGGAAAAAATCTTTACGCGAGTGGTACCAGATAATGCTGGCAACGCTCTTCAGTGTGTATGCTGTAACTTACAAGCAAGAACCTAGTTGCATATATATGTACTTCTTTAAATAAACCCTTCCTACTATGTTGAGAACATATTTTGAAATAATTCGAGCAATCTGATAAAAAGTAAATTAGGTTGATAGTCTAAACTGATGCTCATATTCCTTTAGTTAAAGCCATAGTTTGCAGACAGGAGACCAAGAGTTAAAAGAATCTCCTTGAACAAAGGCATCAGTCAGGAAAAGGGTACAAAAACAATCCAGAGAATTACATGCATGCCATGGCACCACAAGACAGAAACTGGTCAGGGTGGCTTACAAGAAGCTGACAGCAACACTGAAGGGGCTGCGGGAATTTCTGGTTAGTATTTGTCTCGAAATGTGACTCAGAAATCTGGGCTTCAAATGTCTAGACTACAGAGTAGAGCTAAAAGACAGAAACCTCTTATTTGAAATAACACATCATGTCCTGGGTAAAATCCACAAAAAAAATGAAGTGAAGAAAATATTATGGTCTGATCTAACCAAACACACATACCCGAAGGAAAATATGGCAGTGGCAGCATCATAGTCTGGGCTTACTTTCCTTTAGATGGGACTAGACTTCAAATCATGGCTGAACAACTCATTAACAGCTCTAAAAAAATTCAGTTCTGACCCAAAGCTTTTAGGAATCTGTATCACATTCAGATGAAGAGGGATTTTAGTTTTCCGCTTCAGTGTGGGTCCAAGCATAAATCCAAATCAGGAAAATAGTGTCTTCACTAGAAGAAAACAACTTTTTGGAACAACTAAGCCAGATTTCAGAACTGAATCTGAGAAACTCTGTGATTTCACCTGAAGAGAACTGAGGATAACAAATGTCCTCAAAATCAAACAGATTTGGGGAACTTTTCAATGACAGAGTGAAGTTATATTACCAAGATGTGAGACCTTGATAAACTCCAACCAAAAGAGATTGAATATATAAACTGAATCCTAGGTTATTTAACAAAGTATTAGTTTAGGATGTGCATACTTATGCAACCAGTGTAATGCATTTTTTTTGTTTGTTTTTTTATGTTTGCCTTTATCAGATTTGTTTGTTTGTTCTTCAGTTTCACTATTGATAATAAATGTCACCTTATATGTGGAAAAAATTAACATTGTAACAGGGGTTTTTAATGCCTTGAAATCCATTTTAAACATGTAGCATGTTAACACAGAGAATGCTAATTGCATTAGATTGCACAGATCTACAAAGTAAAATGGTGGGACAAGTTGGATCCAAAACTAAGGCGCTCTTTTTGGAACGCCAATCTCAGGTTGTTACAGCGCTGCCAATTTAACCATCAAATCTAGACACAGTAAACACAATGTGAGCTATTACGACAGCCTTCTGCTGGCGCACAAAACATAAAATGTATTCTCCTGTTTGTGGATGTTGTGTGCTGCTGCATTCTGAGCTCAAGGGTGAGCCGGGTCAGCGATGTCATAGATGAGTTGCAGTTACACGGATACCAAAGCTGGAAAAGATGGTCATTACTGTAGAAGAAGAAAGCGGCAAGTACCGATAAAGAACAATCGTCAGACACCCCCAGCCAGCAGACAGACAGCAATATTTCCTCATATAACCCTGAAACCAGCTGTCTGTCATCCACAAGGCTTTAGCTGCATCCCTTCCAGCCACACAAAGCTCTCATACCCTCAAACACAAACACACACACACACACACACACACACACACACACACACACACACACACACAGAGTATGTCTTTCTATTTTCACCAGGACTTTGCATTGACTTCCATTCATTTTTCATGCATTTCTACTGCCTAACCCTAACCTAAATTCAATTCATGCCTTGGTTCAAAACCCAACCCCTAACCCCAAATACAGCATTTCTCCTTATGGAGCCTGGGCTTTAGCCCCCATAAGGAGGTGTGTGTCCCCACAATGTAGTGTTTGTTGGAAAAATGGACCTGACAAGGTACAAAATGCTAAAACCCACACACACACATTCAGACAAGATAAGTGTAACAAACTGGCATTCAAACGCCAGAGACACAGACACGCTTCCTCTTAAAATGCCACAAGGTCCTTGAGGGTTAAAAGAAATGTACTGCTAAAATTTGCAATAAGAAAGAACAAGAAGGTGGAAACCTGAAAGTTCAGTGGATAGATTTATAACTCTTTCTTCTTCAAACAGTAAGATGGGGGGAAAAAACAGAAGCTAGAGAGAAATATCTACAATACCAAGTTTGAAAGATTTACTTCTGTTTCTTAAGATGACTTTTATTCTTTAACTCATAAAAAGTCACTTGCTTTCTTGATATTTGCTGCAATCTGACGTGAAACTAAAGGTTTGGTTCTGACAAACAGATGACTCTCTAAAGCCGCCTTGAGCTAGACCGTAAATTGCATTCAGCATTTGAGAAATGTCCGTTTGCTGAGCCTTGTTGCTGACCTCTATCTATAAGCAGACAAGAGAGGAGAGAATTTCTCCACAGGGATCAATAAAAATGAAATTTTTTAGGACTCAAGGTCACAACACAAAAACCTCAATTGTGGTCATGAGTAGATTCCATTATAGCCGCTAACTAGTGTCAACAAAGGTGGCGGTTCAGTTCTTCCTCAAAGCAAAGAAGATTTGAAGAATAGCAGTCCTCTTAGGCTCTCAAACACTTTCTGCCATATAAAGATCAGTTTTGATTTCTAATCCAACGGTTTAAAAAAAGTCATGGTTTCAAAGCCTCCACAAACTTCCCTTTGACACCACATGCAAAAAATCCTTTTAATTAAGCACCATAGAGAGATTTGGGTGTAGAGCACATGTGGATCAATACAAGATTCCGCCTTCAGTTGGTCTCTGAAGTCAAAACTTGGAGCTGACGTCACACCTATATAGAGAAAGTTCTGGAGAAGTCAGGAAAACAGTTGAATTGCAGTTTGTTCTAACTACTGTTGCAGTACAAGTCTATTATATTATAATTCAAACATATGAATATGTTCACAGACAGATAATACTGCATGTATAACTGATTTAATCAGACACAGACCCTGAAAAGTCCTAATAAATTATTAACACCTGCAACCTTCACGACATTCTTAATGCACAGCAGCAATGTTAGCTACAGCGTTCGGGCCTGTTTGGAAAGCTCTGACTTTCCCAGCTGGAATGTGACCTCATTGTGCAAAACAATGTATAACGTGATGCTTTTCCTCAAAGCAGAAAAGCAACAGTTGTTTTCACAACCTTTAGGGTTGAGAGAAGTGAGAAACGAGATCTCTCAGTATTACATTTCCGTGGGATTTCTAGTCAAAGTGAAACCTGTCTTCTAAAGAAGGCTCTGATTGCTGTCAGCTTGTGTGCTTTTATCATGAGCCCAGATATCTGAGTGCTTTAAACTTAAGACCCTGTTATATCTTTGTTTGAGACTTTTATTTTGAAGTAATAAAGGAAGTAGCTGTTGCGTTGCCATCTTCTGTTCACAAAGTGGGATAGTAAAGACTTTCCATTAAATGAAGTCCACAGTATTTTGAGTGGCAGCTTTTTGAGCACCCAAAGATGAATGATTTTTAAGTTTTAAGAGAATGTAAGCAACTAACTGTTAGTCGCTAACTATGCTACAGTTAGCATCAGATTCAGAGCTAAGCTTAAGGGCTATTGTTTCCTTTAACCAAGAAGCTTGTTAATGATAGGAATGGAAACAGGGAATTCTCAAAATTTAAGAAAACAATGTAAAAAGCATATCAATATTAAAAGAAACTATGCTTGGTTTTTATTTTCATGTAAATGATGTCAAACATTATGCTAACTCTACTCAATAAGAAGTAGGAAAGCCTTTATTAGCATTACAGCACTCAAACCCTTGTTTTTTTGCTGACCATCTTTCTGCACGTCTCCACTGGTATATGGATGATTTATCTTTGATGAGCATCGAGTCTTTGACGTCGGAAGGCCTCCTTGCAGTCACCCTGACCTTTAGTTGCCGCCACAAATTCCCTATCCTATTCAAGATGGCACTCTATCTGGGCCACCTCAAAAACGTTAATATTACTTCCAGTCAGAAGAAACATGTTGGTAAAATTTGAATATTAATTCAACCCTAAATCTGCCAGGGGTATAAATAATTTTGAGATTAACTGTCGATATATTTGTTTTAGAACTACACCTAAACTTAGCAGATATTTTATCTAGATTTGAGTAGGTTTTGCGAAACTGTTTATTAGTTGAAAAAAAATATATCTGTTTAAAAAGGTGACCTGTTGATTCTCTTACTTATAACAGCAGTAGAGGTACTTTCACATCCATTACTAAATGAAAGCAATTAGTGATTTTGTGTTCATTTTTGTTAGTAATGCTAAAAATACCATAAAACACCAGTCTATTACCTTCAGGTGACAACACTGTCAATATTGCCTACTGACTGATCTCTCATCTCCCTCCTAGACTTTCACCTCAAGCACACTTGGTTAGTTTATCTGAACTTCCAATTACAGAGTGCACAGTGGTCCAGGTATTAAGGTACTACAGGTGCATAGATCAGTTTCTTCCTGACCAATACCAATTTCCTGTTTTCTTTAGAATCGCACCCGCCATATCCAATTTTGACTAATACTGAAAAATAGCCGACTCCAATCTCTGGCTGATTGAGGGGTGCATCTGTCAGTCCTGCAAATCTGCATCTCATGGTTTTTCCATCTTCATCAGCTTTAGAACAGCAGACTCTTGGTTGGGGAGAATGTGTGCTGATATAGTAATCCATCTGTCACACTGAAGTGGTGCAAGCAAAGTCAAAGGGTTGCAAAAGAGGGCAGTGGACCTGAGTTTTGCAAGCAAATACACGCCAATAATGAGGTTGACGTGTCACTGAGGCGATGAGCCACCTCATCCATTATTCATCTGGGTAACAAACTGAAAAACGAGGTAAATGAAGAGGAACAACGGTGGGGAAAATCATGCCAACGGACCATGAGAGACATTTAGAAAGCGCTGGCACCAGCAGGATCCCGAGGAGCATAACAATGTGGCAGGTAAACCGGAGACGCGGGGTCAAAGTAGAGCAGCCCTCCTCTGTAGGAGTATTGTGTACCAGTTTGTGCTTTTACAGAATGGGGATTTTGCAGGTGTTTGCATAAGGAATTCACAACTCTGCAGAACCAACACATGTAGTGCCAAGTTGTCACGTTGTGAATCAGCCACCCACCATGTGCGGTGTGCGCCCAGTCAGACCCCATCATCGCTGCAGCCCCCACGGCAAAAAACAAGCGGCTTCACCGGCCACAAGTTAAAGCCTCAAACTGTAGCATCAGTCAGCCAGCGCACGTTCTGAGAGAATAAATGATATCCCTGGTCTCACATGTCATGCCAAATTCATGCAACACGATCTGCACAAGACAGCAGGGGGATGAATTATCGCCCTGTTGCTAGGGTAACACCGCGTACGCAGAAAACTCCATGCCGTGGCCTGAAAAAAAAAAAGGCGATTTGTGTGATTTTTATTTCGAAAAGCCATGCTGGTCATGATAGAAGAGGAAGATGGGATAAAGGAGTGGAAAGAGGGTTAGCAGAGAAAGAGGAAAAAATAGCAGTGTCGATATAGTGATGGGGAAGAGGAGCACCACTAAGGATGCACTGCAGACAATCTGGGTCACTGGTGTCATTCTGGTGTATTTCTTTACACTGAAGCAGTAACACCTCATCTGTCATTCATTTCATTTCCATCCCAACACCAAGCAAGCAATTTGAATTCTGTCAGTTTTACCTCTTCCTTTCATTCCTCCTGCATGCCTCTACATTTCTTGAATGATAACATACTGGCAATTTCTACACTGGCACCGCACAGGCCTGGACGCAACAATGGCTGCATCCAAAGCAGGGGATGAGGGAGGGGACAGATTTCCAATCTTACTCCTTCTTTATCCCCCCAACCAAAGTCCCAGTATACCTCTCAGGTTTCTAGGAAGTACCCACCCACCCCCATTTCTGATGATCAAATCTAGATCTTTGCCATCTGACCCTAACGAGACCTTTACTAGTCACTCCCCAGGGACCTTAGGAGAGCATCGTATGTCTCACCTCTCCACAGCAACAAATGAAGCAGAGCCTCAGTGGCTTGCCCGATCCTCTGTCATTCGAACCATGCTTTTATTGCAACCAGCAGTGCCTTTGTTTTATAGATATCACACTATTGTTAGACCGAAGCAAGACAGAAAGTGTACAGATCCGAGCAAGATCTGTCTAGTTGAATGTCAGACGGCTTTAAGACGAAATACAGGCTCGTTTTTATCACTCTGCACAAATGTGAAAAGGAAGGCAGTTGCATCCTAAGACTGTGTAGCTCTACTTGTCTGGACTCATCCCTCCTGAGAAACACAAAAAGAATTTTAAAACCCAGAATCTCTAAAAACCTCCATGGCTCTGAATTAAGATGTTTTCAATATGCATCCATATTCATGAGGTTTTAAGCTGCGCTGCGCGACTGTTACATACTGGTAGCCCCAAAATGTCAGACAGAAGAAATAGTTTGTTTTTTTATTAAATGTGAGGATTAAAAGCCACTTCACTCCGACCAATCAGACTGCTCTCTGCTGCTTTATATTGAAGGCTACCAAAGGGATAAAACAGCAAAAACAAGAATCTGAGTCCTGCTTTGTGAAGATGAAACACTGTCACAGACATTATTTCATTCCAGTGGTAATCTTTGAATTTCTTTCACTTTTGAAGATTGCAGTCATTTCTTTTGTGTGTGTGTGTGTGTGTGTGTGTGTGTAGCCAGCAGTGATGCCCCATTCCTTGTATTTGTCTATTTCCATGATGTTCTTTTCTTTGTTTGTTCAGCCTTGGAAGGCTGGTAAAGTCAACCACACAGCAGATTCTATTCTAACAACACAAAGCAGAGGAATCAATCAAAGTCCCCGACACAGAACACTATATGGTTTTATAAAAAGTGAAAAAAAAAATCCAGACAAAATACAGAACTATGTCAAAATAAAGTGTTTAATTTGGATAAGAAACTATTATTATGTAATTATTTTTTTTCTTAATTAGGCGTATTAGTTGACCGCCTGGGCAGTGATTTGGCAGACTTTATGATCTGAATTAAAAATGGTTTAGAGCTGCTAAAAGCATTTGACCACCCTAATGTCCTGGTGTTTTATTGCAACTTTTATGTGCCAAGACTGAAGAACAAAGTCTTATGAAAAGCAAAATGAATAAACTTTTATGTATAGCTCATTTTAAACCCCTAAAGATTCATGAAATCAGTGAGGCTCCTTTTAGGAAATGATGGTTTTCAGTAAATTTTAGACAGGTACCAAAGATGAATTAACAAAACAGGGAAGCTGCTCACAGCATTCCCAGCATGTTTTAGTGAAAACTCATATTAAACCACTGCTATTCATGAAATGAATGAAAATGTAGTTGTGTGTGTTCTGCACAAATACCTTCTAATGAGCATTGTCAAGTTCGATGTTTTCCAGAAAGTTTACCACCACACATAAACAAGGCTACTTTTTTTACGTGATGAATTTCAACTGAGCATAGCTCTCCCAGGCAACCTTAAACAAAGCCCAATTTTGGAGAGACTTGAGATCTGTCTGTCATATGTTTATCTTTAACTACCAAGCCTGATAGTATTATTTTTTGCACAAATGTGTGATTATTGGCTTTGTTAAAAAAAATATTTTTTTCATAAACAGATATGCCAACAAAAATGTCATCAGTTCTCATATGAGATTCTCCTGGTAAACACAGTAGAGTGGATAATGTGGATAATGTTATATATAACTTTTCCTTTCTTATTTTGGCTTAAGTCACACAGACTTAAGTCACATTTAGAATAAACAACTAAATTCAGTCTCAGTTTTGAAGTAATTAATGTTAGTGTTCTGTTCTTTATAGAGTAACTTATATAACAAGCTAATATTAGCAGATTAGCAGCTGTTTAGGCAGCAAGGTTCCAGATGTAGTTTTAAAGCCTTAATAAGAGTGATGGGTGGTTAGTTCCTACTATATAACTGATGTAAAATATTTCCAAACAACGAAATTTCCCTTCTTTTTTTGGGAAAGTCCAGCAGCCAACTGAGCAGCAGTGTGCACCACCAGGTGGGGAAGGGCAGTGCTTTATCACTGTCATCTAACTATCTCCATATAGATGGAGAAAACTTACAGTAAGTATGCTATTTTCTCTTATATCTTCTAAAAATTACTAAAACTGGAAAATGTATCGAATCTTAAACATCACATAAATATCGTTTTTTTGCAATATTGCAGTTTGAATGGACTGCTTGGATGCAGTTCTTGCTAGGTTTCTATATTTCAAATACCATCAGTTCAAATTTTGTAAGCCAATAATATAATGGGCTAGTTGAAGGGACTAACTGTGATGCCCACACCAGATGTACATTTTTTTGTGTCTGAAATGCTAAAGCTCACATAAAAAATTTTGTTTCTGTTTATGTACACGCTAGGATCGGCACTGCAGCACAGCTAGCTAACGCAGGAAGCAAGAAGAATAACAGTTTAAGACTCCCAAAAGCCAGTATTTTAATAGTCATTACATTGTTTATTATGTGTTTGGTTTTTTTTTTTTTTTTTTTTTTTTTTTTTTTTTTTTTTTTTTTTTTACCTTTTTGCTACTAGTTAGGCAGATAAATTTTTGTTTTAGGGTATTTTCTGGTCATGGTAATTGATGTTGCTAAGGCTATTGTATTACTATTGCTTCCTTAAGCTTTGGCTAGGGTAAAGAATCATTGCTGGATCTAAACTGGATGTGTTCATCTTAGAAAGTACTTTGAGATGACATTTGATCATCCTCTATAACCTCTTGTCTCTGTAGGGTCACAGGGGGAGCTGGTGCCCATCTCCAGTGCTGAATTTCTTCAGTGTGGGCGTTACAATTTGCAAGCTAGCTGGCAAGTTTATTCCTTCATTATTTTGGAAGCAACCACGTTTGAAGAGGTTGGAGATGTGTAAGATGTGCATATACATATTTTTTCACACATTTAATTTCCCTTTGGGACAAATAAAGTATTTTTGAATTGAATTTGAATTGAACTGAATTGAACTGAATACACACACTGCACCTGTACCTTTGTGTGTATGTGATGACGTGGTGTAGCAATCCTGTGATTGAAAATCTAGGACAAACCCCTTAAGTGGAGAGATTGGGAAAGGGAGAGAGAGATCATCAGAGCCATTACTGTGTGATAAATGATTTGCTAGCTGCTGAGTTGCCCTGAGGGAACCGTTGGGCAGAGTGCATGCATGTGTGTGGCGGGTGGGGCGTTTTAAACCTGAGGCTTACTTTTATCGAGATCCCATGGCGCTCGAGTATTCTTAATGCAATCTGCTTCATTACAAGGAGGGGGGATGCAAGCAACCGCACACACACCTACACAGTACTGCACTGAATTCACATCCTGTCTGTATCTCATAACGTAGCCCCACACATAAGCTTCACTGTGTGGTTTTTTTCTTTCACAGAAAAACATAGAAAATAACACAAAATCTAACTTTTTCACCCACACACACGCAATATCCCACATTTGCTCTCACATATGCTCTGCAGGCAATCACATCTCAGGGGAAAAGGAGCTGGAGCCAGGGCCAAGCTCAGAGGAGGAGGCAAATTAGTGCAGAGTTGAAAGAGCAGAAGTGGTAGACGGAGAGAGAGAGAGAGAGAGAAAGAGAGAGAGAGAGAGAGAGAGAGAAAGAGAGAGAGAGAGAGAGAGAGAGAGAGAGAGAGAGAGAGAGAGAGAGAGAGAGAGAGAGAGAGAGAGAGAGAGAGCAAAAGATGGAAAGAAAAGGGTGGGTTGTGTGGGATTGGTTAGAGTGGTCCAGACTTGTGGAATAGACCCACTGCGTCAGCACAGGTAGAAGAAGTGTGATATGTGAAGATAGCAAAAGCTAGGAGAAGTGTGAAAATGAAAAAAAAAAAAAAAAAAGATAGAGATGTATTACAAAGATTCAGGTGCAAGTAGGTAAAAAATGAGGGATTGGATGTTAAGAGCTTGAAAAAAGGGATAAATGAAAAGAAAGAGAGAAGAAAACACAGGGGAGCCGAAATGACAGCAAGGAGAGAGACCGCGAGAGGGTAATGGCTGGTGGGAGAGGTGCAGGCGGCTTCTGCCAAGATAGAGGAAGAACCGAAGTGGGAAAAGAGGGAGAGAAATTGAGCAACATAACCCTTAAGACCCTGCTGTCTGAGGAGGAGAATGGTGGGTGTGTGTGTGTGTGTTGGCTGATGTGTGCGCATGCTTGTCTGCAGAAGCACTGTGGTTGTGAGTTGAGCTGGCAGGTCTGAGAGTTGGTGTCAAGATCCTCGGCTCGTCCACGGTTAAGACTGGGAGGTGGGGATTTCTGGCATGATGGCCCCGAGGGGAGCTCTTCTTGCTTGGGTGAGACAGGCTGCCTGGATGCCTGGCCTCCTGGATTCAAACTCTGGATGAATCCCAACGAGCAAGATGCAGCTGGATGAGCTCTGGCTCAAAATCTAAGCACCAAATTCCTGGCCAACACACATCCTCAGGTGATGCAGAACTACGCAGATTGAATTATAGAGAAACAAAAAACATTGAAGCCAAACAACAATTCATAACCTGCCGTCACAGCTGGCTGCTATCCTAGCTGTTAGAGCACGAGATACAAAACTTTATGTCACTGCGTTTTAATTTGCTGCACTTGGACGTAATGGACTGCAGCAGCTGTTCCTCTAGGTGGCAGTAATGTACCAAATTGTTTCTCAGCCACTACATTATTTGAGGATTTATAGCACAGCATGCTTTAAAAGTTTTACAATTGGAAATGATGGAAATCCATTTCGAACCTTAATCAAGTGCTTCTCAGTGCCACCTGGTGGTTATGTAGCACCACTATGCTTAAAAAAATGGCAGAAAACATTTAATAAGTGATGCTTGATGTTTAACTAGTATATCGCCACAAGGTGTTTAATTAATGTCTTGTGTACATGTAACTCCGCCCTGTAACTCTGATAGCCAGAAGTTTTAAACAGTTCCCATTGACTAAGAGACTCAGTCAGACCTTCTAATTTGAGCTGTGCTTTGTCTCAGAGGAGAAGGAGCTCTACTTTGAGCTCCCCTTGGATGACAGCGTTTCTCACACCATCTCAAAGGCTCAGTCTGGCCACCCTATGGAGGAAGCTCATTACAGCCGCTTGTACCTGGGATCTCATTCCTCATGGGTGAGGACTGAAACATAGATTGGTAAATCGAGAACTTTGCTTTTTGGCTCAGCTCTTTCTTCACCATGGCAGACATAACCTGAGGAAACCATCAAGTCCCTGTCCTTTGTAAAGTGTAAAAATGCGACCCTGTGGTTCACAGTGTTGACACCCTCTGACAAACAGTACTGGTGGGAAGAGGCAGACCCGGGCCCAGCATCGTCGAACTGAAGTTGAGCAGTTGACGTGCGATCTCACAGTTGCGGGACGTCCGTTTTCGCACACACCCTTCAAGGTCCACAAGACACACCGTTTTGAGCTCTTAGGAGAAGGAAAAAATGTTTGACGAGCTGGAAAAGCTCATTTTATCTTCCATGCTACCGAAAACCAAAAAGAACAGAAGGCATCAAAGCGACATTCGGCTGCTCCTTTGGACCAGAAACGAGCAGGGAGAGTTCAGTATTTTGGTCCAACAGATGTGGCGGATGGATAGCAAGATACACTTCATCTATTTTTGGGTGACCACCGCCTGTTTTGATCACCCTGTTCACCCAACATGCACTCAGAGCAGTTTTCCACATAAACAAACACGCCCATGAAATTCTGACCAATCACACGATAGTTTCGCATGCAGAGGGGGACAAAAAGTTTGCCAGGGGGCTTGTGACAAGAAAGGTCAACAAGAGGCTAAGAACAAAATTACATAATTTTCATCATGCAACTGCAACACTGAGAGCCGATGTCGGCATGTCAATCCAACCATGCTGGGCTCTCAACTCCCGCTGGAAACAAGCGTGAGTTTATTCTGAGAATGCAGACACAGCTCTTGCTCCAAGCATACAAGAGCAAGAAAGTCCTTAAAACCCATACAGGTGTTCCATACTCCCATAGTATGGAACAAGGTGAGGAACCTTCTACTGATCCAATTAGCCAGTCATGGTGGAGGGACTGTTTACACATGCAAATTACACTTGTTGTAGTCATTCTACTAAAGATAAGAAGTTGCTGTTAAAAAAAAAATCCCTTTTTACAACTGCAGCAGAAGAAGAGTCAACAGAAAGCACTACTGAAATGCAACCTATCTCTGCACAACCAAAAGCAAATTTGCAGCCCTTGTTAAAAGCATTATTTAAAGCAACACCTTTGCTGTTCAAGGAGACCTTGGTATACCTTAATAACTTATCTAACCCTCTTGTCCAAGCTTGTTTCTTTTTATCCCAATTTTTTAGAAATGTATAAACTCCAGATCGAACCCAAACACTTTATAACCTCTTATTTCTTTTCATGTTGGTATTCATCTAGAAATACTTCAACTTATCTTTCACATACCCGTGTTACTGCAGATTGACAACACTGAACATAATGCCCAACTACACAGGACTACCTAAGCTCTTCTTGCAGAGACAAACTTGTTTTGTTCTCTGGAAACTGGGACCTTTTTTTTTTTTTTTCAAATGACACAGCGTTATGGGTCATGGCTGTCTATAGCAGTGATATATGAAACTCCAATTTGTTACAGCCTGAAAGGCGCAGAAATCCGACCTTGGCTCAAAGCTGGATTTAGCTCGGAAACCCAAACAGCTGATGATGCAAGACGTAACTTGGAGTAAGCTTGATCATCCTCTCAGCAGAGTTTATCTTAGCTCTATCCCATATCCCCAGCTCAATAATCTTGACTCATCGACCACCTCTTCCTCCTTTGTCGATAAAGCACACTACAGCCCTTTACCTTCTGCTTTGGCTTTGTAAGGAACAAACAAAGAAAATGACCCTTGAGGACTGATCGAGACCCAGGAAAACAGAGGCTGATTCTGGTGATAAAGCCTCCTCAATGGGCTGAACAACCGAGTAATTTCTCGCGCCTCTTTTCCTCCTGACACTCACAAAAATCTGGTGGGCATTCAACCACCAAGATAGAATTTGATAGGAGATTAACAAGGCACTGATTTGTAGGTAGAAGAACTGAGATTGCTGTCGGGGTGAGGAAGGAGAAATGATTTGGTGACGACCGCATTAAAATGCTTTTTTTTCCCCACCCCCTCAGCAATCCGAGGTTTATTCCTCGCATTGCACTCCATCGTATTGATCAGAAAATCAGCTGTCTACTACACGACAGGTAGTGCTCAAGTCAGAGAGGGAAGGCTTGAGGTGAAGAGAGTCACTGAAACTGTCTGGAATATTGAAATAGACAATTAAAGGAGTCCTTCCCAGAAGATGAACAGCTGAGGACAATCTGAATTAGAGGGAGGAAGAATTATGAGCTCCCTCAAACTGAGGGGAACACAAAATAATTCACCTGGAAATCAATTTCCATCACATCTATTACTGACCGTCGATAGAGAGAGAAGGAAAAAGAAGGGGAGAGAGGGAGACGCTGACCGAGAATGACTATCATTTCCTCTTTTTATCCTTTCAGTGTTTTTCTTCCCTCTATCCCCGACCAAACCATTTCCACGGCGGAGTGCACTGTGGCTGCAGAAAGACATCTGTGGTCGATCGTGATAAACAGTCTGCTTCTCGCACATTTGTTTCCTTGAAAACCACAGACCAGCAGGAGACAAAGGCTACTGGACACATGGTGAAAACAATCCTGTTCTCATTTACCATTAAAAAAAAAACAAAAAAACAAAACAAAACAAAAAACATCTTTGAATTATCCAGTTGCTTGAAAACATAAACCACAAATATGTGCAGCGTTTACTGTAACATTCCAACATAAAGTGGTGCATAATCTGGAAGTGAAAGGAAATACTACATTAGTAGATTTTTAGAAAATGAAGATATTAAAAGTGGTGTGCATTTGGCATCAGCCCCCTCGAGATAATTAAATCGGTCAGATTGGATGGGGAGTGCCTCTTTTTCTAGCACTGCCCTGTACTTAGCATCCTCCATGCTTCCATTAGCACTAATGAGGTTCTCTGTCTCTGTTAACCAACACAGTCCCCAGCATGCTGCTCCCACCACTATGTTTCATGATATGAATGGTGCCAAATGAGGATCAACAAAGTATTACGCAAAGGCTGTGAATACTTATGTAAATCTGTCTTGGTTTTCTATTTTTAATAAATTTGTGTAGAATTTTGAGGAAAGAGGTTAATTTAAAACAATTTGGAAAAAAGCTGGAACATAAAATCTGGAGAAAGTGAAGCGCTGTCAATATTTTCTGGATCCACAGTAGCCTTTGATATCTAGATAAGATGATTAGTCAACAAATAGAAACAAGACAAAAATGGTGGCGGCAGATAAAATCGATCCATCCCTCGTCTTTATCTGCTTATCTTTGCACATTCACACCCAAGGATAATGTAAATGAATCAGTTGACCAAACTGTCGTAGTTTTTGACAGTGGAAGAAAGTCGGAGTCACGGCTCTACCATACACCTCATTATATTAATTCTAATATTCAATGAGTAATCCTGTGGAGGACCGAAACTGACATAATTAACAATAAAAGCAGAAATATATTTATTTTGTTTTTCCTTTTCCTTACACATGCGTTTTTGTCAAGAACTGTACATATTTTCTTTTTCCTTTTCCTTATAAATGCATTTTCATCAAGAAATGTATATATATTTTGTTTTGCTATTTCCTTACACAAGCGTTTGTTCTTTTTACATTTCCTCGTCTCCTCTTTACTTTACCGTATGCATTTCTGCCTCATTATGCAAATGAGGAGGGCTGCCTTTTTGGTCCAGCTCCTCTACCATTGGTCAATAAACAGGAAGGAGCCGTATCCATGTGCAGATCAATTGTGCATGCCTGCGCCTTTGGCTTCAGTTTAGCTGCTGAGGTATTTCTTTCATTTCTTGACGAAAATGCTTGTATAAGTAAAATGAAAAAGAAAATATATACATTTCTTGATGTCAACACATATAAGGAAAAGGAAAAACAAAATCTATATATATTTCTGCTTTTATTTTTAATTATGTCAGTTTCGGTCCTCCATATAATCCTACCTGTCCACTCTTGACTCGCAGCACAATAACAGCATTCCAGGAACGGCTGCGCCACCTAGTGGTCACTGTCCTTACAACATATACAGCTTCTCAACACAACACAAAAAAAAAAAAAAAAAAAAAAAAAAAAAAGAGAGAAGATAAAACCAGCCCCTGTGTCCCAAACATCAGCCCACCAACGTTTGTCCAGAACCTCCCGATTGGCCAATTCAGACCTGGCCAGAGTACCTGGAGAAAACCCATGTAAGTACTGGGAGAACATGCAACCTCCAAGCAGAAAGACCCAAGAGCGAGATTCAAACCCAGTACCTTCTTGCTGTAACAGTGCTATCAACTGCACCACCATGCAGCTCAGATAAAATCCAACCAGACCAATGAGAGATAATGTTTCTGGGTGGCAGTAAGTGAATGATACCACGAGGTGTAGATCCTCTTGAACGGACGCGAAAAGTCCAGAGTTCAGGAACTCCTCCCTGTCTTGATTTTTTTAGTTGACTAAAACCAGACAAAAGCTAAAATGATGACTACATTGTCACAAACTCATAAAATGACATTTTAGTCAAAGATGTGCAACAAACTAAAAATGCCTGTCAAAATAAACACCAGCAAATTAAAGGTTGTTTTATTTTGAGTTACGAGGGTAAAGGGGTTTGAATCCAAATGTATGCTGCACTTTTTCAACTTTTATTTGTAAAAAGTTCTGAAAACCATGTCCCATTTTCCTTTCACTTCACAATTACAGCTCACTTTGTGTTGCTCTATCGCATAAAATCCCAATAAAATACATTGAAGTTAGTTGAGGTGAAGTCAGAAAATGTGAAAATACCAAGACATAAAAACACTTTAGCAAAGGCACCAGACAGTACTGACACATCTTGCTTCTCCATTGTAAGTTTTTGAAGCTTTAGTGTGCATTGGGTGTTTACATTTAGAAGAGATGAGAGCTTCTGGGTAAACACTAGCTTTCAAAACCAAGAAACACCCATTACAAAGAAGCAATAACAAGGTATGAAAAAATAAGGTTGTTATAGACAAGGAATGCTGAAATTACAGGTATTTGTGGTTTCTACAAATATAAAACAGAGAACTGCACTCTGACGAATTGGAAGCCTCATTAAGAGGAAAACATGAGGATCTTTAGGTTACAAAACGAATTAAACTAATGAGATGTTTTTTTGTTTTGGTTTTTTTTTTTGCAAAGAGAAAACAGCAGAACGATGTGGGTGATTCAGTTTTTTTTTTCCTCAAATAAAGACAGCATAAGAGCTTCCCACTTATTTAACAGAAGTAGACCGTCTGACTGAAGAGCGTGTGAAGAGAATCAGGCATGTTGCTTGCCTAAAAGCGAAAACGTTCCTCTTTATTTTTAACAACATCATCACACGCCCCTCATTCTCCAGCCATACTTTGAATTTCTCTGGTTTTTTCCTCAGCGGGGTACTCATTATCAGCCCAGAAAAACAGAGTTGATGTGCAGATGGGGACTAGAGCAGATAATATAAGGAAGAGGGAGTGGAAGCGAAGGGTGTGACTGAAGGAGGGACTTTCAGCATTTGTAGGTCAGCGTAAATGTTTAATGCCTTTTGCTGATGAGCTCGGTTTCTTCGGTTTTGTCTCTGAAAGGTGCACTCCGGTACTTCCAGTCGCCACATCCTCAGGCCTGAGCTGCTGCTGATGTATTCCGCCCGATCTCTTGGCGTACCAATTAAGCAGGTATGTGACAAGATGGCCAAAAGTGCCAATTAAGCCAATTTACCTTAGCGTAGTCTGTTCCCTTATTCCATCCTTATTCCAGCTTTCACCATTGTTCTCCCAGCTGCAGCTTCCAACTCACCCACCCCAGTGGTCCTTAATGGATTTCCATGCTTCTTTCCAGCACTCCTATTTACCTGAATTACATCATAATAAGCTGTAGTGATGCCAAGTAATATACAGTGCCTTGCAAAGGTATTCATATCCCTTGACTGGCAGAAAGTAATGCATAATGGTGGAGTGGAAGAATAATTTTTACATCGTTTTCAAAAACGTGTGTGTATTTTTTTTTCAGCAGCCCTGAGTTGATACCTTGCAGAACCACCTTTGGCTGCAATTATGGCCGCAGGTTTCGAGGGGTTGTGTCTCTATTAGGTTTGCACATTTAGACATGTACATGTTTTCCCCATTCTTGGCAAAATAGCTCAAGCTCCTGCAGACTGGACAGTAATTTGCAAGCCTTTTCACAGACTCTGAATTGAATTTTGGACTTTGACTGGGCCATTCTGACCATTCTAAATATGCTTCCATTGTGGCGCTGGCTGTGTTTAGGGTTGCCTTTGTCTAACAAGTTTTCTTCCAGAATTGCCCTGTATTTAGCTCCATCCAGTTTCCTATCTACTCTGACCAGCTTCTTTGTCTTTGCGGAATAAAAGCATCTCCACAGAATGATCCTGCCACCACCTTGTTTCACAGTGCAAACGGGGTGTTCAGGATGCTAGTTTTCTGCCACAGAAAGCAACTTCTATACAAGCTAATAGTTTGATTATGGTGTCATCTGAGCAGAGCACCTTTATCTACATGTTTTCTGTGGTCTCACATGGTCTTCTGACTTTCTTCTTGTAATTCTTCCATATAGGTCAGATTTATTATAGTTATCTTGTCAACAGAGTCTCCGACATGTGCAGCAGAACTCTGTAGCTCCTCCATAGTTACCATGGGTCTCCTGGCTGCTTCTCTGATTAATGCTCTCCTTGCCCAGCCTCAGTTTAGGTGAAAGGTCTTATAAAAGTCTATCTGAAATGCAGTAACTATTGGTTGTTATGTTCCGGGTGTTAAGAGTTCATATTCTGCATGCTAATGTAATATTTAGCCTAGGGCTGCAACTGACGATTATTTAAGTTATCGATTAATCTATTGATTATTCTGACAATGAATCGATTAAAAAAAATTTGGTTGATTTTTCATTTAAGCCTGTTTTATACAATATTAGAAATACATTTAAAAGATGCAAATAAAGAATTCAATTCCTTTTTTAAATAATAAAATAAAAATGTTATTGCCTGAAATGCAAACATATAGCATTCCTTTAGTGAACGCTTGATCATTTGTTGCAAAGGATGCATCTGCAGCTAAAAAAATACTTCTAACATGAACATGTGAAAAGCTCAGCCCTTTCTGTTTGACCTAACATCAACACAGTGTAAGGCTGATCTGTTGATTATTTTTGGATTAACTGATTAATGAATGGCTTGCAAAAGGTGCTTAATAAGAGATTTTTTTTTTTTTACAGAATTTGAACCAGGTGAAGCTAAAACTATGCCACTTAAGGACTGTTGGATGGAACATATTTACAGACAAAGAAGGTGTTTCATCTTAAATGCAAAGTCTATGTATGTTTTGTACATTTTTGGCTTAATTAATGCTCTGGGTGTGTTGTTCTTTCAGCAAATGGGTGTATTTTCTGAGTTTGTATACTCCAGTTAACAATTAATCGATAACTAAATTAGCTGACGATTACTTTAATAATCGATTAATCGTTTCAGCCCTAATTTAGCCAGTTGGATTGAGTCTTAAAGCAGCACATTCTCCTACTTGAGACGGTCTGCAGTGCCCAGTATGGTAAAGATCACAGAGAAGAGGGTGGAAAATGTGGATTTATCGCAACTGATATCAATATGGCAATATTCACTGATAGTATACCTTCATCCCTAGCCCTTTCCATTTGATCAACTAAATATTCCACATTAAACTTTTCCAAATTCCTATTGTTTCATAACCTGATCCTGTTTTAAAGGTCTCCACATCTTCATCCTTATTTCCCCTGGTCTTGATGATGCTGATGGTTCTCTAATGTTCTCTCACAAACCTCTGAGGCCTTAACAGAACAGCTGGATTTATACAAACAGATGGACTATTTACTTCTAAAAGCCCTTAATTGTGTTTTTATTTGAGGGTATCAGAGTTAATGGGGCACAATCAATGCCTCACTTTTTAGATTTCTATTTGTACAAAAAAAAAAAAAAAAATCATGAATCGTGTATTAATTGGCTCCCACTACACAATTATGCATTACTATATGTTATTCTATACCTGAAAAATATATTGATGTCTGTGGAAACTACTTTTGCAAGGCACTGTGTGAGTCTCTCTGTGTGTCTTCAGCATATGTAATTATTTAGCCTTGAGTACACATCATAATTGGAAGCGTCAGATAACAATGTTGCCTTACATGAAGCAATGAGAACATGGATTAGTGTTACATGACAGGAAATAGGGGGAGAAAATCAATTTGGTTGGCAAGGTTTAGCAAAGGAACCCAATAATGGCCTGTTTATCTTATCAATTAGGGAACCATAATATTTTTGAAATGAGAAATGGGTCTTGCCACAGGGCACAATCACCTCATAAATAAGGTAAATTGCTAAATAAATCCCCAAACCAATTTATTCAATTTACCATACGATGGATTATAGCTTAATTTCAGCGATAATGGGAGGAGACACTTGAGGAAATTAAAACAGAGAACTTGAAATTTCCTGAGTCGCTTCCAAATGACCCCAGAGAATCGTCGGAGAATTTATTAAAACAAAGCAGCTGTCTTGCCTGCCAAACACTGTTGAGCTTCTGCTTTACATAAGAGATAAAAAAAAAAAATAAAAAAAAAAAACGGGGCACAGTTTTATCAACAATCATTTTTAAACAATCCTGCAGTTCTGGATGCAATCTTTTCTGCACGTTATCATTAAGGATTCAGAGGAGGGCTGTCTGCTAATGGTCTTTAGATGTTGCACCCCCTCCTGATTCTTCTTGATGGAGGATGCTTTCCAATAAAGTGAAAGTATTTTGGATCCTTACAGCTCTGTCATAAAGCCCCATATGCTGCGTTATTTTCCCCAGCTCTGTCACAAACAAGCGTCCTCGCTGTTGCGGCGCAGGGCGACAAGACCGCATGAAAGCCGACGTGTCAAACTCAAAATCCATCACTGTCACGGATGGTAATTGGGACTGAAATAGAAAAGAAAAAGCACGCTCTGTGGGCTGATTAAAGGCATCGCATACGCACAGTCTGTGACTCCAAACAGCTTCTTTTTCTTTCTCTTTTTGTTGCCTTTCAAATGTACATTGTTATTTATTGTTTGGGTGTCAGAAAAGATCCATTACATGCACTTTTAACGCGACCGCACGGCGTGCGGAGATCGCCGGAGCGTGTTTTGTTGCTGAGTGGCGTTTGTGGGAAGTTCAGAAAGTACATGGAGGCCTCCAGCAAACGAATCCAGACAAAACTGGGTCTTTTAAAACAAGGCGTGGCCTGGATTAACACAAAAAGCCCCCCAGTGGGTCACAGCCTGAGGAGAAGGTCTGTGCACGGATGGATGGATTGGGGACAGGAAGACTGGATCCATGGTGGGTCAGAGATAACAAAAGGGGAGCAGAAGAAGTGGTGAGAAGGTGCAGCAGATGGATACATGTTTTAAAGGGGGCTGGAGGTGGGTGGGGGGTACAGTATGAATGTAGGTTATTGCTCAATGAAACAAGGATCTGATTATGCTGGCAGGCACTGTGTATCTTTACAGGGATTTTTTTTCCACATGCTGCACCTGCAGACTTTAATGTCTGTTGGGGGAAAAATTTATGCGCCAGACCTACACAAAGTAGCGCAAAATTGCAAACTGTAAGAAAAAGGATAAATGCTCTGCAAAATAAAATCTGAGGGAAGAACTGCAATCCCACCTGCAAGTCTTTTGAGGTACGTCTCCCACTGCTGAACATCTGCAAACTGAAATCTTTGCCCATTCTTCTAAGGAAAATAACTCCAGCTCGGTAAGATTAGATGGAGAGAATCTGTGAACACCAACTTTCAAGCACTGCTACATGAATACTCTTCGATTCTACTCAACCATTCTGTCATATCTCTCGCTGAATGTTGAGGGTCCTTCCCAAAGCGTGAAGCTCCCACCACATCTCCGTGTGGTGATGCTGTGCTCAGAGGGACGTGCAGTGTTTCTTTGTCTGCCACGAGGAAGAGATCAACTTAGCCTCATCTGAGCGGAGCACCAAAGCTGGACATCTTATTGCTTTTATTCCCAGTCTTGCATAAAGGCCAGATTTGTGGAGCATAGCACCTCTAGTTTCCACTGCCACCTGAGCTGTGGATCTCTGCAGCTCCTCCAGGGTTACCGCGGGTCTCTTTGCTGCTTCGCTGATGTGTTCCTTGATCCTCATGATGCTGTTTGTTCACTAATACTCTTTAACAAACCTCTGAGGCCTCCAGATAATATCTGGGTTGATGCAGCGGTAACATTGCACACAGGTAGACTTTATTTACCAATTAGACACCCTGGATTTTATTTAGTGGTATCAGAGAAAAAGGGGTTGAATATAAATGCATGCCACATTTTTTAGATTTTTTTTTTTCCACATTTATTTATTATTGTTTATTTGATAGGGACAGATATAAGAAACATAGATCAAGACAATCTGATGCCTGGATCAGTGTGTATAGCGATAGCTAATCCACAACACCCGTCCCAAAACGGACGTTTAACAGTTGGTTTAAATGAAAAGTTAAGATCAACAGTAAATACAATGAAATGATACTGGAAACAATGTATTTAAAAACGACTGAATCAAAACGATTAGAATATTTAAATTGTCTTTAGCCAATTCCTGAACCTTGAGGTGAATATTTCATGTGCTGACCTATCACATTAAATCCCGAAGCCAGCTGGTGTCCATGCCAAACTAAAATCATCCGATCTTCAGACACTTTGGATCATCTGGTAAAGACTGTAAGAACTATGAAGCTTGGCTTAAAAATATTAGCTGATGTCTGAATGACATTTTCCTCACTACACTGATGATGATCTGTATCTGCAACATAAAGGAAGCCCCCCCCCGCCCCATTCCTCTTTCCCAAAATGAATGCGCAGATGACACCGGCGCTTTTAACCCCCTCGCTACTCGAGTGTGGTCTGCTCAGTCGGGCACTGAAACCTCGTATGGGGGGTCGGGCCTGCTAATGGAAACATCACCTCACATCCCATCCCATGCGGCCTCCTGTCCTGAGGAGGAAGCTGGGGGTTGTGTTATAGGAGACATGGGTGTGTGTTGAGATAGGAATTGTGGATGGGGTGTGGTGCAAAACAGACACACACACACACACACACACACACACACACACACACACACACACACAAAGCAGATGGGACTCCCCCACTTCCAGTCTTTACGTTCAGCTACTTAGTACGCCGCTGGGCACGTGCATGCATGCAGACCCTGACCCTTATCCACTTACTGCAGCCCCCCCCCTGCATACAGTAAGTGCAATCATGGGTGAAAGAGATATTAGCACAACCTAGATATTCTAGCCCCCCATGTATGAGTGGGCTGAAACAGATGTGTTTCTCCTAGCAACAAAACCCTCCCCACCCCCCCAGTTGGGCCTGAGAGTCGCAGCAGACTTAGCTGTAGAGGCTCAGACATTGCAAGTCAAAACAAGGCAAGAATGGAGCTCATCTGATAAATTAAAAATGAACAAGCAAGAACCACCGCCCTCCGTCTCCTCTCTGTCTCCTTCGTTTTAATGATCAAGCTGTCGATGGTGTGCTCACATTATAACATGACTGTTCCTTCCCTTGGTTTACCTTCCCCCATTCCTCATTCCTGTCACTCACAACTGGGTTGTTTTTTTCCTTCTAAAGAGCAGATGCACCATAAAAAATAAATTAATACAAAACATCATTAAGCTAAAATGCCTCGGTGACGGCCCGTTTTCCCTCAGCTGTTGTTTTTATTTCACAGTATATGTCTGAACGATGATGCTCTGAGTGTGCCGATAGCGTGGAGATCCGTGGGAGGAGGATGAGGAGGAGGAGGAGAGCGAACATAGCTAGAGGGCTGAGGTTCAGGTCTAAACTCTCCTGACCTGATGAGCCACTAGGTGAAGAGCTGGAAAAAGTTGCTCCTCCGAAAGTCAGCGTTGAAGCATTTGTGCCCCCTAGTGGATCTACTTGTCAAATGATATAAAGAGAGAGACTATTATGAAGATTAGGTTTTACATATTTATTTAAGGCGAAATAAATCACAAAATTTAAATTTCACCCGGATTGATAAAGTGGAAAGGCTGCTTTGGCAGCCATAAAAATGACAGATGGGAAAGCTGGGGTTGTTTCATCACTATTAAGTGCTGAAGGAGATATGATGGATGCTGTAGGTCACAATGACTTTCTTTTACAAATCTAATTTGTCTCCTTTTCTCCAGACCTCTTTTACACCGTGTTTCTGGTTTCCTCTTTGAAAAGATTAAAAAAAGGATATGTTGGGAATGCATAGCTCAACCTAACCTGTGCAAACCAAGCTTATTTAACTAGATGTTAAAAAAGAGAAATTAATGAACCACCGAAGCTGCTGTGCTGCACAGCATGAAGGTCTCTGCAAAGATACACAGTAAACAAAAGGGCAGTTTTCCATTTTCCTTACATATGCCTTCTCTCCTCCGACCGCTGCACCCCATGAACTGGTGAAAGCAGCAATCAGAAAAGGAGCAGGTTTAGAGGCGTTGTGCTGTGCAGCTAGCAGCCATTAGATGGCAGCAGAAGCAAAGAATCAGCCTGGTCACACAGCCGAAGCTGAAGCAAAGAGTCTCCTGCATGATTAGCTATCATGATGTAACTTATGCAAATATGAAGATAAATAAGTGGATAGATTATGACAATTTGAATAAACTGTCAACCCAATATAATATTTTTAAATGTTTGCCGACAGCACTGAATAAGAACAAGCAAAATCTATTCTGAGAATAATCAATAGTTAAATCAATATAGTGTAACTACACCACCTTCTTGTAACTTCTTGAATCAATAGTGAGTTTACTTTCAGTCCTGACCTACAGGAGCTTGAGTTATCAAACTGGTAGAGTAAACTTGGGTCCGAATTAAACAAATAGAAATCTCAGAATATTTCAGCCCAAAACTTTTCCTTGAAATGCTGAAAAATCAGATTTTTCTTATTGATTAAATGGATCAAAACTAAGAATTGTCACCATGTTTTAGTCTATAAATGCACCAACAAACATAATTTTATGCACCTTCTGAGGCTAACAATAATTAGTCAAAAGGTAAGGTGATGTATATGTGAGGATGATCTTGTAATTCCTTCATTGTTTGTTGGTTTTAAGCCTTTTAGCTCTACGGGAACCTGGTGCACATTTTTTCTCTTTTATGTACTAAAATCAGAATCGGCAGGTGCAACTTTAACCCTCGACAGAATGATCACTGAATCTCTAAGTAAATATTTACTGTACCGCTATCTGCCCCTGATCTCCTTGCAGATGTGTTGCTTCACTCCAGTATTTACAGCAGGGAAAAGGAGAAATATAATAAACAGTGCTGGAGTGAGCAATAAGTTCAATACGGTGCAGAAGGTAGAGGTTAGCATGTGGCAGGAATCCCTTCAAAGCAGGAGACAGAGAGCCCAGCTGGGTGCTAACTGTTCCTGTTAAGGTTGAGCAAAGAGGACAGTGATTGGGTCTGCAGGGTGGGGTGGGTGGGAAGCAAGCTGCCAAAACTCAATTGCCTCTGGGGAACAATAACCATAGCTCATAAGTCAGAGTAAATAGTGGTTAATCAGGACAGCAGACGAGATGTTTCAGACATAACTACAGTCCAGTTCCTCATCAACACCGTTGGAAACAGGAATTCTGAGCAATCTAAGCCTCATCTCTACAGTGGAGCCGCATGCACAAAACAGAATTAAACTACAATATATAACAATAAATCACATTAGACTGAAAACAATATATTTCACTATGGCAAAATTCAGAAACATACATTAAAAAGGCTTTAAAAAACAGGTTTTCTTTCATTGCAAGTTTTCAAAGCTGCTAAGACTAACTTCCATTTGAACAAGCATCTTTTAAAGTCCTGAACCAGTCTGTGATCAGATAAGTAAGTCCACAGAAAGCTATAGTGAGACATTCTGAGAAGAAATGCAATTGCATCACTATAAAATCAGTGGTTCCCAAATTCTGGAACAAGTACCACCAGGCTCCCATTGGTTCTAATTTAGAGATAATAAGCCCCAAAGGATGAATTACCATAGATGCTACTAGGAGGGGAAGTGAAGCCTAACCTACTTACATGAGGATATAAATATTTAATGAGCTACAAACTACCAGAAGTGTAAATACTTTATTCATTTCTCTAGGTATCAATAGATTTAAAAAAATGCATGCCAGACACACTGGATTTAGAGATCTGATTTGAAGTGAAAACTCTGACTTGGATGGACTTCATGTTTATGTTTCCAACTTGGAACATGAATTTTACCTGAAATCATTGTTTTTGTTATTTCCGTTGTGATAAAACATATCAAATCTGCCAGAGTCCAGCTTCTTGTCATGATTTCCTTGTTTCTGACATTTGTCATGCTGTGCCACTGTTCTACCCCTCCCTCCTCTACTGATTGGTGATAGCTCTCACCTGTGCTGCTGTGTACAGTATATAAACTCCTGCTTTACACTGACTCAGTATGAGACCGTCTGACGTCAACCTGAGTTTCCACTCTCATCATCCTGGTTTTCTGCTTATAGAGTTTTCCCCTCTATACGGTCCTCCCGGTGTAACAATCCCCGGTAAACGGACATACTCCTATCTTGAACAGTTACATCTCTGAGGATTCAAATTTACAGAGTTCCGAGTTTTGGAAGTAGACTTCCTGGGAACCTTGCCAGGTAACCCTCTAATTCCTATTTCAACAGTACTTCCAGTTTTCCAGTCGCTCAGCTTCCTCTCTATTTTCCAGAATCTGACCTGAAAGCTGTTTCCCAGAAGAAACTGCTCATCATTTTGATCAGTGTTAATAAATCTCTTAACTTTTTCTGTGTTCTGTACTCCGTCCTTTACACTTCTGTTATTTTAGTTTTATAATGCCATGGCAACATGGTGGTGCCTGGAAAGCTTAAGAGTTTGATTAGGTGAAACTTGTCATAATAGCACTGCTGTATACAAGTCAACACATGATGTATGAATTGCGCGTTTCCCGATCAACACAAATTTTATTATGGTTGGACACCCCAGTTCTGGTTCTTAGATACTCTGATTCTAAGGACTATAACAGGTATAGAGAGACATAAATCTGCAGCAGAACATGAAGAAATTAAAAGATTATCTCCATTTATGCAACAAAGCACATGGCCATAACCTTAATTTGATTTTTATTGAACTCAAACATGGTGCAAAGTACATGCTGCTTGCTAATGCACTAATAAACCAAAAACAGTGGGAGTAATTAAATTTGCTGGATACAATGAACTGGGAAAAATAAGATCAGATTTTTCGGTATTTGACCTGCTAATCACAAGTCAGCAGGTAAATCTGGGTGACTGGAGAATCTCGACACTATTTCTAACAGGAAAACCTTTTTATTTAATCTAATACTCATTTTCATGCAGTGATTTTTGCCTTTAGGCATTGCTGTGCTGGAAGCAGCTTCCTGGCTGATCTTCCTTCACGACACCACACACATGCTGCTAAAAGCATCTGCTTCCCTTCTTCAGTAAAACACACATAGATGTAGCTGAAAGTATACACTCTAAAGCTCTCACTCACCTGTGGAAAGAAATGTTCATGCATACCAGCGAGCAAGAAATGACATGTAAACCTCCACGACTTGAAGACAGTAGATCTAATTAATAAAGTTTATATTTACTGGCAGGGATAAACGCCAAGAGCTAAGATAAACACTAAGAGAGAGAGACTGCATGTCTTCTAAAAAGATCATATAAACTGTAGGCTACAAAAACCTTAAGGACATTTAAGAATAGGTCCGTTTAATGAGGACAGGAAGAACTTACAGGGCTGTAAAGACTTGAATGAAACTGGACTCAGCAGTGAATGTGTTGCTGTTTCTTGTCGAGCATCGTGGGTGTTTTGACACCAAGAGTTCTCCAAACTGTCTCTGTATTTTCAATGATAGCAGAAGGTTGACAGAACAAATAAACATAACTTTGGTCTTTACTTTGATGGATTCCCCACCACAAGCATGTCTCTGCAACTATCCAACCCAGACAAGCTCACCCAAGCTGAAGCCAAACTACTGAACTATTAACAAATCAGCTTGGGCTCAAATATATGCTTAATAATGTGGAAGAATGAATGACAGCTGGTAAACCTGTTCACATCAATCTTGAAGAAATATGGAGGGAAGCAAAACTCCAAGAAAGGCAGTTTACCCTTGCTGCTAAATGTTTCCAGCCCACCTGGGAATTTCACAGATAAGGGTCACATCAAAAACCAATTCTCCATGTTGAGAGCATTTCAGCTCATTAGAGACTCATCAGAAGAAAGTCTGCAATAGAGGGTCAGGGTGGCCGTGCATTAAAGGGAGGTTACTTCTGACAGACCGACGCAGATGCCACAGATTTCAGGACGGGCTCTCTGAGCGACGCCGGCGGACGCATTCTGACCTCATGGAAAGGAAGCCAACCGGAGAGGGAGTGAGAGGGATGAGACAAGGGGGAGCTGCCACTGATAAATAGTCTGTGATAACATTTTTGGCTGCTGGTTTTCCACTCTAAAAAGGACAATGTGAACCTCTAAAGCAGCTTGAACAAACGCCAAAAATGACAAAGCTGAATCCTTACTGGGAAAGGAATTTATTTATTTTCATATCTTATGGCAGACTGCTCCATCGTGGTCAGAGATCAGTCTCTGCCTCAAGTGGAGAAGTTCAAATACTTTGGTGTCTGTTCATGTGAGATAGAATGAAGTGAGAAATTGAAAATACATTGGAGGCCAACCTCTTTAGTCTGTGGTGGAGCAAAAGAAACAAAGATATTGATTTACTGGTCCATCCAAAAAGAGCAAAATGGCCTGTCTCACATTTGTCAAAATCATCATACAGAACATTATACCCATGGTCTAACATGGTAGCAGTAGTGTCATGGTTGGAGGCTGCTTTGCTGCTTCAGGACCTGGATGATTTTTTTCTAATTTACAGACCCAGATGTTTGAACTCTGGCTTAAGGTCAGTTTGTGATCCAAGTCATAAGCCAAAGCACACCAGCAAGTCCACCTCTGAATGGCCCAGAAACCAAAATGTAGCTTTGGAGCAGTCTAGTCAAAGTCAGGACTTTAATACGTTTAAGATGTGGAGGGACAGATAAATAGGCTGTTCATGCTCGAAAACCCTCAAATATGGCTGAACTGAAGCAATTCTGCAAAGAAGAGTGGCTCATAATCCACCTACAGCGATGTAAGAGAGTCCTGGGCAGTTATCACAAACAATTCATGGCAGATGGTGAAAGGTGAAAAGTGCCCTCTTATACTCAAGGATAAATGTGGCTAAAAGGAGCTAACAAGGCCTAAGTTGTTAACATCTTTGTCTCTGTTTTGACAAAATAAAGTCGCACTTTCATTCTGTTCTTCTGGACAAGATTAAAAAAAAAAAACCAAAAACTGACCAAACTGAATTAGCCAGAGAAGAATACATGGGTTTTGGATGCTCTTTCTCTAACCCTTAATACTGTAGATAATCTGAGGCCTGAAGAACTACTGGTTAAAACCACTTATAAATGTCAATCTGATTTCTTGGAAGCAAAATATTAAGAAATTAGAATTTGGATGAGTATCTATGTTCGTTTCCAAGACTGGTAGTTATCACTTAGGAAGGATCTCTTTGCCCTAAAGTCCAGTGGCCAGTTTGAAGCACAAAGGTAAAAGGATTCATGCAGCTTATCATTTAAAATGAATGGCACCAAATCTCTTGGGAGCCCCCCACCTCCCCCCACCAACACCTCCGACCCTGATTCCAGACTGACCTCCTAA
The DNA here is from genome assembly GCA_014839685.1 of Anableps anableps. Taxonomy (NCBI): domain Eukaryota; kingdom Metazoa; phylum Chordata; class Actinopteri; order Cyprinodontiformes; family Anablepidae; genus Anableps; species Anableps anableps. Next base: position 9,258,328 of record CM026071.1, read on the forward strand.
ACCAGACAGCAGATAATTGCATCCTTCTGCATTTGAAAGTCACATTAAAAAGGCTGATAAAGGAGTTCTGGCTCAGGAAAGAAAAAGGCTCACTGAAGCGGAGAAGGGGAACAACAGATCTGTCTTTGGCCAGGGAAAGAAATTGCTATCTGCTAGATTCATTGCTAAGCCCACAAAAGATTTGCTCTCCACTATTACCATTGTTAATGGTGTTGCTTTTGAGACGGGCAGAAATACCTGTTTTTGTGGGAGAGGATGGCTTGAGGAGCATGCGGGTGAGAAATAATGAAGCCCATCATTGTCATACCCCATGCAGCTGAGAGCAGAGTGTCCTATTCATGTGTCATCGTGGAGCAATGAGAAAATAATCCAATCTGGGGAACAAAATGCTTTGTAGCTCCACCAAATGGTCAATTGGGACACAGCGTATGAAACAAATTGCATATTAGGTCATCCTGATTGCTTCTTCTTTGGCCAAAAGCAATGGGAAACAGAAAAAAAGATGCAGCATTTTCAACAGGTAAAAAAGGTGTTGGATATGGAAGAAAATACACATGGTGGTTCTTATGTGTCAGTCCACACCCATGTTATACTAGTTTAATATATGAAAAAATTAAACCGTGACAATTCATTTCAGAACTTTTCACATTTTAAAAATCTGCAATGATGTGTTTGCATAACTGTGAATACCAGTTTTGATTTAGTATTCCTAAGTGCACACTAGCCATCAATCATAGCAAGTCTGGTTACAGTTTAACATTCCAAGGAGAATTTTTTTTGACCTTTCACATTCTATGTATGCAGGTTCCAAAGGAAAAACACGATCTCAGCGTGTAAAGACATCCATCAGGGTACAACAGGGAACTAGAGCTGCAGAATGTTCTGCAAAAAACTGGCTGTGTTCAACGTGTTGGGCTGAATTTCCAAAAGTTGCTTTGTTTAAAAAACAATAATAAAGCCAACAATAAAAGCATCAGGAAAAGAGCACTGTGCTGAGAGTAAAACACGGTGGTGGCAGCATTATTTTGAGGGATTACTTTACTTCAGGTAGAACTGGGTTTTATGTCAATGTGAATAAAATTGTGAACAGTTTTCTGCAAGTTAGTCCGTTTTAGCCTAAAATATTCAGGTGTGTATTAGAAAGCTGAAGAATAAAAGGGATTTAATTTTTTAGCATCATAGTTAGTCCAGAGCCTCCCAATCAGATGGGGAGAAGTTAGTGAGGCTAAATATAGCCAGGACGTGCCATGCTGACAGACTCTCACCAAAGGCTGAATGTTGAGATTGTTTCAACAGCTGAATCAACAAAATGTTGTTTAAAAGCTGTGAACGTTGATGCAACCAGGCTGTTTAGGCTTTATTTATTTATTTTTCTTACATATTTCTCTCTGATCAATTTGATTTTTTTCAAGTTATTGATTTTATACGTCAAATCAAAGGTGAAAAACATTTTGAGATGAATAATCATTCTGGGATTTCAAACTTTTCAGATCTACTGTACATAAATGATTTGAAAGTGTGAATGATTTAAAGCAGAAATATGGAAGCCAGACATAAAAATTTGATTCTCATCGGTGTTGAGAGAAATCCAGCGTTTTGACGGAGCAGAAGCATGATAGAAGCTTCATGTTTTGTGGTAGAAGTTCTGGCTTTCAAGAAAAAAATGTGGCATTCACCTTTTTCTAAATGATGGCAAAACAAATCCCAGACAGCAGCAGCTAGAACAAATTCATAAAAAGGATTGCAGGTAATAGAAAAGTGACAATTTTCCAATTTAATGTCCCGTATAATCCACAGCTAGGTATTATAATGCTGTTTTCTTCTGCTATAGCAGCAGATCAATCACTCAACTAAAACGCCACTGATGTAACACAGCGCTGTCGTTTTAACCTGATTCTGTTATAAACAAAGTTTCATCCGTCGCTCTGCTTCTTGTTACAGGTGCTCGCTAGCAGGGTCTTCCTTGAATTAGTTCGAATAGCACTTAATGAGATCCCTGAGGAAACCTTCACTAAGCAGGTCACAGACTGCTGCGTGCACCAGAGAAATTCCTCGCCCCACCATGCATGACCTTTGACTTCACCCCCTGCCCCTGTTTATCCATTGCACTCTCGTAAAAATCAAGTGCATCATTTGAAGGTTGATGCCACACATGCACAAGCTTCTTAATATATGACTGATGGCAAATATAGGAGACATTCCTTATGCAAATAGAGTGGGCACGCTTGCAGCCGCTTCACATACCGAAGTAGGCTCCTATAATTTACCACCGTGGTAATATACCACAATAAATCACCAACATACTGCACACATCAAATTAACTACTACTACTACTGTGCTTTAACTATACCGAGCAAGCAGAAGTTTCAGCCACATCAAAGCAAACTGCAGACACGTTCACGTTGGATCCAGCAGGTAAAAGACCTGTAAAAATGTATCCACGCAAAATCTTCCTTCCCCGCTCGGCTCACAGGGTTTTAAGTTACCCTTCAGCTAAATCCTAACAACTTCTCCAAAAGATGGAGGCCCTAAATAAACAGGCCTGCAGGCGGACTACAGTGCTGGGCATGCTGCTGCCCTTATTTGTGCCTGTGTGTGGCATTGATCTCTTGGCTGCTCGTACTGACTGACATTTGGATTATGCCTGCATAATGAAAAACTGCCTCACAATCACCATCAGATAAGCTATTTAAACAGGTGCCAAATACCCAATTAAGATGAGTCTTTACAAGCAGAGACAAAAAGAAAAGTGTAGAAGTAGTGAGGAAGAGTCATATTAAAGCAAGTTCTTACCTGCAATAATGTATTTGTGAGCTTCGGTAAGCAGAGGGAGGGAAAAGGAATAAAAGACACTTGTTAGAGGAGATTAAAGAGAAAAAGACTTTTTCCTTCCTTGTTAAACTTTATAATCAAGGACTGAATAGAAGGATGTGATGCTTTAATGTGTCTGTGATGAATTATGGACATGACAGAGATAAACAGGATAAACAGAATCAAAAAGTAGAGATACCAATTTATGCTTTTCTTGAAATGAATACATCATATCACTACTAGGTTGCACAAATAACACTCTTCTGCGTGGAAGTGTTTACTGAGGGAAGACGACTTTGTTAGTGACTTGGGTAGCTGTTTTAGTATCTAAGAGTTTCATAATGAAAGCACAAAAAATGTCAAGAAACCTCAAGAAAGGAAACTGTATTTTCTACGGAGGCCTGTGGGGTGTTCTTCCAGGCTGCCAGAATAGAGAAAATAGCAGATAAAACTACTACAGTTTATTGAAGAGTCTGATTCTGAATGGATCGGATTCAGAAATCTTCTGCTGTAATTGCACTAATAGTGGTAATCACAAATACCAGATGCTAAAAACATAACTCAATTATTTTGGCTTTGTTTTAAGTAAAAGTAAAATCACATTTAACTGCAGAGCTGTGTAACATCAACTGCTCACCTCTGTTAAATAAGTAACGAGAAACCACAGCAGAAAGTTTTCTGGGAGCTATATAATTGTAATAAAGAAATGAATGAATAAAAAAACATAAATCAGAGCTTTTTCCTTCTGGATATTGAACTGGACACAGCTGTTTCTTATTTTTACATGGACCGTCAAGAAAAAATTGGAAATCTTGACGTACCAGACCTTTACATTTTGAGGTGAGCTAAAAAAAAAAAAAAAAGTTAATGTTTAAAATACAATACAATCTTGAAAAGGTGTAAAGGAGATACACTGTAATTCTTTTCAGTTATCTTTTATTTATAGACACAACTGTCCCACAACTTGGGGAATTTTAGACTGTTTTTGAGGAGATTATTGACTAACAACTTAAGTATTAAGACAGCAAAATTTCCAATTCATGAAAAAAGTAGAAAAGAGTACTTTGTTCTTTAGAAAAACAAAAATGGGATACAAAATGTATGACTGGTGCATCTTTATAGGAAACAGATAAAAAAAAAAAAAAAAAAAAAAAAGAATGGAAAAAGTTGAATAAATCCCTGCAAACTGAATTTGATGGCCAGAGCGGCAGCAAGGATACTTTGGAGATATTCAACCTGACCCCGACGCTGGCCCAACAGAATATCTCGGCATTAAAACTGACTCAGAATCCTTTAACACAGGCTTACACAATTCTGTCAGTTCTGTGAGCCCTGCTGATGCAGATTGAAGCCCAGCACTGTTGACAAGGCTCATCCATAAAAGATATGTAGGCCAAGCTGTGGCAAGGGAACCATTTTCCCAGGAATAACACAGAAATCGCAGCATTACCTCTATTGATTATTAACCAGGTAAGCATCCAGATTCTAGGCATTCTGTTTGCGGCTTCAGCACACAACAGCATCAAACATTACCCGTAAGCAGGAGAAACTGTTTTGCAGAGTTTATTATTTGTACCAACATGATGTTTTGCAAATGAGAATAAAAAATTTCAAAAATGTAATTTTGATGTTAACTGTTGAAGAAAAAAAGTCAAAAGTCTTCCGTTTCATTTCGGTTCATACAGTGAGGCGATAATTAAAGTCCAGTAACCTGGAACAGTCCTGCAGTAAATCCTGCCTCTGTGAAGGTTAATATCACATTTTACTGAGCCCGTTTAAGGAAAGGTGCTGTTTTGTCTGGTCAGTTTTGGGGCTGAAGGCTGTGGTGTTGTTAAACTGGATCGTGTTATATAGACCTGTATTCCTGGGTCTGTCTTCACTTCTATAAAGCAGGTGGATAAAAACTGTGTTTCAACAGGACCAATGTGGCTATAAATAACCATGGAAAAGTTAATTATTACAATCTCTGAAAAGCTCTTGCTTCGCCTCCATGGAAAAGAAACTACGGTGGTTGCTAAACAGCACAGCCTCTCTTAAAAACCATTGTTGAACTTTATTTGAGCTGCAGTAGAAATACGCTTTGAATGGTAAAGCACTGGGAAATGTAGGAGTCCAGCATGCTATAGCTTCTGCATCCACAAAGCTACAAGTGCCTGGCATCTCTCTAGACCTCATGTAACATATTGTGAGAATGCCAATACCAATAAATTTACACGCATAGCATGTTCTGAAAAAAAGATGACTGTAGCAGCTTAAGAGTCTTGTAAGAGATTTAAAGCAGTCAAGAACATTTGAAATAAGTTATTCCAATGTATGGGAGACAGTCTACAAGTGGAGGATGATTAAAACAACTGCCAACATGTCCAGGTTCTGAAACACAGGTGTCAAACTCAGGCCCGCAGGTAAAATTTGGCGGTGTAATTATATTCAGCCCACAAGGCGCTTCTAAATGTCTACTAGGGCTGTCCTACTTCTAGACAGAGCATGCACCATGAATCCTACAAATCCTTGAATGCTCTGTTGGTGCCTTGACACATCAACTAGGACCCACAAGGCCCCCTCTTCTGGAACATTAGCTTGAAGAAGAGATGCCAGATATGACGTGAATGCTTACTTTTCCTTGCTACTCCAAAGCATGAGCTTTAATTTTTAGATTTTTATAGAATTATTTTTTATTATTATCATTGTTTGCCTGTGAAAAAAAGGTTTACCCCTGAAATCTAACTCAGAAGGCTACAAACGGAGAAAGATACATCAGGTGTTTTAAAAATTGTACACATTTTGTTGAGTGTTTTTATTAAGGTTTATCACAATATCTGAAGAGAAGGAAGATTTTCCTGAAAATCAAATCTGGCCCGCAACTTAGATCAGATTTTTTTCATTCGCTGCAGAGTGTTTTTAAGTGTAACACCCCTGTTCTAAAACATTTTTTTTGCCTTGGCAGTCTGCAGAATATTTTCCTAAATGTCCTAGGGGTTTCATCCAGGTCATTTGGTCATTTTTGGTAAATGTGAGACAGGCCTTTGTGTTCTTTTTGGGTCAGCAGTGGTTTTCACCTTGAAACTCTCCCATGGAGGCCATTTTTGCTTAGTCTCTTTCCTATTGTTGAGTCGTGAACTCTGACCTTAACTAAAGCAAGTGAAACCTGCAGGGCTTTAGATTTTGTGATGGGCTCTTCTGTGTCCTCCTGGATGAGTCGATGTGATTTTGGAGTAATTTTGGTAGGGAGGCCACTCCAAGGAGTTAAAGTTAATGTATGAATTAACCTTTTGTCTCCCAGTAAGTGAAAAACTTACTGGAAGTGATTGGAAAACTGCTTTTCACATTTGCTCAGGTTGTATTAGTCTGATACTGAGACATCGCCATAAACCTTTCTTATTCAAGATAAAATTTGTTGTCACATTATGAGGTAATTCTAAAGGCCATTTATTAGCTGTGTGCTTCTGTTTTTAGAGACCTTCATCAGAAAAGCAAGAAACCCTCCATTCAATTAAAGGAAAAAAATAAAGAGATGTTCCTTTCTTTTATTATGAAGCAAAACAACGCAATATGTGGACAGAACACATCTTTATTTGCCTCTGAAGATCTTTTATGGCAAAAGATTTGTCTTTTGTGGGTGTTGTGTGCTTTACTCAAGTTGTCTTTTCTTGTGAGATTGGAGAGAACATGACTTTATAAATATAAATATACACTGTAAAGTTCAGGAGGAGATGTTTTCTATATGTCCCCTTAAACAGGTTTATGACAGCATGCCTGTAATTATATATGGAAACAAGTCTCGGACATGTTTTGTGAGTCACGTAAAATTCCCCACTCAGAAACAGTCCCGGTCAGTCCCATTTACTTATTCAAGGGGGGTTTTCAGCATGTCAAGCGACCACCAACCGAGCCACTACTTAACCATGAGGCGGTTTCATCAAATGTTGTTCAACCACCTAAATAACAGTCAACCACCCCAAAAAATCTCCCCGTCGTTCTGCACAATAAGCTTTCAACATAACAAAACAGCTGTTTTGATGGGTTTTGTCCTGGGGCGGGTACTACCTCAGTGTCAGCTCTCCTACTTCTGTTCCGCCCTCTTGCATTTCTCTTACACCGCTTTCTCTGCTCTTGTCTTGATCCTCTTCATTCCACACTGGGGTCTTTGGGGGCACACACAGTCTATTATCCGAAGATGAAGCTTAAGACAACTAAACGCTCTGGAGGAGTGGCTATTTATACGAGCTGAATGATGGAGAGAGAAGGAGGGAGTGTGTGTGTCTGGCCTGGCGTTCCCATATCACTTAGGCTAATGTGATTAAGGCTCAGCGAGAGGGGGAATTCATTTAGTTTGGATTGTGTTGGTCTTAAGTGATTCATGTCGGTGAAAGACGAGGGGGAAGGTAGAGGGACATGTCCAGTCACAGGACTTCCTCACAAGCCCACATGGATAAAAGAACAGCACTGGAAACAATTTTTGTGCCGAGTACCAAAATTTGCATACATGAATGTGCAACAAATGCTGTTTAATGATGAGGGGTGTAAGAAAAACACATATTTACATAGCACTGCCTCTCAGTACATGCCGAGTGTTTACACTTTTGTCTCTCACTATTTTAAAAATGTTGAAATACAGAATGCAGTTTGATATCTGTATCAACTTTGTGGGCTTTTCTCTTTTTTTGCATGGCAAGTGAGGGCTACAAATCACAAAACAGTTGCAGCTATAAGTGTTGTTTGCATCCCAATCGTTTGCTCCCAAACGCAAAAAACAACAAAAAATTATTCTCTTCTTCTTAGGAAGGAAAAACTAGATATAGTAATTGCTTTATGTAAAGGTTCAGAAGACTTCCATCCGAGTTCAACAAGCTGAACGGTATTCAAGTTTGACTTTTAAAAATGTAGAAGAGACCTTTGCAGAACGCAGCTGAAACACTCGAAGTTAAATTTGATGTTGTTCAAAGCAAAGGATTAAGCTTATGGAGCTGAACATTTTTTTCTTAAAGTTTTGGATGGACATCATTAACTGGAACCGAGCTGAAATATGTTATGAGCAGAACTGTCAAGTTCTATCAAAACATAAAAATGCTAATGTTAGCCTAGCCTTTTAGCAAGCTGCTCCATAATAAAAGAGGAGTAAAACATGGGATTATTGGAGACTGCAGCTGCATGAGTTGAATAATTTTTTTTTCACAGCTGCGCATGATGATACGTGCTAAGAACATTCTAGTACCATTCTTTTATTAACCATGTGTTGGACTTGCAGAAATGCATTTTATGAGTTATCTTAGCTATTTTATGTCAAACTTCCAAGTTCCAAACATCTACTGAAATATTGCAAGGAAAACTGGCTTTCATCTATTAAAAGTGAAGTAATTAATCTCAGCAGAACATTTCTTAATCACATGCCTATTTTTACCAAACATTTAGCGACTGACATTGATAATTTGAGGATTTACTTCTGATCAAGAGGTTAATTGGTTCCAAAAAGTTTTAGAATTTGCAACCAAAAATCTCTAACACAGTTAAGCTTTCTAATGGACAGTTTCAACTTTCAAGAACAAACTGAACATAGCATGTGTGTGGCAGCCAGTGCTCATGAAAAGCACTGATGAGGGCCTCAGCAGTGCTAAAAGGGAATATTGAAAGGCTTTTTGCCAGCTGCCACCCACGCACACATAATCAGGAGAGAGGTTCCAAATCACTGACACTTCATTCAGGAAGATAAACTTTGTTTCAGAGGTTGCTCAAGAGCAAGTTATCAAAACTGGATAAACACAGAGGCACTAAAAAAAGTTGCTGTTTCACTGTTAGAATGCAAGGCTTTCTGTATGCAAGGTTGGTTTTTACTGTTGTAAACTAAAAATGATGAACAATCTCCAAAACTGTAATCAGAATCGGTATTCTTATAAATGGCAAATGGGGTCTTTGTTTGCCATTCAGTTGCATGCTGAGTAGGAAAAAAATCAAAAGAATCCCCCACTTCTTTTAGGAATACCATCCCATTCAGCAGACTCTCCGTCCCTAGAAAAGGAAGCATTTCACAGACAGGAAGAAAAATGTGTCATCCCTCCTTCCTTCTTTCTGCCTCTTTTGTACACCATCAAGTACCTCCCTCTGGCTTCACGCTGCTTGTGGCTTTATCCTGGATTTTTTTCTAGGAAGTCAGTCTTTTTACTCCCAAATCATGCTTCCCTAACACAATCTAAAAGATGTATTGTTGGTTCGCATAGATAAAATCCTTACAACGTTAACATTTTTTCTATGATCCATGCACAGACTCTAAGCTGATAGTGGCCTTCCAACCTGGATCCTGAACAGACCTATCAAGAGATCCAGCCAGCACATGATAGTGTTTGGTCTCTCTGAAATAGGACCCAGGAAGAGGGAAAGAAGTGAGGGGAATTCTGAAGGACTTGGACTGACTTGAGCATTTTCTCACAGACAGGACACTGTGGGTTGTAAAAACGCTCTATCAGTTTCCAGCTGTGAGGTGTATACAACCCTTTCACTGTCCTCTCCTTTTCTCAACAACTTGAATAAATAGAGGCTGAGAAATGGGCCGAAGGGGACGAGTTAAGGGAAGGGAAAGGTTCCTTTGGTGCTTGTTTACCTCCTGCAACACATCCTTCACGAAGCCCTAATTTACGCGGCGGACTCTGCCAAACAACTGCTGATTAGAAGAATAAGCAGGACTTGCATTGCTTATTTTCTCTTTGCTGGGTTTGCCTCAGCTGATGGGAAACGAAGATTGAGTTGATGATGTCATGCTGAGGAAGTTTTAGCTTCTTAAGCCAGGACCCATGCGGGAGCATTTGGCGTCCTTGTATCCAGTGGCTTACAAAAGTATTCACACCGCATTTTTCCCCCCAGCATTTTTTAAATGACAACCGCAACCTTCAATATGCTTTCTTGGGATTTTAGAGGTTTACATGCTTTTTAAAATTCTTTAGAAACAGAAATCTGAACTGTGTGATGCACATTTATATGCAGGACCCTTTACTCTGATATCCGTAAATTAGGTCTCATTAGTAAGCAGATTCCAACTTTGTATAATTTCTCATCAATATAAATACATGAGGTCTGTGAAGGCTTTAGAAGTTTGTTAGACAACATTAGTGAATAAACAGCATCATGAAGACCAAGAAACACAGAAGACAGGTTCGGGATTAAGTAATGAGAAATATAAGCATCTCATGAAAATGGAAAGAGTCAGACAGAAAACATAAACCACCAAATCTGACCATTCAAGGACCAGTAGCTGCAAAGACTCCCATGGTAACTCTGGAGGAGCTGCAGAGATGCACAGTTCAGATGGGAGGATCTGTCAACACGACGACTATTAGTCGAGCACTCCATAAATCTGGCCTTTATGGAAGACTGACAGGAAGAAAACCCTTTGAAATTCTGTTTGCTTTGCTCTTTAAACTGTTTGGCCTACATGCAAAATGCCAAATTTAGCAGAAAACCAATGCTTCTCACCATCATAAACATACCAGCCAAATGGTGAAATATGGTGGTGGTATCATGCCGTGGGGATGGTTTTTCCCAGCAAGGACGGGGTAGCTGGTCAGAGTTTGTACAATACAATAAGTTGAATTAACTACAGGATAGGAAACCCTGTTAAAGGCTGCAAATGACTTGAAACTGGGGTGGAAGCTTTACTCTCCAACAGGACAATAAAACCAAACTACAGCCAGAACTACAGTAGAATGGATTAAATCCAAGCATATTCATATGTTAGGCCTAGTCAAAGCCCAGATTAAAACTAGCTGATAATTTATGAAATGACTTGAAACTTTTTTGGAAAGATGGATAGACAGATGTTTACTAGTCAAGATGTTTAAAGCTAGTAGGGGAACTGAGTACAAAATCCACCCTGGATTTTATAGTTGTTGTTTTTTTGTTATTATTATTTTTAAAAAAATCTGTAAACCTACTTCACAATTATGCTCCACCTTGTCTTGGTCTATCACAAAAATCCAGTAAAATGCATTAAAATTTGTGGGTCTAATATGACAAAATGTGTAAAAGTACATGGGTTACAAATACTTTTTGCAGGTATTTTTTTAAAGACTGTGTGGCGATACTGAAAGTTTCCCTGCAAATGTTAGACACTCTAAACTGTGACCATCCCAAACTCCTACAAGTTTTACCTCACATCTCAAAGCACAAACCACTTAAGTTTCATAATGAGTGATTTGCATATGCAACATGGATGCAGTGTGATTATATATATCAAGTAGATCAAAATGCAAAGGCGGCCTCTTTTCACTCAGACAGAGTCTTCTAACAGTGGCATAATTTCACGGCACGGGAATCTGCTGTTCCAGTGTGAGCCTGCCTTGATTAATTTGGTGTAGGGAGGGGACATTAGAAATCCCTGAAGCACACATCATGACTGACAGCTAGGAAAAGACCATTCCATAAGCCACTCCTGTAAGGAGAACGGACTGATGGTCCAACAGTACGTGGGTGATGCCTTCACATACACTTTGGTAGGATAAAAAGCCCTCTGAAGACACTTATTAGCCAACATATTCATGCCAGAAAGTCTTCTGGGTGTTTGAAAACATTTGACGCTCGAGACGCCTTCACGGCTGATCTCTTTTCACAAGTCATCAAGAAGATGAAGTCAAGTCCTTGTTGGGAAGGGAGTGTTTAGCCTTGTGCTGAGCCAGGTTCTCCCACTCCTAGTCCGATACTCACTGTGAAGGAAACTTAACAGCCTGCTGTTCGTAGTCCTGTAGCTGATGACAGTATAGGGAGGTGCGAGGATGACAGATCCCACATTCCTGACATTCTAACTGTAGCTAGAGACAGCTATCTCCCTCCTAAAACGTGCAGCCGCAGGCCATGTCCCGACAAGACTCAAGGAAGCACGCAAGGACTCAACTAAACAAAATTCAGCAGCAGCTATCCACAAAGAGATACTGACTGAAGACACTTTCTGTGCCTTTGTCAGCAGCACCATTATTAGAGGTAGGAGGGAAAAAAATCTATTTTAAGTGCATCAAGATGCAGACATAGACAATTCTGACTTGACTAACAAAAATTTGATTATCTTTAAGTTAATTTGTAAGGAAGGTGGAACTGTGAAGTATGCAAGTGAGGCATCCAGACAGTTTATGGTGAATATATAAGGTCACAACCAAAGAGAAAACTATCCCATTTGCAGGATATGTGTAAGTTTAATGAAATCATTTCAAACAAATTACACAAAAGGAAGTATTTGATCCGTTTTGAAAGGTGGAAGTAAAAAGTAATCTTTCCTATCACTATCAGTTTACTGGTGCTAAAGATTCCCAGTAACTCAGAGGAAGCGAAGCTAACTATAAAGTTGCAACAAACATATTAAATATTTTAACAAACTTAACCATTTAACGGATCATTCAAAAAAATTCCTTCCATTTGAAGCAATGTCTCATGGGAGTTTTAAAATGCTACTTTTTCTAACGTCCTGTAGCAGCTAGCTGTGCTGTAACATGCTATGTATGCTGGCATATTAAAATTACATCGGTCTAAACACTAAGAAATGATGGGTATTTTATAAACAATCTTGTTCCGCTATTGAAGTGTGTCACTTCTGAAGCACTTCTGTCCTAATTATTGGGATCAGTGGTGTGGAAGTCACTGTTCTATTGTGTCCAGACAGGTTTGGGTTAGCCCTACGTCTAATTCCATGAAGTAGTTGTCTTGATCTTTAATCAACTGATTATTTGAAAATGATTTTTCAACTAAATTAAGTGCCCCCAAGTGTCCAGACCTATTAGTTGGGGTGAATTTCAGAAAAATAACAACAACAGCATGTTTGTAGTAATGCTTTAGGATATAAAGCATGTTCGTTAGAGATGCACCAATCAGGCTCTTGCTGGCAAAATCAGATTTCCAGTTGTCTTTTCAGTCTGAACTGCAGATGTCAATTTTATTTTTAGACTATAAACACGTACCAACATGTTTGTGTAAACTATTTTAATTCAACAATTAACAATAACAATTTTGCAAGCACTGACTATAAAACATGAAAAAACATTCTGCAGGTTCCACGAAGGGGGTAGTAGGTTTGAGTCCAACAGAAAATAAAAAGATTATCCCCATCCGTCATATTTTCTTCTGTTCAGCTCAATATCATCTGACATTAAAAGTGCAAAAATGAATACATGTTTATACTCTCCCCCCCCCAACTGCACTGTATGTATTTACAGATTTCTAATATGCAGCTGTCCAGTAGGTCTTACACTCAGCATCTTGCTAAGTCCAACACCACATCACTGGCTGTCATCCTTTCTGGTTGAGGTTTGCATTAGCGGTATTAATAAACCCATTATTACAGATGATGCAGGAAATATTGCAAGGTGTAACTGAAGGACTCTCTACTGTAGAAATGTCAAACTTGAGACATTTCTATTCTGCTGTGACCTTAAAACACCAATAAAGGAAAAATAAATCACTATATCCAGCTTGAAGAAACACATCTTTCTAAAAGGACTTTAGAATTCTTCCAACAGACAAGAAAATCCTGTATCATTAAGCTGATCAAGGTTTCTCTAACAGCTATACATTTTACTGTTCTGACCCAGACACATTCATCATGTGGATCACCACCATGAGCCCACTTCTAAGCACAGACTTGGCATAGTCATGCCTCAAAGTGGGTCCAACAGAGCAATTCAAGCTAGCAGTTAGAGTCAGCCAGGTCAAAGTCGAAAAGACACAAAGAAATAAAAATCACCAGAACCACCATGAAGGAAGGAGTCCCGCTATGCTTCCTGCTGTCATAAATGACATCACCGGTTCGTCTGGCCAACCCTATAACTTAAGTGCGTCGTGCTCCATGTTTCACCACCTCCATCCTAATCAGAGACTGATGTTATCTTAAAAGACTGATCCATTATTGGCTCTTGCTGTTAGAGGAAATAGCTTTTAATTTGGCCAGTACACAAGATAATGAATTAATCAGAAGAAAATTACGGATCGGATGGTGAGCTAATAGGAAGTCTGGGACCATCACCAATCCATAGGGGTGAAGCCTGTTAAATTCTTCCTGGAGTAGTTATCAAAATCCCACAAACAAAAAGTTGGATCAGTGAGATGGAATCTGGCAAATGTCTCCAGTTGCAGGAGGGCGGGAGATCTGAACAAATGATCGATGCAGGCTGAGGTGGTTAGCCACGAGGCAGAGGACAGTGTCTAAGGAGCACCATGTCCTTAGCTCTCAGCAGAGGAGGGAGATTTTAATTTGAATCATGTCCGTCCACCGGAAAGGTAGACTGCAACATCAGTGTACCTGCTAATGAGGAGCAGCCTGCTCCGTTATAAAGGAAAATTCCTATTGACGACTCAGTCAGGATTTAAACTGAAGCTCACTGAAAGGCCTAAAAGAATGTCAGAAAACTGGATTGTTTCACTACATGACAGTTTATTCTAAAATTGCAATTTTGTAAGTTTGGACTCTTACTAAAACATCATCAACAAAAATGAGAAAGCAATCATCTAAATAAATAATCTATAACTTGTCATGTTTGGGTTTCTTGGGGGGAACCCAAATGCAGAGACCAGGATGCACGGTGAATAACTGATTTAATAATAAATAGAACACAAGTTAACAAGCAAAAGACTGGCAGCGATGATCTGACAATGGAGTGACTGAACCCAAAAGTATTTATACTGGGGAGTGTGATTACTGAATTATACATGAGTAAAATAGAAGAGAAGGATCAGCTGCGAGAACTAACACTAGTAAACCAAAAATACACAACACAAGAATACAGCAACCCCCAAGAAATGACCAAGTTTAACAAAAATTACAGCTCAAGACAAAACTGGTATACCATCAAGCTAAAGTCATTCTTTGATGTAAATAAATTTGGGGTCTGGGCATAAGCCAACATGAAATTCGGACTGCATGAGCTCCTTGACCAAAAACATTATGGTTTACAGTAACAGGAACATGATCTACTTGGTTTCATTTTTCAAGAAAAATACATCAGCTTTCATCAAAATCGTAACAGAAGCCAGTATACTGCCATCCAGAATAAGAGAACTAATAATCAGTTTGTCCTTCCAATGCTTTGGTTCAAAGAAGTCAATCTCTGTCCTGTCTGAATTTAAAACCAGAACATTAAAAAAATCCTCATTAAAAGAACATTAAAAGTTTTATGTCTTCTAGAACTTTCTGTACTCTCATTCACTGACTGCATTCATCAGTCTGTATCGATGGATATTGCTGCATATCATCAACATAATTATAGAGTATTTGCTTGACAAATAAACAGAACTGGCCCTAGCACTGAACCCTGTGGAACTCGCTTAAGGGAGATTTACCATTGACATTAACTGAAATCTCTCAAGCAAATATCAAAATCAGCCTAGTCCAGTTCTTCATACTTTCAGTATCTATGTGGAAATTTTATTTTTATTCATTCACAACAAACTCATACTGTATTTTAATTAATAAATGTCAAATAAAGAGTGCCTAATTGCTAAGAACATTGTTCAGACTTTAAATTTATGACATCATCTCTGACTGACTTCAAAATATAAAAACAGCATGGTTTAGGTTTAGTTTAAAAGATATATTCCAAGTCAAGTTTTAAATTCACAGTATCTATTGTTCATACTTTTAATAAATGTAATCCAACCTTATCAGAAGTCCCTGCGACATGTCATTAATATCCATAAATGTCAGGGTCTTTAGTCATTAGACACTGTCTCTCTGTTCCTTACAGAAACAGAGAACTGGGATGTGGACAAAGCTGCTGTCTTTGTCTTGTGTGGGCCAAGATAAAGCTTCCAGTGAAAAGGTTGCAATCCATCTTCATCCTGCCTGGCATGTGTTTCAGTCACTTCCGCCCTCGGTTTAGCCTGTGTCTTTTCTGCTTGTTAGTGTGAGTTTGTGAGAGTGTGTTGTGGTTAGTAAGGTTAATGAAGTGCGTCCACCTTTCTTCCTCTCCAAAATGAATGCGACTTCATTAGACCGCCTCAGTGCAACTCCCCGTCGTCGTGATATATGCACACACACACAAGCACACGCAAATTTAAAAAACAGCTGCATGGTTTCGGCCACTGACAAATATGTCTGTGGCGGTCGACTGGCTAGTTTAATTATCTTGCTTGAATCTGAGTAAAATTTTACGACCTTTCTTAAATAAATTTTCGTGTGGGCTGATAAAATAAGGGGTTTTCTGGGATTTAAAGTGTTTATGAATGGTTTCTACACTTTTATTTGGTTTTTCATAAGGTCAGTACAGCTATAACTTGTGACTGGTGGACAGTCTGAGAATTGTAAAGAGAAGAAACACATCCCAGGATTGAAATCAGCATCACCAATGTACATCCCCATACGTCTTTTCTTCACATTTTTCTCTCCTGTTGTCCTTTTAATTCTCTTCACCACTTCCTCTTTTTCTCGTCATCCTTTCATCTCAGCCTCCCACGCATTTCAGGTCATTGGGGAAGCAATCGTCTTAAGTGTTCTGGCTGACAACAATAACTGATGAGAAACCTTCATGTGAACGTTGGCTGGCTAAGGTAAGCTCTTCATCCAAACTGCACTGCATACAAATGAACAAATCTTATTGTACTCCCTCTTTTTCTAGAACTGGCTGTCCTTTAAAACTACGCACTAGATAAATAAAATGCTATTATTCAACATCAGCCAAAAATACACACAGAAATATCAAAGAGAAAGAGAATTTGATGACTTGGGGAGTTAATGCAAGACCTGATGTAACAATCCTTTTGATGCAAAATCGATTTTTCGTTTGATCTGATCAATGTACTTCCATTTCCAACTGGAATAAAAAGAAAGGAATTCTTAAGTTCAGGATTGTGCCAAAGTCTCGGTCACTCTAACCGCATTAAAGCTGATTTTTAAGAGGATGCCAGTACATTATGAAAGAACTCCCAAGGGTACAATAATGCTGATTCGACATACCTCTAAGACAATCATCCCACCTCTGGCAACACTGCCTCAGCCTTTCTGTCAAAAACAAAGCAAAAAGGAGGGCCAAGAGATAACCAACAAAACAAAACATATAAAGGAACTAGATTTTTGGTCCAGCAGCAGATGAGAAGAGGTTTGATTTGTTTGACTTCACATCAGCGATACTCGTCCATCTGTATGATCCAGCTGTCTAAATAGAAAAGTTCTGTAGGATGAAATCTGCTCTGAGCCTTTGCCTATAGGCAAGTCTGTGCACAGCCCCACATCCTCTACAATTATGAAACACAGGAACAGAACATCTATATAATAATAACCACTCTGACACCCTCCAAACTAATGACACACATGACAGATGTACACTTGCAACTTGATGAACCTTAGTTACATGATAAGAGTGTCAGGAAATCAATCTTAGAGAAGCTCTCTCTTTCACCTACGGGTGTCATTATCCCAACATTATATGCCAGGAAACAAATCGAAGACAGCAGTAACTTAGAATCATTCCTTCTTAAAACTATGCCATGCTTTCATGAGAAGGTACTTACATACAGTAAGTAGCAAATTTCCTTAAATCTAATTTACACTAAGAGTGATTACCTTAAAACCACAGAGTAGGGATTTGGATCTTGAGGAGAGATGATATGGTGCCTAGAAAAAGTTTTCATGCCCTTAGATTTTTTTTTTAACCCTTTTTATTGCTTTTACAAATCAAGTTATCTTTCAACATAATTCATATTCTTCAATTAGAACACACCATCAAGCAAACATTCTTCCTTGCAAAACTGTTCCAGCTCTGTCAGGCTGCGTTAGGATCGGCTGTGAACAGCCCTTTACACGTCGAACCACAAATTCTCTATCGGATTGGGGTTTCAGCTTTGACTAGGCCACTCCAGAACATCCATCTCGTCTTCAAACCATTTCCATGTAGCTTTAGCTGGATGCTTCAGCTTGTTGTCTTGCTGGAAAATAAATGTTTTATGAAGCTGTAGAGCTCTTGTAGATAGAAACAAATTGTCCTCCAGGATTTCAAATTATATATAATTATGTACAAACACAAAAAAATTTATAGAAATGAGGCTATAGGAAGAAAGATCTCCTTCATAGTATTTTGGACAAACTCAAGACAATTATAATCATTCAACTCTTCATATTTGCCACTTGTTTAAGCAGTGAATATTAATATCTAGGACTGAATCTAAATTGATTTACATCATTTTAAACACACAATTAATTCTAATTAAAAAACAAGTCTAAAGCATGGCAGCAAAAGCCATTTATTATATGGCTCATTCTGTTAAACAGCTTATTTTCTCTTTATGTATTAAACTCAATGACTTTCTAAAGCATTCCCGGGCTACAAACCTCAGTTTAGTTTTCTTTTACACTCAAATCTCACTCAAAAAATAATGGCTTTTCATGTAAGAAAACCCAAAGCTCATAAATTAAAGCAATCTTTCAGAGCCATAAGCAGAACGACTCCATTCCAAAACATAGCCAGCCTCTTGTATAATAGAGCAGCAGAGGGACATATAATCAATGTAATTGGTTCTGGGTGGATTTAATAAGATCACAGAACAGTCACGTCACGAATAACTGATTAAAAGCTGGAATCAGTATGCTGCCTCATATATGGAGCTTCTGATCCAGTGCTCGGCAGCCCTGCCTGAGGGTCAGACCACGGTGTGTGTGTGTGTGTGTGTGTGTGTGTGTGTGTGTGTGTGTGTATTTAAGTAGCTGTGTCTGTATATGTGTGGGTCAGTCCCTTGACAA
This sequence comes from Anableps anableps, assembly GCA_014839685.1. NCBI lineage: Eukaryota > Metazoa > Chordata > Actinopteri > Cyprinodontiformes > Anablepidae > Anableps > Anableps anableps. The sequence goes on from CM026071.1 coordinate 9,276,833, forward strand.
CATCATCAAGGGGTGGAGCAGGTGTGCAGGCAGGCACTGTTTGATCTGGGGATTCACTGAGGCTGAAAGCTGAGAGACATTCATGAGAACGCTTCTAAACCATGAGGGGCGCTAATTGCTTTGGGACTGATGAGCTTTGAGCTGCTCCTGGGTTAAACCTCCATTCATTCCCATGTCACTCATGAATATTATTAGCATTAGTTGTTTTGATCATAAAAAAAAAACAAACAAAAAAAAAACAATTGTAAATCAAACCTAGGAAATGTATCTGATAAATTTACACAAATTTTTTTTTGTTTTGTTTTAGGCCCCTAATTTTGTGAAATTTCTTTCACTTAAGCTGAATATTGTCACTTCCCTTCATAAAAGAAAATGATGAGATCAAATAAATATTGTCATTTTCCTTCATAAAAGGAAATAATATGAAATCAAATAAATATAAACACAGTAATACCAAATAAAGACTGATTGAAATACCTGTAGTCGTAAATGTTTAAACGCTCCAGAGGATTAGGTAAAATTGCTCCAACTGGATCCTTAATGGCCAGTGTACAAGACCATAAAAATTTAGAGCTGGCCCCAGGCCAAGGCGTTTTTGCAGACATACCACAGCTTTATTTAACATCCATTAACTTTCCATTCTACCAGTCAGTAGCAGTAAAGCCAGGAATAGCAGGGATCTACTTGTCTCTGTGGGCTACACTTCCAGCTGAGAGATGAAAACACACCAGACCACTTCGCTTAGCGCTGGGGGTCAATTCCCCAGAGTCAGTCCTCTCAATGATGGATGTGATAAATATGGCCACCAATGTAACTGTGCTGTATGATGTGAGCTACTTTGGAAGGTCTCTTCTATCACAAACTGTCACAACTGTAAGTGTTGTTCTTAAAGCGTCAAAATCACTGCACTGATTGCAGTTTTCTAGTCTGATTATTATTTCTGACTTGTTTCCACACATTCTGACCATTTCACATAGTGACAGATGTCTGTGTGATTTTCTTTGATTTTAAATGGAGGTTTCCCAGCAGACTGCAAACATTTCCAAATGCTGCCTACTTCTGTAAATATTTGCTTTCCTGTTGTCTGTAAAGCTCACCCTTCCTCCCATACTGACTGGTAAAGTCATTTGTTGAGGTGGCAGCTTGTATGAACACTGACTTACCTATATAACAAATACTTTTCTCTAAAACTTTTTATGCCTCCTCTGACTTCATTTTAATCCTCAGTAATCTTAAAAAAGGGTAACTTCAAATCTACTACTATGTCCACATCAAAGATGTGGTTTTGTTGGCCATTTAAATGTGGTGTATTCAGTGAACAGAAAAAAAATAAGAGTTTTTTAAATTGTCTGAACGCTGGTCTGATCACTGGTAAGGCTGGTCCGATTCTAGTCTCAAATACACTGGCTGGTGTATACTAGAAGTATAATGACACATTTAGCAAACGAGACAAGATTATGCATATCTGGTTCATGAAAATGAGATGAAATATCAACAACAGGTTTGCAAAAAGTAAGAATCCACATTTTTTGAATGGATCAAAGGGTTCACATTGGAAAAATTTTAAAAAATAATTCAATTAAATTACTCAATTTAAAAAAAAAAAAAATACAATCATTGTGGAATAATCCTGACTCAGTTTGGCTCATCCATACAAATTGCAGTCTTTGTACTCTTTTATATGTCTGCAGTTATAAGCAATGCTGCCTCATAGTTAGAAAATCCTAATCTAATTCTGGTGTGAGGTCTTTCTGTGTGGAGTTTGCATCTTCTGCCTGTGTATGCCTGGGTTCGCCCTGGGTACTCCGACTTCCTGCAATAGCTGAAGAAATGACAAGTTAGGGTAACTGACCAATTTAAACTGGTCAAAGTTGTGGGTGTGCATGGTTGTTTGTCTCTAACTATGTTATCCTGGGAAATGATCGCAACCTATACAGGGTTAGACCTGCCTCTTGCCCAAAAACTACTGGAAATAGGTAACTGTGACAATGCAAGAATTAAATGGGTTTAAGAAATGGTTGGATTTAATAACTCTCCATCTTTGTTCTGCATAGAATTATCCAGTTGAGGTTTGATTTATAAGTGTTTTAAATTTTGAAATGAAAAAAAGTGTATAACTGCAGGCTAGATTCCCTAAAAAGCTTCAAAACTGCAATGCAGACGCTAACTTTAGCATAATTAGTGGCTAGTGGTTAGCCAGTCACTGCATTACCATGCAGTGCGAAATTCACGGGTTGTTTTGTTTTTTTAGAATTGAAAAATTATGCCACCTGGACTATTTTAAAGCTGTAACCTTTACAAAAATATTTTTCCATACTTGTTAAAATTGTCACCATGTTGTGACAGTATGCTATGAGAAGGCAGAGGAGATTGATTTTTTTCACCGATTATCTGTCTTATATTATAATGTCACAACATAATGATAATTTTAACAAATATGTAAAAAACATATTTTTCATAATAGTTACATACTACTATTGTCTGGTTGCTTTAACCAGACAACTCAAGAACTACATCCTCGTACTTCAAAATAAGAGTCTCAAACACACAGGATGTAAGTGTTCACCATCATATCCAGGGCTGATGATAACAGCTTCAACTAAAACATCAACAAGATAACATGACAAGCGAGACAGTCGTTTCTTTGATCAGAAATTTCAGTGCTTGTTTAAATCAAAATCTGTCTTCCCAGGAAATTTATAAATAAGTAAAGTCTAATGAAGCCCTTATGACCATTTCACAGAAACTCTAAACATTTGTTTTGACTCCTGCTTTAACATTGAAATGCGGACTTGACAGTTAAAATCTGTTTTTTGCCACAGAAAATTAAATTAGTAACATCAGAAGGGAAGAGGGGGGATTTGGGAGAATGATAGAGAAGAGCTCTTGTGTGAGCGCATCAAGGGTGAGGGTAATGCACCGAAGATCTTTGAGCACACTCTCACACACGCATACAAAGCCACCGAGTCCCGTTGCCCCAGTATTTTTGGGCATCCGTCCAGTTTCACGTCAGCAGCTCACCCCCATCTGCCCGACACTCTTTGGACCCAACAATGGCCACCTATGTTCCCACAGAGAGAGAAAGGGATGCCGCCAGAGCCCTCCTTCCCAGACAAACATGTACACTCAACAGCTTGGCCGACTTGACAGGGTCTGCATGGAGCATTGCGTCTTGCATGCGTTTGCCCATTTGTGCACCAGATATTCAACCAATGGTACACTCTCCCAATATGATTTGACTGGCAAAAAAAAAAAGAAAGAGTGAATGACAAAACCAGAGGGCCCATAACACACACACACACCTCCCTCTACACCCGGTCTTTCATGAGGTGAGACCTTTTTTATAGGTTAGACACAATAAAGAACATGGACAACAACGCCATTGTGCCCAGGGCTGGTGTTTTGTGTGGACTTGTAGAAGCAGGATGCTGATGTTCTCTGTTACAGTCATATTTTTGACTTAAGAACAGACAAAAAGCAAAGCTGAGAGACTCTGAGAAAGAAGAAGTGAAATTCGGGTCAGGATTACTCTGCAGCAGCCATCTGGTGAAGGCATTTTCAAACTTAAGAGGTTATGTTACATGCTAAGAGCCCATAGGGGAGACAATAGAGAAATTACAGCCCATCAATCAGCTAAAACAAACAGGACAGGCTGCTTTGTGGTGCTGCCAGCACCAAAATTAAACCATCATACAGTAAAATGACTATAATGAACATATAACTGTTATGAGATTCTTTAGGATTGTTTTTTTAAAAGCACTTGAGAGAGTTGAGGGGTCAGAACCTACCACAGATCAGCAGGGAGGTTGGCATGTCACTCAAGGACACTTCAGCGGACAGGAAGATTTAAAGCCCTGAACATCTTTTCAAGATGTCACACCACTAAGTATTTCAACACAACCAAGGAGTCTCAACAACCACATATTTACTATGTGCTGAAAGCAATGAAAGCATGGATGGAGGCAGCGACATGACATTCTACTCAGTCACAAATGTCGGTAGATATTGACTGGGGTAAAAGTACGTCTTGGACTTTAAGAATGCTCCAGTCAATACATTTAAAATGATTTGTAATTTTTTTAGAGTAATTGTGAAGTTAACTTCTAAGAAGACATTTTATAAATTAGTTCCCTACTAAATCATTTCATGATAGCACTCATTGAATATCACAACTATACAGCACTTTGAAAAGGTATTAGTACCCAATAAACCTATTTTACTCTTTCATGTGACAACCATTAATTTTGATATATATTATTGAGATTATTTGTAATAGACCAGCACAAGGTAGTGCATAACTGTAAAGCAGCAGTCAAAAAAAAAAAAAAAAATCCTTTGTATCAAGTCCCGGAGTCGATATCAGTGTTGCCACAGTTACCTTAAAAATGTAATGATTCCTCAATAATCCTTCAAAAATTAACTTTACTTGATTTTAAAAGTAACTAAGTTAGATTACAAGTTACTTTATTAATTATGTTCAACAGCTGCCAACACCTGCCTCACTGCCTCAACATTAAAATGGCAACAAGTTCTGCCAATACTCACTTTATTGGAAGTGCGTTTTTAACAGTAACATCAACAACATCCTGACATTTCAAGATGAACTTTAAAAAATAGTAATGCCTTAAATTACTCAATACTGAAAAATGCGATTGCATTGGAGTAACGCGTTACCGGCATCACTGGTTAATACTTAGTTGAACCATATTTTGCTGTAGTTGCAGCTGCAAGTCTTTTGGAGTATGTCTCTACCGGGTTTGTATATTTAGAGACTAAAATGTTATTACAACTTTTCCCCGGAGCTGCCAACCAGAAAAGGAATGGATATGGAAAAATGTATTCAATTCAGCTTTATTTATATAGCGCCAATTCACAACAAATATCGTCTTGCAGCACTTTACAAAAAAATCATTTCAACTCAATGATACATACATTCCAACTGATCCTTGTTATCAAAAAGTACAGTAAGCTCAATTAATTATTCAAAGTAGTTTAAAAAGTTACTATCAAAGGAAACCCAGCAGATTGGATCGTGTCATTGACTAGAAACATTCACTCCTCCTGGACGAACACGTAGCGACAGATGAAAATCGCTTGCGTTGTGTCGACTTTACAGCAAGCCGTCTTCATAATTAGGGACTAATCTGTACTGCTCTTGTGACAAACTGATAAGGAAAGGGTTTTGATTACTTTTGTAAGGCACAGAAAAACTTTAGACTGCACCTCGAGCCTTAACCAATTCCAACAGTAATAAACTTAACTACACTAAACACATGGAAATAGATGCACAACAAAACTAGAGTTAAGCTAAAGGTGATTTTCAGAGGCTTCAACATTTTAGCTGGAACTGATGCATTAAAACTGTTTGGATTGCATCACATTTCATAGGTATGCCTGATAGAAGGGTTGGTGGGGGTATAAAACAGCTTGCTTTCCATTCTGAAGCATGTAAATATATTTTTGTATCTTGTAAAACAAATGTGTTTTGACAGTTTTCATGAATTGTTAATAGCTATTTCCAAAATGTTGCAACAGCACTAACTCTTATGGCAAGCCCTTTCACTCACATTGCATTATGTTTGTTGATCCACAAAAAATGAAATAGTGGTGTAAAATTATGCCATCTATCATCAAAAATGGCAAGTACTGGAACTATCATTTTCTATCCTGTTTCTTAGTGTACCCCCAAGGTGACTATACCAAAGTGATGTATACCTATTCAGAATTATTCTTGTTGCTGCAAAAAAAAGTCATCACAAAATGTTGGCTCAGAAGAGACACTCCCTCAATGGCTCTTTTGATGCAAACTAACACATAAGAGCAATGGAGCTTATAACTTACACCAGCTCAAAGGGGGGAAAAAATACACATTCTGTGATAGAGGACAATTTTGAATGGATATGATACGTGCCAATGGAATTTATGTGTGTCTGTTTTGTTTGTTTGTATTTTTGCTTTTTTCTGTTTTTTTCCCTTACTCTGCCGTGTTTTACAACAGGTGGTATAGACGCCAGTTATTGCATTTCTACACCACCTGATGCATAATACTGCTCTTGGCAAGTCTTTTTACATGTCCTATGATAAAATACGATAATGAGCTAGCCCTGATACCTCTGAAGCCACCAGATTCAAACCCATCAGCTCTCTGTAGAGGCAGACAAGATAATTTTATGGTATTTACTCCTATTTACCACATCAACAAACAACAAAGTATAAAAGGGCTTACCATAAACTCTAACCACCAAAGTGTAAAAGGCAGTTGTTTGCTGGGGAACATCTCTGACAAAATACATACTGACAAAATAAACAGAACAAGTCAAAAACAAAAATCTTGTGGCTACTGTCATGCAGTGGTCACTGACTTTGTCTTTGTATGAGGCTTTGTCATAATTAGAAAAAAATTAATTTGTCAAATTCACATTTTTAATGACTTCTATGAGTGGATGTCCTCAGGATGAGCACTTAAATGTGAAAATTTTCTGGCAACATCTGAGTTACTCAGATTGCTTATTGCTGACATAAATACTGCAGTGCTTCTGCTCGACATTAAATGATGAGTGCACTGCCACGGCTGAAGAATTACATAAACACAACTAAAAGAGAACAACTGCTTATGGAACTGGTACTTTTATTGACTTCCATACCAGAAAAGCTTTTCTTTCATGGCCCTCCCTCTAACTTGTTGTCATGAAATTTTAAGTAGAAAAACAATCTGAAGGATAATTTTAATACATCAGTCTTTCTTGATTTTGCTTACTGCATGAATGTATCATTACTGCTAGTTTAGAACAATAAATCTGAGTAAAGGAATGGAAACAAACAACCAAAAGCTTTAAATTAACATTCTAGTCCCAATGATTAATTGGTAAGCTACACCCATTAGGCAAATGATGATTATTGCCTCCTCATTATTAGACTATTACTCCATCATCAAAACAACATTAGAAGCCCATTCTGTGTGGAGTGCAGTTAGACACAAACACATTTAAGGCACACTCAAGAGAAATCTGCAACCACCCATTGAGAGCAGCAGATGGGTTTGTGGAATTTAAAAAAAAAAAAAAAAAAAAACGTGCTGAAAGGTCATGTGAACACATTGTAATGATTACGAAATCAGATAACGCAGATAATACTGTGTAGGGCCCACTGGTGATACAGCATCAGTAGAGTGTGGCAACCCTTCAGAGCAAAAAACAAACAGATTCAGGGTAAAACAAATTCATACAGCTTGTGTAGAGTTTCTTCTGGACAATCAACCAACAGATGCTGTAACAGACATTTGAGCTCTTTCCAATCCCCACTAGGTTGGAGTTGATGTCCAAGCTGATCACACACATTTGATTGAGAAAACATTGCTATATATGAATGTGTGCTGATTTGGTGAAAGACTTTATCAGGGTCTGGTCTTAGGAATTGTTGGACAAGCACAGGATGTCAGTGAAGAAGCACTGTTCCACCCGGGTACTCCAAATAGTACCAGAGGTGATTGGTAGTCACAATTTATGGTTTCCTGCACCATGATGTAGGGTTCTTTTGGCTGGTAATTAGACTACATTTTTAAAGTCTTGGTCTTAACTACATCTGTACTCGATCTTGTCTGGGTTTCGGACATGCTACACTTTTTCTTAAGGCCAGGCAACACCAAACCTCCAACATTCATTTTCCCACACTCATTGAGTGTGAAACATTTCAACACTCCTACGTTTGTGCCAACTCATGATGAGAAGATGAGCGGGATGAGAAAATAACAGGGAGAAATATTTTCCAGTGGAAAGATATGGGTGTTTTCCACTCACTGCCTGCAGCTGATTCTAAATCAGTTAACATTTAACCTGACGTATGCGCTCTGTAGAGTTGTCTGGTTTGTACGTTTAACTTGTTTACCAGCTTGTCAGATTTAATGGACAATTGTGGTTGAGAGTCTGCTGATATACAAGTTTGGATTTACATTGTGGCAGTGCACCCAGCTGACAAAGTTAGGCATACCAGCACAACCAATTAGCATATGCATGCTTGGGTCTCTGTCTAGAAGTGGTCTTGGGTTAGTTGGTCTTGACTACAACACTAATATGATGCAAGCAGTAAGCCCATTAACACAATATTTTTGCTATTTGTCCTCACTCTTCAGCACTGCCATATGGATCAAACGTCATCATCAATGGTATTGCAAAACTGTAAATCACCTCTGATCATGATCAGTCTATGTTTCATGGCTACACCACCAACCTGGTGTTTATAACAACCAATGCATGGGACATAAAACCTTGGGACCCAGTGGAAAATATGGCAATCCTTGTATGGTCTGGTCTGTTTCGGTCATGATGCACGTTTACCCTCAGGTCAATATCGGTTTGTGAACATCCCAACACCTGTGTGCATCACATGCCAGGGAATAGTACAATACAGGTACCCGATCCCATTAATTGAGATTCATGGTATAATCCAACAACGAACCCCCAATCAAACTCCATCAAGTCCTGGTTATGCTTCTGATGTGTATATGAGGCCTAATATGTGTCTGATAATCTTAATTCATTGTTTTGACTAATTGTTGGATGCTACTGCAACTGCCTGGAAAGTATTGCTTGACCCATGATGCCATTTATGCCCTCTGACGATGTGGCATCTCCTTGCAAACTGTGTCCCTTATATACTCATCACTTCCCTGCATCTCTACCAAATTATGCCCTGACAGGACCTTTCCTTCTGGATGCCTAACTTTTCTTTTTCTCATCGGGTGTAGTATTTAAAGATACATGCTAAAAGCATCAGATAGAAAGAGAAAGAGAGAGGAATGTAGGCACAGGCTGATACAAGATCAGCTTGATACTTGTATAAACCTGTTTCATCTTTTCTCTATTGGTGTTTGCCTCTCAAGAGCTGCATCATTCCTCAGTGACATCTCAACTCTCCACAAAGGTGTACCTCTCATTCTCTTTTCCCCTGTAACTCAAAGACACACAAACTTTAACAGCTTTGAAGGACTCCTTTGCAGTCCATCGTTTTGTCATTTAGCTGTGAGCCGAGGAGGGGGCTCTGGGAAAATGCCAGAGAAAGCCCCATGTCGGAAGTCGCTCATGCTGGGAGTGTGTTTGTCAGAGGTATTGTGTGTGTGTGTGTGTTAGTCCCAGGAGGACCAGTCCTTATGGGTGACTGGGCAGAATAGGACTAGAGCTGTCACATGGAAGGGCTCAAGTTGCACTCAGTCTCAAACAGAGACCCACACACATATCTCAAAATAAGTGGGTGTCCCAGAGCAGTCTGTCATTGTGTGGGATCCTGGCTCACAAGAATTTAGTAGTTTCTGTACATGTATGGACAAAATAACACATTATGGTATGTTATATGTTGTTACGCAGGTAGCAACATTTGAATTGTTTCATCAGCACTTTAGAATACAATGACTGAATTTTAATTAATAAAATAAGCTATAAAATACTGCGGTATAATTCGGCAATCCATAATAAGATTTTTTTGTGTGTGAACATTGTCCACTGTCTGTTTTTCAGTTCCTGCTAGAATGATTACCAGCTCTATTAACTGTAAAATACAACCAACCAAAGAGGGAAATTTATCTGAAGTGAGATTTTGTTGGTGTCAACCATTTAGTTCCAAAACTGTACTTTGCACTGTGCAAAAAGATAAAATCAAGGCTGAATGATTAAAAGAGAAGACATTTGTACCTTTAGAATAATGATAGTGGCTGTAATGAAAGCCATCACAAAGAGAGAATAAAAAAGACAGCCAAAGTTGGAAGTTGTGGTATAGGAAGGTCAGGGTTTTTTTTGCCAGTTTGGTGGAGGGTCTTTATTTGTCAGCACCATCATAAACACAACAGCTTGGGCAGGTGGTTAAGGAAAAACTTGTCAAGTCTTAGGAAATACACCATTTAGCCTCTTCAGACAAATATTCCACCAGACCTTCCTCATTTCCAGCTGAGGGTACCCAGTAGGTAGCAAGGAGGGGTAGCAAAAAGCTAAATTTGATGGGTGTAAACTTAAGCAGACAACTGAAGGAGTCGTTTTGAAAGCTTCCTCCCCTAGAACATGTTATGTGGGAGAAGATGTGGGTTATTCAATGAGTGACAACAGGACCTCCCACTTAAACAGGAACCATGATGAGGCGTGACCACTCCTGACAGGTGTTTTGTCCCACTCACAGCAGCAAGATGTGGCCATTGTAGAGGCCACTTCCAATGAATGGCCTGAAGAAATCCCACACCAAACAGGATGAGCAGCTCTGCTCTCCACATCAAACATGGTAGCCCCTGCCTTTACAAACCACCACAGCTCACCATCAATCAAGCAGTGTAACAACGAAGGACACAAAAAAGCTCTGAATGGAGCCACAAAACATCAAAGCTACACAACCAACTCCAGCTCAATGCTTTATGTACTTCTTTTGGTTTCAGGTGATTTTAGTCCTAAAAGCTGCTTGAATTCACAAGACTGGTCGGGAATTTAATCTGCCGAAATCATTTCTGAACTTCAAAAAGTCGGCATTAAAATCCTATTACAAAGCACAAAGTCCCTACTGTTTCTCAGTAATGCTACAGTACACAATAAAGGTGCTTTCTCCTTGTGCTTATAGGTCAGATTTTCTGAGTTTACAGTCGGAAATATAACAAGAACACTGCCCAAAGTTGGAATTCCAACTGGGAAAAACTGAGGTCGCTGAGATGTCCCAAGTTCTCCATCCAATATGGCTGCTGTACATATACATAGGGAAAGTTGCAAGTATAAACAACTTTTTCCACATGTCAGATTTTATCTTATTGAATCAGTGTCATATATACACTGACCAACCACTGAATCAGATGGCATGTCCAGTTGCATTTAGGCATCTAGATGTGATGAAGCAAATTTCCTGAGGCTCAAACCAGGTATCAGAATGTAGAACAGAGGGGATTAAAGTGACTCTGAACATAGCGTGGTTGCTGGTACCAGACAGGCTAGTGTGAGTTATTTCAAAACTACTGATCTATTGGTAACTTCCCACATAAAAATCTCTTGGCTCCAAAAAAGAGAAAATATTCAGATGTATGGATGAAAATGCCTCGTAGATTTCAGAGGAGAATGTGTCAGCTGGTTTGACATTTAAAAAAAAACGACAACGGTAGCTTAAATCACAACTTGTTAAAACCAAGGCATGTAGGACGCAATCTCTAAATACACAACCCATCAAACCTTGAAACAGACTAAAGCACCAGATAACCACACTAGGTGCTACTCCTGTAAGCTAAGCTATATTTTGGGCTTGTTACTTTATCTGTAAAAATAAAGATGGTGCACTGTGGTTCCTTTATGACCACAGTGCACCATCTTCTGATGGCTACTTCCAACAGGATAAGCCATCATGTCACAAAGTTCAAATCATCTCACATAGATTTGTTGAAACAGGACAGTGAGTTTCCTGTACTCCGAAACACAGTTACCAGGTCTCAACGCAATGGAAAACCTTTGGGATGTGGTGGAACAGGAGCTTCACGTCATTCCCACTGCCTTTCTCACTTGCAACTGCTCAACCCAGCAGTTAAATCATTCCTAGAGCCAGGCTCAGACTGACAAACTGAATACATCATGAGTCATTTCAATGCTGATTTTAGCAAGGACCAGCAAACAAAATCTGTCAAGTTATATAGTTAAAGAGGAAAATTTGACTCAATTTCAAATCCAAACAAGACTGTCGTGCTGCACCTGACTGATGGTGTAGCAGCTGCAGCTCAGAGTAGCAGAAGCTTGACTGGAACTGCTTAAACAGGAAGGGAAGGGCCCTGACTGGGTAACACATGAAAGAACAAGTTCGTCATCTGGGAGCATTAATGACAGACTGAGTGGCCTTTGTTTTGACTGAAAAGCTCTTCCATTGCACAAGAAAAAAACCCCACACTATTCTGGGACCTTTCCTGATAACAGCACCAAATCCCCTGGCATACTCTGGTTGTTTTTCCTGCTGATCTCAGTGATGTTAACATCAGTCACGGGACAAGACCCTGTCAAAGCTGAAAGACAAAATCTTTGTTCTTTGATGACCCATTCAGTGCACTCAAAACCGGTGCTCTTCATCCACAGATAGCTCAATAAAAGGCCAGACAGTTCAAGTGTTGGGGAGCTAGACTGACACTGAGCAAAAACCCAGTGCCTCAGCTTTTGCTGTTATGTCCTAAAATAATTTAATTTCTACTCTTTTCTTGAAGAAAACAGTAAAAATTAAGTCCAGTCAAAAAAAAAAAACTTTTGCAAATGCTTGTGAAGTTTAGGAGTAAATTTGGAACCTGAAAAAAAACACCAACTGGATAGATGGATGGAGATAAAGTCTAGAAATACAACCTTTTTCTCCATTTTATTCAGACCTAGAAAATCTGTAACTCATATTCCACACTTTTCTAGACTGAGTAGGAACATTAATTATTACAAAAAAACATTCATTTCTCCCAGAGAAAATATCACAGCTTGGATCTTATTCGTGGGAGGAAGTAAGTTAGATCTGGGAACAAGATGTACACCTAGGAAATGAGCAAACTCAATCAATGAAACAACACAAATGCATGAAGTGTCTGAATGGTAAAATGTGTTCTTGATGAGGTGGACAACAAATTACTTTTGTTTACTTCCAAATATCCCAAGCCACAAATTATTTCTGCTGATCAGATAGTCTTTTCAGCTATGAAAGGTAAGAGGGGGAAGCTACCACATGTAGTTTGGGGACATTATGACAGACAGAGAGAGATTAAAGCAAAGGGAGTGGTCTTACCTGGTAGGGTGTTGGCAGGACAGGAGACAGCACATGAAAGAGAGAGAGAGAGAGAGAGAGAGAGAGAGAGAGAGAGAGAGGAAAAAAAAGACATTAGACTGCTTGCTAAGCTGTAAGCCTTATATCAACCCATCTGTGGAGCATACGATCACCACACTGATATAGTTCTGTCTAGACAGAGACACCTATGGGTTTTTCGCTGTTTCGATAATGGACACTTGCGGTAAAAGATCTTCCACCGCACCACCAAGCACTTTGAGTCAAGACACGGGGCAACAATCATCAATCATATTCATTTTTAACAGTAAAGATCCATCCTTACATTTAGACTCCCACTATAGCGATCCATCCCACTGGATCACCACCAAACAGCATTAAGGCCTCGCTCTTGATCCTGCTAAGTAAATAAGCATTGATCTGTCCTGCATTCATTATCCCATTTTAGTTGATGTTGTTGGCTTTGTTCTATCTTCACAGGTTTGTATGTTCTTTATGAAAAATGCAACATCACCACAGATTATAGGATAAATTAATTTTTAAGTGAATTTTACATTGAGTCACGATTCTGGCCACCTGCGATTTTTTTTAAGCAATATGGTAGGAATATAAAACAGATATTTGAGGTGATGATATTGTGTTGCAGTCCTATTGGGTGATCTCCCTTCAAGGTACATTAAGCTTTTAAAAGCTATCGCTTTTAAATTTTTCATCATTTCCTACACTTTAGAACCCTTTCAATAAGATTATTAGATAAAGTGCCAGAGTAACTGGAGTTTTCTCCAGTTCGGAAAATGGAGCAATTAATTGCTCTCCCTCCCCCACCTGTTCCTGAGCACTGTCAAAACCGACTGCAGCACATCTCATCGCTTAAAAGAAAGACAGCTGGTTGCAAAGAAAGGATATTAATGTTTAACTGTGAGTGGCATTTGCCTCTGTTATTAAGGTAGTGCTGTTTTAACTTTGGCTGGCAATCTAAAGATCCTGAGCAGATAGTCTGACTAATCTATTATCACCTTGTTATGTTTATGTTACTCTATAAAGAATGAAACAGCAAAAAAATATTACATTACAATTATCATTTATCTTTATTTTAGTTGTTGTAGTACAAAGCCTCTCAATCACATATCTTGTTTATTTATGCTTTTGCAGCATAAATAAAATAAATAAAATAATTGTTGCTTTTCTATTATGAAATAAAGATTAAAGATCATGCTTAACATTTTAAATCTGAAATTTTTGTGTTATTACAATGATAGTTTAAAACAATTGTTTGCATATCTTATAAATCTCATACCGGCCCATGCTACAATATTGTGGTTCTGTTTTTGCAATTTCTTTCTTTGCTGTTAACGTCGAAATGCTTCTCATTGTTTTCTGTTCCAAGAAGTCTTCTGTTCACTCTCTACAGTAGGTTATTCTAATGCATTTCTGTGAGTTTGAAGTTTAACCCTCACCTGGATCCACCTCTCAATCACCTCTTCCAGTGTATATACTCCCTGGATTTTACTGAATGTTGTCATTTCCTTTTCTTCATTCATGTTCTTGTGACTGGCCATAGTTTGATTTGTCTTTAGATTTGATATGCCCTTTTTTATTAGGTTATTAAAGCCTTTTGGACATTAAGACTGACCCATCCTTGCTTGCATTTGGGCCTCACCTCCATATTTTGTTGTTATTAAAGGCTTTTTTTAAAATGTTGCCAATAAATAGATGGCTAAATTCGAATTCTAATAAGATGTGTATAATTTAACTAGTTTTGACTGGATATGTGCCTCCTACTGACTTTAAAGATGTAGTCATTTATGTATTTAGTAAAACAAGATTATATATACAGATTAGAAAGTATTTTAATGTGTCTCTAATTCAGAAAGTATGTATTTCATCTAACTTCCTACTTATCAAGAAAACTATTAAGTGTTGCTCTAGGAAAAGTAGATATTTTTTCTATTGCGACTCTTTGTCAGCATTGTGACCAAGCACTGAAATATTTATAACCAACAGGCTCCAGCTACCATTATGCAGAAGCTCCAGCGGCCACCTTACTTTATTATCCATATTTCAAAAAGTCTTTGGTAGTTCTGCAGACCTGAGCAGAGCTTTGTGACCCAGAATATGAATGAGTGTTGAAAAATCAGATACAGCACAAAAGATCTGACAAGACTTCAAAGCAGGCAGTGGGAAAAAAATATGATTATGATACAACAGGAAAAAAATGTTATGAATGTAAGCTTTGGAGCTTAACCTGAGACCTTGGATTAACAAAGCCTGATCTATCGGTCCTGAGTATTTGTGAGCAAGAACTCAAGCACAAATCATGTGCTTTGCCTAAAAGCTGTGACTCGTGATCTAGATTGTAATTTTTATGTGACAATTGTTCCTTTAGCTGAACCAGGAGAAACTTTATCTTTTTGAAAATATTCCCCAGGTGATGATGGTAGTAAGGTAGGGATCTCAGGAAGGAGGAGAACTGAGATTATAAGAGAAGCTCTTAGTTTATCATATATCCTGGTGCCTTGATCGGGAGATACCTAGCAGAAGGAAAAGAGCTCTAGACAAAACACAACTGCTTTCCTTTTTGGTGATTCCACTCTCCATCACAAGTGGGAGTGATATCGATTCCTAACCATCGAGAGTGGGTCACAGGAGCAGCGGCTGAACCTGGCTGGTCCACAACACCCCCCCCCCATCTACATCATTCTTGCAATGCACCAGCAAAAAAAAAGAAACAGTTGCCATTATTAAACATTTAGGCCCAGCTCACAGGAAAACACTTTTTCCTAAAATGAGTTGTCCATTTCAAAAACACTTGCGTCCACACGGGAACATTTCCAGAAAAGTTTTCATCCACACGGAAACACTGAAAACGGCCCCAAAGACTATTTTTACTCCCCCTGGCCTGGAAGTGGCGCTAAACATGGAGCATAGGACATGCCCATAAAGCCTCCACATTAGGTTAGTGGTAAACACAACAAGAAAACAAGATTGGTGAACAACAAAGTGCATCAGACTTCTCTTTCAGTCAATGAGTACAACATACAGAGGATTTCTTGAAATTGATTTATGAGAATCTGCAGCAGCTGCAGCACAACCATGAACATGTAATCCAACATTGTTTTTGTTATGTTTGACGCATTCGGGGTTATAGGTCAGGTTAGAGGTTCGGCTAATAAGTCAGCATTTAAATGCAGGGTTAAAATTTTCACTCATGAATCTGTAAAAAAAAAAAAAAGAAAATGTTTAGAAGCCCCTAAACTGATGATTCCATGTGGACACTGGTAACAGATGGTTAAAACTTTCCAGCTAAAAGCAAAACAAAACAAAAAAATGTTCCTGTGTGGATTAGATGATAATGCTAATGCTGACGTTAGCATGCTAATGCAAACACTCACAGCTAATAGTGGATTGTTTTTGTTTTTTTTACCCTGAAGTCAGATTTTTAAAGTTTCCAAACGTAAATTCAACATGAATGCTCTCTGAAGTCAGAATTCTGACTCGGAACATCAGAGTTTTCCAAGCAAGCTCAACTTCAAAATCCAATATGGCTGCCATAAATATAAAAACATTATGAAGGCCAGTCATTTTACCAACATGTTTCTTCTTACTCAAAGGTCCGCTAACATTTTCAAGTCGCCCAACCAGAGTCGTGACTTGGATCCGACAGACAATCTGTCTATCAGAGTTAAAGATTAGGGTGATGGAAAGGAGGCCTTTCAATCTCAAAGACTTGAAGCAAATCACCAAAGATAAATTATCGAAATATCAGTGTGAAAAAAGCTGGTCAGCGATTATAAGACAGGCTCAATTTCAGTAATGCCAGTAAAGATTTTTTTTCCAGTGATTATTGAGAAGGGTATCAAAAATGCTCAACATGGCAATTTTTAATGAGCTCTGCATAAAATTGATAGTTCTTTTAAATTATTAAATCATTTTTATGATGTCTGCCTCATTTCCTATCAAAAACAAACTTCTTCGGTGAATGCAAAAAATGTTGTATTTAAATATGCGAAGGGTATGAACAATTTAATTCTATTTATAGGTAATTCCTATACTTTGCACTTCATTAAACTAGTGTCATCCATTGCACAATTGTTAGAAGTGTACATGTTCCCTTAGTGTTTAAGCAAAAAAGTACATGTACGACGTATGCAAAGATGTGACACAGAGGCCCAGTTCTACTACTCTAATCTTTAAAATGGAAAAAACAAGAAAACCTGTTATTCTAAATGCTAATCTTCATAAGTCAGAAAATGATTTTTATAATACAGCTAAGTGCCTTAAATTGCTCATATCTACAGCTAAGGCAATAATCAAAAGTTTAAAGTAATTAAATAACTGTGACAGACAGATTGGATGAGAGCTAAAGTTTATTTTGCCACCAAGAAAACTGAAGGTAATGTTAAATAAGGTAAGAAAATCTCCAAAGCTCACTTTTAGAGAACTACATTAGGCAATTTTAACACAACTTTCCCTGGGCCGGCAATAGTTCTGTGTAAAGCACTGTATTCACACGCATTATAACTCTACGAACAAATGTTTGGCATAGGAAAATAAATGATCTGGTATCATTGCAGTTGCAGTTCATGTTTAAGTAAGAGGATATTTTGAGCACAGCTCCAGTCTTTCGAATTAATTATCACCACACTTCTGTTTACCTAGTTTGGCTTTCAATACATGTGTTCCTGTTTCCTTTGTTCAGCATAAGACTTTTTCCTTGTTTGGTGCAGAGTCCTTGCCTGCCCCATCCTCTCATCTGTTCTGGATTCCGAATACCTGCTCCTTCATTTCTTAAAATGAAAGATAAACTGGCTTGAAACTACAAATAGAAGTTGTTGTTTTTTTTAATGTAAAGATTACAACTTGTTCTTACATGAGTCAATGCTGTGTGACTCCATTTCTCATGAAAGATACTGTACCTGTTTAAAGATCTGATAAAGCCCCTATCCTGACTGTCCTGCAGCTGTGACGCAGTTTGACTCAGCAGTCTCACACACAGCCTTTGCACCATTTCCATACATTAAAAAAACTCATAACTGCCAAGAACTCTGCCTTTATTTCAGCAGCAGTAAGAGTAATCAAGTTCACAAGCAATCTTCATTACACAGAGAGCACTCAGCTTTATTAAGATGCAGCGAGAGGAAGGTGTTCGTCGTACAAGGAGGATTTATTGATTCCACTTAATGCAATAAGAATGCACGATCCACTGCAATGATTTTATTGGATTTTTTTTTTTCCTTACAGCCATGAAGTCAGTGGATTCTTGGCTGCAGATAGAGATCAGGCATGCTGGATATTCTAAAAATAAAGACAACAGGACAAGCTGTCAATAAACTAACCTTGGTGCTTTCATCTAAACTAGACACAGAGGTTACAACTTTATGAGTCAGGGTGTGTTTTTCCTTTTTTTTCCCCAGAAGATTTGTGGCTGTTATAGCAAATTAATTTGCTTTAACTCATTTGAGAAAAATTCTTTGAAGGGACACAAATGAATGCTTATTTATACCAGTAGTAAATAAAGTATATTTAAAAGAACAATTTCATGCAGTAAAAATAAGTTGAACTGTAAATATACTGTCTTCAGTTGTTTCTGCTTGAAAGTGATAGAATTTTTATGTGGTTAACCCCTCAACTTCCCTGCTGGCTAATATGTAAGCATTTTCAGGGTGACAATTAAGGGTTTAAAGTACTAAAAGGAAATTAAAAAAAAAAAATCTTGTAAAAACAAAACAAAAAACAAACAAACAAAAAAAAAACTGATCAATAAGTCCCAGATAGCAAAGTCACAAGATAGAAATGCTCCGCATCAAAGCCAATTTTATATCTGTCAACTGCATCTAACTTCTTTCTGGATTGCATAGATGATTCTAACAATCAAATTGTTTGAAAAGTTGAACAAGTTTAAATTGAAGTAACTAAAAAGGTGGAGGATAAAAACACAATGAAAGAACCAACAAAAAGAAGGAGGAGGATCTGACAATGACTGACAAATCAGGGGAACTTGTACACAGAGCATGGAGCGATTACCGGTAAAAGGAACATGTGAGATTCATATGGAGCAGTTGTGGGTAAGCATGGACTGAGGCACTGATGGGAAATGGCTAAAATGCAAACAGACAGATAAACAGGGATCAAAGGACCTACACCTAAACAAAGACAACACTAAAGAAAGAGAACTCTGAGTCTCTGCATTAGTTCTGTAGAGAATTCTGTCGTGAACAGGAAGTGTTTTGCAATTATATATTATGTTAACACTTTGCTGCCACATGTATCAACCCAACCAACTGAATCAAGAAACTTTTGGCAAATGGAATTATCTGTTACAATTATTTAAATGGTCATCAACTTGTATAGAAAATTCTGAGGGGAGGGGATAAAAGCATCGAAAATTAGATGTAGCCATATATGTGGTAATGCAAAGTAACTGAAAAAGTGCAAACAGGAGCAAAACGTTCATCTGGAATCCTGAGTTAAAAAACCCTGACAATCTAAAATCAGAACTTTAATGATGTTTAGGTTTAAATTTAAGGTAAAAGTTTAAAAAAATACATATCTGTCGATATATCCATCATCCACAAGTGTGTTAATAGAGTTGAGCAAATTCTTTTTTGAAGCTTCTTCAATGAAGCCATGTGTTTCCTGTTTTTTTTTTTGTTTTTTTTTTTGCAAGCTGAGAAAACAGGACGAATAAAGAGATCTGAAGCAGATCCGCTGACAGTCAGCCATGTTTTCCAGCTGTTCAGTCCTTCCTCTTCTGTCACCTGAACCACTCACCACAATATCCCTGCTGACACTTCAATCAACTCCTCTTCCAGCCCTCCATCCCCCACTTCCACCCACTGTGCTGCTCCCCAAGATGACCCTCTACTTACTGGGTCAGGGCAATAAATACTGAGTGCTGCTCACCAGAGTAATGTTGACTCCTATTCAGCCTCCGACAGCTGTGCAAAGACTGACTAGCTGTGGGATGCCGCTGCTAAAACTCTAAATTTGAACAAATTTAGAAAATTGGCTTAACAAGAGAGACAAAATACAGCAGGTCACTTTTTGAACCTCTTAAGAAGGTTTTAGGCTTTTGATTGGTTTGATGTTTCAGTATTTCTAATTCCTTGATCATTAAGTGTTCATTCTGTTATTATTTAAGGGTTCTGGATAAAACACTTGGTCCAGGGAGATGACAATGGCTGACATTGATTTCATCTTTTAAATTCAGGGAGGCAAAAACACAATTTTTGAAGCTTTTGTCCAGCGGCCCTGTGAGAAACAGGCACTCTCACAGAGTGACAATGATATATTTTAGCTCGGTCTGTAGACTTCTCCACAAAGTGCAGAAAAATCTGTACCGATCTTCAGCCATATGACAGATATATCATTAGCTTCTAGTGCTCAGCCAGCTTCAAAGTTTGATATGTGCTACCAAAAAGTCAGGGTAAGGCACCTAGAAAGTATTTAATAGAGATCCATTAAGACATTAACTGGTGAGCAGAATGAGCCCTGAAAGGCATGCTTTTTTTTTTTTTTTGCTTTGTTTTGTTTTTGTTTTTTTACATTCAGTGAATGCACCATGCCTCCAAGCTCTTCAGAATGGAAGACATTACTGCAGTAAGAAGGCATTAAGTTAGCAATGTCCGTATCAATGAGGTGTTTAAAAATGAAGTCAGAAGAAGCATAAAAAGGTGTAAGAAGATGCTTAAAAGGAGGCATGTTGGCTGTATATTATGAAACTGTAGCGGGCACTGGTCATACAGTAAGGAACCATCTGGCACAGGATATTGACTTGTACCTATGTTGGGAACATTTTTGTCAAATTAGCAACGAGGCAAACTGATCTGGAGCCAGCACATTACAGCAAACATGATCTGTTTTATCCTTTTAACCTTTCAGCCTTACTCTGGCAGCAACATGGTGAATTTGGAGATGTTTACAGCCTTTCTAGAGTTAAGTATGACTCTACATTCTCTACTGATTAAGACAGATCCTGATGTTTATAGTGACTAGTGCTTATTGTACTAATCACTAATATAAGATGCTAACAGTGGTTTAAAATGTGAACTCCAGCTCCTTCTCTTTGGTTTAAAAGAGCAAAACTCAGTTTTACAGAACGTAATCTCCGGCTCTCTCACACAGTGTGACATCTCCACTGCTACTAATAGAAATAGCCAATTACGACCTATGGCATAAAGGCTTCAAAGAAACATTTTGAACGCAGCTAATCAGTTCAAAGAGAAATCAAAATTAGCTGAAATTGGCATAAGCAGGTCCAATCTTTTTTTTAAAAATGGTAATCATAAATTGGCCACAGAATGCTGATCAATGAATCTCTGTTATTAAACACACAAAGACAATAGTTTGACATTAGTTCCAGTTATCAACAAAAATATATAATCTGTTTTATGTAAGTAGATTATTGTATTAAATTCAGGCACAACCTCAAGCTGGAAAGTAACAGCCAGCAGAGGACAACAATACACTATAGGACAGCAATGCCCCATTTCATTTATATTCTAAAGTATTCATTCCTGGGACAAGGGATGAAAAAACGAACACTCTCAGAAGTCGGAATTTGGACCAGGATATTTTGAGATCTCTCACCAACCCCTCAAGATCCAATATGACTGCTGAGTGTATAGAAGGCAGATATACCTGCAGCTAAAGAAACATTTCATTTCCACATCTGATGATCAGAGTAGTCACACACAAAGCACTATACAGGATCCATTAGTGAACTGATTGATTTGGTGTCTGAAAGCTTTAAAAAAAAAAAAAAAAGTACAAAAAAATAATTGCTAGCTTCTATTGCTAATAGTTAGCATGGTGACTGAGCACAACAATCCTTCTGGCTTTCTGACTTTAAACTATAACATGAATAGGTTAAAAATTACATTATCATCCGATCTGAATTTTGACTTTCCAGGTAAATGGAACAGTCCAGGTCCAAGACTCATAGCTGAGGTAACAACAGTGTAGAAATCCCATCAGATAGGGGGAGAATTTCCTCAGTTTTGAAAAAGTTTTATCATGGTCCTCTCATATTGCTGTTTATGTACAATTAAGTTGTAAATGTCTCTAAGAAGTTGAGGTCTGAGAAGTCTGAGGTTTAACAGGTTAAGTATGACCAATAAGGTGTAACCCGGAGTTCCAGTCCATTAGAGAATTCCCTTTAGTCCACAGCCCGAACATCTGAATGCAAAGTGACTGGAGGAGGGTAAACACACTCAGCGAGAAACTTTGACAATTGTTGCATTAAAACAAACCTAGAAATATTATCCTTGGCTCCAGCTGCATAAAGCCACAATGATGGGGATGAAGTCAGCATGGACCTTGTTTCTAGAAGGATTTAGATATAGCCGCTTAGTAAATCAGTCAAAGCCAAACAAACGCTGAATCCTCCTTGGTCAGCAGCTCTGAAACAGTAATGCATCAAGCTCATAGAACAAATGCTTCTTTACTGAACACATACAGCAAACGTATGAGGTAACATGAATGCAAAGGATGATCATAATATTCATTCTGGCCTCATCCTGAGTTATCCTCCATTTTCTCCTGTGGCCTCTCTGCACTTGCTCTCGTATTCATCAGGTTTTGATTGGGCTGCCGGGAGCACATTGACCTGTACTTGACACTCTCTGAAGACTTGTGTGCAAAGGAGAGATTGAGGGACGCACGGTGGGCTGGCTTTACTGAGATGGAGGAACTCTATTCATTTGGACACTAAGCACACAAGCTGAAGGTTTGCCTTCTTCTCTTCCTGGTTATTGCAGTTCTTGTTTGAGTTACTGCTGAGTTATGACTGTATACCATCACGTCACAGTGGGATATGCTTATCACCCACCAGGTAGGAGGCCTTTTAAGTCCATACTTCAAAGTATTATGTGTCACAATTCTGTCATGATGCAAGTATTTTTTTAAAAATCCATCATCAAAAGAGATATCCCTACCAATAGCACTGTCTAATGCTAGGGCCCTGTTAAAGGGGGGATAAATAAAGCTTGTGGTTGCTTTTCTGTAAAGTCTATGTCCTTGATTAAGAGTACTACTGCAGTTTGTTATATAAAAAATAAAGACAGATGCCAAGATTTTTGAGAGAAAAAGGATACCCAGCTATTCTTCTGAAATCATCCCTGCCATTCAGTGATAAACAATGAAGCTAAAGCACAGCTTACCCTACATTGGAGATGAGGCTAGCTTACAATTATAGTGTGGGACAAACAACGGCCTTTATCTGTTTCCTCCAAAGTGCCAGTTTACTTCTTAGAGAACAGTCCACTTAAGATGAGTACAAAAGCTCAACTAAACTGTGTATTAATGCCAGACTGCGTTATTTAATAAAGACCGAGTTGCTCAAATTGATCTTTTAAATAGGATCCAATTAAACAGACTTTTGATGGAAGTTTACAGCATCAGCTTTCTGTTGTAAATTCATGAAGTGCTCCAGCTGTCAGTGGTTACTAAAGAGCAACTGCAAATGTCTGAGTTCAGAAACATGTTCATCTGTATCAGTTAGGCAGCTGATTCACTCCTGCACCTGCATTAATGCAGGATGTGGAACATTTTTCATGAGAGGAAATCTTATTTGTGATGGTTGCTGAATCCACAGCAGCATATGTACGTCTGGGTCGGCCATTAAAAGAAAAAGAGACAAATGATGGGTCTTTTTCCACACTTGGACTCTGAAAGACTTGAGTGTTAGCAGAGTTCAAAACAGAACATGTTCAAGATTTCATAAAACATAAAAAATGAACACATCTCATGTTTTACATGTCCATGCTTGATAAAATATATTCCTTGCCATTTAAAATGCTACACAGAAATATATTCAGTGACGATGGAAAACAAGGGGCTTTGCTTCTCTGAAGGATTACACGTGGTTAAATATCCTTCCTATGTTATTTATGACTTATTAGTTTGCATAACATGTTCTGATTGTACATTGTCATCATATAGCAGCAAAACATTTAAAAAGAAAAAAAGAAGTAAATGGTTGAAAAACACCCTAAAACTTCCCCATGCTAACTACCTGGTCAAACTAAGTCTGACAAAGGTGTGTAAAGCCAAAAAAGGTCTGTTTTGTAAAATAGGCTTTTATTAGTTAGAGTTCAGTTCCCCTTTTTAAGGTTTTATTTTTTAAGAGCTAAGTAGACCAAGTGTGGAAATAACCAATATCATGTGGAAGAAGGATAATTTAGCTTTTTTAGAACCTTTCAAAACAGCCATCTGAGAGTTTTTCAGGCTAGTGTTGAGGACTAATTTCAACATCTTGTTACACACCTTTTTATGATGCTTGAAAGGAAGTGACCAAGGCCATAGTATTACAGCAACGCATGTCTTCACAATGACAGATGGGTATTCATCTCTTTGCATGTTGAGCTCGTGATTCCCACATACCTCGAGCCTAAAGGACTATCTGACCTGAGGCCCCCGTCTTCTCCACTCTCCCTCTACTTCAAGGCCTTCACCTTTGACCTCTAACAGTGAGAATTTTCATGGCTCTGTGATCTTGCTTCCTTCTATCTTCCTCTATCCGCACACATAGACCACACTCCGTGCATGTGTGTTCAAATGAAGAAAATTCTGTCTTTTTCTTCACTTGACCAATACCTGCAAATCTGTGTACAATTAAATACACATGGGGCTGTTACTGGCACCGAGGTTTTAAACAGCTACGGCTTCATAGCTGCTAAAACTTTACGCCATACAGTTTCGATGGTTTGAAGTCCTTCCAATAAGATGCAGGAGAAATAAAGTTTTTCAAATGTAAGCAGCATGGAGTAATGCTGCACTGCTCCTACCACACCTGTTGCTGCATGCTGCCAAGCCAGCTGGCTGAAATAAGGCTAACACACATTTCTCATGCAATATTTTCGGTCATCACGAATATGGATAGTGATGGTGTGCAAACTAGAGGAGCTCCATCCATCACTTCTATTAAGGTAACGTCACAAGGTGCAAACCTGTTAAACGGCAGCGGGCTACAGGCTAGGTACTTGAGAAATTAGCCTGACATAATAACCAGCGAACATCAGCCTGTTAAGAGTTGAGTCTATAAAGAGCCATCCATCTGTCCATCCATTGTCTAACATACTTGATGGGTCACTTGGGGGGGGGGGGCTTGTGCCTGAATATCTCATTCTCATTAAGACATTTACCAACAACACTGGATGGTTCTCTGATATCATTCAGCCAAATAATGACTTTCTGTGCAATTTCCTCACTACATTAAATGAGTATTTTATATTTTTGCTTCAGTCTATGTAAGAATATCATATTTTAAAAATATAGATTGTAACTGTAATAATATTCATAAAGCAGTCAGAATAATTGTTGCTTTTTTGTTTGAAATAAAAGCAATTAGATCATGTTAAATACATTTTGGTTTTCAAATGTTGTGTAAATATGACAATAATGTGAAACGTTGCTATTTTTACTTAAGGTTATCCTTCCGTGACAATCTCATCCCAACCCATGCTTACCACTAAACATCTTGTCATGTGGCCAAACTAAATTAGGTCAAGTTGGGAAGCTGGACAGGAGTGCTTCTTTCATGGTTTCACACAACCAGGCAGTGTTATGCATAATTCACTAAACATCTCCCTCGCCTTTCCTCGCAGCACTGAGTGCCTCATCAGGGCAGCAGCGAGACTCTGGAAACTCAATGAGATAAGAGGCTTCATCAACGAAGGACTTTCCCACTCAGACAGGGGAAATATTCAAATTTAGGTCAAACTCAGAACCCCATTTAGTCCGACGAGTCGGTTCTTTTCCCTTTGAAAAAAGATGCATTTTATCTTCCGAGTAAAATCTGTAAAAACGTTATAATAAAAGGTTTGATGTTTATGGGTATTAATGGAAATCAGGCGCTTTAGATAATAAAATACATCATACAGATTCTCATGACAAGTACATCTTGAAGCCTTTAATTAGCTGGTGTTGACGGAGATTTTTTCCTGTCACCACCATGTTTTCCAGTAGTTTCTCAGCTTTGTTGGGAACAACTAATTAAAACTTTCCTAATAGAAGGAGAAAGGTGATTTGACTTTGAAGTGATTTAACAGAATCTCCAAGTCCCTTCCACTCATGAAAGAACATGTTTGTCAGTGCAGCCCTGCCCTGTGAAGACTGTATTAGAAGTCTAAACAATGCAGAGCTTTAGGTTTTTAGCCTGAAGGACAGGATTTCAGAGAGTAAAAACACTCTGAGTTTACACAGAAACATCATAAGACCTACAAAAGGAAACGTGAGTCAACTTGTGGTGGCTGCAAGTCGGCTTACTGAAATATCTTTCTGATGAATCAAGCTGATTTTAAGTATTCTGTATGTGTCATTGCTGATTATATTTATGTGTAAACGTGTGTGTGTGTGTGTGTGTGTGTGTGTGTGTGTGTGTGTGTGTGTGTGTGTGTGTGAGAGAGAGAGAGAGAGAGAGACAGTGCCAGTAAGCTTTCCTGCGTGACTTCCCGGTAACATGCAATCAATCAATAAGAGGGAAAAAAAAAACATGCAACGCAAAGGTATATTTTCATCTTTTAAGATGACTCCTTTTGTGCCGGCGACAGCATCACGCTTGGATCTACGCTGCTGCTGCAAACGATGCTGACCTGCAGAAATGAATCAACACAAAGCAACAAGGTTTTATCGAATGTGTTGAGAAAAAGAGAAAAAAAGCAGAGTCTGGGTGCTGAGCCTGTGTCGGGAAACAGAGTAAAGGAGCGGGGTGGAGGAAGGGGGGGGGCACAATCTGAAAAAGGGATCCCATTGTTGTATGGGAATAAGAGTCCGGAGTCTCCCTGACACAGGTATTCTGCTGTATAAGGACAGCATTGTACGGAGAAATTACACATTGCTGGTCCAAACATGACAGGAAAGTCCTCTTTCTTACACCCATTCAGGACTCTGACTTCTTCTAGGATCCCTACCTTGGTGCAGATTTCACTAACCTTCTGACATATGTTTTTGTGAACTGTTCGTATACATTTTCGCTCTGTCATGACCTTAAAGACAATGTGTCAAAGAGTTGGGGCAGCTCTCAGAAAGCAACCGTTTTCTTTCGGCCAGCAGAAAAAGACCAGGAAATACGACAAAGCCTACATCGCACTTGGGTTTACTGTGAATTCAAAATGTTATACACTTTTCATCTCTTCTGGTAAGCTAAAATATAAGCTACATTACTGCAAATATTGCACAAAAAACATTAAATAGTTATATACCTTTTTGAAAAGGAATATGCTGATGAAGCTGACAAGTAACCAGTGGTTACAGTTTTAAAAAGTTTTACTGTGTTTAGTCTAAAAAAAAAAAATACACATCCCAGTGAATCATTCGCATTTTCTTCTCTTTTGAGAAGTTTGAGCAGTCTGGATTAAATGTTACAAGTTGAGTTAATAAACTGAACTTGGGCATTGTTTTAAGACTTTAAAACACTGCTACTGTAAAACCTAATCTGGAAGGTCCTGTGTTTGTTTGGAACTCGGATGCCAAAGGTTCATTATATATAAATTATATTATATCAACACTTAAGACCAGACCACAGTTGCCAAGAAGATCTGTGTGGAGCTCCATTCTAAAAATAACTGAGGTCCAGTGCAAACAATGCCAGGCTCTGTTCGAATAGAGACAAACAAATAAGCTTTACCTTACAGTAAAACTTGCATATTGCTGAACAGTTCACACTGATCCACTGCACTAGTGGAAACTGAATGAACACTTGTATCAATGATTGGCTAAATGTGCAAAGGCCAGTTGTTGCTATGTAAAGGGTTTAAACATGATCAAGTAGTAGAGATACAGCTCAGGGTCAATTTTTCTACTCCCCATAGGACTTCACCAACAAACAGACTACTTCCTGGGCTTCCAAGTCCCAAACACATTTAGCTAAATTACCATTTCACTAAATATTTTACAACAAGTACAGAAACAAAGAGACCTAAAACAGCAGGACTCCTAATAAATAATTCAACTTTGTCTGATGTCTTCTTTCACCCAGGTTACCCCCACATTTCCATGAAAGAATTCCCTTTTATTCAATGTCCTCTCCTGTACTGGGCAAGTGCAGATACAGTGGCACTGATTGATTTCTTGTGGGCTCGATGAGCCTTTCTCTGCAAGGAAATGAAATCATCTCTCCAACCACAGCTGACAGTACCGTTCTTCATCTGAACAGAGAAGAAGACCAATTCTGAAATTAGGTAAACTCCTCCACAGGGAGGGGTTTAAAGTAAAGCAGGAGACCATAAAGTGAGTGGAGTGTTGGAGAAACAAAGCCACTGGAGAGCTGCAGTCTCATGTCTGATATGAAAGTCACCCTAACAAAGTTAAAAGGAACATAGTGCCCATACAGAAAGACCTCCCATTAAATAATGCCCATCCCTTGAACCGATTTCAGAAAAACATTATCATGCCTTCACAAAATTGCCAGTTGACATCTTCCAGAAGCAGACTGGAGAGGCACACCCTCTGATAAGGCCAGTGCCAGGGGTCAAACACACACCATATGTCAATGGGTAAGTAACAAGGCTTACTCCACACTAACCCCATCCAAGTCCATGTCACCCAAACACTCCACAGTGACCACAGCTGTATTCCTGCAGCTCGGCCTTCTGCAAACAGCCACATCCACCTAGAGGAAGCTGCTTGACCTACTCAAGCCAAAGTCTGCAGAGTCTCACAAACCGCTTTGTCTTGTTCGTTTTACAACTGGAACCAGACCACACACACTGTGACACATCACACCGGCATTGTTCGCATGGTTACTGTGGTGCCCCAGCAACAGTGGGACGGAGGACAGAAGATGGTCACAATTTTTTAAAGCTGGTGAATACCCCCAGTTCACTGTGACAGAGGGGTGCTTAAAGGTAAAAGTACAGTTCAGGATACCATTCCTAAGTAAACTCTTACAAATACAGACACATCTTTAGATTCCCTAATTCCTTGTCTGTATTTTGAGGTAGGAGATATTCAGGTAGTTACATTTTAGGCAGTAAATTAAAATGGCATGTAGCAGACACGGTGCGTGATAAGTCCAGACAGAACCCCTCTCATTAGATATTCAAATGAAGAGGATTATGATGGAGCTTCAATAACATTTGAATCGTGCCAGCCAGATATAAATGCTTCTAATCCTTCTGTCAGCCATAACACACTTTTGTCTTCAAAACCCCAAACTCATAATGAATCTGTCATCTTCTACAGGATTTCTGAGCCAAGATGAAACACTTTGAAGAGCACCATGCTAACAAAGCCAGCAGAGCTTTACTTGTCTTGAATAACTCTTTATATTCTACATAATTTTCTAACTAACATTTACTATGCTGTGTTTCACTGGTATTTTAAGCTGTTGCACATAATTGGCAGCATCTACCTGAATATATTTTGGTGAGACATGAAAAGGGTATGATCAGGCTTCTAAATTCCAGTTGGTTAACACACCATACTTAATATGTTTCTTCAATGATCTTTGGTGTGGAAGATGCTGCTGAGGGCTCAAAGCTAGCTATTTTCAGTTTCAGGAAGTGTTTAAAACGAGGTTAGAGGAAGGCAGTGAAAAAGAAACTAAGAAACTATTTTTTACATGAGACATTTTGGCCCTTCTTCTGTTGGCTGACATTTTTAAAAACAGTGAGTTCAGGTGATAACAGGAAGGCTATAAACTTATTAGAGTAAAACTGTTCTGTTGCATTTTGAGCTTTCAACCTCTGTCATGGAACATGGAAATTACTGCAGTTAGTAACACTAAAAATGCTAACTGCTAATGTAAGATGCTAAACACAGCTTAAAATGTCAACACTATGATTTTTTTCCTTTTTGTGTATTTGACAGCATAAAGCTGGACATTAACTCTGCTCCTAATATGAAAAATAAATGAATACTTTTGGCACAAAGGCCAGAAAAAAACCCAAATGTGAATCCTAGAAATCATTCATCTTAATGACAAAACAAAGGATTAAGCTAAATTACTTATTGTCAGATCAAAGCTTTACAAAACTGGAGATCAGAAATTGGTCTAAAAACTAATCGGTGCATCTCAAGTTTTAACCTTTTGAAAAAAAGGCATGTTGATGTTATGATTCATGTTTGGTCCTGCCCATGCTGTAATTAGTTTTCATTCTACTCACCTGTGTCACCTGATTGCTGATCTGTGCCACCTGGGCCCTGCTCTACTTAACTCCTCTCAGCCCCTGCCTCCCTGCCAGATTATCGACAGCCACGAGCCAGTAGAAATCCAGCGTTTCATGCCTTGTCTTCTTGTGTTTCTTCGACCCATTTCCGTCCACGGATCTTCCCCTCCTGCCAAGCCCATTACGGATTCCTTTGGTTCTGGATTTCTGGACCCTGACTCAAGCTCCTCTTCACGACCACCGAGTATTGCCTGACCCTCTAGTTAAGTTTGCTCTCTCTGCCTCTCCATGTATAACCTCTGCCTGATTATCGTCTAGCCCCTGGTACTGCGTTGGATTCCCTTGTGGAGACCTTCATCGATTCTTCCTGAGCTGCTACCAGTTCCTGATTCTAAATAAACTTGTTTTTCCTTTACGTACTTCTGTGTGTGGTTGAATTTCCGGGTCCTCCCAGTGAGTCCTTACAGAATAATCTGGCCTCTATGGACCCGTCACCCACACAGGAGTGGCGTTCAAGTGTTGAAGACGCTATTACCCGCCTGGAGTCAAACATGCAACAAATGATGAGCATGCTTGATAGGATGTCCTCCCTTCCCTCCCCTAAAGGAGCCCCTTCTCCCAGCCTCAAAGCCGCTACGTCTGGTTTCCAGGTCTCACCCATTTTTGAGCCCCGCCTGTCTCCTCCGGAGGTGTTTAAAGGTGAGCAGAGTCAGTGTCGTCCCTTCATTACTCAGTGTGAAATAATCTTTGAACTTCAGCCGTCATCTTTTCCCTCTGAACGCGCTAAAGTAGCCTATGCTATTTCCCTCCTTTCGGGAAAAGCCAAATTATGGGGGACTGCAGAATGGCGGAGGGACTCCCTCATTTGTTATCGGTTCCAGGACTTTTCCAAGGAGCTAATCAGGGTCTTTGATCCTGTTCTGCCTCAGAGGGAGGCTGCACGTGGGTTGCTCAGACTCAAACAAGGCAGGAAGCGAGTAACTGAGTACATTATCGATTTTCATGCTCTATCCTCAGGAAGTGACTGGAACGATGAGGCACTATGTGATGCGTTCTATCAGGGTCTCAGTGAGGAGATAAAGGATGAGCTGTCTACCCGAGACGCTCCCAAGGACCTGGAGGAACTGGAGACCCTGGCCGCCTCCTTCGCTCCAGACGTTGGGGCCGGTCCATCCATTACTTGGTGGATTGGGAGGGATATGGGCCTGAAGAGCGCTCCTGGGTGCCGGCCCGACACATTTTGGACAAATCCCTTATCAGGGAGTTTCATCGGTCCAATCCTGACCAGCCAGGTGGTCCTTCTGGAGCTGGACCTTGAGGAGGGGGTACTGTTATGATTCATGTTTGGTCCTGCCCATGCTGTAATTAGTTTTCATTCTACTCACCTGTGTCACCTGATTGCTGATCTGTGCCACCTGGGCCCTGCTCTACTTAACTCCTCTCAGCCCCTGCCTCCCTGCCAGATTATCGACAGCCACGAGCCAGTAGAAATCCAGCGTTTCATGCCTTGTCTTCTTGTGTTTCTTCGACCCATTTCCGTCCACGGATCTTCCCCTCCTGCCAAGCCCATTACGGATTCCTTTGGTTCTGGATTTCTGGACCCTGACTCAAGCTCCTCTTCACGACCACCGAGTATTGCCTGACCCTCTAGTTAAGTTTGCTCTCTCTGCCTCTCCATGTATAACCTCTGCCTGATTATCGTCTAGCCCCTGGTACTGCGTTGGATTCCCTTGTGGAGACCTTCATCGATTCTTCCTGAGCTGCTACCAGTTCCTGATTCTAAATAAACTTGTTTTTCCTTTACGTACTTCTGTGTGTGGTTGAATTTCCGGGTCCTCCCAGTGAGTCCTTACAGTTGATTGGAGTTTCTATCCAAGATGCTTTTTTTAGTATGGCTGGGTATTTAAATAGGGACACAGTTGTGACCTTTTAAAGAAGCCAGTATCTCTGCCCAGCCATATAGCAGCTAATCAGTAGCAACAAAACTACACTAAAGCTGCAATCGTCTGCAAACTGGGAAAACAACAAGGTCCAAGGTTCCTACACAGACAAAAATCAAT
Source organism: Anableps anableps (assembly GCA_014839685.1). Classification (NCBI taxonomy): domain Eukaryota; kingdom Metazoa; phylum Chordata; class Actinopteri; order Cyprinodontiformes; family Anablepidae; genus Anableps; species Anableps anableps. The sequence continues at coordinate 9,308,751 of CM026071.1, forward strand.
GCATGAAATTTCAGACCTGTGCACTTCATTGTATGTCTCACTATTACACTAAAGCCAGGTCTCAGATTCTGCAATGGTAGCAGGATTTCTGAAATAAATGGTAAATGGATTGAATTTATATAGCGCTTTTCAAGTCACACCGACTACCTAAAGTGATTTACACTAGAGCCACATTCACCCACTCGCACTCACAAACCCTCATACATTCATTCACCGATAGATAGATTGGTAGGAAACTTGGGGTGAAGTGCCTTGCCCAGAGAAACATCGACATGTGGAACGGGGGGGGGGGTGGACTCGAATCCACAGCTTTCCACCTACTCTACCCACTGAGCCAGTCGCTGAAATGTTTTTTGATTTTTCAAGCTTTTCAGTATCTCTTAAAAAGATTAGGACAAATTTGCTTGAAGCCTGAATTAGATCTGATTTTCCGTTATCTCTTTCAAAGTGACAAAACATTCAAAAATCCTTCCAGAGAAAGAAACACTACACAATTCAGAGAGAAGTTCACAGTTATCACTGAACCAGTCACTGTTATCCACATTGATACAACACAGTACCACCACTAAAACCACTAGAATCATTAGCATTATGTCAGTCAGTGTCATGCTAGTGAGCGTTTTACTTGACAACAAGATTTTCTAAATGAGCAGCGGAGAGTAATGTGAAGCTCATTTAATTACATAGCAATGAGCTGCTTATCACAACCCCAGCATGATCTCCAGCACTATACCAGTCACTGGTTTGTTTTCAAAGAGGAGAGGTGTTTTCAAGCACAAACAGATTTCTACAGAGCAGAACAAGCTCCACATTTCATTCTTTGCCATTTGTCTAATTAGCAAACCTTTCCGTCTGAACCTAATTGGATCCGCATATTGAAACTGCAATGAAAGCGATGAATAATACAATGAGGAAAACTTAAGCTGTGTAAATTTGAGCAATCAACCAAAGCAGACATGAAAGTCGAACCAAGAAACACTTGTGGTTAAGACAAGATGATGTTGCTGAGATTAAAATGAGCTGCTTTGACAAATGGGAATGAGTGTTCAAAATGATACTGAAGAATGCAATTGAAAAATCTGACGTACTATCAGACTAAACATCTTAATACAAGATGGTGTTCTAAAATTTTGTTTTTGTTTGGGGTTTTTTGCTAAATCTGCTAAATACAGTCTAAAGTCCCATAAGAATCTAAAATATTTATGGTTGTCAACATTTTTGGACTGCTATTCCTAGCAGAGCTCAACAAAAATGGACCGCTTTAAGTAGAGATGCGCCAATCAGATATTTTGAAACCAATTTCCATTCACCAATTTCTGTACAGTTCTGACCTGTTGATTTTAGCTTATTCTGATGTCTCTTTAGAAACTTTAAAAAAAACAACAAAATGCTAAGTTGCAGAGCTTTCTCTCTTTGCATCACTGAACATTTGAAAAATAAAATCTTTCAAACTTTAGAACAAAGATGTCAATAAATAAAAAGAACTAAAAAGAATTGTGGTATATCTACAAAACAGATTATAGTTCAGTGTCATGATTCACGTCTGTCCTGTCCATGCTGTGTTAGTTTTCATTCAGCTCACCTGTGTCACCTGATTGCTGATCTGTGCCAACTGGGCCCTGCTCTACTTAACTCCTCTCAGCCCCTGCCTCCCGGCCAGATTATTGACAGCCACGAGCCAGTAGAAATCCAGCGTTTCATGCCTTGCCTTCTTGTGTTTCTTCGACCCATTTCCGTCCACGGATCTTCCCCTCCTGCCAAGCCCGTTACGGATTCCTTTGGTTCTGGATTTCTGGACCCTGACTCAAGCTCCGCTTCACGACCACCGAGTATTGCCTGTCCCTCAAGCTAAGTTTGCTCTCTCTGCCTCTTTGTGTATAACCTCTGCCTGATTATCGTCTAGCCCCTGGTGCTGCATTGGATTCCCTTGTGGAGACCTTCATTGTTTCTTTCTGAGCTGCTACCAGTTCCTGATACTAAATAAACTTGTTTTTCCTTTACGTACTTCTGTGTGGTTAAATTTCCGGGTCCTCCCTGTGAGCTGTTACAGTTCAGTTACAATTTTTTTTTATTTTTTATTCAGACTTTTTGACAGAGCAGTCTAAGCTACACAGCTCTGCAGACAAACAGCATTTTACTACTGCTTAAACAAAGTCGAAATGATTACAAAATTGATATTTAAACATTCTTTAGCATCTTATATCAGTGATGAACAAGGTTAATCAGAGGCACAAATAAGTGCAATTCAAGACCTGCTTTGGAAAACCTGGATGTATTTAAGAGTTTTGAAGACCCAGCAGAAAACCATAGTTTCAGCTGAACACTGATCAGGGCCGGACACTCGCCCATTTCTTTTATTTTCAGATTAATTGGTGCATCGGTACAAAGTTAATTTGAATTTCACACACGAAGCTAATTTGTAGCCAAACAGTCAGGTGAGATCTTAAAGGGGTGGTGACATCACTGTATAAACTACTTCATGTATTTGATATTGCTGCATATGTCAATTCTTCAAAGAATTTCATTTAAAAAAGTCACCTTTTAGTAGGGGGTTGTTTTGGCAGGCCAGATTTCCATCCTCGGTAAAAACGTTGGGTACGGTAATATGTGGCTCTACCTAGTTGACTTCACTCTGGCTACAACCATATTTGGGAAACTCTTCAGTAAAATGCGCTGAATATCGTCTCAAATTGGGGTTATAATTGCGTGGTACTTCCCCATAAATGAACTTCAGCCACTCTTCTCTGGTTCTCTCATCCTTCGGGAAACTTTCCATTTCTGAGCACCCTGGGACATAATAGCTGCACTTCTTAGTAGCCATCCTATTCTCAAGTGGAGCAGCCAGACATGCTAGTGCGACCTAGCCCTTGCCCCATGTTTCAGCCTGGGAGAGGAGGGGTGGGGTGTTTGCTTGATGGTGTGCTCTATTTGGAGAATATGAATTATGTAGAAAGACAACCTACATAGAAAAAAAACTGTTATCCGATTCATCCGTTTTTGAACAAAGAAACAAAGCTGATCGCCTATGAGCAAGGCTTTTGATACCAACTCTTGACATTCACACGGCCTCATCAGTGCACACCAGATCATATTATACCCCCAAAACCACAGAAAAATAAAAATTGTCATGACCCCTTTAAAAAAAAACCCGAATTTGGGATTGGCCAGAAAAAGCCTGATCTGTGAACCTGTAGAACTAGAGACACTTGTGCTCTCTGAAATTTTTGGAAGTTCAAATTCATCATACTTTTATTACAAAAAAAGCAAGCAAGTCAACTCCATATGCAGTTGCCTGATCTAACAATCTCATGTAAAGTTTTTGTCCCCCAAAACTAAATCATTTTAAAGGGTAGATATCTTCCTTTAATGGTTCAGATGTTGCAGTCCCTAAGTGAGTATTTCCAGCAGCTGCTCACGTTCACTGTGATTTAGACCATGTGGGTGTTAAATGATTTCCTGGATGCGGGTTGCCTCTCCCTATGATTAGAAACGTATGGCTCAATGAAAAGTTACATAAAGTAAACAGATCGAAGTGCAAACCAAACAGCTGTCTGTCCCCACAGCAGTATCACGTAATGTAATAAAAGCCGGATTAAATGAAACACTAACAACCTAACAGGTGCCTCTCCGCTGCCTTCAGAAGTTTGAAATATACAGTTTCCTTTTAAAGCCCTGGGGGTTTTATTGAATGAGAACATGTGTTTTAGGGATCTGCATCTTGTTAGGTATAATAGCTGCCAGCCTACACTTGGATCTGAGTTGCAGTCCCTAAGCCTAAGGCTGTTTAGCTTGACAGCAGCTGAAGTAAAGCACTTATCTCAGCCGACTAGGACCAGGTGGTTCTTCTAAACCACTCATGAGCTTTTCTTTATGGTTTCCCTTTCGAGTTTGATCAAGTGCAGTAGTTAACCATTCACACAATGCAGACGGGAGTCAAAAGAGTTTGAAGGAAATTGGAAGGAGGTGTGCTAAGGCTTTCCAAACAGCTAGTCATCTCCAGATGGAAAAAAGCACTTCCTGGGTCAGATGAAATAATGTGGTGCGAAGGAGCAGCAGCTGTCGCAAGCGGGAACCTGAGAGGCTGGGGTTAACAAGGATTGGCAGGGGTGGTACCATGGTAAGGTTCCAGCTAAGAGATGGATGAAAGGGAGAGCGAATCAATTTGGATGAGGGAGGAGACCGCAGAGGGATGCCCAAACTGATTGACTGAATAACATCTGAAAAATTATAGGCAATTAATACCTGGCATTTAGGAGAACTTCTGTGGTCTTTATGATAGGAAAAGTGGATGGGTGAATCATAGCTCCCAAGGAGTAAAACACGCGGTCTACCGCACACTTGGCTGTATCTGGTTTATAAACAGTAATGCACTGATTCCAGTTTTTTTCTTTCCTAGTTTCCAATCTCTGGCTTTGACCTGCCAATACTGATTTCACTGCTTGTGAACTATAGAACAAGAAGATAAATGTACAGCACTGACAAAAATATATTGATTTCTTCTATTCTTCCTGCTAAGGGCAGCCAATAATTCTTAATGTTAGAAGCTAGGCCTGCAACCTTTACAATCAAAACAGCCATTTTTGACCTCAGTCCAGCGAAATAAAAATATTATAACCCTCTGAAAAATAGACAACTTTTGATTTTGACAAATATCTACTAAAGGAAAGCTGTCATTGTTAAAGAACCACCATTTTATTTCTTTTTTTAGGTTTTAAAATAAAGAAAAACAGCATTTTGCAAAAAGAGGATGGATATGTTTTCTTTTATGGATTTTCTTATTTCTGGAAAATTATGATAAAGATCTAGAAAAATAATGATGTCACTTTTAGTGTCTTTTCTATTGTGGAAATTCAATGCAATTTTTCAATGTAAAACAGCTTAAACCTCCATTTGTTATTATATCTACATTTAAAAACCTTAGTTTGTTCTTGTTAGCATTTTAGCCAAAATTAAGATTGTGAAAGGTCAAAAGAACCACTTACAGCTCCAGAGGTTGCAGACCCCTGAGCTAGGCAATGTCAAACAAGGTTTTACTATGGGTTTTTTTTCTTTAAAAAAAAAGATAAAATAATCATGCAGATAACATTCTAAACTGCCTTTATCATCTTTTATTGGCAATTAGCACAGTTAGTGCAACCTGCTGAAATGCCTGCTTACTAAAAATAGCAAACATGAAGTCTTCTTTACTCAGTCAAAACTTTAACAAGGAAGAGTGTTTTTGTTCTTAGCTCAGCCTGGTACAGCCTTGTAAGGTTTTTTTTTTTTTTTTTTTTCATTTATTGGAAAAAAAAATCAATCAGATTTTTAAAATTTGTGGCTGCTCACTAAAACAAGCAATTCCAGTCATAAGCCAATTCATTGATGCAGTTCATAAAGAGTGAAATATGAATATGACAACTGGGTAAAGACTATCATCTGTACCCCAAATCATTTTTTGTATTGGGACTCTGTTTAAAACAAAACTTTGCTACATGCTATTATTTATGGAATCTATATGGTATTATAGGTATGGTATTTATCTATGTATTTATTTTTTATTGGAGCCTTACATGAAATTTCACTCAATACGTACATTATGAATTTGCAGTTGAATGACAATAAAAATCTGTCGAAGTGTCAGAGTTACTAACCTTATTGCTAAAACAAGAAGCCTGCAGCAGGCTCGGCAGATAACCATGCTAATCAAAAAGCAAGCAACCAAGTCCTCAAGCATTTCTTTCTACAGAGAAATATAAAACAATATTCTCTTTTACTTTTGAACTTTGATAACATCTATCTACAGATTATTCTGTATTTTCTTAGGTGGAATATTCCAGCATTTTGTGTAGCAGGTAAAAATATACAACTTGGTGTTTTAGCTAGCTCTGCTTCTACAAATGAGCATAAACTCTGCCCCATTATTACTGCTATGGATTTCAGCACTGTAGATACTGTAAGAACAGGAGCTATCTGCAAAAGCTTAAACTGTTTGACCTTTTGACCCTAAACAAACGTCCCAGTGAAATATGCCTGAAATATGAAACTTTATACACAAATGATGAAGGTTCTAAAGACATAGAGTTTGTCTTGATTTCTGTTGCAGAGCTCTCTTTGTTCCCAATAAACAGTGATATAATATCATTTATAACTGTTGTGGTTGCAGTAGCCAGAGACAGGCTGTCTCACTCTCAGAGGAAAAAAAAAAAAAAAGCAAGACTAAGCCCAACGGAAAATGGAGAGGTTTTTGAGGTTTAGTTGTGCTGTTCTTGTCTTTTGTTCCACTTAACAGTGTTTGTGTTTGCTGGCCGAGGGCTTACTGGACAGCACGCTGCTCTACTGTCTGGGCTGCAGTCCAGGCCATCGGTGGTTGTGGGTGCCTTAACCCTGCCGTTGAACCTGAGCCTTGCAGCTGCTCATTACTGTGCAGTGAAAGTCCTGGGATCGCTTTATGAGCCCTGGGAAAGTCACAGGGATTCTCATCCTGCTAAGAACTACGAAGTCCGGTTAGACCAAAACTTAGCTCAGGGAGACATGACCAGCACAGGTTGATCAAAATATCCTATTTAAAATGATTAAAAAATGAAAAACAGATGTCAAAGGCGTATGCTACTGCCTTATACTCCAGTGGGGAGCAAAATGCAAAGGGAGGTTACGGAGGTCGTGAGATCAGTCCAAATAGTGGGATCTGACCAACTTTAACAGCTTTCTCCAGCATTCAAAGATTGTTATCTGCTGCCATCGTAAACTAAAGATCCTAACCTGAGATCTGTGGCTTAATGTAGAACGGTTCAATGTTTTCTATTTAAATGACCAATGCAGGAAAGATCTGAACAATACAACCAAAATAAGACCACAAAAAACTACAGACCCTTACATGGCCACTTAAAAACACAATGTGAAGAGTAAGTGAGTTCTGTTAAAACCCAATGCACAATAAATAAGCAAGTGTCTCACATAAAACAATGATTGATGTGATTTTATCACTTTTTTTTTTTTTTTTTTTTTTTTTTTTTTTTGGTTGCATCCATACACAACTTTCAGTCTTTTCTTTCAGTCTAAAAGAAAAGCACACCGATGCATCACATCGAGACAGGAGTTGCTTTGATAGGGAACAACGATAACATCTAAAAGTTTTTAAGGATTTATGCTCCTTAGATTGGTGGAACCTGGGTTATGAAACAGGAATAGTATGTTCGCAAGGAATCTTTATGTGTGGTTCAAGATTTTCAGCATCAGCAAGCTGTGGATCCCAGCTTATCTGTCACCATGGTAATATGCTAGAAACATAACCTGCTCCGAAGCAGTGCAGATTTCCAATAGAGACTGACTACTTTAAGTTTGTTCAGGTGTCAAGCTAACATCAGTTGTGTTTCTTGATTAAAAGCCGACCTAAGAGCACATCATGCTCTCCAGCCAGCACCATGTTGTGTCTGTACGTTTACAGTTCTGTGCAGAAGTGTTTGTCCCCTGTTAGATTTCTCTTATTTTTGCTTTTTTGCTACATATAAATATTTCAGATAATCAAACAAGTTATATCAGACAAAAATAACCAGAATAAATACAAAACTGATTTTTAATTGATGACTTCATTTATTAAAGGGAAACCCCCCCCCCCAACAACCTGGCTCTGTGTGAAAAAGCAATTGCCCCCCTTGTTAAATCCTGAATTCATTGTGATTAACCACATTTATCAGAAAGGAGTGCGATTTTACGAGACGCACTGCACTCCCAGATCTGGAGTATCAAGTAATCATTTGAATAGAACCAATGTGACAACATGAAGTAGATTAAAAGATCTAAAAAAACAAAAGCAAAAGTCATCCCCCAGTCTCAAGAAATTCAAAACAGATGAGAAACAAAGTCACTGACATCCATCAGTGTAGAGAGGGTTACAAAACCATTTTCAAAGCTTTGGGACTTCAGAGAACCACAGCGAGAGGCCATTATCAACAAGTGGAGAAAACATGGAACAGCAGTGAACCTTTGCAGGAGTGACTGACCTACCAAAATTACTCCAAGATTGGATCGACAACTCAGCCAGGAGGTCAGAGGAAAAACCTGAAAAAAACATCTAAAGCACTGCAGGCCTATCCTACATTTGAAAGCTGCTGAGCTTCTATGTCTATTTATTCAACAATTTAGCAGCAAAAAGGGTTTTTGAATTGAAAATGTTTGTTTTGTCAATACATGGTTAAAGTGTGATTACTTTCAATTAATTATTTACAGACCCCGCAATTAACTCCATTAAAGACTTTAATCGATCCATACTGCTGTCTGGAATACGAGCGGAAATCTGAGTTACGACTTGTGCTTCAGGATGCCACTACTAGTTGGTGCACAGAAGCAGTGTCAGCTGAAATTGCGCATATATATATATTTATTTATATATATTATTTTTTTTAAATTTTTTTTTTAATTTTTTTTTTTTAAATGTCATCCAAACAGAATCTTGCTGCGTGACACAAAGTTTCAAATCATTGAGGGCTTTATTTCTGATTCCAGATGTATATTAACACCTTTATCTTTGCACAGACTTGCTCAATCATCAATATTGTTGAGCTTAAGAAGAACCTACCACCTTAAAGTATATGTCCAAATCATAGGGTAGAGCACCAACTGGCAGTTTTCTACCATTCAGGTTGCACCTAATGGAAAGGCAAACAAATGCAAACAAAGCATAGAATGGATCTCTTCACATGAGCTGCATTCAGTGTCAAACATATAAGTCAAGTGCAGGTTAAGCTAACACCCTCTTTTACTGCTTAACTACATCCAGCTGGCAAGCTTGGAGAACAAACAGTAACCTCCACATTTTCAAAACTGTCATAAAGGGGAAAAAAAGCCTGTTTCTATTTGCCGCTCCAATTTCACCCGATCTACTTTTACATTTTAGCTCGCTGCTAAACGTGTTTCTCAAACTCCTGTAAATTATTAGCCAGCCACATGTTCAGTTCTGCCCCTCCCATACACTCTAGTCCTTGCTTCTTATCACCTCCACCTGACAAATCCAAATGAGCAAACACTGATTCAATGCATCTGCATCTTTCTGACCTTCAATCACACCAACTTATCGGTGTAGTTTTGAAATGCCTCCACCCGCTGAGACGACTGAAGGAAAAAAAAATCACTTAAAAGCTTCTGCCATGAAGGATGGTTTATGCTTAAGAGGTCTGCTGCACCAATCAGTAGCTGATATTTAAACCAAGGTCGGATATCAGTATCAGTTCACTGATAAAATGTTTACAGCAATGCAATGTTTGGCATTTAAAGTGCAGAACTATCCTTTTGGTAAAAGTGGTCCACAAAATAAAATACAAGAGCATTTAGTCTTTAGTAAACAGTCATGAAATGTCAAGTGTGCAGAAAAAAACGTTAAAATGCCAAGTGGCAGTTTAACTATATGTTGACACGTGAACAACTAACACAGACAAACCTTCTCCAGGCCCATCAGCTTTTACTTAAGCTGCTATAACCTACAGTATATAACTTCAAAGTTACTCCCTCTGATTTCAAAAGGACCCAGTTATGTTTTTATGTATGTACAGTGCCTATAAAGGAGTTCAGACCCCTGGATCTATTTTTCGAGAGAAGTAAGTAGTTGTGAAGTGAAAAGGAAAGGATAGATGGTTACAAAGTGTGGTGTCTGTGTTCAGCCCCCTGAACTCTAATACCTCTTATTATAATTCATCACAATCAATTGTCTTTAAAAGTTCTTTAGTTAATAAATAAATTCATATTCAATAAATTAGAATATGCATTCTGATGAGGCTTGTTTTCCAGATTAAAAAAGGTGCCTTTTGCGTATAACAGCCTCTAAGCAGGTATTAAAATTCTTCTAATTAAGTCCACAATTCTTTATTAAAATGGCTTCTCGATTAGTCTGATTTAATATTCTGATCTTTAATGTGTTTCCATTAGTTATAAGCAAAAAATCATCATAATTAACAGAAATAAAGGCTTGAAAATATAAGTCTGGAGTTATAAGACTGAGTTATTGAAATTAGTTGCCTTTTTAAATGTTGTCCAATTTACTGAAAATGAATGTACAAGAGAGCATTAATCAGCGGATGTGAAAGGAACTAAGATGACACATTACCCTGAACACACCTACCATGAAAAATGGTGGTGGCAGCATCATGCTGTGGGGATACTTTCCTTTACCAGGGACAGGAAAGCTCATCGGAGTTGATGGGAAGATGAATGGAGCTAAATCTAGGGCAGTCCTGAAAGAAAACCTATTAGAGGCTGCAAAGGCCTGAAGACTGGTGTGGAAGTACCAGAAAACAACCCTAAACATACAACCGGAGCTTCTATGGAATTGTTGTAATCAAAGCATGTTCGTGTTAGGGCTCCACAATATTAGAAACCAAAATTTTCCCACTTCTCTTTGTTCTTTCCATCCTCTCTTCACCACTTTCTCTCAGCTCTCTGAAACTGCTGCCTCATAGCTATATCATCTTTGGGCTTAAAGAACAATAAAAGTCCTTCCAAGTGGCCAAATATATAAATGTGCCAATCCAAAGTGTGGCCCAGGGGCCATTTATTGCCCTTTGACTGATTCTGTGTGGCCCCCAACAGCAGTTCAAGAATGATACAAATGTGGCCTGTCCAGCACAGGTGGTTGATGCAGAAGGAGACCTTTTATTTTCAATAAGGGCAAAAATTTTACCAACATAATTTTCTTACAATGAAAAAAGTTAAGTACAACAAAAGTATTCATCTTTTATAACCAAGCTTTTATAATAAGTAGAACCACGTTCATCCAAAGACTTTTACTGAAAAGCTGACTTTGCTGCACCCAAATCAGCTTTTTTTTTTTTTTTTAACCCACGCTGAAAGAAAGTGACCAAAATCCTGTTAATATAACTGAGAATAAATTTGTTCAGTCAAGCCCAAAAGAACTTGAAAAGTAGATGCCTTTCTTTTAATTTAGCAAATGTGCAAAAAACTTTTCAAGTTGTGGCTCTATGATGAATAACATTGCTTGATTTTAGTTTTTTTTTTTTGTTTGTTTGGTTTTTTTTCTCCTTTGCCCAGGAGCACTTTAGACTTGATTTTGGTCCACATGACAAAAAGTTTGGACACCCCTGTTCAAAAGAATACCACCAGAAATATTCCAACCAGTCAAGCTGCTTCCAAGCAGTCTCTTCCCATTACAACAATGCCACTTCAGAGTTGTAATGATTATGATTAGATATATGATCCAGTTCGAAATCAAGTTGGAATGGCCTAGCCAAAGTTCCCAATGAAATCCAATGGCACTGATTGCAAATGATGTCAAACTGCTAAATTCAGAACAGCGCACTACGCATGTGCGGCGGCCATTTTAGTTTCGGACAAACAATTGCAGTAAAGCCTGTGTGGTGAACAAGTAGTACCAGTCAAATCATCTCAACAGTGCTAAAAATGGTCACAACAAAACACTGCTGCTTTGGTGTCTGTCAGAGTGACTCAAGATATGGTGATTGGGAACATATGAAAAAAAAAAATGTGGCCACGTTATATCTGCTCGCCACATTTTGTCAGTGAAAAGGGGTCAACAACAGATTTCCCAGACCCTGTCTTATAGTGTTTTGGGGAAAACTTCTGCGCATCTGAACAGCTGATTTTGTGTGCTATCGGCGGATTTAGGTTATTAATATGAAATAGGTACAGTTTAATGCCTACCAACAGTTTTTTGCCAACCGTAAATAACGGGAAAACAAGAACCGACATTGAGCTGATAGTGACAGCGTGAGCGGCTGTCGAAAGTGTTGCTCACCATGGCGCTACAGCAGTTCTTATCCATTCACAGGCTTTTCCGCATCGACATTTAATCGGAAAAATGAGCTGCAATGCATTGATGAATCAATGTTTTTACCTACACCGATTACTGAGCAGGAAATTTGCAAGGTAGGCCCAGAGAACTTAGTGCTAGCGAGTGCTAGCTACCACACTGTCCGTAGCCAGAAAAAAAACAACCTACCTTTCTACCAGTGCTGCCTTCTTTCCGCTCACTTTTAGTCCTCTGCATTTCAACCATCGTTTCAGTTACTCCACACTGTGCTTCTGCATCGCAGCAAATTGAAATGAAGCTCACTGGACGTCCTCATCTTCCAATATCAAACGCTCTTCCGATGTTGCCGTTCTGTTTGTGATCTGTCTGTCCGCTGTTTGTCCGAACATCCGGGCGACTAGCGCAGTTACGAATACTAATGAGCAAATGTGATGTCATTTGTGCCATTGAGAATCTGTGGCAAGACATGAAAATGTATCTTCACATCTAATCTAACAGAAAAATCTGTCTCAAGATGTGCGAAATTAGATTTTTATTTGTAAAGAAAAAAAAATTAACCAAGCATTCTTTTCCCTTCACTTCACAAGTATCGAGAATTTTGCATTGATTCGACCCCTGGAAGTCCTCATAAAATTCATTGAAGCTTATGGTTGTAGTATGAGTCAATGTGAAAAAGTTCAAGGTATGAATATTTTCCTGAGCCTCTGTGTGTAGCAACACTTTTGTATTTGCGCTCTCACATCACACAGCTGGAAAAAAGGCTGGATTTGTTCCCTTTTTGTTGTACGTTTCCCCTAAAAACAGCTCCACTTAAAGAGATCCCCGGGCTGAGTGATGTGCCTTTTCTTTAACCCCATTCTTCCGCTGTAATATTACGAGGGAAACACCTGTGTCTACAAAACAGGTTTCTGTTAAGGCCTCCATCGTACAGGTAGCAATTTAGTTAGCGTGCAGCTTCAGTCAATTCCAGCCAGAGTGTTTGAAGTTTGGAAGAATAAGAGCCTGAACAGCTCAGAACGGCTCAGCAGGCCATTTTACAGAATGAAACAGGGAACATAATCAGTCAAGATTACAGCAGTAGCTGGATTTGTCAACGTTTTAAAGAAAACACATTAATGACTGTAGGGGAAAAAATTGGGGAAGAAAAACTAATCCCATTATAATCGGTTTAAAGGTTTTGTTATTTTGCATTAGTTGATTAATGACAGAAACTTCATGAAGCGCTTTCTCCAGGATGGAAGCCTTTGCCTCCATTCACTGTTGATGCATCCTTAAAGTGCTGTTTTAAATATCAGCCTTAATTTCAGACACGATCCCTGGGATTTCCTGACAGTGTCATTATTGCCAGACGAGACCAGTCCTAGCCCAGAATATTGTTTAAACTTGGATTCTGAAAAGTCTAAGGCTCTGCTAACCCCATAAATGCTTGTAGGCATTGGACACTGGTACAAAAGCCAACAAGAGGGCAAAATACTCAGCTAAATGGCCTCTGTGTGTTTCATCGTTAACTCGAGCTGTTACTTATTCAAAGAAAGTAATCAAAGATTGCAACTGGTTGTGTCATGCCTCCACCATCTACTGAAGAGGTTAATAATAAATGAGAAGGAAGGTAACCTCCTGTAAAAAAAAAAAAAAAAAAAAAAAAAAAAAAAAAAAAAAAAAACAACCTCTTGTTATGTCTGGCAGCTTTCTGATGTAGGAATGTAGCTGATGTATCATACTGAGATAAGAGCCCTGCTGGGAACAATCAGAGAACAGGGGTCAAAGACTAGGATTATGTAAACCCTGAAGGTAACCAAGTCAAAGTCATATTTAAATAAGCTACCTTTCATGCAAAAGTGACTGTATACAGTTGCATAAATGGGGCACAAGTTTGTAGTTTAGAGAGAAAAACAGGAAATCTTTGGCCAGAAAACTGGCAAAATCCAGAAAAATAAACTAATTTTAAGTCATTTTTGCTCACTCCAGAGTAATTTTGCTTTTTACACACAAAAACAACAAAAAAAAAAAACTGAACACCTCACACCCAACAGCAAGCAGCTGGCACTAACAATAACCGTGTTTCCATCAACGTTTTTTTAAGTGCATTGTGAAGTATCACATTAGAAAAGGTTCATGAAAATGGCAAAATTCAAAATAGCTTCCTCAAAAAAGTTTTTACGCTTGCTTGAGGTGATTTTTGGCTTTTCTGAAAAAGAATAAAAAAGGGAGGTGGAAACACATTTCCCGATTAAATTTTGATGTAGCATGTTTCCACTGTCTGTGTGTAATAGAATTGGATTTCTTTCTCTGCGTCTCCAGACATCATCATAACATCGCCAGTACTAGTTGACATGATAGAACAATTACAACTTGCACAATAGCAACACATTCCTGAAAACCTCTCTCTATTTTTCTGAAACATGTGGTCCATGCTAATTTGCAACCTCTACTTCCTGTCCATACATAGCATCAACATCTGATAACATTACGATTTGCTTAGCTTGGTTTATTCACTCCAAACCACTAGATGGAAACATGCCTAATTCACATTTTCTTTTTTGCGATATAAAAGTTCTCTCAAAATTTGCATGTCAATTGGATGGAAACTTAGGTGCAGACATTCTTTGGTGTGGATTCTGTTGCCGAAAGAAGAAGACACAAAGCAAAGTAAGCTGTTTTCAGTATCAGTGAGGAGTTTTAAAGAGAAGTCAGAGGAACCACATGTGTAACAGGGTTTCTGCAGGTTCCACCAACTCCAATTTAAGACATTTTTTAGACCATTATGAATGAAATTTAAGACCTGTATCACGACAGAAATGCACAAAAGAAAAATCATGTTTTTTTTACAGTAGAGCCAAGCTATTTTGACCAGAATGAACGTAGCTTCGTACAGTTTGGCAACAGAAGGGAGTTAGTGGCAAAGCCTAACGTCGTCCAGCCAGCTGTCGATAATTTACACTTACCAATGATAGAGGCAAAAAATCTAGCTGGCTAGCTAGGAAGGGTATATTAGCAGCTTGTTAGCTGTAGCCTCAACCCCCTTGGGTTATAGAACATAATGAAGATGTCTGCGTGTGACTCAAACTTTTGCCTGACAGAAAACTCTCAAGAAAAATAATAAAAATTGAATACCCGAGAGTAAATAGTCCTGCCACGATGAAATTTAAGACCTGTGATTTATGTACTTAAGACCAACTTCCTTTAAAAAAATAATAATAATAATTTAAGACTTTTTAAGGCCTTGATTTTACATACATGAATTTATGACTTTAAGACTTTTTAAGGATGCACAGACACCCTGTGTGAGAAACCATGTCAAATGAAACTGAAACTAATTATGCCAATCAATAAAACGGTAGTATAGAAAGTTCTGTAATTACTCAGTCTATGTAAAACTCTGTTTTACACTGACTCACATATATGCCTATGATGAAATGAGCAGCCACAAGTCAAGTCTTTATATAAACTGCTGATCATAAATTGGCCACAAAACTCTGATAACTGCATCTCGACCAAAAAGTCATTGGAGCAGCGCTTTCCTCTTAACACAATAGTTTCACTCAGACTAGTAGCCCCTTTCAGTTGATCTTTTCAAGCTAAAACTTCCATCATCTTCAGGTCTAGGTGTGCTTTATGAAAGGATCAATCCACAATGGAGGGTTAAAGTTGACTCCCTCCTGCCAAGCTTTTACTTTAGTTCAGTAGTAAAAATCAGCAGTATTCTATCTAGATCTTCCACAAATGGTTTATTTCTGTTCAACATCCCAACATTATTTTTTAAAAATTAATCATACAATGACATTCTTACATCAATGCTTTGAGACTACATAGAAGTATATTCCTGGCTCATTCACTGTGACCCTTTCAACTCGTCCAAACAAGACACTGATATGCATTGGTTTTCTCTGAGTTGACACAGTGAAGCTATTAGCCACAGCTGTCTTTTGTCTCTTTGGTACTGCTGTCTTGATTTCAAGCTGAAAAAAATAAAAAATAAATGAAGCCTTGTTAACATTCAGCAATGCTTTCATGGTTGTACTCGTTTTATCCTTGAGAGTTTTACAACTTTTTGAAGAGCATGGTCTGTAAGTGGACTCATCAGAACTCTTCCTCTGGTATTGGATCTCTGCCACCAGCTACACTCTCACCACTTATTCTCTCCCAGCCTCGATATGTGCTTAATGTTCATTTGGGCTCATCCTCAGCTCTGTGCCTCGCTCCAGCTCCCTTTCCCCCTCTCACTTGGCCCCACTCTCTCAGTCTCAGCACAATCAAGTGCTCCCGTCAGCTATGGGCATTTCATTACCCGAGTGCCAATTCCTTAGCAACCAGGCAGGTACAAGAGTACTTAAGCAAAAGCTGGAAACTGAATGCAAATGAGAAGGCTCATGCCAGTGCCCTCGCCCTTACTCAGTATGAGCTTAGTATTAGAAGCTGTTTACTAAAAGTGAGCAAGTTGGGGTGATGGAACTTTAGTTTGGGCTAAACATGTACTCAAATGATGCGTGCAATGAGTTAAAAATCTGATTTGTGTCACATTCTGGCCAAAAACTGTCTCCCGTCTGGGTTTGTCATTCCCTTAAAACATATGTGTTGCAGCCATTCTGGTTTGTAATAACCTACAGTGATATGCTCATCATTAATGAGAAAGTTATATCAATTTTAGGCTTTTAATAATGAAACCATTCTCTTCAAGTTTGAATTTATTGTGGGTTTTCTCTCATCCACACAGGTCCAAAGCAATATATAATATCTTAATGTGTCCACACATCCTAAATATTGTTTGGATGAATGTCCCTTTGCAGGTGTCAGATAAATTAAATGCTTTCTGTAGCACCAACAAAATTCAATCCATAATTCTGGTTTGATATTTGACCACTGCCCTTATCAAAATGGTTGAGATTGTTTTAACTGGCTGGTTTCCTGGTTTAGACCCAGCTTTTAAATGTAGTTCATAGATGATCAATAGGGCAGAGATTGAAGGCATTCCAGGAGCCTCATGTAAGCCTCCTTTATCCTAGTTCAGATTAATTTCATCATCGAATGTACAAGAACAATTCAGGAACCACCGAGGCTCAAGCTGATTCTAAACTGGAAACTGCTGGAACACCAGTCCATGTTGGAGTGAGTTTAATATCACCAGGCATTGAGAATGGTACTGACATAGAAAGAAGTGCCTGCTCCAAAATGAGCACCTTTGAGCTCAAATGAAGTCGCCAGCTGGCCACAAGGACAGGCCAGATGCCTTTTGGAAAAAAGCATCATGGTCAGTCAGATGAACAGAGGAGCAGAGAGGCAAGGTGAGGCTTTGAAATGTAAGAACACTCAGAGTCTATAAAAAGGCCACTCAGGTCTTCTGGTTCTAGTCTACTCTGCATCCCCAGAACCAAACATGGAGAAGCAGCTTTCAGTTTTTATGCACCACAAATCTGGAACAAACTCCCAGAAAACTGCAAAACAGCTGAAACACTGAGTTCCTTAAAATCAAGGCACCTGTTTAGAGTTGCTTTTGACATATAAAAACATTGACCAACATATTTGTGTACTGATGTTTTTAATGATGGCACTTGATAAATGTAAAGTTTACTGGTTTCACAGCCGGTGACTGATGTGTTTATGATTTTATGTTTTCATTATATAAAGTACTTTGAACTGCCTTGTTGCTGAAATGTGCTATACAAATAAACCTGACTTGACTCTCAGGCTCAAAGCTACTTTATGAGTCACAAAATAATTCAGTTCAATTCAGTTTATTTATATGGCGCCAATTCACAATAAATGTCATCTCGAGGCTCTTTACAAGAAGAAAAAAATCAATTGAAGCAGCTTTCAGTTTTTATGCACCACAAATCTGGAACCAACTCCCAGAAAACTGCAAAACAGCCGACATACTAAGTTCCTTTAAATCAAGAATAAAAACCCACCTGTTTAGAGCTGCCTTTGATTAGTAGAAAGTGGGACATTGATCGATATTTTCTAACTATATTTGCTTGAAGATATTTATGAATTTGATGCATTGATAGTTGCTTGATGATTTTCATGTGTACTTGCTCGATGATTTTGATAATTTTATGATGTAAAGCACTTTGAACTGTCTTGCTGCTGAAATGTGCTATACAAATAAACTTGACTAATAGGAGTCCATTTTGCTTCCAGAGGTATTGGTTTGTTGTACTTAGTGAACAAAATAAGACTATTACATCCAGATTCTTCACATCAAATAAACTTGTAGATGGTTGAAACGTACAGTATACTGATCCCAAACACACATCAAAACTGGTTTTGGTATAGATAAAGCAGACTAACATTAAGGTTCTGGGACTGCCCTAATCTCAAATTTTATACACTATGCTTAAAAGCTGGGTCTATGCCAAGAAACCAACCGAATGACCACCCACCAATTCTGGTAAGATTCAGCTGAAGTACCACAAGACCTGGTTGTTGACTACAAAAAGCAAGTAGCTTTTCTGCAAAGGGATATTTCACTAAATATTAGTATGAGTGTATTTGTGCCTGTATGTCTAATGTTGAATGTGTTTAGATAAGAGAAAATCCACAATGAATTCAGGCCAGTGCAGGCAGTTCCATGCTGTATAATCATACCAAGGTTGAAATGCATCATCAAGAATCCCAAACTGCTCATCCCCATGATGGGTGAATTCAACTTCTGACCTGCACTGCATCTCTATGCATCATAACGCTGTCTTTAAGGGTTCACGCAAAGAAGAAAGAGTATGAGTTCCTCTTACAGCAATAATTTCAACTTCAACAGAAGTGCTTCTAGTTTGGTAATCAGGTTATGGTCACAAGAAATGTGGCTGGTGTCTGGGAGACTGGGGAAAACTACTGCTTGTAGTCCTTTCAGTGTACTTGAAGCAAAGAGAGTAACTTTAAAAAGTATCTTGGGTATTTTATAGCGGGCAAATCAATATGTCTAAGTAGCTTCCATAAATAATAATAGTCCTTCTGGGCCTCTGCCAGTGGTCGACTGCCTGTTCCCTTGTCCTATAAATGTCACTGTAACTTGATTTAGCATGACTGATTGAGACATATTCCAAGTCCCTGGAACAACTAGTTTATTAAGTGGACCTCTGCGACCAATAAGAACTACACTAATGTTAAACTTCAATAGAGAAAAGACAAACATTGGAAGTAATAACTTGAAAGTGGGAGCAGTCAGGGGACATACTGTATCTGTGCAGTCCTCAATTAGTTTATGTGCAATTAGGCATCTGTAGAAAGTTTCCATTTTGGTAAAGTGTCTTCAAACAAGACAGAGTCCTTCCCTCCTTTGATATTGCAATTGAACTCTGACTTCTAACCTTTATGTAAAGAGAAAAGTCCTAAAATGTTTAATAAACAATAAACATTACAGGCCAGATGGCAGTGGAAATAAATGTGTCTTTTGCCCAGTAGTACAATGGGTTAGTTATCTTCTGAAGTGACCTTAAAAGTGACCACAAGTTTTCAGTTCAGAGGGATTATCTAGAGTATCCCATCCCCCAGGCTAGAAAAGGAGGGAAACAGCCATCATCAGGTAAAATGACCCTTAATGCCTCCTGAATAGAGCGGCTAACTTTACTTGGCCAAGTCATTAGGGAGACAAAAGAGACAGCTGTAGGGAGGAGTACACTCCCAACACCCGGCCACCACACCCCCTTGCCTCCAAAATCAGAGGGGATCTCCAAATGTAGCCTGTCCCCGCAGCATGAGCACACCTCTCACCATGATTCTCAGCACACTTCAGTCTTCAGGGAGCAACGGAGCAGAGCAGGACATTCAAAGATGGAGAGGAAAGAAGCGATGTGATAAATCTGGAATGGGGAAAAAAAGCGACCGGGAGGTTTGCATTTGCTGCTCATCCAGATGAAGTAATCTAAATAACTGGACGTGTGCTGAAGCTGATAATAGCTGTGCTCAAACAGCTGCCATGGCAGACAAGTCTTCGCATCGAGTATGCTAACGATGTTTGCAGATGACTTTGAGGCTGAGAGAGAACTTGTGAAACTCTTAAGAGGAATCTTAAAAGCAGGGCAGGGAGGTGGGAAGGGGCTCGGTCGGTGTGTGTCGACGGGATGGATGGTGCACACACTTAATCTTCAAAAAGTTGAATAAAGTTGTAGTGGAGACATCAAAGTGGCGTGGTGTTTGTGCATGCAAGCATTTATAGCCCTGCAGAGTGGCCACAGAAATACATCCACACACTGACAGGCTCAAAGCAAAGCAGAAAAGCAGACCTGGAGAGTGAAGACATAGCTGCAGGAGGCATTTTGGTTTCCTCTGAGGTTTGATGAGCGCTACCTGGGAAATATCAAGCATCTCAGAGAGATGCATACTGATTTTTCTACTAAGCTTGGAAAACTAATACCAGGTGAGGAATTTCAGCTGGTGATTTAAATACAAAGGAGAGTTGAGTATTTGGGGAGGAAAAAAGAACATTCAGATAAAAGTAGTGTTATGGATGTGTGATTTTGTGGCCTTTTCTAATCATCTCTTTGCTGCTCTAATTAAATATATCTGCCCTACTTAGTTGCTTATCTGCCACACTGTTCACTGCTACAACTTACACAAACATAACCGCTGATATCACATTAAACACAACACATAGTCAAGGATAAACTGATACAAGAGGATGACACCCTTTAGGAGGGTTAAGAGTGAGGCATAGATAAAAGGAGGGCTCACGCTCCATTCTTTGCTCCTCTCGGTTCATCCTTAAGATGGGCTTGGGGGAGCCCGGTACCGAAGGCTGTATCTGTTCATTTGTATACTCTGTACACTGATCATTTTGGCATTAAATCTTGATTTATACTTAACAATTTCTCATTATTTCACAAGGTAAATACTTTGCTGGTTTTAGTGGTTGGGTCTCGGAACTGGAGAGAAACGAACTCGGTGGTACAAGAGGGGGAGCGAGGGTGAACCTCGCCATCAACAGTGGGGGCTCGTCCAGCTGTCCAGGTTCTAAACGAGACCAGAACCCCGCAAGAAGGACTCCAGACTGCTGGGACGGGGACCAAGCCTTCAGTAACAAGCGGTCATCTCATCAGGTAGGCAGAAATACCTGTTTTAAAGAAAACTTTCTGCAAGGCGGCTGTCAGACAGACACCTTTTACTCAAGGCTCAGTACTCATGTTTCCTTTCTGGACTTCCACTCATTTAAGGTACGGAGGGACATTCACTTAGTCTATATTGCTGTGGAAAATGGTGAAAGAAATGAAGAGATAAAGACGTCATGAGATGGAGAAATAGAGAATTCATGCATGAAGTAGAAAACTAATCAGTGATTTAAAAAGAAGAGAGAAGAGGTTTAATAAGACAGAGAATTTGGCTCAACGAGGAGCGGGGATCGGGAAGTCTGCTTACAAGGCTAGACAAAAAATAGTCCCCACCTGTTTTTGCAGGCAAGCCTCACGGTAAACAGTAGTATTGTGAACAATGATTAATGTTTTTGCATAACTTGTTGTACCATACTGTGTGAAAGAGACTGATGGATCGAGGAAGTGTGTTGTCTGGGAACCTAGTGGTAATAACAAGGACTGCACGCCGAATCGATCCTCTGGTGGAGTGAATGTGTTCTGGTGTCTTGGAAGCCAATTAGAGTGCTTTCAATTGGACTGGGAGCTCAGAACATAGCGTGTCATATGTCCCGGTTGGCCAGAACTGAGTGTTGTGAATAAAAAGCAAGTCACGGGGGCAGCCCTGTGAGAAACCGAGAGAGAGTATGAATGAGAGTAAAAGCCCTTATCCGCCAGGGTCCTTGGGGGCCCTGTTGCAAAACGGCAAATAACGAATCATAAACTCAAGTCCAGCTAAAACCACAAAACAAGAATTGGACTCTTAATAGCTGGTGCAAATACATACAGGTTGTGGGAATGTTTTGGAAATTCATGGAGATTTTATAGGTAAATCACTTTCTCCCTCTCTGTCATTCAGCAGCCATGGTGCTGCAATTCCAAAAACAACAGGCAAAGAAAATAGTTTTTATAACTCTGTGTGTGCCTCCCTTACGTCCTGTTAAAAACTCACGAAACCAACCTTGTTACACAAACATGGTGTTAGACTTGATTGCAAAATAGAACCAAATTAGGACAAAAATAAAGAATGGAGAGAACACCAACAGCAGCCTTTAACATAGCATAATGCTGAGGCCTGTAGAAAAGCACATGGCAGAACTTTCAGCTCAACTGAAAGACAAAACAAAAAGGGGGCAAACCGCCACCCATCCCAGTTCAGAACACCAAGGTGGCTCCAAATTACTCACAAGGAGGACCTTAAAACTCAAGCCAGTGACTAAAACTAATCAAAACTCCCACAAGGTGAAACAGGTGCTTTAAAACCATTCTAGGGTGTTAATCTACCAGCGGCACTATAATAAAAATTCATTTTACAGAAAAATAATGCTATATTTGACCCAGACTGTGTGCATTTTTGATCTTTCCTCTTTTGAGAAAAGTTAAATTCTCTTCAGTTCTGTGAAATGACTGCAGCATTAGACCTTGACACAGGCACACAGAGGCCTGAAAACAAAGATAAAACTTCTGCACACAGCAGAAGCCTGTCTCTGCTGAGAGCTCTGATGACGATAGTAACTCTACCCTGCATGTGTCAAACTCAAGGGCCGCGGGCCAAAACCGGCCGTCGAAAGATTTATGTGACCCTCTAGAAACAGAACCTTTGATATGGCGATTGTGTGCTTGAATGTTATTTTGTCGATCAATAAGCAGTTTTGTCTGTATTCTGCCACGTTGGATCACGGCGGGGAAATGGTTAACATTATTTGGTTTCAGGAGATGCTTGTCGAATGCAGAGACAGCTACTTATTCATATCTTAACTGCTTGTTAATGGGTTTTATCAATACATTCCACCACAATCAGGCCTTTGAAAACATTTTGAATCTTGATGTGGCCCAAGGTGAAAATGAGTTTGTCACTTTTGCTCTTTATGTTGACAAAAGAACAGATTTATAAAAAAGGCCTTTTTTTTTCCCTTCTCTCTCAACAGGGGGAGTAGGAAAACAGCAGACGTCACTGTTCTGACTTAAAAGTAACAGGTCTCATTTCTCAAAATGTAAAAATTGACAGATAATTTGAAGGATATCACTATATATTTTGTGCAATCATGTGAAATTTGCAATCAGGTTAATCCAAAGGTTTCATTAAAAGCAGGACTGGGCAGCGTTCCAGTCCACAGTGCTCATGGAAGCAAATAGTGATTGATTTAACTAACATGGGAGCAGAATAGAAAACTGAAGGAAAAGGGATTCCTTCTCAGAAGGGAAAGACCAGGAAATCATATCTAGGATGGGAGTGCCAGAAATGATACCTGACAATGGCACTCATTTTCTCCAATAAAGAACCAGGAGAAGTTGAAAGATGTATGGAATTAAAACACAAAATTGGTGCAGGTTATCAAACTAGCATCTCATGGGTTAGTATGGAGAACTAACAGAACTATGTATACAAAAAGAAGAATTGGCTAAAGTCTGCAGACACAAAATTAACCTGGATTGAAGCTCTAACTAGTTTTATTTAATCTGAGATTCTCTCCAAATGCAACAATAAATCTTAGTCCATATGAGATACCAACAACTTCACTTACTGGTATAATATAAAGATCTCAGGAAGTATGTGAAACAACTGACTAATACAACGATGAGTGTTTTCAACAGGTGATGCTCATCCAGGAGGAAGACAGTGGGACGCTGTGTTCTAGGAAACGCAGCTCATTTATTAACAAACGATTTTTCTCCTATCAGTGGACGCCGCAGAAATAACATCACACTATGAGGAAGTTTTGCTGAATAATCATAGGCTGTATCTATGAAACATTATGTGCACAGACCAAACGACCAACCCAAAGCCCAAGGTTCTGACTGACTTATGAACCTCACTGACCTGACAATGACCAAATGACACGTCTCCAGACTGGACAGACCCCAACAGACAACGCCTTCAAGGTTGACCCCACGAAGGAGAATGCATTTTGGGAAAAAGACCACCTTATTGATCCTTGGTGGACACAAAAGAACTGAAGCATTCAAAACAGACCAAGTGAAAACAAAAATAGTTATGAGGAAACAATGTCTGTTTTAAGAATGTAAAAGGAATATTCAAATTTTTGCAAATGAAATTGCTCTGACAGGAAAGATGAAAATCTCTTAAAAATACTTTAAAACAAGTAGTAAACCAATGTTTCTGGGTGAAATTAACAAAACAGATGTTCAGAGTGTTAGAGCATTTTCAAAACAGATGATCAACTAATGTAAATATTCTGGAGGAAAACTGATTCAAGATTATTGCTTTCATTTTGGCGGGAAAGGCTGATGGCCAATGACAGCCTCATTTCTGTCAGACTGCCCCAAAAAGCTGCGGCCACAATCCAGCAGCTTGTCATCATCAATGTGTGAATGTGTGTGAATGGGAATGACTGATTTCACTGTAGAGCGTCTTTGAGGGCCTAAAAAGCGCTATATAAAGGTCTGATGTTCATGCTAAATTTATATCTCAATATATTTTCTAGAATTTTTCCAAATCATATAAAGATAGCAACAGTTCTACCTGAATTGAAAATATTGATAAACATAAGAAAACTCATAGACCTGTTTTCCATTTTTCCACAATTTTAAAATTTCAAGTAATCCTTTACCAAACAAAACTCTTTTAGAAGAAGAATAAAATAAACCTACTGGGGGAGTAACAATATGATTTTAAAGAAATTCAAACCACTACACATGCGGTAATGCAGATGTTAGAGGGGGTTAACTCTGCATTGGATAAATAACTTTGACAGAAGGATACACTGCAAAAGCACCTCTAAAATAACAATAAATAAAATCAATCATATCTTTGAGACAAATTCTAATTTAAAGCAACGTTATCTGCAGTACAGCAAGAAAAATTAGTTAAGATTTCTGGAAAGTAAGAAAAACAGCATTTATCGTTTTGGAATGTTAAGTAATAAATGTTTGAGGTTAATTTTCATAATACTACTTTTGAACTAAATTATAGCACACCTTTTTCTTATTTTGGAGAATTAGTTCTTTTAACCGGGATGGAAAACAGGGCAGATGTACATCGAGCACACTACAAATCTTATAGGTGAATAATTCTTAAATCAGGAAAATTGTCTACACTTAATTTTGAAAACTCAATAAATAGAGGGGAAATGACACTATTGAAATGGGTCTTTATTATTACAAAACCAACTTTACTCTGAGTAAAATAAGGACACAACCACAAAATCTTATGTTAACAAAACTCAGTGTTTATGACCTGTCAAATCTTTTCACATTAACGCTGACTAGAAAAATCAAGAAGTAGACATAGGCTCAACTCATTCCATCATCCTTATTAATTGATCTCAAAGCGGATACATGCAGCAGCGTCAGCAGAAAAACCCTGCAAACAAAGCAAAAATAGGTTTTAATTGATTCTTGAAGAAATATTAATATGTGGCAGAACTAATATAATGGAAAATGTGTTATTGAAATTTCAAACCAGATTAAAGTAGAGAGATTTTATTACAACAATCCCACTTCAAATGAGGGTGGAGACAGTTTCATCCAGTTGAACAATGAGTTTATCCATCACATTGGAACCCAATATAAAAATGTAGCTCCTATAACGGGGAAGCAGGCAACTTCTGCTACCGGCTCATCAAAACAACAGAGCCGAAACGAGGCTGCCAAACACACGGAAGTCGAGAAAACTCCCTACCGTCAAAAGGATCGAGCATCATTCAGAGCATCGTTAAAGTGGCATTCATGAGCGTGGCTGTTGACTGAGAAAAGAAATATAAATTAGCACAAATATCTGGTTTAATGAGGAGAAATGAAGTTTCTCATACCTAATGTGCTGCATCAGTAAACACGGAAGTAAAGCTACATGCACAGCTTCCCAATCGTCCCCTGCAGCCTGAACCACATACCAACAAATAAGACTGCCACTTTAAAAAACACAAAACTAAAGTTTGAGGTCATTCCGCCACTATAGACCCTTTATAAAATACTTTCTCACAGACAGACGCTAAGCTCGAGGACAGATCACTTCCAAACTATTCCTTTGCAGTGAGAAAAAACTGACAAATCATCCAGATTATATGATTTGTGGGGTTTAAATAAGGAGAAAGTCTTAAGCATGTTAGAATTGCTGATGTGCAGTTCATCTAACACAGAGGTAAAATTAACTGATGACACTCACTGTTCAGGTTCTGAGAAATCCAGAGACATCCTCAAGCAGAAATACAGGAAGGTGATGGGAAACAGGTGGTCGTCTTGTAACTCCCAGAGAGTGATCAAAATAAAGGAGCATCTTTACTAAACAAAACTAATTGGTAAACACCTTAGTCATGCTATATGCACATATGAAATTTGAGTTATTTAAAGGTTGCTAAATTAATAAACAAATAGTGCAGGTCAATCAAAACCTTTGCATTTATAAAGGTACACAGAAAACAAGATGTTTCTCCAACACAAAACCTTGATCAGAGGAATGTTAAAATATTTAAGCTACCCAGTCTAATAAATTACTTCCGACATTCGGGGTTCACAGTGAATGATGAAATTGTTTTTCCACAAAAACTCAACTTCTGATGGGCTTTAACTGTCTGCAATAACAAACTAAATATTTGGCCTCCAGAAATCAGCGTTACTAAGAGATGGGGACTGGACTAAACAACCTCTCCAAAGTCAAGCGAGACATTCTTAAGGACAACTGTGACGTGCTTTATTATCAGATCTAGAGAGTGACTCCATGCAACCAGCTGGGTTTCCTTAGATGGAAACCTTTTAACTACTTTGAATAACTGATTAAGCTTGCTGTACTGTTTGATAACTAGTATCATTTGAAATGTATGAATGATTGAACAGAAAATAAATTTTTGTAAAGTGGCTTTAAACATTTTGCTGTGAATTTAACTAAGCTAGACTGAACTGAAATGAATACACTTCAGATAATTTTATCATCTAGGTAGGACAGGTCAAGATGGAATATCTGGAAGTAAGTCAAATAATCTTAAAGAGGTTTAGTTCTAATAAGTAAATGACCACAAAAGGGTCTATCAAGATTACAATTCTTAATTCAAGCCGGTTTCACTATTAAGGAGATTTTTTTTTTGCAGTGTACCTTTCAGTAAAATAAAATGGAAACACTTTCGGAAGTGATAGAAAATCACTAAAAGTATGACTGGATGTCAACGAATTCGCTCTTCACATAGTGAAACTAAATTCATGGGTTTTGTTTGTTTTTGTTTCCCTTTTTGAAAAAAGGAAAGCAAAAACAGAGGGGGAAGTATGTATGGAGATGAAACTTAAAAATTGACATTTGATATTTTATATAAAACCCTAGAAGAAGAACAATCCCAAGCCAAATTTTAAATCAAACAAAATTAAGAGGTTGAAAAATTTAAGTGTAAATCAACTTAAGGTCATTTAATTATAAAAATTTTAATCAATTACAGATCAACAAGTATTTTAAATTTCATATTTATAATCAATTAATCATTAACTAATAATTAATTTACAAAATTTAATTCAATATAAAATTAAAGAATAATTAATTACTATAAGGGACCTAAAAAAATCAACTTTGACTACAACAGTATAGAGTAAATCCAAAACAGCCATCTACTGACCCATCTTGTGGTCTCTTAGCCTGCTTTGGTATAATTGCCATAATAATTGTCAGTTCTCCACTATGAGTGGAAAATCAAGCCAGACAGACCGCAAAGATACAAAAAAACTAAGGAACCAAACTGACACTCCCACTGTCCATACGTGGAGAGCTCTTGACCAAAGGATTTTCATAGAAACTCTCTAAAGAACACCTGGCTGTCACAGGCCCAGAATGCTCCAAAGCAAGCAAATGAAGGTAACTGTATTGTGTGTGCCCAAGCCAGACCCAATGTCCTATTAATGGAAACAGCATTTGAAAACTCTGTGAATGGAATGAAGGCTGAACCCAATCAAAGTGATGTGGCAAGTTTGTTGCAAGTAATGTCTTAGGGTAATTTGGATAATAATTGTTTTGGATGGGACACAAATTTTTCCTGTGGCACCTCAAAACACAACAGCACCCATTTTTCAGCCTAAAATGGTCTGCAAGGTGACCTGCTTCTGTAATGATAATACTGCCTCAGGTAAGTGGAATGCTGGTTGGCTGAACCCAGATATGGCAAAACTATTATTCCCCTCAGAGGTAC
Source organism: Anableps anableps (assembly GCA_014839685.1). Taxonomy (NCBI): domain Eukaryota; kingdom Metazoa; phylum Chordata; class Actinopteri; order Cyprinodontiformes; family Anablepidae; genus Anableps; species Anableps anableps. Next base: position 9,336,689 of record CM026071.1, read on the forward strand.
TGTTACAGCCAGGCAGTTAACGGTTAATAGAGCAGAAGTATGATGGTGCTGTGGAGGAAATAACCTGTTGGGATGGTTACCTGCCAATTGGGCAGGACATTGTGCTCTTCTCTCTCTCCTCTCCCCTATCCAGGTGATTCCAATAACGGATTTAAAAACACCATCCAGATGACAGAATATAAATATACACCTGCATCCCAATAATACTGAAATACATTTCATTTCATGGGAGGAGGGCTCCCCATGTGGTTGGATGCTATAGGTATACTAAGAGGATAAAAACAATATAGTGGCTGAGACCCCTGTCTAATGAAATTAAGGAAAATTAAGGAACAAAAATCCATTCTCTGATTTATTTGAAAAATAGTTTGGTAAGTGAGGGACCATAATGGTAAGTATATTCACATCCATTATTATGGCAATTACTGTTTTTTTCTATTTGTGGTGGTTGCTGTGCAAGAACTCTCATCCTCAGGTGTATTGACCGTGATTGGTTCCATTGATACCAGAGGCTTGAGATTACCAGAACATCAAATGGAAATGGTGCCTCAGTGCACCCCAATGTTGTCCACTAACTATTGAGCACAAAGTGATGATGTGGATACCAAGGAACCAAACCAAAGTGATGGAGAAATCATGCTACTGTGCTGTGAGGAGGAGGACGAAACTCATTGTTCAGAGCCAGCCTGAAAATGGGAGGAAAAATTAAAATCACAGCCATGATCTGAGGATGCGACACCAGGCCTTGCCCAAGGCCAGCCTGAACAGGACTAAGGAGACTACACCAAGATGCTGAGCTACCAGGAGGATGCCCATCCCTTTCCTTCGGCCCGGAGGGAGACAAAACCAGACGACTGCATTAGATAATTGAACAGGGTCTACGATATACGGTCAACAATATACCAATATACTGATACACATTGTGCTTGCTCATTTCCGCTGTGCTTTTAGGTTTTTATTATTTTTATTATTTTAACTTTTTCAACAGGGCATGATTACCTTAATCACCATTTGCAATGTTTTAGAATGTTTAATCATTTCAAGCTTAGAGACACATCAGTGTAGATCTGTTCTATGGGAAACACAGAGGGTGCACCCACTGAGGGCTGCAGGCAGTTGCCGGTGATATGGGGCGTTCCTCTGACGGGGGATGGCGGAACTATGTGACCACCAGAAGGAACTGGCTGCCATATTTTAGCTTAGAGTCCATATGCACTAGACACATTGATCGATGTGAGGTGGGTTTTTCCCACCTCAACAGGGGGATTGTTATGAATGTATGATTTTGTGGCCTTTTCTAATCATCTCTTTGCTGCTCTAATTAAATATATCTGCCCTACTTAGTTGCTTATCTGTCGCACCGCGGTTGGGTCTCGGAACTAGAGAGAAACAAACTTGGTGGTGCAAGAGGGGGAGGGAGGGTGAACCTCGCCATCAACAGTAGAAATCTGTTCCATTTACTTGTTCTTTGGCAGGTCTTCAAAGTACTTGTTCACTTCAATAATAAACGCATTTACCTTGAATTTAAAGTGTCAGCTCAAAATTGCTTTTCCTCCCCAGGTGAGTGGCAGTCCTTTCCAGGGTCGAGTTACTTTGGCAGGCAGGGCAACAAAGCAAAGCAGAACAAAAAGAAGCAGCTTGAGCTCTGGAATGGACTTCTAAAAGAACCAACTCTCAGAAAGCAATCATTTCACCATACTTAGCAAGATATTTTGATTAAAAAAACAAAAACAAAACAAAACAAAACAAAGACATGTCCCTTTGACTAAAACCAAATGAAGTACACTAAGACACTGTAACTGTATAAGGTAGGATCTAAGGCAATGGTCTCAAATGCCGCGGTTTGAGCCGGTGTTCTGCAACTTTTTAATATTTCTCTGCTTCAGCACACCTGGCTCCAATATTAGCTTATTACCAGAGTTCTGTAGAGATCGACTGTATGCTTGTGAGGCAGTTTAGCTATTTAATTCAATTGTGCAGGACAAGGGACACAACTAAAAGTTGCAGGACACTGGCCCTCAAGGACTGGAGTTTGAGACTACTGATCTAAGGTAAATCTACAATGCCTGTCATGTTACAACCAGACACTTCAATGCATTTTATGTGATAGACAAACACAAAGTAGTGCATAATTTTGAACAGGAAGGAAAATGCCACATTGTTTTCGAAAAGTTCTTACAAATCAAAATCTGAAAAAGTGTGGAATGCATTTGTTCTTTTGCCCCCTTCAGTGAACTTGCTACCAGAGCACTGTACCTTTCATCCGTCATCTGAAAATAGAAAAGTTCACCACAACTCCAAGCCTAACAAGATTGACAGGGTGAGCAAGGTGGGCATTAATCAGAGAAGCAGGAAAGTGGACCATGGTAGCTCTGGAGGAACTGTCAAGATCCACAGCTCAGGTGGAAGAATCTGTAAATGAGACCACCTCTAGTCATGTTCTCGATAGATCTGTTTTCATGGAAGAGTTGAAAGAAAATAGAGGCACACCCCAAAAGACTAACAGCTGGAATAGCAGCTAAAGACGGTTCTAAATAGTGTTTTCTAAGGGGGGCTCAACCCAACTACATGCCATACTTTTTAGATTTTTATTTGAAAAGAACAACGTATCATTTTCCTTTCTCTTCACAGTAACATGCCACTTCCTGCTGGCTTGTCACATAACATCTAAGTTAAACACATTGAAGCTTGCGGTTGTTATCTGTGCTGTAAAACAAAGAAAAAGCCAGATTATAATGAGGTCATGAAGAGAGTTACAGCCAGAAAATATTCCTTAAAATAGTAATACATCACTACACACGAGGGAAATGAATGTTCAGGGAATGTAAATATTTAGCTCAAATGTAAAGACAGTGTTTCAGTGGAAGATAGAGACCAAAGACATCCATGGATCTCTATAAAAGCCCTCTTGGTTCTTTCTGAACTATTTTTACGCTTTGATGAGCAGTTTGCAACAATACCTTGATTCTTCAGAGCCACTCTGGTCTCCCGCCCCCCTCTAATCCCTCTCCTCTCAACCGTAACCCCTTCCATGAACTTGAATATGCCGCCTCAAGGTGGTGTACAAATCGGACTGTATCTTTTCTTTTTTAATCACTCTTCCTCTCAACCAAAAACATTTTTATCTCCAAGGGAGGGAAAAGAGGAGAACGGGGTAAACAATATCCCAAACCTGGAATTGCAATCAGCTCAGCTTCAGAGTTTTGATGATCAGCCCATGATGGAAGACAGGTGGCTGGGAGGGAAAGGTTTTAGAATGCAAGAAGTCAGCAACAAAGGCTTGCCCCCCCAATCCCTCTAACCCGCGAATAGGAAACTGCCTGCCCCACCAGAAGTTGGCCTCCGAAGCTTTTGTCAACACCAATCTGAAAAGGAGAATCTCTGGCAGGAGCCTCAGAGTGATAATTTACAATCTGCTCCATCCCCGAGCACACATTTCACAGACACAATCACCCTCAACTCAGAAGCTGAACTTCAGCTCATTTTTTCCTAAATGAATCTGAATCCGATAAGAGTTTTGTCTCCCAAGTTGGGTTTGGACGGAAAAGTTCTTTTCGTTTCTTTTAATTCAGCCGACTGGCGTCGGAAAGCAGCGAAATTAAAAAGCTCGGTCTTAGGAGGATTTCTACTCTGCTCCGCTGCCCGAATGATGGGGGAAAAAAAGCCAGAACTCTTCATCCCTGTGTAGATGCAAATACACAAAGTAATTTAAACATGCACGTCATAAACAGAAGTAGAGGGAGGCACACAAGAACTAGAGCCGCTATCTGCAGCATCTCCATCATTAAAACAGGAATGGGGAAAGGGACGCTCCCAGGGAGGAAGTTGGAAATAAAACTCTGTCAGTTACTCTCTCTGTCGGGGGTGGGTTGGGGAGGCATCATCCTTTATGAGGACTGTAGGCACTTCATCTCAAAGCAGCCGGCGTATTTGCATGGTGGATCTCTTTTCGGCTCCTTCTGAGGAGCGAAAGGGAGCAAATCCAAAACACATCAGCAGTGACTGACAGTGGGTAACCCACCATCTGCAGACCTTTAAAAACTCAGGTGCATTATGCATAATCAACACTGATTATGCATAATTTATTACCCACTGTGAATTGAAGGTATTTGCTTACACCTCTTGTTTTTAATTATTTCTCCTCTAACTGTACTTAATGAGAGCCAAATGATCCTATCCCTATGGCATTTCACTATGTATTAATTTAGGCACTAACAGTCCTGTTTCTCCTGAAGCAAAACCAGACCCCAGTATGTGGAGGAGTCAAAAGAAATAAGTGTTCATAAATAACTGCAATTCAAAGGTTTGTTGAGCACCAACTGAAAGGTGATTACTCACTCTATAGGCTGCAGGCTGGACAAATGGAACAGCGAAAAACTCTCAGTCCAAAGGGGAATAAAGCAAACAGCTAACCACGACTGTCATTACAAGCGGCCTGAATGGTGAGATACCGGTTGTTCTTTCATGCACCCCTTTTTGATCTATTTGCTTATGAATAATCCTGAACATTGCTTCGGTTACAAAAAAGTGCCACAAACTTAGTAGAATTCAGTTGTAATTTTAGTTGAACCAGGACTACCAGAAAGGGCAGTCTGTTACTGAGTCAGTAGTGACTAAGTTGTGTTTCTTGTAATGTCACCATCTCATTTTTTTCTATACATAATGATCAAGATATAAACGTTCAGTGCTTTATACACACCTTATGAAGGCCCAAGGCAGTCAAACAATTATTAGTTAAATTATTCAAAACAGGTCTGGCTAGCATCAGTTGGGAGCAACTACAGACATTTAGCATGGTAAAGTGATTGAATCTTCCTCAGTGCAGACTGAGTGTCAGCATAGAACAGCACAGCATAAATGGTTTGTTATTAAAATTCATCAATATCATCAAAAACGTTAAGATACAAAACATGACAAAGATACAACATGCAATCTGAGTATGAAAACCAAAGCTGGTTACACACAAGTGTTTATAAAAGTTGTTTTGTCCAACTGCTTTGTATTCTCTTTGAATAGTAGTCATTATTACACATTACAATACAAACTACTGACTCAACTATTCAAATGGTTTTGAATCAGTAAACAAGTGTGTCGTCTAATGCTGGGTAACATTTCAGATTACATAACCATTCTCTCTAGCTTCTGTTTCAGTGTATTAGTGTGTTTGTACAAAATCCAAATCAGTTTTAGTTTGGAGAAACAAGGATAATCTGTGATGTTTTATGCAAATTTATCATACTTGTATGCTTTTGGGCTCATGCTGTCAACAAGGATAAATGCTTCCATAGCAGTCTCTGAGTAGAATAAAAGGACTGATGCTAAATGAGGCTTCTGTTCATTCATGAGTCTGTGCTGTGTGCTGTCAAATGGACACAAGGGATTTAGGCTTTGTGAATAGATTGCACTACATAAGGTATGCTGTCATATTGTGTAAGCTTGTTTAAGAACATCACCAGACTCGGGGTGGGGGGGGTTGAGTGCACAATGACAAGTGTGTGGAGTTCATCATCATGAGGTCTATGAGCAAAGATGAACTCAAGAAACATTCAGTTTATTCTGTCGTCAAAGTGGCTCTCCCTTCATTCTTTACTTGCTATTTTCCGAACACATAAAAAGGAGCAGCGATAGGTCCTGCTGACAAAGGCACCAAAGCAAAGAGGAGGATGAAAAAGGAGCGATAGAGGGTTCAAGGAAGAGAAAACAGAGCAAAGAGAGGAGAGGAATCGCCTCTCTTCTCAGCCCATTGTTTAGATGTAAATTTGAGCTGATCAGGATTCTGCCAGCATCCTGACCAGAAGACGTCCAATGTGCTCAGGCTGAAGAGTTCGGGAAGGAGAGCCAAACACAGAGAGACCTAAACTGAGGGCAACACTGTGTCTAATAGTGGCTCCCGTACATACAGGCATTCAGAAACCCAGAGAGCAACAAGGAACCAGTGACTATAAGAGTAGAAACAGTTTAAAACAGAAAAAGTCCACAAACATGCACGCATATTTCCAATACATGTCCTGCTCAGACACAAAGTTCCTGCTTTCTTCTCAATCTAAAGTTTCCAGTGAGAGTCAACACACAGGACTATATGGCATTGGCTGAAACATGATTCTGAACGCAAAACTGATCCATATCATAGCTTTGTTAATATAATACGTTTGTTATTTAGATTGAAGTACAGCAGATGTACCTTTGTTGATAATATCACTGTTTAAAATCAATGTCTGCTATTTTACGTACAGCTATTAATAGCCTACGTTTTAGGTACTGTAATTTTGGACATTGTCCACACACACACAAAAAAAGATTTTCAAAATGTTTTATACTGAGGAAAATACAAAAAAATGGCGTAAAAGGCTACAGTAACCATGCCGGTCCTGTAGGTGGTACTGTAATGCTTTCACTGTAATAAACCAAAACCTGAGCTGAAGGTGAGGGGCCCAGGATTACGTTAAAGAAAAAAAATGAAAACGTCCCAGTTCAAGATTTTCTTCACTCTGGAACCAGTTTTCAAAAATAAAAATAATTTAAAAAAAACAACAAAAAATGCAGAAGCAAGACAGAAAAGGTGACAAAAACACACCAGTAAAACAGGAACAGTGAAGGATTTTTGCATATTCAAATAACATTGGTACCATATCCACAACATTTTATAGTCAGTGTTAGCTTAAACAGCTAGCCCACCAATTTAAAAGATATGTTTCTTGAGCTTGGTGGAAGAGATGCATAAAAACACAGCATAGATTCTGGTTTCAGAATCGCGCCACTCATGGTGGCAGCATCAGCTAAATAATGTCTGATTAGTTGTTTTGTTCATGACTTTTGTTCATGTTTTTTTTTTTTTTTTTGGGATAAGTCGTGGCATGTTTGGACATTTCGTTCATCTGGTTTTGGATTCTGTGTAGCTGGAAGAGTTTTTTGCTCTTACTTTTTTACTTTTGGACAGTAATGATGCATAACCGTAGCAACAAAGCCTTGTTTTTACAACTGGAGCAGCTGATTAGCATCTCAATCGCTGAAATAATACCTGAACTACGACCCCAAATCCCCACAGAAGTTGAAAAGGAGGCTTCATGAATCCAGAGCAGACACAAAGAGAAGAAGAAGGAAGTTCAAACTATCTCCAACATCTCTCTGCCCGGCTTTCTAACCATATGGCCAGACAGAGATTTAAAGAGGAGCAGCAAAAGCAAATGAGGTGGATTAGCAGTGCTTTCCAACAACTGGTGGTGTCATCCAGGACATGTTACTGTGGAATATCATCTCTGCTGCTTGAAAATTGTCATGAGACTGTCATACAGAAACAATCTTCAGTCAGAGGCCTCTTTAGATTCGTTGTAAGACTGACTGCTATCAGAGATCCTTCCTGCCCACAGCATCACCATCCACAATGACTCTTTGAAGATACTTGGATCAATATGAGTCATGGCAACACTTAATTTCCCTTTGGGATAAATAAAGTATTTTTTCAATTTCAATCTCCTGTAGATCTAGTTCAAGTTCTAACTCTTATCTGATGATTTGCTCATTGAAAAGTCAGACTGGTAGCATGACCAGCTGTTGGCTACTTAATTAGCTCTGTTTGCTTAATCCCAGATTGGGTCCCCAGGGTAACGGGTCTAGGAGGGAAACCTAAACATCAATCTCCCCCATGATGTTCTCCAGTTCATTCTCTGAGATTTAAGACGTTTCCAGAACACCTTACAACAAAAGGTGGACGAAGAGAAGCGCTATTCCCAGTTTCTGACCTCTTTAAAAATACATAAATAAATAAATAAAAAAAACTTTAAAAACACAACATGATGCAAAATTTCTGTTGTTTTGAAACCAGAACTTTATAAAACATATTTATACAGTCAAAACAGAGACGAGCACATTTGGCAATCAAACGTGTGGTAATTAGTCAAAAGAATGTGTCTCCTGAGGGTGGTGTGAACAAGTCTGACCCTGAGTGCACCTCCCAGCACCTAATCCACTACCACACCCCTTGGCCCTAGGTAAAAACTAACTGGTCTCTGACCTGCTGCTTTCCACTCCTAACTGGAGTAGGACGTCTGGAGGATGAACACTCTCACACATGCCTGAACCCTGGTTGAGTCAGCATGAAGTCCTGGAAGTCAACAGGTGAAAAACGACCCACAGGGATTTTAAGCGGGAACTCTGTTCTGATTCTGATCAACACTGACTTAGACGAGAGGGAAACTAATGCCAGCTTTGTCTCGGATGTCAAAGTTAATTATTATCTAAATATTTCCCAAAGATATAGAACTATTGTTTCCAGGGGGGAAAAAAAAAATGCATTTTACATTCAAATAAACTCCCTGGTTAATACACACACACACACACACACACACACACACACACACACACACACACACACACACACCAAACATCTGTGGAAAATAAAGTACATAAAAATCCCCCCTCAGCCTTCAAAGATGAGCCTTTTTGAGCTTCAGAGAACATTTCAGCAGTTTCTCTGTTGATCTGAGACAAAGCAAGAGCAAATATTTGGAGACATCCAGTAAAGGAGAAGACTTATTTTTTACTAAGCACACAGCTCACATGCTGAAACATATCTGCTCTTGATGAATAAAGATTAACTAATGACCTCAAGTTAAACAACTGCAGTGACTCATGCGTGGAAACATGAATGTATATGTTGATTTGTAACTTCAAACCCCCACTGGATCAGATTTCCATTTATTTATCTGTCTTTTTGCCTTTGAACAATGATGATCAAGCATCATAAACAGATTCTTAAAGATGGATTGTGCGTTAATTTGTGACGCTAGAAAAGGGGAAAGAAGTGACTGGTAAGAGTGAGATGAAGATCATAGAATGCAAAGGCTCAAAGGCTTTAGAAAGCTATTTGGACAGATAATGTTGGGATTTTGTTAAACATGCCATATTTTAAAGAAACAAGGTAGAAAAGAACAAATTATTGGAGGTCCAAAAAAATGGTCTCAGACATTTGCATTTATAAAAGATGAAAAGTTTCCCTACCATTTGGGATCAACTTTTTTCCATTTCTTTTTGGTCTACAAAATGTTTTTAATTTATTCCCAACCAACGAAAGTGGGAACTTTTTTTTCTGAAACCCTTGCTGTATTTAAACAAGGTTATTAAATGAGGTTATTTTTTACACAGAAACCAAGTCGGTTTCTGTGTAAAAAGTCACATGAACTTTGTGGTCGGACTTCCTATCATCTTAAAATGACAGTTAAAAAACACAAAACTTTGTGGTGTGCTAAACGTTTTCCATTTAAGATATACATTTGAAAAATTACAAAATGTAAATCTGCATCAGATGCATTTGCCAGGGGCCCGATTTGGAACATTTTCAAACTGCAGTCAGGGGCCACGTAAGATCATTTCAAGGGCTATAAATGGCCACTGGGCCACACATTGAGCATCCCTGGATCTAAGGGAATACTTGCAACTGATTTTCAAAGTCATTTATAGACTACGTAACAGAAAGTGTTCGCTCTTCTTCCTTAACATACACATATAAACTAAGGTCCAATTCCATGCATCTTAGTGAGGTTTAAAAAGTGCCATTGAGCTGCATGTGTCTTCATGTCAACGTCGGAACCTTCACTCAATTTGAACTTTGCCCAGGGTAGTGCAAACTATTGTTGTGCTGTGCATACCGTTCAAATAATGGATGTCTTAGTACAGCACGGTTATACCATCGCGTGTTGGCGGTCTAGACAAAATTTGGAGGCGAAGAACATCCCCTTGGCTTTCATACCCTCGCTTGAGGTGCATGGCATTCCATCATGTATATGGAGTTGCAGATAAAATGTGCATTCCCACTGCAAGTTTGGCCTCATAAGTGTTACTCTCTAGCCTTTTTTACAAGTCTATCAAACAATGCAATGAGTATTGCCTCTGTGTTTATATTTAACCTTGCATATGCTTGTAAAAAGAAACATGCTTTCAGGCTCTGCCTTACTGCTCTTCCTGTTTGGCAAAGTTTTACAAAAATGGGTCTGTGCATGAGGGGGCAAAACACCAAACCTCCCCCCCACCCTCACCCCATTCTTCATTTCTCATTTAGTTCATTTTTTAGTTCACTTAGTTCATTTAGTCACATGTCAATTTTGCGCTTGGACAAGGCACTAAATTGGTTGCCAACAGATCTATGTATTGACTTGTGTGTGTGAACTTTAAGAGTGTGGCTGGGTGAATGAGACAGGTTAGTATGACAACAAATGCACTATATAAGTTTAGCTGATGCTAATCAGCTAAAGGTTAGAGGCATATCTACCTTCTTATCACATTTTTTATCTTAAATCGCTTCCTCCCCGATCTTTAAAGGGTCATGACAACAAATTTCATTTTTCTGTGGTTTTGGGGGTATAATATGATCTGTTGTGCACTGATGAGGCTGTGTGAAGCTTTGTTTCTTTGCTCAAAATGGACAAATCAGAGAATAATTTATCTTTCTATGTAGTTCATATTCTCCAATTAGAGCACACCATCAAAGCAAACAGCCCTCCCGCTTCTGAGACACCGGCTAATTTAAGGGCTAAGTCGCGCTAGCATGTCTGACTACTCCACTTCAGAAGAAGATCTCTCATAAAAAGCGGAGCTGTTATGTCCGAGGGAGCCCAAAAACGGCTGGAAGTTTCCTCTTACTCCCAAAAGATGAGAGAATTAGAGAAGAGTGGCTGAAGTTCATTCATGGGGAAGTACCACGCAATTATAACCCCAATTTGAGACTATGTTCAGTGCATTTTACTGAAGAGTTTCCGAAATATGGTTGTAGCCAATCAGAGTGAAGTCAACTGATATATGCAGCACTATCAACTACATGAAATAGTTTATACAGTGATGTCACCACCGCTTTAACTGCTGCTCTTTTGTTAATGTCGCTCCAACATTCATTTCAGAGCGGCATTATCTTTACTCAATGGATTTTTCATTTATTAACTTAATTAATTTCAAATTTTAATTAATTTTGTTCCAATAAAAAAACGTAATTACATCATGTTCTTTTTTTTAATGGTACAAATTAATGAAGGTGGTGTTGAGGCTCATCCTGTCTGTGTCCTGATGACTACCACTTACAAAGCAATGGCCCGGACAGAAACTCATTTCTTTTTTTTTTTTTTTCTGATAAGCAGGCGGTGAAGCCAGTTCCTGTGTGTCAGAGTGTGTACACTGCACTGATATATCCTCCGTCAGATATCGCTATTTGCCTCTGAAAGCCTTCACAATGCTCAGCATTGCTGGCTGAAACAACAGGAGCAGGCCAGAGGACTGTCAGCCTGGAGGGCATAAATAGAGAGCTGGCAGGAGGAAAACTGTCATCATGGGTGGTTTGTAAAACCATTTTACAGTTCAAGTAAAGTAGCATCTCAGGTTCTGTTCAATTATTTATTTTAGTTTAATCCCTACTGCTGCTTAGAGCAACCATTAAATCAGGTAAAGTCATCCTAAGCAACAACTGAGTTTTATTACACTTTGGAAATTTTAAAAGCCACGCTATTGATTGAGCTACCCATGAATCATATTACACAGGTAAGCAGAATTAAGAATGAATCACTTTGCTCACTTTTGAAATGTTACATTTTTTAATACTGGAGTCTTTATACCCACATCACAGTATTTCGGATCTGCCATGCATTTCGATGGCTTTGGAAGACCTCCCTTAGGTAACTAGGGCTCAGGCATGACCTTTCTACAAATTTGTCACTGTAACATACATAGTTTGATCTCCAGAAAAACCGGGCTGTGATGAATTTTTTGAAGACGTACCTAAAAATCTGCACCATTAGCTCCGCAGCCTTGTATACTACACGTGTGCTCCACTGCAACATTTACACAATTACTACTCAAACATCACAGCAATGACCCAGTTATAAAGTTGCTTAATCACATGCAACACTATGCAAACATTCTGTCTGCACCGATGAAGAGTCACTCAAGTCAGGATGCTGGATGCTTGAAAGTGAAACAGATGGCATGATCTACTTTCTGGTTAATTCGGCAAACAATCATTTAACTACTTGCGGTCACTCCTCATAATAAAAAGCATTGAAATGTAATTCCCAGACAGTCTTCTGATCCATGAATATGAAAAAAACAGCAGTGAAGTGACGTGACTGCAGAGGTATCATGTCCTATTGCAGTTGGATACTGTGTATTCCACACCTTTGATCCAATTATACATGCACTATTCAAACCAGGAGCGCATCAGTTATACACATACCCTAAAGATGTGACAAGAGTTCATGTTCTACAAAAGTAATTATATTTCCTCACTTTTCACATGCGTGGCAAAATAGGAAACATTGTGGCACCAGCTTTAATCTCAATACGACAATATTCTAGGCAATTTCAAATGCTGAACACATCACAGGGGGCTCATAGGTTCCATACAACTGTTTTCATGCTTAAATGTTTAATATATAGAGAGTTTAAAAGTTTTGAAATTGTATTTTTGTAAGGAACCAAACAAAAACACATGGGAAGCATAGTGAATTAGGTCAGAGACTGAGCAAAGTGAACCTGGTTGTTAAGAGTATGACAGTTTCACAGAACATTGGATTCCTGCCTAATTACAGGTGGAAGTAAAGTGAGACAAGAAAACTGTGAGGAAAGAAACATGACAGCAGTAAGCATACAGAAAAAGAGGACCAGAAAGGGGGACATGAGTTGGACCGCAAAGGACATTAAATCAAAGATTAAACGAATGAGAGGTGCAAACAGGAACTAGCAAACTGACATGAGAAGGACACATGTTTAGGTCATCATCGCTGTGATCTGTTCACAGGATTGAAGATGATGAATGAAAGCAGGAAACTACATAAACAGATAATGATAAACACAGAAGGAAATGTAAAGGACAAGTCACAAGAGATAGAGAAGTCTTCAACCTGGGTTTACTTTGACAGCGCTTGGATGGAGAGGTAAATGAAGGGAAGAAAAGGAAGTAACTCAGACAGAGTTGTTGTTCAAGGAGCAAAATAAGACAGGAAAAGCATGCACATCCCATGATTTGCTTTGTAGAACTGTCAAAGTCTCCTCTGGTTCCCGCTTGTACCACACTGCGAAAGACTTCAAATCCTAACTGGCTGAGTTTAAACCTTAAAAATATGCAAATCTAATCTTCACAAGTCACCTATTTTATATTTATGTTCTCAATACTTTTTTACATTTTGTCAAGATGTACAGTAACTACTAACTTCAAAAGAAACATAGCACATCATCCTGAACACATCATCCTAAAGTGAAACATGGTGCTGGCGGCATCATGCCGTGGGGGGACGCTGGTGAAAAACCTGCTATAAAGGTGCAAAATACTTGAGACCAGGCTTCATCTCGCAGGTTTATTTGCCAGCAGAACAACAACCCTAAACATACTCCCAGACCTACAATGCAATGATTTAGATCAGAGTCCTGACCAAAATTCAATTGGGATTGTGTGGCAAGATTTGAAAATGACAGATTACAGATGCTCTGCCTATAATCTGACTGTGCTTGAGTTGTTTTGCAAAGAAAAATAGGCAAAATGGTAGTACCCTGATGTGCAAAGCTGATGGAGACGCACCCCAAAAGACCACTGTAACTGAAAGTCAAAGCTCAACTTACAAAGTGTTAACTACAGCCATTAGGGACATCAGTTCAGAGCACATCAAACATACTAGTGGGGGATAATATTTGATCAATTTCATGTCAAAGTTAAAGTTTTGTAAACTATTTATGTGGAAAAATGTTCTTAAAACAGCTCTCTAGTGCATTTAGTACCAAAAACAGACTTCTGGAACAAATATAGATGATTTCTTCTGCTGTTTTTTCTTGATCTGAGAGGCTCTGGAGTTACAGCTGAGCTGACCTAAATACAAATCACATTTGAGCCCAAGCAACCAATCCCCCCTCCACACCCTCTTTCCCTTGGGTGTCTCCTTCAAACCCCTTTCTCTAAACCTGATGTGTCTGCTGTTGCAACAGCAAGTAGCTGCACTTGCCACAGCAGCTGCCCTGTTCCAGAACTGCAGCCTCGGTATCAGGAATTTTGTCACGGATCCAGTTCCCTGGAGGGAGCCCAGTTCTCATGCAGGCCTCTGAGCCTCTCCAAGCTCTTTATGTCGGGCATAGAAGAGAGATGTTTCCGGGTCACCGTACATCCAAGGCCCAGCTCAGAACCTCCTGTGTCACTTTTTAATTTCCTGACCTAAACTAAAGGAAAGCTTAACTGGGACTTTGACTCGACTGAAATTTACATCTGCTTTTCGATTGCATGACCCTTCAAAACGTCCTGTTTCTTTGACTGTCATCTTAATCTGTCAGTTTAAAAAAAACATGACTTAGTCAATAAGTTTTTTTTTATAATCAAGCATTATAAAAAAAGTCATCAAGCAGAGGCTGATGACTGAAAGATCAGACATTCAAAAAAATAAATTTTTCTGTCGTTGAATGCAGCATAAATAAGTAGTTCCTGAAGATGAAGTCAGGTTCACACTGGGGATCCAAATCAACAAGTTTTGGCTCTTGAGTTTCTCTTAAGAAATCAAACTAGAAGGTAAAAATGGTCATGGGAAAAATCGTGTTTATAAAAAGATAAATGTCATGTTAACATTCCTTATTTTTCAGATTTCTAAAGTTTTGGCAATTTTAAAGAGTGAATACAAAGTTTTGCTCTGAACATATTGCAAACATTTCTACAGTAGAAACTGGAAAATTGAATCTGAGAGTAAAAAATTATTAGGTATTTAAACTTTTCATAGAAATTTACTGTGGATATTTCTACAATGGCTGAGCTTTAAAACCAGCAAAAATCCACAAACAGCAGGTATGGTAGCACCAATGGACAGAGAGATGGGTGGATGGTTTATGGACAGAAAGATGGAGAAAACAGGCAAGTGATGTTTTACCTATATAAATCCCTCATTACAGGTCAAAAAGGAAAATTTGAAAATTGAAACTGGCGAGCTAGAGGTTTACAGTGATTTGTAATTCTTCCATTTGTACCGCTACATCTTGCCAAAAAACACTGATTCCATAAAGAGATCAATAATCAGTTCTTGTTGCAAAAAAAACAACAAACATGGAGTTATGCATCTGATTCAAGTCGCTTCTGGACATATTTAATTTCACAATCCATGTTACTATGCACACTCTTGGCATATATAATGAGAGGCATGT
Source organism: Anableps anableps (assembly GCA_014839685.1). Lineage (NCBI taxonomy): Eukaryota > Metazoa > Chordata > Actinopteri > Cyprinodontiformes > Anablepidae > Anableps > Anableps anableps. The sequence continues at coordinate 9,351,836 of CM026071.1, forward strand.
TGCCACATGTGAGATGCTAGCATGCTTCAAGTGTATTGCACTATCAACACCATCTGTGATTTTTATCACTAGCAGAGAGATAGATACACTCTTGATGCTGGCTGGGATATAAGCCAAGGTGAGCAGACTGCGGTTAAGTGGTCCATTCCTGCTTTGCTCTGTTCCATCTTTCATGGCTTTTTCATTTTGGAGTCCTTTATCACCATGCCAAGCAGGATCAGCACTCCCAGATTTTTAATTAAAATCAAAAATCTGCAATAACCGTGGAGACTCCGGGTTAGCTGGCAAATGGGTCCAGTGGTCTTGTTTCTGTCTTTAAGCCTCCGTTGCTTGTTTCATCAAAGCCTTCCATCAGGCTTTTCCATTTGTCCAGTTCTGTTTACTTCACTGAATAAAGACTCTGGCATAATCCAAACAGGATATGTAGATTTATAGAGGATACACCTTTATATAAAGGAGTTCCACCAAGCAAATGAACTCTACAGCCTTAATCCATTCAAAGAGGCTGAGAAAAATCCCAAACCTTAAAGTCACTCGTCTTGACTTCCCATGACTCCCCAAAGACAAAAGGCTGCTTGTGTAGACATGGACTGAATAAAGACCCCTGTGCTTTACTTCAGTCAGCTGGGCGCGGCCGTATAGAGTTATTGTACACTTTCCAGAGGTACAATAAAATAAATTCCATTTACCCCATCTGGAATTATCCAGAAAAGCTATATGTTTCCCTACCTGGGAAATTAGGGGGTTGTCGAGTTTCACGGCGCAGCAGCTATGATTTAATCTATCTGCAGAGTTTCCCTGACAGACTAAATTATGAGCAGGTGGTAGAGCGGGTTAATATTTTAATTATAAGGCTGCAAACATGCAGCAGGTTTTCCCAGAGCGTTTTACAGCAGAAGCGAAACACCGTGCAGGAAATAAAAGAAAGCCTCCACTAAAATGCTAAGGAAATCATAAAGCTTGAAATAAAAATTTATCTATGGGGAAAACATGGAGTAGAGCAACGTTCCCGATTGTACATTATTTTAACCTGAACCAAGTCTGAAGCTTACAATATGAGGATGTTTTTAACACATGAGCTGCAGGAAAAACTGGCCCGTTTGTTATGAAAGACTGCAGGGACAACCTAACCCTATTCCTATTCCTTTTCCTAACCATTTTGTTATCATTCTATCATTATCTCTTCACATATCAAGAAGGTAAAAGGAGGAAGGGAGCGAAGGAGGGAAGGAGGGAGGAGGCAGCCAGGTTCGGAATTCCAGGCCTCCTCCTTCCACAAACAGTAAGGGGAAAAAAAAAAAAAAAAAGCTCAAAGTACTCCGCAAGGCCACAACTCATTCATTGAGAAAGCAATGGAGCTGGAGGGAGTGGAGGGGGCGGGGGCTCAAACAGTCATCCCACATCCCACCCACCCCGTGAAGCATTCCACTGTTCTGTCTACTCACCCATCATTAAGCAAGACCACCTGCTGGTAAATCAGAACCCCCATCATGTCCTCAAGAAGCCCGGTTAACCCCATTACCAGCGAGCCGGTGCACTGCTGTACGCACATATCATATCGAGTCAGCGTTACGCTGTGGGGAAAAACCCCTGCCCAGATACTCTCCATAACGACACTATGGATTTAAATAGACACAACACAAAAAGGGACAAAGAAATGATCTCTGATGCAGCTGTGGAATGACTCTGCATAGGCTCGTCTGTGGAGATAAAAAAAAAAAAAAAAAAAAAAAAGAGAGAGAAGAGGAGGAGGGATCAAGACTGGAGGAAGAAAAAGCGCTTTGTTGCTGTTCTCTGTCAGGGCCTCCGGGGAAAGACTTTGACATCAAGTTATCAAGAGCTGAAACAAAAGCAGCTGATAAACAGAGCAAGACAGATACGATCTCCCTACGCGCTCAACACTTCTCCATCAAGGCAGCTTCCTCTCTCCCAAAGGCCCATCACCTCCACCTTCTTTCTTTGTTGATGACAAATTGGAATGAAAATGTCAATAAATACACGAAAAAGGGTTTTCTTTCTATTGGGAGTTCATCCCCCCTAAATAAAAACAGCTTCAGGTGTGTTTTTAAAAAGACTCCTGGTGACTAATCAGGATTCTGTTTGACGTACAATGTGTAAACAATCTGAACGGCTCAGGTTTAAGAGGGTCAGACAAAAGAGAAACTCTTTGCATTTTAACGCATTGCAGTTAGTTTGATTAGGCAAGGCTGCATGAGCAGTTTTAGCTATTTTAGAATATTAACTCAAAGAACCTAGATGAAAAAACTTAGATGGGTCTTTCTTCTCAACAGGGTAAACCTTTCACCTTTCAGGGGGACCTGGGAGCTTGGTGTGGTCAAATCTGAAACTAATGTTTTATACATAAACTCATATAATTACATTTTTTAAAGGGGTCGTGATAACAAATTTCATTTTTCTGTGGCTTTGGGGGTATAATATGATCTGTTGTGCACTGATGAGGCCGTGTCAAGAGTTGGTATCAAAAGCCCTGCTCATAGATGGTCAGCTTTGTTTCTTTGTTCAAAAACGGACGAATCAGAGAACAGTTTATTGTTCTACCTAATTCATATTCTCCAATTAGAGCACACCATAAAGCAAACACCCCTCCTGCTCCCTCTCTCTCCTCCCCCAGCTGATACACCAGGTTAAGGGCTAACTTGCGCTAGCATGTCTAGCTACTCCACTTGAGAAGAGGATAGCTACTAAAAAGGAGAGCTGTTATGTCCGAGGGTGTTCAAAAACGGATGGAAGTTTTCACTTACTCCCAAAAGATGAGAGAATCAGAGAAGAGCGGCTGAAGTTCATTTATGGGTAAGTACCACGCAATTATAACCTCAATTTGAGACGATGTTCAGCGCATTTTACTGAAGAGTTTCCTAAATATGTTTGTCGCCAATCAGAGTGAAGTCAACTAGGTAGAGCTACATATCATTACCGTACCCAACACTATTACCGAGGAGGGAAATCTGGCCTGCCAAAACAACCCCCTATTAAAAGGTGACATTATTTTTTTTTTGATGAAATTCCTTAGAGAATTGACATATGCAGCAATATCAACTACATGAAGTAGTTTATACAGTGATGTCACCATCCCTTTAAAGCACACCTTCCAACAAACACCAACAAGATATCTCAGCCTGAGAAACTTATATATGGTGGCGACTATTGTCAATATTAAATCAATAACCTCAGTAACATCAATATCATTAATAATAACAAATATCTGGATAAAGTGTTATCACATGGTAAAAAAAAAAAATTAAAAAAAAAATCAAGATCAAGATCAACAATCATGAAAACAAGTCCGAATTTTGAAATTATTATTTTAATTTTTATTTTATTTGTTGTGCAGCTCTTGCAAATATCTAATTTAACATCAGCAGCCCTACAAGTTTTGTAGTGGTTGCTTTGCAGAATTCTAGAAATGCTACTTTACTAACTTCTTCTGAAACCCTCTGCCTGTGCTGCAGTGATAATGCTAACTTGCACGCAAACACACTCAATTCAAAAATGATCTCACTAAATTAGTCTTAAATTGTCAAAAACCAATCAACTGAGCATAAACAATGCAACAATTTTTGAAGCAATTCCATTAATGGACTTTTGAACTGCTACATCTCCAACTTCCTGTAGCAGCTAGCTGTGCTTTAGTGCGAGTGCAAACTTGTATGTCAGAAAAGTCACTACAGTAATTATCTACCTAAGTTGTTAACACATGGCAAGAATCAATTCACTAAGCATAATCATACTTGCAACTTTTAAAGTAAATCCTTTGTAGGATTTTAGAACTACTAACTAGCTACCGTCCTGCAGTAGCTAGCTGTGCTGCTAATGCCATCTTGTGCATTAGCACGATTAATAAAGGAATTCCTCTATGCAAGTTCCTAAATCCTAACTTTTCTTTAAAGGATTTTTGTGGCTCAAGTGGCCTTTATTTGATTATAGAGTGACAGGAGAGTGGATTATGAGAGAGAGAGAAGACATTGGGCAAAGGTCAAAAGGCTGGGACTCAAACCAGTGACAGCCAGTGTATAGATTGCATGCTCTACCCCTGCGCCACCACAGCACCTTAACTGTAACTATTCTAACGTCCTGAAGCAGTTAGATGTGCTTCTGTGCTATTGCTAGCCTGGAAGTAAAAAAGAAAAAAAAAGAAAAAGAAAAAGAAACAAAAACAGGAGATTTGGTTTCAGCTGTTTTATTTATATCCTCATTTATTACATTATTACAGCTAACAATGTTCTTGTTAGCATCTTCGCTGTGAAAAAAACATTGACTTTCTTTTTCAGTGCTTGTGTTACTGCTGAGTCAAGTTGCTTTATCCTTTAGCATTTAGGCTCCACAAAGGGTGGGGGCAGCTGCTCTGGCAGTCCTCCACTTCCTAATGATTGTTCTACATTATAACACATGAAGTCAAGTGTGTACTGAAATCTTGTAAACCCTTGTGTATGGAGTGCACATTGGTGGCTAACAGATACCACATATACAGAATAAGTGACCACAAACCTGCCACCAAGTATTAAAACACACACACACACACACACACACACACACACACACACACACACACACAAATCTAAAATATGTTCCCTAAAGGCAATTATCTTCATGCACCCTTGGTCCAAACTAACAAATATGTCCCTCCAAAGCAAACATCCCTCACACTTCATGAGTTTACATGTACAAACAAAAATCCCTCTTTTTTTAAAAACTTTACATCACTCGTCTTGTTTTCCCTCATGCCACCACCCCCTACTCAAGGCTTTCAGTAGCAAAGGCGCTCCCACAAAGCCTTTTTTCTTCCACCTCAGACAATGCACCTCCCCACCTATACTCTGCCAGGCATTCCTGAGTCTATCCTAGCTATCGAAAATGTCAAGAATGAGGAGAGAAGCAGAGAAGGGTAGCAATGAGCACTGCGGCAGGTAGAGTCTTGTCCCACTACGTGCACTTCCCACAGTCTCCAGGGTTAGTGTTGCCTGGAACGGATGGGATCCAACTTGACTCCCTTAATTAAAACTCTTCACTTGAACAAGCCTCAAAGCTCATTCTCCTCTGGATGAAGACATTTGAGCTAATTATCAGGACCAGTTTCATTCTAAAACCAACAGAAGGGACAAGTTATAAAGGGGACAGAGATGAAAAATGTCCTCAGATATGACTTATGCGTCATGCTGAAAACAATGTAGTAAATATCCTCCAAAAACCTCTACAGTCGCATGTAGTCATTTATCCACTGGTTTGGAACTTTCTTTTGACTCCTTGCGCTTTTTGTGAAGTGCTTTACAATGAAGTTAAAAACTAGAAGCTTGGAGAAAATACTTTGCACAAACCTGAAGTTCCAAAAATCCTGTGTGTGTTTGTAAAAGTAGAGGAGTTTAGACTTATTAAAACAACAAGGGTTGAAAATCACCCTTTAATCAAAGGTTCCTACAACTTGTTTATCGGTATATCTTCCTTGAGGCTTCATTGAAAGGTTGGCGCCACACCACAGATACAAAGCTTCTAAAATGACTCAGGTGGTCTTGTTTCATGAGGTTTGGGGAAACTTTACCATCATGAGCCTGAGGCTGTGTCATTGTAGCAGCCACCTGCAACTGAAATCCTGTCTGCCTTTGGAAAACAGGATGGTTCGTCACATTGTAAGCCAGCAGATGTGCAATACTCAGAGATGTACACCCAACATTTATAGTGTGCTAAAATTTTCCAGTTCATGGGTACCGGTTCCTTACCTTCAACGCAGTGTTCCACCTCCTCCAGATTGCGAAGGGTAATCCTCATCAAGCTTGAGTTGAGCATCAGTTCGTTCTTGTGGTCTGGCCCCACAGACTCCGGGGCGAGGTTGAGAAAAAATATGCGAGTGTCGCCTGTTGCCACTTGGTTGTCACAGATGCGAGGATTCCCAAACCCGCCAATCGTCACTTTGTTACCTCCGTCCAGGAGGATCTCACGGTTGATGCTGGACTTCCCTTTTAAGTAGCGCCACACTCTGACCTTTAGGAAAAGAGGGGTGAAAAAAGAAAGGGGCACATTTTATTGAATATTACAATAATGATATAAAGAAAATAACAGATGCAACAACCTGCTTGCATAGGTATTCACACCCTAAGGATAGTGCTTTGTCAGAACATCTTCTGATTGAATTTTACCATTGTTTGGTTCGTCTGTCAGCATCCTACAACTTTACTTGAAAATATCATCCTTGCAAAGTTATCAAATCTACCAAAATTAAGGACATCTCTTGTCCAATGTAGATTCTGCTTAATTTAGTAATGAACTTTGGTTTGGCCATTCCAAAATTCAAGACCCTTTCATCTCATTAAATCATGAGATGAAGTCATGAGGACTGTTGATAAGGTTTCTTACAACTACTTCCATCTGAAGAAAAGGAAACTTGGAGCATAATCATGCCACCACCATGTTTAATTGTGGGTATGACATTCTTTTGATGATGTTCAGGGTTGTTTTTGTGTCAAATATTTATTCAAGTTCTGTTTCGTTAGACCGTAACATGTTGTCCGAGAAGGTTTTGGGAAATTTTAGCTAAGCATGGATGTTTTCTTCGAATAAAATGATTCTGTCTTGCAGCCATTCTCCCTATTTTTGACACATAAAGAATACAGGGGATATTTGTTGAATGTAGAAAAAAAAAAAACAGTCCTGGACAGAAATCCCTTCAGCTGCTTAGAGGCAGCTGCTCTAAATGCAACAAAACCATTATAGGAAGACATTTACGCTTTAAAAAAGAATTTAAAAGGAGATTTAAACCTGTTAATGTTCCCATTCTCCACTCTTTCACTACAGTATATACTGCATGATACAGTATTTGGAGGCTTTTAGCTTTCTCATCCTGATTTTTCAGAATACTGGGAAACCATATCCTAAATCTACATTTAAAATCTTTGCTGTCAAGTCAAAATAGTAAGCATGTTGAATTGCATGCTCGGCACAGTGTATTAAGTAAATGAGAGAAAATGTCAAACGTCAGAATAAATTGAACAGGAAGGGCTTTTATTTTGGTATTTTCAGACAGAAGTCCTCTTGTACAGCGAGAGAATGGTGGCGGTAAGTTAGTTTATGTTGATCTAAAATTACCCACTGTCATTTATTATTACAGTGTTCAACTGGATATAAACCCAAGTGATCATAGTAATGAAGCTATAGTTACACTTTAGCTCCCTGGCTAATAATTCATTGCAGACCTTTACCAGCAACATATTTTCAGCCTTACAAGGCCTTACATGCCAGCTTGTTTTCACTGCTGATTACACCAGAAAACGGTTGTTTATAAAGATTCAAGTCTCAGACAAAGAAGTTTACATTTCTGAGACTTCGACTCAAGTCCAAGTCACAAACTCAAGTCACTATCACTGATTCTGACATACATAAAATCCTCTGGAAATTTTAATATCCTACTCGTAACTAATACCTTTGTACGATTAGATTTTGTGGGGAGTCTTTGTGATCTCTCTGCAAGCTTCCAATTTAGCTAAAGGAGGCTTTTTAACATCACACCAGCCATTTTAACTGGGGTGGTTACACTTCAGGTATGCACTGCACAAAGCAGCATGTTTGATATTTTATATCATTATCAAGATCCAACCTCAAAACAAAACAAAAAAAAAAAAAAAAAAACAAAAAAAAAAAAAAAAAAAAAAAAACCCTCAGAGCTCAAGGTAAAGCTTTTTCTTACGTGTTTCTGCAATGACCGAATCTCATCCGGACCCTGACTTTGTCTATCTCAGAAAGCAAATGCATTTTTTGTGCTGACTCAATGGAAAATTTTGTGTTATATATTAGCCATCTTGTCTCATTTTACCATTTGGAGGAGAGTTTGTGTACAGGATAAGCTGCCGTGCCTCTAATCTGCCTCATTCATTGGTTGGGGAGACAGGAAGCTGGGGGAAAAGAGCTGCGAACGAGCTGACCAAACACAACTTGTTTATTTTTCACAGATTTTAGACTGGCCAACCACAAGTCAGCCATGGTGCAAAAGTTAGTTGCACAATGAATGGGCAAAGGAAGGAAGACGCAGGATGGTGGGGAGGAGGGGAGGGGGTTGTAATGGTTAAAAGTTTGGATTTTTGCAGATTCAAATAACTTTAACCTAATTTCATTGTATACAGAAATCTGTGAGTTCTGCTTTTGATGCTGCAGTAGCTTTTGCCTCGTCCTCCAAAATAGATCAAATAACTCTCCTAATTGCAATATCAATATGTGCAATAATGAAATTACACATTTTGCCTGGATGCAACAATTGGGAAAGTGGTGGGGAAGTCATGACGACTGAAAACAATGAGAGCGAAAGCTAATATTGTAATATTAAACATTAATCCTGAAATGTTGCATGTTTTCCACATATTGTATAGCCCTGAGTTTGCCTGAAGGCAGTAGTTCAAAAGTTCATGGAGAAGATGTTCAGAGCCATGTTCCTGCAGTGACTCAGAGAGATTCTGGACAGAGGATAAGGGTAGCAGCAGCTCCTTTAAGTCCTGCAAACTGCAAACTTTGTGTGTGTGTGTGTGTGTGTGTGTGTGTGTGTGTGTGTGTGTGTGTGTGTGTGTGAGCGGCAGGGGTTGAGGAAACACCTCAAACTCATTGTGCATTTTCACTTAGCACCAAGGCGCATCATCTGTATATGGTCAGCAAATAGTCTTCAGTAGGTGTTACATTACAAAGCAACATCCAGAAAGACAATGGGATCCAAGTTTCCCCAGGAACAAGTTGCCCAAACCATGACGCTGACTCCGCCGGCTTGCCGTTTTCCTGCAATGCGTCCTGATGCGAACTGATCCCGAGTTGGCACACGCACACAGCCATCAACATGATGTAAAAGAAAACACGATTCATCAGCCCAGGCCACTATCTTCTGTTGCTTGTCCGGTTGTGACGGTCACATGCCTATTGTGGATTCTGTGAACGGACCCCTAGCCCCATCAGCAATAGCCTCCACCACACTGTGTATTCTGACACCTTTTTTTTTTTTTTTTTACCACAACCAGCATTAACTTCTTCAGCATTTTCACCTAAAGTTACTCATCCATTAGACCTAACCACAAGAGGCCTGCTTTCACTCTTCAAGTGCATCAATGAGCCACAAACCTGTTCCCTGTTCACCACTGACCACTGCAGAACAGAACGCCCCAAAGGAGCTGCAGTTTTGGAGAAGCGTCACCGTTTGGCCACTATTATGTGGAACTCACTCAAGTCTTTCAAACACATCAACTTTGACTAAATATTCGTTTGCAGACTGATCTATTCCAAAAATGAGTGTGATTTCTTTCACTTTATCAGTTGTCACAACATTATGCTTGATCTGTAAATATAAGCATTGCAGAACAACTTTTTCTCCTTAACATGAGTCTCTGCGGGAACTTCGAGAGAACTTTTACCATATTTCCTCCCTAAAGACATTGCTGCTTCTGCTGGAAGTCACAGATATCTGGTCTGTGGTGCGATATGTCAGCACCGCCATAGAATAAATCAAAACTCAGAATATTATCCCTGCGGCTACAGGAAAGTGACAGGTTGCATATTTCCAGTCTTTATGGCAGTAGTGAGAGTTACCAGTCAGGGAGCATGCAGTTTCCTGCTGCAGTGTGTTTTGGATGATTACATGCTCGGTTAGGCCTGCCTCATAGCTGTGTAATTGGCGAGTGGATATTAAAAAAAAATAAAATAAATAAAAACTGCATGTAGTGAATCTATTCCTGAAGGCTAAGTGGATTTACTGTCAGTGTGTACGTAACCGCTGTAAATAGAGCTCGGAAGGTGTTTTTCAGGAAAGCTTCAGATGAGTTGGAACAGAAACTCATACCTACCTGCTCTGCGGCGGCCCGACGGGACTTCTGTAAAGTCCAGAAAGCCACCGAGCAGGTGCCTGAACGCACCACTGCGGATCACTTCACCAGATGCGTTTTCTGGATCTCACTGTCAAACACTTACCTTGCAGTAATAGGTGTTGTGCACAGGGTCCACGTTGAATATTTCGTCCACGGTTCCGGTCAGGACGACATTGGCTTCCTCCTCCCTGTCCTCCAGGTCTTTCTCCGGGCAACTCGCGGCGCAGGGCGGCCACAGGGGAGCCACGAGCAGCCCCACCAGGAGCAGCGCTGTCCGGCCGGCCCGGAGTGTCCGCTGCGTCGCCATGACCGCCGCACGGATGGACCCGGAGAAAAGTTTACTTTTTCTGCTTAATTTGAACCCCGAGTCGCCCGGCGTGTTCAGAGACCAACTCCACAAGTATTTCTGGGGCTGTGTTTTTTTTGTTTTTTTTTTAATGTTGCACCGAGTCCTTTCCGCAACTTCCCAGCGTGTAAGCGGGGTCTCTTTCACCTCGCAACCCGACTCGTCGCATCTGCAGCCCGGGTTCAAAATCCCTCTCTGCCGCCGCCGGCTGGGAGTCCAGGAGGGAAGAGAGGAAAGAGGAGGGAGAAGGAGGAAGGGGCAGGAGTCTCTCTCTCCTTCGCTCTCTCTCTCCAGGAATGCAACTACTCTTCTGCTTTCCTCTCTCTCCCACACACTCTCTCTCTCTCTCTCTCTTTCTCTCTCTCTCTCTCTCTCTCTCTCTCTCTCTCTCTCTCTCACACACACACACACACACACACACACACACACTTCCACAGGATTTGGATGCAATCTGAATTGCTGATCCCAGAAGTGAGGTGAGTGGTGATGGTGAGGGGGCTGCACCCCGGGATGCCTGGAGAAGGTGGCTATCCAACGCCGCCCCCAGTCGGACAGACAGTGTCTTTACCCCTGATCCTGTCCTATCAGTGACCCCCACCTTCCCATGTCCACGACCACAAAAGCACTATTGGGGTGGAGTAGGGGCCCTCCCTGAAATGCATTTGAAATGCATTTTTTTGTGTGTGTGTGTGTGTTTGTGAATTCTTTATTTGAACTTCCAGAAGCAAGCGATATATTTTTTAATTGAATACTTTGATTTATATGCCTATGTCCAGGCATGTGCAGAGGGGGGAAGGAGGGGGCTTGAGCACCTGCCCCTTTCATCCTTGATGCCCCAAGTGTCCGTATTTTTTTTTTTTTTTTTTTTTTTTTTTTGTAACTTCTGTTTTTGAGTTTATCAGTGTTCCACAGTGCTGGACTAAATGCCCGGTGCGCCACAGGCAGCGAGAAGAAAACGCAGCCTCGCTCGGTCCCTCCGCTCTGGGCCAGGCAGCCTGACAGGAAGCAGCGGTACCGCGACACACCTCAAAGCGCAGGAAGCGCCCGCTCACGGTTCGATCTCCGCTCCACCTGGCGTGACTACCAGGCTGTAAATGGAACGAAGTTGCTGCTGTAGAAGCTTAAGTACTAAAGAACGGTTCGGCCCACAGCATTTGGAGTTCACATTTAAAATATGATAAAATCAGCAGGGAAAATACCGCACCAACAATTTGCGCCAATTAAATTACAACGTGCGCCAATTAAATTAATCAAGATGTCGTAAAATTGATACATATACTCGGAAAAATTTAAATAAAAGTTTAGATTCATTTGTCAAACAAATTAATCTATCTTTACCCTGATAAATATAGGATTTTTTTTTTTAATTTAACATTCAAAATTGTATTCATATTTTTACATCATGACAGAAGACACGCTGAGACAAAGCAGTTTATTTGTGTTGCACTTTTTAATATGTATTGATGCTAAGCCATTCAGTGATTTGTAAACTAACAGCAGCAGTTTGAAGTCTATTCTCTGAGCTCCAGGGAGCCAGTGGAAGGACTTTAGAACCGGGTGATGTGGTCTGTCTTCCTAGTCTTAGTGAGAATAGAAGCAGCAACATTCTGGATCAGCTGCAGCTGTCTGATCGACTTTTTGGGCAGACCTGTGAAGACACTGTTGCAATAATCAATGTGACTAAAGATAAACGCATGGATGAGTTTCTCAAGATCTTTTCAAGAAGGACAAGATCTCATGAATATAATTTATTTCTCCAACTTACAAAACTAAATGTCTCAGAGGTGCTAAGAGAAAAACTGTGTGGTTATCCCCTCTGAGCTATTTTGATCTTCAAAGCAGTCTCCTGCTGAGCTGCTGTGGAGGTTAACCAGTCAGATATTATTAGGGTTTATTCTTTAAGACAGTAGCAGTTTAGATTATTTCATAACATACTTCATAATCAGCGACCATCTCTCCTATGGTCTTTTTGACAACTACAGTCTCAGACCAACACAGCCCTCCACTATCAGCAGCAGGAGCAACATTGTACCCAAAAGGGAAACCATAGAATACATTTACTTTGCATTGTCCCCACTTGATGACACTGATAGAGTATAATGCAATTCCATATTAGATTCTTGATGAATATCAGTTGTTATGTTGTTGTACAGTGTTTTAAGATCTTGTTTTATGTGCCCCTTTTTAATGTTGAGCACCTGCCCCTCCAGAGGTCTCTGCACGGCCCTGCCTATGTCGTCCCATGTAGTTTTTCCCATCATTCTGCTTATGTTGCACAATCATTTTGCACAGTTCTTTACCCCTTAGAGTGTTTTGAAGTTATGGTTAAGAGTGTTTTTAATGTAAACTTGGGCTTAAGCAAGAGTCAGCTGACTGTTACTGTTTTAAGTCAGTCTTGCAGGTAACCCCGCACCCATCAACCTCCTGCAGCAGCATGCTGTTTTCAGCTCTTCTTCAAAAAGTAATAGTTGTAAATGCTATAGCTGGTATGGCCCATCAGTAATGTGTGTGTTCTGATGACTGGTGAACACACACAGAGGAAAAAATGAGACAATTTGATTTGAAGCACCATAAACACAAGGGAGGATATTTAGCAAAGCAGAAATTTCTTGTTCCTTTGAACCTCACATCCACAAGAGTTTTTGGGAACAAAAAGTGGGATTTTACAAATCGCTTCTCAAACTGGGCTGTTTCTTTTAACTTGATTTCGTTAAGAGCAAAACAGCCAGGGAGATTTTTTTTTTTTTTTTGGTCATTGTTCTGAGTGCTCTTGTTCACCTGAATCAAGCTGTTTTGTTTTGGGGGTTTTTGACATAATCTTAACACCTAACAAAAATTGTGTCAAATATTTGTGCTACATTGGTGCTGGTCTGCAATGTAAAAACTTTCATTTATCATTTTAAAGCTAAAAATAATAGATTACAGAGGTCTTCAAAGGTCATCATAATTTCAAAGATATTAATATTTAAAGGTCATGCAAGGGTTAAGTGTCAGCAAGATGCCTGTTAAAAAAATAAAAACCGTAAAGGCACAAACCAACACAAACTCCTTTAAGGACCCCTGTAAACAATTTCTTGAAGATGATATTGACACAAACAATACATTTTTGCAGTACAAACCTTTGAAGCAATTTTTGTTAGACTTATGAGAGGGTCAACTTCACTCAGGAAGGACGCTCTGGGTTGGAAGCCCTTATATTATGTTTGTTCGTATCTTGTTTTTAAGGAGCCCAATTTTGTTAATTTTTTAAAGCAGTCTTGACAAATAGTTATCCAAACTTTCCTTTACTTTTTTTTGTTTTTTCATATTGGCTTAGTTTTGGTTTATTTCGGGCGATGACGGCATGCTGCGCTGTTTGTGCATTTAAAGTGAGGAAAGGGGGAAATAAAACAACAAAGACCGAAACCAGGACCTGTGAGATGCATTATCATTCCACTGATCAAAAATAAGAAACAAATTTGGTCAAGCACTGCTACAGCCATGCTTAAGGTCTTGTAATTTTTTAATTTGTTAATGTCAGTGATATTACCACCTGCTGGCATAGCAAAGATATTACAGCATATTTGATTAGAAAGTAATAGTAGACAGTACAGACCCATTTTTTTTTGTTTGTTTTTTTTTGTTTGTTTTTTTTTTTTTTTTTTTTTTTTTTTTTTTTTTAGCAATACTTGCATTCTTTGTTCCCTTGTTCCTTGTTTGATATATTATAAACTCTATAACTGTGTCATTCAGTTCAGATCACTGAGACCTGAAGAAGTCTAAGTGACACAAACTGTAAGTTTTTATTTTGGTTTCTTTTAATGGTAAAATCTGTAAATGATAAGATAGACTACTGTAAGATCATCCCAGTCATCAAAGATCCAAACCTAACATGTGTGATATGTAATTAAAGATTCCCTGTTATGTCATAAAACTTCGGATGTTTCAATCGGTAAATGCAACCATATGCTTCGGTTCTGTCAGAGCCTCCCCCTTTTTTTTTTTTTTTTTTTTTTTTTTAACAGAGGACAGAGTGTAAATTTCCTTCCCCTTCCAAAAAGCTGTAATTCTAACTACTGATCTATTCCTGGGAAAATGACAGGCTTGGTTACGTACAGTTGCTTGCAAGGATATTTGAAGAAATTTGTTCAAGTAGGCTCCAACAGTGACAGCTGAGTTGACTGGATTAAACCCAACGGATCTCTTGAAAACAAATGATTATTTGTCACTGAATGTTTTTTATGCAATAGCTTACTGGTGAACTTCCTCTTCAACATTGTTCAAACACAAATAATTTCCAAAGTGGTCTGATGACATAATGTGAAATAAAAAGCTGGAGCCAAGAGTGGAAGGCAGACTTTGGTCTGGAAAAAACCATTTTCATTGGATGGAGATATTCTCTGTAACAGCAAATGAGCAGTTTAAACCAGAAAGCATACCAAAATACAAAAACAGTGCACAGCAGGTCGTCATGTACTATTCATTTTTCTTTGTTTGTGTTAGACAGGGATTGTTATTCTTATTAATGTGATTTTAAAGAATAAATGGGCTTCTTAGCTTCTCTGTTTTTAAATTGTGAGTTTAAATGAACCTGTTAAAAACAAAAACACTCATCTGGTTCCATTTGTTCATATAGACCCTACAATCTGACTGCATGTACTCCAACTACCAAAGCAAATGTGTGGATAATGTGCTTTTTTATAAATGGATGCATGCAGAATACGTAGGCTATAGTAGTCCTGAGTTTGATTCCTGGCCTTGAGATCTTTGCTGCATGTCTTCCCCTCCTTCTCTCTCTGCCCATTTCCTGTCTGGTAGCTGTCAATAAAGCCCATTAGTGCCAAAAAAAAAAAAAAAAAAAAAAAAAAAAATCTTTTTAAAAAATGGATGAGGAAGAATAGATCTTCTGAAAACCTTTTTGTCTGTGAATATGTCTATGTTTTTATATTAACTAGAGGATACAGGTCTTTCACAAAACGACTTATTTGTCATGGTTTGTGAGTTTGCAGTTGGACCAAAGTGGAGACAGGAGCTTGAGAGCAGCATGGTAAGCAGAGGGGATTTAAAAAGATAAAGAGCAAAAATGTATCTTGACAGGATGATGAGAACAGGACTGAACCTGATGGTAATTATAGAAACCAGAGAGCTTAAACACAGAGGATATATGATCAATGACATGGCAACCAGGTGAGTCTAAGCCGGGGAATGCTGAACAGCTGTGAGAAAGGGACTTAGTAGAGGAACTGAGGGAAGAAGACTTAATTAACACCAAAAAAACACACAGGAAGTTTAACTTTGACACAAAAGGGTCTATAAATCAAAAAGGGGAAAAAAACCTTAAAATAAAATAAGACAATAAAGCTACATGCGCAGAGAAAAGAACACAGGAAATAAGAAAGAAATTATGCAGAAAGGAATTAACTGATAAGGAAAGACCCTAATGACAATAATAAAAATCTTAACACAACAAGACTGTACTGACCAAAAAAATTAAACAACCCAAAAATAATCAGAATAAGGCCAAAGCACAAACACCTGTGGAAAGCAACATTATTACCATATTGTTGATCATTAAAATTAAAAAACTATCTCTGGGTTTAAGCTCTTTGAAGATAGACTAAGGCAAAGCAGAAAATAACCTTCAAGTTTGATAAATCATATTTAAAATAAATAAATGATCTGCATACTCTGATCCAAAGATGGGTGGAGCACATTCAAGAAAACAACATATACAACAACCATGAAGACAGTATCAGAATGGACCCAAGTGCAGGCAAGTGGAGGACAGTCTCATTTTGAGGTAATCTGTTGATGATGGATTTAATGGACATACAACAAAAAGAAAACTTACAAACATAGATAGAAAAAATAATGGAGATGTCCAAATCACTGAAGAATGTAAGAGGAGCAACAGGAATAGCAACAAAACTGACAGATAGGACAAAAGACAAGATAACGGACAGATCTGGAAAGAAGTGACTGAAGTCTGGAAGCCTGAATGCTGGGGAAGGTGATTACTGGAATGCAAACTAGATTAAGGATCACAGATTGCAGCTGCGCATGAAGCTGGAGTCAAATAGCAGAACATTAGCAAAAGGAATATTAAAACTCAAGATATGGAACACCAGATGTGACAAAGTCCAAAAGATCATGATTGAAGTCTTTCAATTTATTTGGCTGCTACTTTTCAAAATGCAGTAGTGCCATAATCTTTTTAGAGAAAAGGGGTTTCTCCAGGCAACCCTTCCAAATAACTCATACAAGATCACTGTTTTTTCTAAATGTTCTGACCTGAACTTTAACATGTCATATGCAGATGTGTCTGTGTGGTCTTAAGATGTTAACCATTTAGTCTAAGCATTGCACGATTTGACCTTGGGTTGAACATGCAGGGAAAGCCACTGGTGGAAAGATTGCCTACTGTCTTAAGCATGTTCCACCTGTAAATAATCTTTCTCTCTGTAGAATTATGGTGTTTAAATGGTTTGGAAGTGTTCCTATAACCCTTCCTTGGCTGATGGGTAGCAACAGTTGCTTCTTTAAGGTCATTGGTGATGTCTTTCTATCCTGGCACTGTGTTATCAAACACGCGTATGCTCCAGAGCAGCATACTACCAGAACTCCTACTTTTATAGAGGTGGCCACACTTCCTGGTGATTAATTAATAAGGTGCACTGATGTAGTCGTCACCCGGTTGCTACTTTATCTCTTGAAAAAAACACATTTATATTAAAAAGACGACTCTTCTTCTCTAGCCACAGCAGATAAATCTGCATTCATTATAATTTTCTTCAGTCAGACATCCTCTTGATGATAGAAGGCCTGCTGCATGTGGAATAATTTTACTTTGTTCAAGCTGGACAAAAAAAGAGCTGGAACCTGAGATCTGGAACATTTAGCAGCCAATTTGAATGCTGTCCAGGGGCTGCATTTAACTAAGCAGCAGCTGCATTGCTGCACCCATGTGTGTTATTGTATACTGGTCAATCAGAGTCACAGTGCAGAGCAGCACTGAAAGCCAACCCAGCCTTCTGGCCTGCGTTCTACTCATGTAAGTGATATCTTCCAGTGTGTGCCACATAAATAATGCACCATCCCTCTCTAAGTTCCTTTTTTTTTTTTTTTGTTCTGGCAGTTGCTCTGTCTCAGCACCCTTGATTCTAATAGTACTGGCTCACTTTTTCTTCTCAGTAAGTTGTGCTTTTCATTGCATCACTGTAAAATGTGCAGTCCGCACGTATTTTAGGTGCACCAACAGAAGAAGACATTCCAGTGTTATCACACAAGGCTGCTGGTGCTGTTCTGTTATTCTGGAAGACAGGCCCACACCTTTTTATCAGGTATCAGCTTGTGGACAGAGAAGGAAGCTTTAGTTACCTGACATCTATCTGGCTCAGATTACAGAGTTGGTGTTTGGTTTCCTGCAGCGAAAGCTGACATATGTCTGCATGTCTTTAGACCTAGCTGGAGATGAACCAACACTGTGATGTGCTTGGTTAAAAAAAGGTAGACCTTGTCCCAACAAAATCTTTAAAACCAAGTGCCAACACATTAAGACCTTTTCTCTTTTTTTCAGGTTTAAATGTTACATCAACAGATGGTTATTAAAGACTTGCACTGTCAAATATAGGCTTGCAAAATTATTCATGTCCCTTGATTTTTTTTTTTTTAATTTTTTTTTTATGTTTTGTGATTTTGGAATAGAACAACATTAGACTGAGCATAATAATAAATCGGAGGAAACAGAATATATATTTTAAAATTATTTAGAAACAAAAACCGAAAAGTGTGGGATACATTTTTATTCAACCCCCAGATCTGACATCCCTAAATAAAATCCAGTGCAACCCATTGAGCCAGCCTGTGTGCAATTTAAAACAGTCATTCCATGAAGGCCTCAGACAAGTTTTTTTTTAGAGAACAAATATTGTCATGTAGACCAAGGAACTCAGAAAGGAGGTCAAGGAGAAAGCTGTGGGGATGTCTAAAGCAGGGATGGGTTATAAAACACAGATGACTCTGGACAATATGCAGTGATCCCCAGCTTAGGTAGGAAAATCCATCAGTAGGACAACTATTAGTCATGCAGTCCACAGAAATGGTCAAAAGAAAGCCAATGTTGAAAGAAAGTGACAGGAAGTCACATTAAAAGTTTCCACAAACCTTGTTGGAGGCACAGCAAACATGTGGAAGAAGATACCCTGTTCAGATGTGGGCAACCTTTTTTGGATTTATGTAAAATGTAATACCTGATGGGAAAACTGGCACTGCACCTCACCTCGAACACACCACCCATGGGGATGCTTTTATTCAAGGCCAGTTAAACTGGTCAGAGTTGATGAAAACCTGGATGGAGCTAAGTACAGGACAATCCTGGAAGAAAGTCTGTCAGAGGCTATAAAAGGCTTGAAACTGGAACTGAAGTTCACCTTCCAGCAGGACAACAACTCTGAACATATAGCCAGAGTTCTAATGGAACACTTTAGATAAAACAATATTCATATGTTAGAATGGTGGAGTAAAAGTCCAGATCTAAATTCAAGTTTGAATCTGAAGCAAGACTTGAAAACCCCAGAAGACATTTAGCTGTCAGTAATAGACAACTCTACAAAATCTTGAATTCATACCACAGAGTTTAGATTTTGAGTTGACCAAAACTTAAATATTTACATCCTTTCCCTACCATTTCACAACTATCTTTTACTTTGTGTTGGTGCATCACAAAAAGTCCTAATAAAATACAATGAAATATAGCTGTAATTTAACAAAATGTGAAAAAGTCAAATATAAGATATGAATACTTTCCTAGGACAATGTTTCAGTCGACTGAAAAAAAAGACAAAAAAGTCTGGATTTTAATTAACTTTGAAACACACACACACACACACACACACACACACACACACACACACATATATATATATATATATATATATATATATATATATATATATATATATATATATATATATATATATATATATATATATCGCTTCATTAATATTGGTCAAATAAGCCTATACTAAAGGGAACCATTTGTGTCAAACCCTAAAATACTAAAACAAACAGATTCCTCACAGTGATTTTGGATCGTGAAATATAGAAGAGGCACAGTACATGGAGCAAAATTAATAAGAATGAGTTTTACTTAACTAATATAAACCCAGGATTTCAGGTAGGATATAAACTGTCAGGAGGAACTGTAATGGGAAGATAAAAGTTGTCGCTATGCTTTCATAAGCAAGATATAAAGTCATGGTGAATATATATGGACTAAAAAACATATAAAGTATGAAAAGCTTCATTAATTAAAATATCCAGTATTAGATTATTTAGGTTGTTGAACCAGAACACAACTCTGGTGCAACACTGAAATGGGACTTTTTTTTTTTCCCATGCTGCCAATATTATTCTGCTTCTGCACAGTCTAGGAATGAAAACTCAATTCTACTGGAGAAGTGAACACAGAAAATGAACCTGCTTAAAAAAGAACAAGGAGAGGATGATATAATTTTGGCAGTTTTCTTGTTAACCATCTCAAAAAAGAAAGACTTTCTTTTCATATTTCCACCTCCTTCCCATGTAGTAACTTACTCCTATTAGCTGATGTGCTTGCAAAACCTTTGCTCTTTAGTCAAACCTTTGTTGTACAGATTCAACAAATTCATAACAATTCAACAAATATACACTTGAGAAATAGCTGTTTTCAAAATGTACATTTATTTTAAACCTCTACACTAACTGGGAAGAGACTTACTCAGAGCTGATTGGCTTCCAAAAAGATTTAATTGGTTTTCTCAAGACTGCATACTTTCTAGATATGTACACTACGAATGAGTTGGATTCATTTTTTTTAGTGGTGGTTCTTGCATGAATGCTAAGGGTAACATTCATGCAATTAATAATAATTGCAGTTCATATTTGACCAATCTATGCATTATAATTTTCATCTTAGGTTGTCCAAACGCCAAAACAGCATTGAAAATGTCCTGTTTACATGTTTACATATTAAATCAACGTTTAATTAATTAATTATGTATTTTAGGTTTGACCAGTCTAATGTATTTTAGATTTAGAACTGAATATGATCAAAGGGCTCTCTATGTTTGCTTTAAAAAAAAAAAAAAGTGAAATTCCCCTTTAATTCAGCACCAAATTAGAAACTGGTAATCATAGAACAACTTAACAGGCCTACAGTGTATGGCCATGTTTCCTTGCAGTACTTGCACTGTGCACCACACAAGAGGGCTCTGACTCACCACTGATTAGACAAAGCAGGAGAAGACCCACTTGTTGCCAGCTGATTGACTTAATTTTTCTGGCTTCCCAAAGATCATGGCACCCTGGAGAGTGACCCACATCACCGATATCAACAACCACCCCTGCTTTTGCTTACAGTGTATATTACAAACTGATTCAGTTATTGAGAAACTAAATTTGTCTGTATTTTATCCGTGTTTAATGGCTGCAGCCTGCTAAGATTCTTCTGCCAATAAAGAATGATTTATATATTTTCCAATATTCTTGTAAATGCATCCAGATTTCCCAAAGACTGCAGAGATGGAGCACAGAGGTAAAAGGGTTTCAATAAACAGGTTGTTGTTGCTGGCTGGCTGACAGTAAGCCAGATGGTCCTCTGCTTCATGGTGTCAGGTCAAAACCAGAGAGGGGGCTTCACACCTGGTTTTATTCCTGTACATTTAACAGGAATGTTAGTTTAATCCCTCATGGAGCCCCTTCCCATTTGTTTTTCTTTCCTAAATTTTAGTCAAAATGTCTTCAGTCTGTTGTAGGCTACAGAGAAGGTGGTCACATAGATAATCACCATGTCAAAGCCTTTATTTGGAGTTAGGTGTACAGTGCTTTATATAAAAAAGTGTTTTTCCTCTTGCAGGTTTCTTCTGTTTTTGCTTCTTTTATTAATCTTAAATGTTTGAGGTCATCAAACACATCTAAGGAAACACAAAATTTAGTTTTCACATGATAATTTAATTTATAAGGGAGGAAAAAGCCATCCAAACCAATCTGGCCCCATGTGAAAAAGTAATTGTCCCCTTAACCTAATAACTGGTTTTGCCAGCTTTAGCAGCAACAACTGCCAAAAAGAAAATCAACTGCGCTTGAGATACCTGCTAATGAGTCTGTGGGGGAATTTTGGCCCACTATTCTTTGCAGAGATCTTAGAGGGATTCAAAGCATGAATAGTTTGTTTGAAGCTATGCCACTGCATTTCAATCAAATTTAAGTATCAACTTTGACTAGGTCAATACCAAGTCTTCCCTTTTTTGAGCCTGTCAGAGGTAGACTTACTGGGCTTCTGCTGTGGAATCCAAAGGCGCCTGGATTTAAGGTCATGAAAGGGTCACTGAGCATTCTTCTTTGGGATTCTCAGAGTTTTGATCAATAAGTAAGTCCTTCAAGTTCTAAAGCTACAGTACAACCCCAGGTCATTACATTACCTCCACCATGTTTGGCTGTCACCATTAAGGGTTTTTTTCCCCCAATGCTGTGGCGATTTTACACCAGATGTAACAGACACAAAGCTTCCAAAAAGTTGCACTTTTTTATCATCTTGTGACATAATATTTTTCCAAAAGTCAATGGGGTCATCAAAATGTTTTTTGGCAAATATGAGTCAGGGCCTTGTTTTCTTTTTGGTCAGCAGTGGTGTAAACATCAGATCTCTCCCATTGATGACATTTGTACCCAGTCTCCTCTTATTCCAGAATCACGGACACTGACTTTGACTTAGACAAGTGAGGCCTGCAGAGCTTTACTGAAAGATTATTGGAGTGTATTTGGTATGCCGGCCACTCTTGGGAAGGTTGCGCTCTATTAGTGGATAATAGTGGATAATTGGGTTCAATAGAATCCCAAAGCCATAGAAATAACTTTGTAACCCTTTCTAGATTGATAGATATGAATGGCTGTTCTTTGTGTGTTCTGGAATTTCTGTATATCAGGGTATGATGTGTTGCTTTTTGAGATTTTAAAGTCTGTTTCATGTTATCAGGAAGGTTCTCTATTAGTCAAGCCTTATATTTTTAGGTCTGGCAGTAACCAGACCTGGGTATGGAAAGTGAAATTGAATTCAGCCTTCCAAAAGAAAAAAAAACAACAACAAAAAGACGTGGTCAATCACAGTAAATTTATGATTTAACAAAAGGGATGGAGGCCTTTTTCTGATCAGGCCAATTTTGTGTGGATAGCTTTTTTCACTTAATAAATAAAATCATCATTTGAAAAACAGCCTTTTGTTCTTACTCGGGTTAAATTTGATATTTAAACTTGGTACAAAATAATAAAAACAAATAATCTGTTAAGGGGGATATTTTTTACAGTACTTATCTTTCTTCCTCACATATCTGAATATCTATTATCTTTTCAATGACACCCTCGAAGTCCTTAAGGTTTTCCTCCATTATTAGAATATCATGTCTTGGCAGACTGCCAAAGATACGGTTGAGCGGAGACAAGACAATGTAGTGTCTGTGAGAAACACCATGTAGTGTGAGTCTGCTCAGTCATAAATAAGATGTCACATTAAGTCCCATCACTTAATTATGTCACACATGATAAGTGTAGTTTGTTAAATCTACGCAAAAATATATACTTCAAAACTGTGCTGTTGTTGGCCTGCTACACATTTAGCAGTGATAGCAGGATGCTATAGTTAGAAACCTAGCCTCCACTGCAATATGCCAGCACATGTTTCTGTAAATCATTACATTCCAAAACAGCTGGGACGTGTTTGTCGGCCATATTGACAAGCCGTGAGTGATAGCTAGCCCACCTCCGTCAGTTTGTGACGTTCATCTGCTCCCGCTCGTTTATGTGGAGTGGCTACAAATTTACAGATGGCCATTTTGCCTAATGGATGCCGTTCATTCATCCCACAGCAGGCTTTGGCAGACGCTATCCCGGGCCCATTAGGAAATGAGTCCACAGCCGTGCCATCGGAGACAAATGATGGCATCAGAATCTGAGCGACTCCTGCCTGAGTCAACACCGCTGGGCTCATTCTGCATTTGGTTTCAGTCGGCTACTGTTGCTCTAATGAACGCATTATGATGTGAAACCAGTCTGCTAATATTGCACCTTGTCATGTCCTTCCTGTTTGACAAATCTAAAGTCACTGTGCAAAAATGATCACCTTCATACAAGTGGGAACTCTGATACCATTTGAAATACACCAGCATAATTCACAGTAATAAGCCATCAAAATAAGATATTTTGATGCAACTTTTTAAAAAATCAACTTGATAAGTTAGATTTGAAATTCCTCTGTAAGGTGGAATTTAGATGGAGAGTTTAATAAATATTTCTCTGTACCAGAAGGTGGGTTCTGTAGGTGTATGTGTATCTGTCGCTGTCCTTCCCAAGTCATGGAGCAAAGCAGAGTACCAGAAGACAAACTAAGCACTCTGGCAAGAAAATGCAGCATCATCATGGATTCCACCTCTGCAGACTGTTCGATCTAAAGCGCTTGTCAGGTTGCATTAGCTAAATGGCCACTGCATTGTCTCTGAGCCACGTTGCACTTTTTCATCTTATCAGCCTTGCTAATTGAATTTAACTTGACAGCTTAATTATTTAAGTCTGAATTTGGATCTAACTGTATTTAAAGGAGTATATCTAAAATGACTGTTGGAGTAATTAATCAAAAGTCAGGTGAAGAGGCAACTGGAGCCATTGAACCGGAAAAACTCTGTGGCACCTGTTCAACCTTAGCATGACCAAGGAGAAAGTTCCAGTGTTATGGAAGACATCATGTCTTGTTAAGGTCTCAAATAAATTTCCTTTACCTGTCTTCTTTTTACATCATGGCCTTCCTGAGTATGCACAAGAACATTTCAGGAACCCCATGTTGATCACCTGGATCGATGACTACCTGACAAATAGACCTGTGTTAGTGAGACTGAAGGGTCGTGTTTCTAACCAGGTGCTCAGCAGCACAGGAGCACCACAGGGGACTGTACTCTTACCATTCCATTTCACTCTGTACATCTTCCAGTGTGAGACAGTGGGTGTATCCAAATTCAGGGGCATCCTTCAAAGTCCACATCTGAAGGCTGATTACGTCCCAGGGATGTGAGGAATGCTGTCTAAATTTGAAGGTTCCTCCAAATGCAGCCCACAAATGCATTCTTCTCTTCCCCAGATTCGAAGGACAGGTCTGGCATATCCTTTGCAGCCCACCCTATCCCAAGATTCACTGTGGCCCAAACAATAGACTTTTGTTCTTGTAACAGTGGTGGATGATGTAATAGAGGAGCATAGTTTTAAATATATTAGAATCTAACAGTGCAAAAATGAAGCGGTTGTGTTGTTAGGCTTTTGTCACTTCCATAGACATGTTTTTAATTATAATTTTGTAAAAAAATTAATTAATTCATTAGTTTAATTAATTAAAAAGGATTAAATGAATGATTAAAAAAAAAAAAAAAAAAGTTCAGCAAGATTTTGAGCAACATTTTTACTCACTTCTGTTCAGAGTCATCATGGTTGTTAGGCTACCGTTCAGAGTCATCATGGTTGTTAGGCTACCGAGCATATGCCAAGGTAAGGGCGGAAATAAATCTAAAGGCTAGAACGTCCAATCTGACAGCCGCACACTTCTGGTCTTCGCGGTTGACATAGGACCCAGCTTAAGTTGACCATGTAGGCTGGGTCCTTCGAAGGATGCAGCTCCTGAATTTGGACAATGCCATAGTCCTGTCTTTTATCTCTCAGTGGTTCATTTTAAAATGTTTTGCTACAGAGTTTAAATAGATCAGTGTGTCGTGCTTACAACTCAGTCTGTAAACTCTGTTTTCTAAAATGATCAGGTGGTGTTAATAAAAGCACTGTGTGTAACTCCCACCCTATGCTTCTCCAGGCCACTGCTGCCAATCAGAGATCGACTGCAAGGGATTGTGAAGCATTCACTAACACTGCTTGTTTAAATGAAGTTGTTGATATTATCATATCTGTTTGCAGGGATACTAAGATAAATAAGACGACTTGTGTTGATAAATTGTCTCCATGCACTATGAACCACAACAAAAACTCAGATTAGAACAGAGGTAGGCTCAAACATTTGTTAGATGAGACCGTCATAATGCTCAGAGTTGGATTTTGGTTTGTGGAGAACTTAACTAGTTGTATAACCAGTTAAGTGGCTCAACTTCTGCCCCACAAGAGTTATAGCTTCTGCACATAAGATACTAACTGCTAATAACTATTACACAGGACCACACTTCAGCAATCTGTAACTGTCCCTTCTATTCAATGCTTCATGCATATCATTTATTCTGGGTTTTTGTTATAAATGTATCCAGAACTGAAACTACACAACCCGTATTTGGCAACAGAATTTCTTTTATCCGACATGGTTTCGACAAATTCTGCTACCAAAGGTGGCTTATACTGAAGACAGGCATGTTGCCTAGGCAGGTGGGCAGATACATTCAGACCAGGATATGATCCTGGGCTGTCGCTAGGGTAGGGGGATAAAAGCCGCCTCCAGCACCCAGAACCAGATGTTACCTCATGAATCATTGCCCAGGAATCTGTGACTCATGCAAAGTATCTCCTTCTGCTTCTCAAAAATCAATGAGAACCTGTAAAGGACTGGAAGCGGGGAGAATGAGGTGGAGGGGAATAAATAATGACAAGCATGACAGAAGGGTGGATAAAGCCATGGAATAGCAGATAGACAGATGCAGAATGGTAAGGTGGGTGGAGAAGCAAGTGCACAAGTAAGTTCACATCTCCCACCTTCTATTCCCCTTTTTTTTTAGCAGTGGATTGAATGATGGACTCCATCATTGGGAAAATATTTTAAAAGCAGAGCTGAGTGAAGAGGCAAGGCAGAAAATACAGGAGGAATGCCAGAGAAATCAAAGCCTCCGACAGATAAAAGTGTGCTCAACATCCTGTCTGTCACTTAGCAGGAGGATGAAGGCTGCTTGTTAGGACAAGAGCCGCCATGGCTGAGAGTGCAAACACATTTCTCTTGCTCAAGTGGCTCAAAAAGCGACTGAATGTATGTTTCACCCCCTTAATACTCCCCTCTGCTTTTTTCTGTCTTTCTCCCACCCACACGAAACCCTTCAGTGGAAGCACAAGTCTGACAGTAAGGTGAGGTGCTGCTGACTGAGTGAGTGTCTCACTGGTGAAATATGTCCGGTTTGGCCTGGCCTAACAGGAGAAGAGAGACCCTTGGGTCCAAATGCAAGGATTTGGTCCCCTTTTGTTTCCCAACACCTCATTGTCTCACCCTTTTACTTTCTCCATGGAAACCTCTGTAAAAGGCAGTTGGTTTTGTTTTTCATTTTTAATCTTCTTCCAGTTTACCACTTGATTTATTAATAACAAGAAATAAATCATGAAAACATTAAAAAATATAAAACAAGCCAAAATAAATGAATTATTTAATAAAAAAAATATAATAAAAAATGTTTTAAAAATACTTTCACTAATAGAAGAATCTACCTCAGTCAGTTTTGTATTTAAATGAGACAATGCTGAGACGGTGTAGCGTACTATTCTGCACTCTAGTTCCAGAATGTCATAGAGAAAAACTGAGTTCTGCAACCAGTTTTTTTTCCCCAAGTGTGAGGCTCCAGGGTCAGGCATGTTAGGTGTGTTAGAATGGCCCAGTCAAAGTCCAAATCCAAATCCAACAAAAAAAATCTAAGGCAAGACTTATAGGAACTAGTTTCCCTTGAGCATTCTTGCAAGGACCAACAGGCTAAAAAAACCCAAAAAAAAAAAAAAAACAAAACAAAAAAAAAAAAAACAAAGAAAAAGAATTAAAAAAAAAAAATCTGTTTTTAGATGTGCAAAGCTGCTAGAGACTTAAATAGTTATAGCTGTAATTATAGAGAAACAGGGTTCAATACAGAGTTGACTCAGGAAGGCACAAATGCAAACCACACCTAAAAATTCAAACCATTTTCCTTCCACTTGAGAATTACATGCTACTTTGGGTTGGTCTGTCAGATAGAATCACATCAAAACACACTGGCGTTTGTGGTTTTAATGTTAAAAAATGTGAAAAAAAGTTCAATCGGTGTGTGTGTGGGGATAGGGGCTGTGACAAGTTGCCAATCTGAAGTGAGAAATGTTGATTTAAATGCTGAAAGGGGACACAGCTGAGCAATGTCTCCATCTTGTGGCTGACATTTAAATTGTTGGTGGGCAAAAAATGTCACGTTTGAGGTAAATAGCATATTTCAAGAAGTATTTCATTTAAACCTTAGTGTAGAAAACTGAAGGCTTTACAAAGACCTATTTTTATTTTAACACCACTTTTAACTTATTTCACCACAGAGGGATTGTTTGATAATTATGGTTTTCCAGTAACAAACGGTCCTTATCAATTTAGAATATAACATAAGACCAATTAAAAGAGGACATTTGAGAATAGAATTGTCAACATACTCAAAACCTGATTCTTGTATTTCACAGTATATGCACTCAATACTTGCTCAAAGCTGAATCATGCATGAATTGCATGAATCACTGCATCAGTGCAGAGCGGCATGGACACGTCGCACCCGTGACTCAGCTGAGGTGTTAAAGAAATGCTTTTTTTTAAAACAGCTTTTAGGTCATCTGTAATAATGGGTTACAGAATAGATTCTTAAAGCGGGTATGGGTCATTTTGTCAGAGTGGCCAGGTTCTAAGTCCAACAGGAAAACTAAATCTGCATCTCCATAAAGCTTGTCAGTGAGAGGAGCCATGAAGACTTAGATTTTGTGTCTCTTCTGGGAACCTTGATTCTCAAATGAAATGTAAAATTTACTTTCACCTGAAAAGAGGACTTTGGACCAATGGGAAGTGGCCAAGGTAGGGAACATCTGACATTGTCTCTGGTGTAGCCCGTGTCCTAGATACACCTGTGTGTTATGGCTCTTGAAGCACTGACTCCATCTGTCGTCAACACTGTGTGAATCTCCACCAAGGTTTAGACTCTAGAATGGGCTTTGCTTTACAATTCTCTCAAAGTTGTGGTTATCCCTGTTTTTTCTGCCACACTTTGTCCTTCCACTCAATTTTCCATTATTTTCTTGTATACAGCAGTCTGTGAACAGCCAGCTTTTTTTTTTTGCTTTTTTTTTTTTTTTTTAACAAGTGACCTTGTGTGGCTTCACCTTGTTTGACAAAGCCTGTCTCTGCTGCACAAGTGTCAAATCGGAGGTCTTTCTCATCACTGTGCATGTTCCATTTAATCGTCAAACTTTTTGATAAACGCAATTTGGGGTCTTACTTAGCTGTAAATCATGTTCAACAAATATGAATTAATGAATCTATTCAACATATAAGTTTCAATTTTCTGGAAATACTTATATAAGATATCCTGATATACAACCATATTTTGATCGCATTTCTTTTTCTCTCTTTAAATTAATTTGAAGCTTTTTACACATCATTCCCAGGGGTGGAAATAAATGTGGCCAGGACTGTTTGCGATCTTTCCGAAATGGATTATCTGTCACAAACTGTAAGATGATAAAATTTAAATTTGCTCTCATAGACTGTTAGGTGTGGACATATCACAGATGCTTCACTACCAGTTCGGTGCAAAAGAAAAGAAAAGAAAGCTTCATGAAGCTCTGAGTTGCGCTCAGCCTTGCGCAGTTTGCGCAGCTGAACCCTTGTGAGGGTTTTTCCTGTGCACTCCTTTGGAGTCGCTCCAACACAGACATACCTCTGTTAGTCATCCTTGAGCTGTCCTATGCTGTTCATGGTACAGTGAGAAATATCCTGGATAATCCAAATAGTATTTAAGCGGCCTGCCGGCATATGAATACAAACACGTAAGTAACACAGATAGCTGCTGCTCTGCGCCTACACTGTAGGAGCTACATGAGCTAGCTTAACATTAGCACCGGGGCTAAAGTTAACTAAACAAAACAAGCATGGCTCTGTCTTGCATCAGCTACAGTGCCTGTAAGTGTCCGAGCTAGTTTAGTAACGTAAAGATTTAAAGTCTTTGTTTGTAATGTTTATAACTGTCTATTAAGGCTTGGTAGGTAATTGCCTTGCTAACCTCACTCGTTAGCTTGCTAGCTAGTTGTAAACAATGTTGACCTAAGATATCTTAAAATTTGTCACATTTCGCTCATTTTATAAATGCTTTATGCATACACGTTTTGCCTCGGTAAGGATTATGATTATGTTTTGCAAACCCCAGACCGATGATGTGACGCGTCACTCGTGTTACTTTTTTCCTCAGATAAGACCATGGTGGTCATGTCAGGGACAGCCACTGTCCTGCAGCAGTTTGTCAGCGGGCTGAAGAGCAGAAATGAAGACACCAGAGCAAAATCTGCCAAGGATCTGCAGCACTATGTGACCACAGAGCTCAGAGAGGTGCCACACTAAAACAACACGTTCGTTCAGTTTACAGAGACACCTGAGGCATGAACAAAATGTTCTTTTCTCAGTGGTGGGAGACATTGATTATTACACTATGGCATTTGCTTCTAAATAACACATGTTAAAGCAAATGTGTGTTCATCTAACTGCAGAAATCCATTGTGGCATTGGAGTATCAGTAATACAAACTGCAATGTTAGTTGGTGATATATTGAAAATATATTGCCCTCACACTGTAGGTGTTTGCAATATTAATATTGCAGATGACTTTTTGGAATGTTTTATTTGTTGACTATAATACTCTAAGCAAGCGCGGGTCCAGTATGAGATTCTCTGGGTATGTTAACCTTGAGTAAAAATACCACAAATAGTTAAAACAAATGTCTAAAGTGTGATCTGATGTCTTTTATTCAAAACATATGATCAGCATTTATTTCTACTGATGCAAAAGCATATTATTGTAGTTATAATAATGTTATGTTAAACATTTAGATGTTTGATTTGGATAAAATACAAAATAAACACCTGGATAAAGTAGTGATTTAACAAGCTGAGAAGCCTGCTTATTCGGTAAACTGCAGTTGACTGAAAGATTTGTGGTTTCAAAAGAGCGTTGCTTTAACAAGAGCATAGGGCAATGGTCCTCTGGTTTGACTGTCCTTGTTTTGCACGATTGGATCTGTTTCCAAACAGCTAAACTGTGGGTTTATGGCTACTGATATTTAGGGCTGAAATGATTAACCGTGATTATTTGATTATTGAAATAATCGTCAACTAATTTAGTACACGATTAATCGTTAACTGGAGTATACAGACTCAAAAAAGACAATTTGGTGAAAAAAAACCTCCCATCTTTAGAGTAGTAATTAAGCCAAAACTGTACAAAAAACATACATTTAAGATAAAAACACCTTTGTCTGTAAATATGTTTTAACCAAAACTCCTCATGTGGCATCGTTATTGAATTTTGGGGAATAAAATGTGTGTTTTCTTTTTTTTTTTTTTTTTGTTTATTTGCATCTTTTAATGTATTTTTAATATTGTATAAAAAGGCTTAAGTGGTTAAATGAAAAATCTGAAGAATGTGCCATTGTTAAAAATCGCTTAATCGGCAGAATAATCAATAGATTAATCGATTATGAAAACAATCGTTAGTTGCAGCCCTACTAATATTGTCGTCAGAGCAACTAGTCATCATCAGTCATAATTTCTTAATCTCCAGAGTTCCAGTGCTTGTGGTGTGGCGGTGGTGATCATCTCCCAAATACAGAGTTATTCTATCTCTGCTGTCTTGTTTTTGTGCTGCAGCTGAGCCAAGATGAAGCCACGACATTCTACGACGAGTTAAACCACCACATATTTGAGCTGGTATCCAGTTCAGATGTGAATGAGAAGAAAGGTGGCATTCTTGCTATTGGTAAGCTTTAGGCACAAGTTTCCCATCCAAGTGATTATAAAGCTGTATTTTATGGGGAATCAGCGTGTGACTGTTGTGGTTTCCTTCTAGTGAGTCTAATCGGAGTGGAGGGAGGCAATGCCACCAGGATCAGCCGATTCGCCAACTACCTCCGCAACCTGCTCCCTTCCAGCGACCCGGTGGTTATGGAGATGGCCTCCAAAGCCATGGGCCACCTATCTATGGCCGGAGACACTTTTACTGCTGAGTATGTGGAGTTTGAGGTGAAGAGGGCTCTGGAGTGGCTGGGAGCCGACAGAAATGAAGGGAGACGCCATGCGGCGGTAAGTTACTGACTGTGGTGTTTGTTGTTCAAATACCAGCACCTCTTGGAGGTGAATATGAGGGCAGAGCAGATCACATAAGTCATAACTGTTGTGACTGCAGTTGGAAGAGCTCGCTGGAGTTTTAATAATGTCTGTTTTTTTTCCTTTCTTTGTATTTTCCTATATTATTGACCTGTTTTTTGCCTGCGTTTAAGGAAATGTTTTTTTTAAACAACATGCCAGGTTTTTTTTGGCCTTGTTTATCTTTGAGTAGCAATTATTTTAAATAAATGTGGGAAAATTAGTTGCAAGCACTGATGTATAAGTTTTGCTAAAATGTAATTTCCTTCGATTTAAATGAATTCAGCTCACTTTTATTCTTCAGTTAGCTCACTATGAGCAGTGTAGGATATGCTAAAACAGAGTACATGTATTTTCTCATTGTTGGGCTAATCATATTTACATTCAGAGTTCCAAAGAACCTCTTTATTTTCCAGACTCCTTTTTTCATAGCCTTAATAAGGTATTTTCCAGAGTTTGCATACAGCCTTGTAAAGGTCAGACTCATTTACCTGTTGTGGAATATGACTTTGACTTGTTCATTTTTTTGCCGTGTTTCATCTTAAAATGCAATAGGTTTGCTTTCTCAATGGTTGTTCAGCTGTGCTGTTGATCAGGAACAGTTTTTTCCAATGTGCAGTTTTTGCACATTTTAAGAAGTTTACATACATAGAGTGGTCATTATCACTTTAAACAATGAGGGAAAGCCCAAATGATGTCATGGCTTCGGAAACCACTGATAGGTTATCTGACATGGTTAAGTTAATTGGAGGCATGGGAAAGTGAAAAGAAATCAGCCAAGATACCAGGAAGAGAATTGTGGCGCTGGACCAGTTTGGTTCATCCTTGGGAACAATTTCCAGATGCTTAAAGGTGCCACATTCATCTCTTCAAACAATTATATGCAAGTATAGACATGTTGGGAATGTCCAACCATCATACCGCTCAGGAAGGAGACAGGCTCCGTGTCCCACAGATGACCGTGTTTTGGTCCGAAATGTGCAAATCGACCCCAGAACGAAAACCAAAGACCTTAATAAGATGTTGGCTCAAGCTGGTAAGACAGTATGATTATCCACAGAGAAACATGTCCTGTACCCACATGAGCTGAAAGGCCACTCAGCAAGGAAGAAGCCATTACTCCAAAAGAACCGCTTTGCAAATGCACACAGGGACAGAGACCCCAATTTTTTTGGAGACATACCCTCTGGTCTGATGAACCTAAAGTGGAACTGTTTCACTTTGATGACCATTTAGCAAATAGAAGTAGCTTTGGTAATCCTAATTGACCCAAAACAAGAGAAGTTTGGTCTGATTTAACTTCAGACAGTGAAAAAAAAGGTGTGTGTGTGTGTGTGTGTGTGTGTGTGTGTGTGTGTGTGTGTGTGTGTGTGTGTGTCTTTTTATTGAGTGTATGTAAAGCTTTGGTTTCAACTGTATATACAGTTGACCATTCTTTAAAGTTACTAAAATGTTTACTCTGTTTTAGTTGTACAGTGTCTTGTAAAAATATTCATAGCCCTTGAACTTTTCTCCATTTCACCACATTACATCCACAAACCTCATTGTATTATACTGGGAATTTATGTGACTGACCAACACAAAGGAGAACATAATTGTGAAGTTGAATGAAAATGATACACGATCTTAAAAATGTATTAAAATTCTGAAAACTGTGTTATGTTTTGCCTTCACCCCCCTAGGGTGAGTACTTTTTAGAACCATCTTTCTATTGTTCTCTTAACAAACCCCTGTGGCCTTCACAGAACAGGTGGGTTATATCCAGATTAAATTCAACACAGCTGGACAATATTTATTAATTAGTTGACTTATGAAGGCAATTGGAAAAAATGAGTTCCCTTTATTTCACCATTATGCACTACTTTTTGTTGCTCTATTATATTAGGTCTGAATAAAATATATTTGAGGTGTCCAAAGTGCGGCCCAGGGGCCATTTGCGGCCCCGGAATGAAATTTGTGCGGCCCCCAACCACAAGTCTGAAATGGAGCAAATCAGAGAACTGATAGCTGATGAATTTCTTTTCACCTTTTAGTGCAACATTTTCACAAACTGTTCCTAAAATAGAAAAATGTCAGGTCATTTGTTAACCTGGTTTCTGCATTTATTTTAATTTATTTAATGTTTAAAGCGACTTTGGTGCCTCTTCCTCATTGATTAACACAGAAAGGGCTTTAGAAGAAGAATGAGCCATGTCCTGTTCTTGTTACTGAACTTGCACTAAAAATTCTTCTAGCCCAAAAGTTGTATGCCTGTCTTATGATAACACAATTGTGAGAGACATTTAAAAAAAGTTTAAAAAGGCCCTAAATTATTTTTTTAGATTTTATGTTAAAGCATTTTTGTGGCTCCCAAGTGCTTTCAACGTGACAACTTTGGCCCTCATGGCTGAAGCCACTGCTTTACTGTGTAAATATATATTTTTGACAGTTCTTCAAATTTACTGAATCCTGTGTATTTTTTAGGTTAATATTCTCTTGTTTTGAATATCTTAGCCCTTACGCAATATTGTTAGTGTTGTATATGATAGCCGTATGTTAGTTTTATAAACTGGAAAGCAGTGATGGACAGAGTGGCTTTGTGTCTCTTCTAGGTGTTGGTGTTGAGGGAGCTGGCTGTGAGCGCACCAACCTTCTTCTTTCAGCAAGTGCAGCCCTTCTTCGACAACATCTTTTACGCGGTTTGGGATCCTAAGCAGGCCATTCGAGAAGGAGCCGTGTCCGCTCTGCGAGCCTGTCTCATCCTCACCACACAGAGGGAGACCAAAGAAATGCAGAAACCACAGTGGTACAAAGTAAGTCTTTGAACCGTGTACTGAAAACCCCATGCATCTATGGAATATTGGGATGGAAGCCTTTTCTGCTAAGCAGCATGAGTTAAGTGTTTGTGCTTTGCGGAACAGCAAACCTTTGAGGAGGCGGAAAAAGGCTTCGATGAGACTTTGGCCAAGGAGAAGGGGATGAATCGTGACGATAGAGTCCACGGTGCTCTTCTGATCCTCAACGAACTGGTCCGGATCAGCAGCATGGAGGGAGAGGTGAGTTCGGATTTCATTCCGGACACTTTGTTTGTGTCAGGAAGCTAAATGTTTCCCCTTTACAGCGAATGCGCGAAGAGATGGAGGAGATCACGCAGCAGCAGCTGGTTCATGATAAATACTGCAAGGAGCTGATGGGATTTGGAACAAAGCCTCGCCATATTACCCCCTTCACCAGCTTCCAGTCAGTGCAGCCGCAGCAGTCGAACGCCCTGCTGGGGTTGTTGGGCTACAGCACGCCTCAAAGCTTCCTGGGCTTTGGTGCCACCCCAGTACCTGCCAAGAGCTCCCTGGTGGAGAGCCGCTACTGCCGTGAGCTGATGGAGGAAAGATTCGACCAGGCAAGAGTCACAGTAGGCAGAATATGAGCCCAGTGCTGTTGGTTTCAACATATGAAACATAGCTATACTTTGCCTCACCAGGTGTGTCGGTGGGTGCTGAAGTACAAAACCAGTAAAAACCCTCTGATCCAGATGACCATCCTCAACCTACTTCCACGCCTAGCTGCCTTCCAGCCACATACTTTCACAGGTGGGACAGCCAGATTCAAAGCCCTTCTTTTCTGCATTTTTGGGTTGTAATAATGTGCTTTCTGATTGGCTATTGAATGTGCAGACCAGTACTTGTCAGACACCATGGGATACCTGCTGGGCTGCCTGAAGAAGGAGAAGGAGAGGACGGCAGCTTTCCAGGCTCTGGGGCTGCTGGTTGTGGCTGTCAGGACAGAAATCCAGCCGTACCTCCTGAAGATCCTGGAGATCATCAAGGCTGCCTTGCCTCCCAAGGACTTTGCACACAAGTCAGTCATTGAAAACCATTTCCTGTGGTTTTTTACTAGACGTGCAAAGATCTGAATGTTGTGGCTGATTTTCAGTCTCTGGCTTTTGTAAAGCTTTGACCTGCTGATACAGATTTTAGCCAATGCCGATTTTGATTTAAGAATTATTATGTTCTATGCTGTCTTTATCGACATAGATTGGTGATTAGCAGTTACAAATCTGTGCAAACTGTTAACATCGGTCTCTGTTAATATGTACCTTAACACTTAGATTGCTAAACGGGCGCTGCCATTTCCGCCTTTGAGACCCAGCTCCTCTTTAGAGCTGCAGTTTCCGAGCTTCCGCCACGCAGAGCAACCCTCCCTCCAGACTAGCCATCAGCAGTTAGCAAGCACCTGGTGGAACTGCACATCTGCTGAGCTCATTATAAGAGCTACTTCTCAGTGGAACGCTGGTAAAAAAGTTGTTAAAGGCTTAGCTGTTGTGGTGACTTCCTGAAGGTGGAGTTTTAGAAAGAGCAGGGCTTTCTTAAAGAGACAGAGGCCCAATTTCAAGGTGTTAAATTACGAAGTCAAATTTCTTTTAAGTCATATTTGATACATACAGCATTTTTGTAACAACTGAAGGTAACATAGTTACTTGATTGTGCTATAAAATGGTATTATGTGTCTGGAAAACACATAATACTGCCCCTTTAATATTTATGTATAGATATAAATGAATACATGCTTTCTCAATTATCTTCTGAAGAAACCAAAGTATTTGAAAAAAATAACTGACCATTTGGTATTAGGGTAGGTTTATTAAAATGATTTTGAAATTGAAAAACGTACAGTGATAGTGGTACTTTTTGACCTTTGATGTGTGCAGGAGGCAGAAGACCATACAAGTGGATGCTACTGTGTTCACCTGTATTAGCATGCTCTCCAGAGCCATGGGTCCCAGCATCCAGCCAGACATCAAGGAGCTTCTGGAGCCAATGTTGGCTGTGGGCCTCAGGTAGGAAACACGGGACAACGAAGAATACACACATGGAAATTTATGTTTGGATTTAGACACAAACAACACAATCTCACAGTTCTTTGGGTTTTTTTTGTTTTGTTTTTTTTTTTTTTTTTTTGGATCATCTTTGGTTTAGTCCGGCCCTTACAGCAGTGCTGTATGACCTGAGCCGTCAAATCCCCCAGTTGAAGAAAGATATCCAGGATGGTTTGCTGAAGATGCTTTCCCTGGTGTTGATGCACAAGCCTCTGCGGCACCCAGGAATGCCTAAAGGTCTGGCTCACCAGCTGGCCTCTCCGAGCCTCACAAACATTCCTGAGGCCAGCGATGTCGGCAGCATCACCCTGGCCCTGCGCACTCTGGGAAGCTTTGAATTTGAAGGTAGGAATCTCAAACAACAAAACAATTTCTTGTATTCTTTTTGCACTTTTTAAGTCATTTAGGGGTTCCTGCATTGTCTTTGTGGAATTTGATGTAAGTATTTTGGTATTTCTTAGTCTGGATGAGTACAGAAAATAAAAAATAGCTATACTCTAAAACCCTATTTCTTGTCCCACTGTATACATGGTAAACATTTCACAATTTAAAAATAGGTTACTCCAACCAGATCACCTTTTACAGTGGTTTTGATATAAAACATCCATCCATTCAGCTGTCCTTTTCCTCATTTGTCTATCCGTCTGTCTATCCATTTGTCTTCCTATCCCAACAGTTTGTGCAG
This sequence comes from Anableps anableps, assembly GCA_014839685.1. Classification (NCBI taxonomy): domain Eukaryota; kingdom Metazoa; phylum Chordata; class Actinopteri; order Cyprinodontiformes; family Anablepidae; genus Anableps; species Anableps anableps. Next base: position 9,388,712 of record CM026071.1, read on the forward strand.
TTTTGCTGGTTTCGTATTTAAAGTTTGGCCACTAGAAATATCTGCTGTAAATTCATAGTAATTTTTTTTTTTCAAAAATTTGTTCATAAAATCAGTAACTAGACTATAACAATAAAATAAAAGCATTAACAATTAAAGTATTGTAGTAACCGATCCTGTTTCTCTAACTTTTTTTTTGGTCCAGGTCACTCCCTGACCCAGTTTGTGCGCCACTGTGCCGATCACTTCCTGAACAGCGAACACAAGGAAATCCGAATGGAGGCAGCCCGGACCTGCTCGCGACTCCTCACGCCTTCCATTCATCTCATCAGCGGCCATGTCGTCAGCCAGACCGCCGTGCAGGTGGTCGCAGATGTGCTCAGCAAGCTGCTAGTTGTTGGTATCACTGATCCAGGTAAGATGATTTATTTACATCTATAACTCCAAAATGCATAAATGTTTGTTTCTAATGAACAACCTTCTGATTTGCACTGAAGGTAAGAAATGTGACAGGACGGTAAATCTATAGAACTATTATTTTTTTGATCTTTATTCTCCTGCAGATCCAGACATTCGATACTGCGTTCTTGCGTCTCTCGATGAGCGCTTCGATGCACACCTCGCCCAGGCGGAGAATTTGCAGGCTCTGTTTGTTGCTCTGAACGATGAAGTGTTTGAAATCAGAGAGCTGGCGATTTGCACAATAGGGCGCCTCAGCAGCATGAACCCTGCTTTTGTCATGCCCTTCCTTCGTAAGATGTTGATCCAGGTAAAAGAAACCCAGCAGATGGCTTGATATCGCCTTCCCCTCACACACACTGTAAAGCTACAAACAGAAAATTTTACTTAATAATTTGCACACTCCACATAGGACACCCAAAATTACGTATATTTGATTTTGATCATAACTTTTACTGCTGCATTGATGCACATCTTGCATTTTAATTGATCAAGTTTGCTACATTGTATTTTCTTTTTTTTTATTTAAAATACACGTGAATTATTTCCAAAAGGCTTAGGAATGTTATGGTGGATTTCCTGATGTGACTACAGGGTTTCCCCCAGTGTATTATAAGCCTGGCGGCCCACCAGGCTTTACTTGGCGCAGCGCCTAGTCGTGCACTTCAGAATTCTTGTAACTTGGCACAGATTGTGCCACCTTTTTACTCCAACTGGACATTTGGAAAGTGCTCTTACAGACACAGACAAACCTTTTTCCATTCAAAATATTTCTTACAAATACTGCATTCACTTTGATAAAAAAAAAACAAAAAAAAAACAAACAAAAAAACAAACAAACAAAAAAACACACATCAAAACACCGTAAAGTCTGCAGCTCCGTGCAGACTTTACGTCTGTTTGTCTTTATTTTAAAAAACTCTATAGATGGTGTTTAAGTATTGTCAGTAATGCATTCCAGTAACATAATTACCTAGCCATATTTTATTAAAATTTCTTGTGAACTTTTAACATTTTTTAACACAAAAACATAGTGGACCACTGCCCTAGCACCCCAACCACCAGGCTTAATGAGTTTTCTGGGGGAAACCCTGGATTATGTTTTTATATTCTATTGGGGAGAAAAGTTAAAAAAAAAAAAAAAAAAAAAAAAAAAAAAATTATAAAAACCACACACACAAAAAAAAAAAATCCCTTTTTTATTTAGCTTTACAAATCCAATACAATTCTACTGTATTTTATCTGAAATCTGTCTCTCTGCAGTTTCATACAGATTCCTCTAGAGGGCAGCAAAGCCTGTAATATTGCATAGAAAAAAAAATCAAATTCCCCTGTGGAAGAGTAGAAGTTTGTAAAGTTATATGCAAGGCTTTGCCTTCTAACACCATAATATTTACCTATGGAGACTGTAATAACTGATGAGAACCTTGGATATTTTCATAGATTTTAACAGAGTTGGAACACAGTGGTGTTGGCAGGAACAAAGAACAGAGTGCTCGTATGCTTGGTCACCTGGTTTCCAACGCACCCCGCCTCATACGACCATATATGGAACCCATTCTGAAGGTAAAATTCTGCAAGTCTTCCATATTACTTTGAACGTAAGCCTCATTTTTATTTAAGCTTTTCTATTGGAATAAATATTTATTGTTTAAAAACTTCCACATGAAAGAACAAGCTTTGGTTTAGAACCTGCTTTAATTTTCTACTTGCAGGCTCTCATTCTGAAGCTTAAAGATCCAGATCCCAACCCTGGAGTGGTGATCAGTGTCCTCGCAACAATAGGCGAGTTGGCCCAGGTAAGGATAGTGGTTTTCTTGCGAAAATGCATTAGCAGGACTGTTGAATAAATGAATAAATCTGCGTAGAGCTTGTTTCTGTGTGAACAGAAAGCATTTTTGTTTTGGATGTCTGTTTTTATAGAGATAGATAAGGTAAATATGTAAATAGTGTCCCTCTTATGTCCATCTGCCTTGTTCCACCCTGTCTAGGTGTTTAAAAGGCTCCCCCAGAGGAGTCAGGATAGAACAGTTAGAGGCGACCATGCTTTACATTGCAGACAGAATGCAGGAGATGTTCAGGTATACCGAGTGTACACAGTTTACTCAGTGCAGGAAGACACCGAGGTCCTGTTGAGGAATCAAGAAGCAAGGAAGACCCGAGAGAACGTAGGGAAAAAAAACCCACACATCAATATAAACTTGGTTAACCGGTTTAAAAACAATTTCAGGCTCTAAAATATAACTTCTCCTACAGGATTAAAGAGACAAACAGGAACTTTTTCTCCACTTATTATTGTTCTTTAGTGGAGTAGCTATTCTAGAAAACAATGAGCTTCTTTAAAGTTTGATATGATTCTGCTGAGAGAAACAGGATTTCTAAGACATCTGTGATGTGATTTTATTGGTTGTGTCTGTGATTCTGTAGGTGAGTGGTCTGGAGATGAGGAAGTGGATGGATGAGCTTTTTCCAATCATCATGGACATGCTACAGGACTCATCCTCATTGGCTAAGCGCCAGGTATGGAGAACCAGGAAAATAAAAATCCAGAAACTTTTGTTGCATTTAAAACAGCTTTTAGATGTCGATCCACTTTAATTCCAAATAAAATTAGACCTCAGGTGTCTGTTTTATTCTCCTGTATTGGCTGTATTCAGGAGCATCAGCTGTGTGTTTCTGGCTTTCCTCCAGGTGGCGCTTTGGACTCTGGGCCAGCAGGTAGCGAGTACAGGCTATGTGGTGGAGCCGTACCGCAAATACCCTTCCCTTCTGGAAGTGCTGCTCAACTTCCTAAAGACTGAGCAAAACCAGGGGATCAGGAGAGAGGTATGCATAGACGCTCATTGCTCTGTGTTTGCCTTAGCTTAGGTGTATACAAATACTCCTTACAAGGCTAGGAATTGTCTCTGTCAGCATGTTATAAATAGACAATTTGCTGATATAACAATCTGAAGGCTTAAGGTCTTGAGCTGCCTTAAATGAGTTTCTTCTCATGCTATTGAGTTTATGTTAAACACAAAAAGTAAATCATTCCCCTCCAGAGTGTTGTCATATTTCAATAGGAAAGGTGCAAACGGAGGTTTTAAAAGTCTCCCTTTGGCTTTACTTTTAATAAACGTTTCACGTTCATCATGTTGTGCATAAAGAGAGATTGTCAAATATATAACGAATGGCCGGTTTAAGTTAAAAAAAAAAAATCATTTATGCGACCATAAATTTCAGTCAGTTTGAATGGAATTGTGAAGTAAAAGATGCATCCTGGTTTTCAAAACCTTTTCCAACTGATCTGAAAGATCTGACATGTGTTTGCATTCACCCCTCCTTGACAACTACCTGCTGTTGCAATTACAGCTGCACCTCTTTTTAGGTGTGGCTACCAGCTGTGGATATCTAGAGAATTTTCATTGGCAAAACTGCTCAAGCTAAGTCAGTTACATGGAAAGTATCTTAACATCAGTTTTCAAGCCTGGCCACACATTCTTAATCGGAATTAGTTCTGGGCTTTGACTAGGCCATTCTAACGCATGAGTGTGCTTTGATAAGAACTTCAACTTTAGCTCTGGCTGGGTTTTGAGAGTTCTCTGTCCCATTCTCAGTTGTTTTGCTCCCTCTAACAGGTTTTCTTCTTGGATTGTCTTGTATTCAGCTCTATCCATCCACCCATCAACTGTGGCTACAGATCTCTGCAGGTCCTCCTTAATTACTGTTAGGGGTTCACCGAATGCAGTTTTTTGGCCAATCACAGATCTTTAAAAAGCCTGACCTGCAGATTCGGGTTTTGGCCGATACCACTTTCTTTTGTCTGACTAAGTCGCAACAGTGGGCTAATAATTGTTAACTGCTCACATGCAGACGTGACCTGGTGGGCGAGTCTTTCAGTCAGCGCTCTCTCACAGCAGAGCAAAAGGGGGCCCAGTGGCTGATTTTCAGACCTTTATGGAGGCAGATAAGATTGATGAAGAAGATCGACCTCTCGCGTAGGTGTCGGCCGATAGGTTTGGCAGGTTTGCAGTTTTGCCGTGTTGTTTACATTACTGGATAATGGATTGAACGGTGCCCCATGAAATGTTTAGAATATTGTTTTATAACCGAACCCTGCAATAAACTTCTCCACAACCCTTCTCCCTGGCCTGTCTGCTGTGTTCTTTGGTCTTCATGATGCTGTTTGTTCACAACATCTGAGACCTTCACAGAACAGCTAAATGCATATTGACATTGACTGGCTCCGCTGACACTTAAGGTTTTCAAATTAACAGAGGTTGAATACAAACGCAAGCCACATGACATGAAAACCATTTATTATTTTCCTTCCACCTTGTTTTTGTGTTGGTCCAACTCATAAAATCCCAAAGAAATACATTGAAGTTATGCAAACATATTCAAGGAGTATGAATATTTGGGCAAGGCGCTGTAATTTTATCCAGCGGTAGTTAAAACAAACCCTCAAAGACCTACTGTTAATGTTCCCTAACTAAGAAGTGCCAGCATGATTTAACAGAAGGGCTGCTGTCTGCGTTCCAACAGGCCATCCGCGTCCTGGGTCTTCTCGGGGCTCTGGATCCCTACAAGCACAAGGTGAACATCGGCATGATCGATCAGTCACGGGACGCCTCCGCCGTCAGTCTCTCTGAATCCAAGTCCAACCAGGACTCAGGTAGGTCCGATCAATGTTACCGTTGCCAGCGAGTGTTTTTCTCACCAAGAACCACATTGTGGGTTATATTAGCTTTTTATGTGCATTCTTTGAAATTTACAGCAGTATCAGATTTTCAGTACAAAGCTGGAAATATCATGAAAGCTCTTTTTTTTTTTTTTTTTTTTTTTTTTTTTTTTTTCTCAAAAACCTCAAATTAAACCACTCTCTGACACATGAATATATTTTTTGCTATATCTACAGTGTGTCTGTCAGTTTGGTGAATATTTTTTAACCATTTGTGTAGACTTACTACGATATTTGTTGCATCACAGTGAGTATTTGACCTAATTTTAAAAGCAGAGAAAGAAGTACAAGAAAATTAATTTATGGTTTGAATGGATGCGTTTTTTTTTGTTATACTTGCAAAAATTATTTGATTAAAAACAGTTCAACTACTGAAAATATGATTTATGTAGTAACAGCAATGACGTCTAGCTGTCACAATTATGAACTTGTAACTGAATGATAACATTTTAATCAAATTTAAAACTTTCTTCCTTTTTTAAGCAGTGTGAACAAAATCAGCACAAGGTGGTTATGTTACAATGGTGTGAAAAAATATTTGCCCCCTTACACATTTCTTCTGTTTTTGTTTTCTTTTTACACACTTAAATGTTTCAGATCATCAAACAAATTTAAATATTAGAGTAAAAGGCGGTTTTTAAATTATAGTCTCATTTATTAAGGGGAAAGAAGCTGTCCAGACCAACTTGTCCCTGTGTGAAGAAGCTGTTGCCACCTTGTTCCATTACGTAATGACTGATTAAACACTTTGTTCTAAAGCAGGGTTAAATTTCGCTATCCACATTCAAGCCTGATTACAGGCCTGTAGAATCACTGAAATAGAACCCATCTGACAACATGAAGTAGGCTGAAAGATGAGGAAGAAAGTCATTGGAAAGGGTTACAAAGCCATTTTTAAGGCTTTGGGACTCCACAGAGAACCAACATTATCCACAAATGGAGAAAACATGAAACAGTGTTGAAACTTCCGAGGAGTGGCTGGCCTGTCCAAATGACTCTCAAGAGGACATTGATGACTCATGCAGGAAGTCACAAAGGAACCCAAAACAAGATCTACAGCACTTCAGGCCTCACATGCCGCAGTTAAGGTCAGTGTTCATAGTTGAGCAATAAGAAAAAAAAAAACCTGGTCAAAAATGACATCTATGTGATCGTTATTAGGCCAAAATCACTGCTAACCAAAAAGAATACAAAGGTCTGTCTCATATTTAGCAAAACCGTCTTCATGACTTCCAAAACGTTTTGGAAAGAGGCCAAAAAGTGAAAGGTAACGGAAGATGTGTGTCCCATTACATATGGCATAAAAGGAGCATTTAACATCATCCCAACCGTCAAAGACACTGGTAGTGTGTAACTGTCTGGGGTTATGAAGAAGAGAAGAACAATGATCCAAAGTATCAATGACTAACTCTGAATTACTCGAAAGGCAAAGCGAAATGAAGGGTTTTGGAATGGCCTAGTCAAAGGCTGGATTTAAATCTGATTGGGGTGAATTTAAAATGGCTATCACAAAACAGCTATTTGGTTGAGGGGCCAGATATATATTTTTTTCATACAGGGCTAAGTTGGTTGAAAGAGTTTTTCTAATTTTAATAAATAAAATCATCACTCAAACTGCAACATGTGTTTGCTCAGGTTGTCTTGGACATTGAATTTGTTTCTATGATCTGAACCTTTTAATCGTGCAGCTGTAGCTTGAAAGAAAGATGTATTAGTCAATTTACCCACTACTTTTTCACCACATCTAAAACCGTTTACTACTTTTGATTTCAATGGGTGCTGGACTCCGATGGGCTTCCAGAAACTTTTGTGGTATTTGACCTCAGATCTAAATTTATCATACACAAGCTGATAAATGCAGAGTGGAGCACAATCATGTAATGCAAGGATTAAAAAAAACAAAACAAAAAAACTTTTACTTATTTATCCTCTGTGCTGTAAAAATCACATCAGAGGAAACACATTTGGTTAGATGACATCACTAAAGTAGAATTTGTCAGTTTTAACTTGTGGAAAATATCACAGAGCACAGCAGGACTCAAAATAAGAGATTGTTCTCATTTTCATCCAGCTGGTTTTTCAAAGTTGAAGGGATACTTTAGAACTGAACCGTAGAGGTGATTGATTAGGCCCTATGGTGACGGCATATGATTGCAATTATGTATTAGTCAGGACAGGCCTGCAGTCCAATTTTTAAATCTAGAGGGAGACTGCTTGAGGTTTTAGTCATGTGAATTGCTTAATGTGTCTTAAATAAACCATTGCAATCTTGTCTGTCCAAAACCACTTGCTTGCAGATATTCCAGGGCTCATCTTATGCAGCTCATTAGAAATAATGCAACAGTGAGGGGATGTTTATCTTTGCAGGCAAGACAAAATACAGTTATTCAACCTTTGAAATATTAACATGTTTAGAATTTGTATAAATCTTCATTGATTGAAATTGAATCCCTGGTTCCTTTATATTTATACTTTATGTTCTGCAGAATGAAGCTCTCCCAGTTTAGAAGGGAAAGACTCCTGCTTCAACCGGAGCGGGCTCTTTTCAAAGTGATGATATTTGGTTTAAAGCGGACAAGTTAAGAAAGAGTTTGTCTTTTTGTCTCACTGACAATAACTTCTAGGTTTTACTGTCGTTACAGATAAAAATGCCTCAGGGTTTATTTGTTAATATAAGAAATATATACCACCGTATGAGACAACCAGTTCATTAAAGTGTGATGCTATTGAGCCAACATGCAGGTCGATACCAGAGGATATATATTATTTATATTGTTTATATATTTTATTTGTTCTTAATGTGCTTTGCAAAAGTATTCATACGCTTTAAACCTTCCCACATTTTTTCATGCAACCCCCAAAATGTCACTGTATTTTTTTTTTTATTTATTTATTTTTTTTTTTAAGCAAAGTTATCATGCAGATGAAGAGTTTCACTGTTTTTTCTTAATATTTATTACAAATTAAATTAAAAAAAAATTGTGACATGCAGTTGTATTTAGCCCCCTTAACTCTAATACCGCTAAATAAAATTCACTTGCAGAACTCACTTAATTACCAGATTCAGTCTGTGTGTAATTTAATCCCAGTAACTATCCAGCCATTCTGTGAAGGCCTCAGAGGTAAGTTAGAGAGCGTTAAAGAACAAACATCGTGAAGACCAAGAATACAGCAGAAAGGCCAGGGAGAAAGTTGTGGAGATGTTTAAAGTGGGTTATAAAGCACTATAACAAGCTCCAAATGTGTCGTGGAGGACTGTTTAATCAGTTATTCAAAAACGGCAAGTGTATGGTACAACTGCAACACACTTTCCGAAACACTGTGATTGCAGCATAATGCCAAAGGGATTTTCTCTTCAGCAGAGAAATGGAAGCTGATCAGAGTTGACGGAAAGCGAGAGTGAGCTAAATGCAAGGAAGTATTTAAAGAGAACCCGAAAGAGGCTGTAAAAGACTTCAGACTGGGATGGCGGTCTACAGTTTTCTTCCTGGTGTCCTTCGACAGCTCTTCGGTCTCGGCCATGGTTGAGTTTGGAGTCTGGCTGTTTGAGGCTGTGGACAGACGTCTTTTTTTTTTTTTTATACAGATGAGATCAAACAGGTGCCATTAATACATACAAGTAACGGGTGGGGGACAGAAGAGCTTCTTAAAGAAGAAGTTACAGGTCTGTGAAGGCCAGAAATCTTGCTCGTTTGTGGGTGACCAAATACTTATTTTCCACCATAATTTACTAGTAAATTCTTTAAAAATCCTACAATGTGATTTCCTTGATTTTATTTTCTCATTTTGCCTCTCATAGCTGAAGTGTACCTATGATGAGAATTACAGACCTCATTTTTCTTCCACAATCAGTGGCTGACTAAATACTTTTTTGCCCCACTGTACTTACATATAATTGTTTGAAGAGATGAATGTGGCATTTTTAAGCATCTGGAAATTGTTCCGAAGGATGAACCAGACTGGATCAGCTCCACACTTCTCTTTCTGATGTCTTGGCTTTCCGATCCTGTCAAACAAGACAGCAGTGTGTTCCAGGTGTGGAAATACATCCGCAGGCTTGCCTCCAGTTAACTCAGATGTGTCAGTTAACCTATCAGTGGTTTCCAAAGCCATGACATCATCATCTGGGCTTTCTCGCATTGTTTAAAGAGTAATCATTCTGTGATTACTTCTTTGTGATTATTTTGTGATTACTTTCTGTGATGAGAAAAATCGAAGTAAAATTCATTGAAGTTTGTGGCTGTAATAAAGCAAAGTGTGAAAAATTTATAGAGTATAAATAGTTTTGCAAAGCAATGTGCTGTTATTGTTTATTGGTGGAGCAACTAAGCAACCATGGCCTCTGATAGGCTTTAATACTCTTCAAACTGTGTAAATTAAATATTTTACCGTGGATGCTGGTTTTCAGGGCCTTACCAGTATGGCGGTTTAGCTCGTAAATAACAGTTGAACTTCTCACAGTATTTCCAGAGGATTTGGGAATTTCCTGCTTTCACTAACAGGCCATCATTTATGATATCTTGAAAATTCATGGTAATGACAGTAAAAAAAAAAGCCCATCTGTCATTTGAAACTGGAGCACGGGTCTCCTCTTCTCTCATCCACTCATGTGTCTCCAAGTGTGACCTTGGACAGTACAGTAATGGTTTTCCCAGTTTGTTCTTGAACTAAATGGACTGTGACCAGAACTGGAGGTTGTATATCTGTTGGCGGGTTTGTCGGGGTCACCGTCTGGGGCACGAATATTGTGGATAGCACACGTTGTATGAATATATTTGTTGCCTCACCTGACTTCAAATTACACTTTTCACATCAAAACAGAGCACGAGAGTCATAAAGCCGATGAAATGCTGCCTTCCTACTTGGTCACAGTGCTGTTTTATGTGTGTTATTATGGCGCTGGAACAATTCATTTTTCCTATATAGCTGAAGGCTAAATTATTACAGCAGTGTTCCCTTGCTGGACCGCTCTGTCTTCTTAGTGAGCTGAGATACTTCAGCATCTTTACACATCTGATTTTCTTTACCGGCTTAAGTTCGGAATAATAAAATGGTGAATAGAAAAGCTGCCTTGTTTTGACGGAAAGTCTTGAGAGACGCAGCTGTGCTGTCGGATATCACACTTAGATGCCTTGTAAAACTTCAAGTCTTGAAGATATCTCAGAACAGCAGTGATCATCTGTTTTCATGAGACAAACAAATGGCTTTCGTATTTCATTCAGCTGGAGAGAACTTTCTCTGGCGTCTCATTAAATGGAGGTTAAACTGTAAGAACAGCTTGATGACATCTTCTACAGTTTCCAACTATACCTATTTGTAACCAGGTACCTCCAACCCAAAAGCTACAATTCTTACAAAAACATTACTTTTCATTTATCTATGATCAGCTGAGAAAGAGCTTCAGTTTTTTTTTTTTTTGTTTGTTTGTTTGTTTTTTGTCACTGCACTGTTGCTATTGTATTAAAGGTGCCTCTCAGTAGATTCATCAAATATGAAAACCCAACATTCAGTTTCTCAGAAAATGTTAATATTGCATACGACCAATAAAAAAGCATTTCTAAGAGTACTTCAGAGGACTGTATGAAAGCATATTAATGGAAAGTTGAGTGAAAGGAAAAAGTGTGGTGTGCAAAACAAACAGATATAGCTGCAGAGATTTTGAAACACATCCCATACAAGATTTTTGGGGAGTTCACAAGGCGTGGACTGGGGCTGAAGTTAGAGCTTGAAGTGCCTCCACATGTAGACATATCCAGGACATTGGCTGCAGCTGTCTCATCCCAGTCCAGGGACAGTGTGACGTTTTGACAGTCAGTGATAAAAGTCTACCAGGAAATTTTAGAGCGGTTCAAGCTTCCATCTGCTGTTGACTAGAGTAAACCATGCTGATGAGCTGAAGGCTATTAAAGCAACCTGGTGTTGCTTGATGCAGTAATTCATGCAGAAGGAACCCCGACCAAGTATTGAGGTGCATTTACTGTACAGTGCATCGACGTAGTTTTAACATTTCTGTGTTAAAAGTCATTATTTTGGTTTTATTTCATCTTCAGTTTTTCTTAACTGTTTCAAGTTTTTATTTGCTGTAAGCCATAATCATCAAAGTTAACAGAAATAAGCACTTTTTAATAACCCTATTCTAATATTTTGGTTTGTGTCTGTATTAGTTGCTAGAACCTCAGTTTCTTGAATGCTTTCTTCCTCCAGCGGACTACAGCACCAGTGAAATGCTTGTGAACATGGGGAACCTGCCCCTCGACGAGTTTTACCCCGCAGTGGCGATCGTCACTTTGATGCGGATCCTGAGAGACCCGTCGCTCTCCAACCACCACACCATGGTCGTCCAGGCCGTCACCTTCATCTTCAAGTCGCTGGGCCTCAAGTGCGTCCAGTTCCTGCCGCAGGTCATGCCAACGTTTCTCAACGTCATCCGCGTTTGTGATGCCAGTATCCGAGAGGTAAGCGGGAGATCGGATAGTTAATAATGCCTTTTTTTTTTTTTTTTTTTTTTTTTCATAACTGATCAGGTGCAAATTTTTTTTTTTAACTCGGTGTGCTCTTCCAGTTCCTCTTCCAGCAGATGGGAATGGTCGTGTCCTTTGTGAAGATTCACATCCGGCCGTACATGGACGACATATTTACCCTCATCAGAGTGAGTGTCTTTCTTCTTCTTCTTCCTCTGTTATGTAATCCTTCTTTTTTCCAGTGAGTCAGGCAAACAGCTGTCAGCTATTAACTGCATTCAGTCGTGCTTTCGACTGACCTCATTAAAAGGATTTCAGCACTTTGGGTGATGAACATAACTAACACTGAAGAAGCTGAGCTTTTGCATTTAGATACATACTTAACCCACCTCATTGTTTCAATTGAACTTTCTCGTGCTTATTCTTTCTCCAAAGTTTGTTTCCCTTCGCTGTAGCCAATCTATTTAAGCAGTAACCATAGATCATTTGTGGCTTTCACCCTCATCATCATGTGATGTAGAGCAACTGAGCAACTGCTAAAGCCATTGTTCCCACACTCATACGTATACACTTGTCTAGCACATAATCATATAGAAAGGAAAATACTTTCCTTGTATCAGAATCTGGGTAACCCTGTAAGTGAGACCTCCTCAGTGGTGGTAACTCCTTGTGATGGAAAGTAATGGAGAGAACTACACCCCTGCGCCTTCCGTCCCAATGAGTTAATAAAGGGCATGTGAAACAAAGGATCTATTCATTATTGCTGCAGTTCTGCTGTTGCATCCAGATGAGGGGGCTGCTGTAGCTATTCAAGATGTACTGCCACAGGCAGGGAAGGCAGGAAGGAGGTGGGGGTGTCCTGTTTAACTTTGCCAGATCTCACAGCTGAAACCCACCGACTGATTGACATATTTCGTGAGTTCAAGTGTTTCACTTTAACAAGCGTTCCTTTTATTTTTGATGTACAGCCTGGCTTTGCCTAGATTTTCGAATACAGTATCACAAACAACACAGAGGCACAGTATCAGTTCCACCTGACAGGAAGCTGTCTCCTTTTCCTGCCATGTAATCTTCTTCTTTCTTTCTGGCATCTGGAAGCTCAGGGTTTCCAAAGAAAATTCAGTCCAGACATTTCTCACACATTCAGAATATTGATGACCCACTTCTCCAAACTCCAGATCTCAGTGCTTAAACAGAGCTAGGTCGATGAGGTAATTCTGTGCGCATATGTCATAAATTAGTCAAAACAACATCAGTTCGGGAATAATGAATGAATTCCATCTTTATTTCAAACATTTGAGCAACAGATTTGAATAAAGATGAAAATAAAACGTAACCCTCTCGTGTTCGAAAAAGGAATAGGACTAACCTACCCCATTTCCTACCCACATTTTACATGTTCTATACTATTGTGTTGAAAATAACGGCAGTCTAACACAACTAGCCTCTTTAATCACTATTTATGATAGAAAAGAGTTTTCCGCATGGCAAATAATTTCCTAGTAGGTGTAGAGTAATAGAAAACCAACAGACCCAACAGTGCTAACATGCGTGCTGCTCATTTCGTGGAGCTGAATCAACTGGGAATGACATGTTCAAATGAACAGCCGTGTGGAGTTCAATCATGGACGTCATTCGTTCCGTGAAAGAACAGGAGACAAACCTATTTCAGGACGAAGGCAGCACATGTTGCGCACCCTGGTTATTTCAGACATTGTTCTGAAGAGCAGCTCTCTTCGCGTAAAAGCTTGATTGGAGAGGGGAAAACATGAAGAGAAGGGAAGAAGATGATAGGCTGCTCTTCTAGAACAATCTCCAAAGCTTTAAAATGGAAAACCGAACCGAACGAGAAACATGAACATGGACTAATGAAAGCAAGGTTGTTCTTTCTGGGTCTAAAGGCTCAAGACAGCTTGTCAGTGAAGCCACCGTACACTGAAGCATGGTGGCTCAGGCATCATAATACGTGGCTGTCTCTCATACTGCGATGTTGGCCATTTTATTGCATCCCAGCGATCGCGGAGCAGTCGGAATACAAGAAAATGCTCGAAGAGTTCATGAGATCTGGTTTCAGCCACACAACGACCTCAGACGCTCCAGTAGGCGAGCAGCATCTCGCTTCCAGACTCCTGTTTTGGTGTGGCTTAATTCACAATCATGTCAACTCTGGAGGGTGCCTGTGATTGAGCACACCCCTCGCTCCGTTTCTTTGTTGCGTACTTTATAAAACCACAGAAAATGTATACGAATGAATTCCAGTTAATACCCATGTATTATGGTTTGCTCTGCAGGAGTACTGGACGCCAAACAACCCCATGCAGAACACCATCATCCTTCTCATCGAGCAAATCGTGGTGGCGCTGGGTGGCGAGTTCAAGCTCTACCTGCCTCAGCTCATCCCGCACATGCTGCGTGTCTTCATGCACGATAACAGCACAGGGCGCAGTGTGACCATCAAGGTGAGTAAGAGAGGGATCTTCTCCTGGTCCATACAGAACCAGAATACGGGCACATTTTGCCTCCCATTTTGGAACTTGCTCCCTGCGCACCAATCTAATCTGTTTAGGTATCTGTCGGAATGTATTTGCGTTAATCAGCTAAATCGCTCAAACAAATTTAGAGTTTACAGGAATGGATTCACAAGAATCAGAACAAAAGCTGTATTTTCTTCTAAAATGTTTCATGACAAAGTACTCAGCAGACCTCGGGATATAAAATAAACGGACTCATTTAATGTTAATTCATGCTTTTGACTCTCTCCAAGGCAGTGGTGTTATGAAAGGGCCTTTTGTTTGTTTACTCATTAATGTGGACTGTGGGCCATCTTTGTTCTCCTTTATACAATTAACCAGAGGTTTAATCAAATCATGTCTCCAGCTCTGTCTTCTGAATTACACGTAATGAAATTATCCAGCCCCGTTTGGAAACACTTGATAACTGATTCATAAACATATGATTAGTTTTCATGCTTCTTTTCATCAGTCTGTGAAGCTAGTGGTTTATGTCAGTTCTTTCTGAATTGTATTTATTATTGTATTATTAGTTACTGTTTGTTTGACTTCTCAAAGTGCTACAAGTATTACAAGTAGTTATGGCTGATATGTACTAAAAACTTACATAGCATTTAAAAGTTGTTCAGTCTTTCTGGCAACTGGAGCCAGAGCCTTACAAACACAAATACTGAGCTAAAAATGGAACTTATCATTTCTCAAATAGACGACTTTAGACGGCTGTTACATTAAGCAGTGCAGTTGTACTGCTAGACAATGCACAGTAATTGCATTCAGTCATATTGTCTAATATACTGATATTAATTGATGCTCAACAATAGTTGAAACAGCAGCAGTAACAATTTAGACCTTGGTGTCAGTTTTTGACGTTTGCAAACGTCAATTAGAGTTCATCATGAATGATATTCCCCTGGTAACAATAATTTGTTACTCAATGATAAGTCAATCCCATTCAGTCCAAGTTTGCTCCTTCAGATCCATTTGATTCCAATGCAGTTTGAACGCAGTCCGATCCAATCAGATTCAGTAGATCATAAATTGTTTCCAAGGAAAGCTGCAGATTGCGTCGGCTCTTCAGCT
This sequence comes from Anableps anableps, assembly GCA_014839685.1. Taxonomy (NCBI): domain Eukaryota; kingdom Metazoa; phylum Chordata; class Actinopteri; order Cyprinodontiformes; family Anablepidae; genus Anableps; species Anableps anableps. The sequence continues at coordinate 9,403,921 of CM026071.1, forward strand.
GCAATTCCACATCCCGAGAAAGCAAGGGGCGACCGTGAAGAGGAACAGCTCAGGTCTAACAAACAGAAACGACCAGGCAGTGTGTGTGAGTGGGCGTCTTGGGTTTTGACGGGATGTGAATGAGACCCAAAACACAGAAGCACTCACCCTGGAATACTTTCAGTGAAAATAAACACTGAAAGTACATAAAGTTAACGAAAGCAATAATTGTTGATTTTTAATGTATCCCTATCCACTCTGTATTATTTTATAAAACGCCTTGTCCTAAAAATTTACTGGGAGTCTGCCCTTTTATGTGAATAAGAGGAATATTAAACATTAAATATGCGCGCTATATCAGCCCCTGAAAGTGTACAGTAGTGGTATTTGAGAAGGAGTAAAGTTCAAGACCCTTTATTAGTAGTGTTATATGAAACTAGCATGTGCAGACAGCAATGTTTTATCTAATGAGTTGAAAGTGTGTTGTGCTGTTTATCATAAATCACACACTTAATAAAGCACAGCACCTAGATCATAACTCAAATTTGATCCGTTATGTTTATTTTCCTCATATTGCCAGAGGAGTCTTTAACAGTACTGCCGTTACTTTCCACTCAGAAGGTCCAGGACGCAACCAGCAGCTGACTTTATTGGACCACTGGTTTATGTTTGTGGTTTCCATCAGCATCCATCGAGAACTTTCAGGTTTAAGCTTTTCTCTTATAATATGTCAATTGAAAGACAACATAAATCTGGAAGAAGCACGCTTTTGGTTTCAGCAGCTGCTGCCAGCAGTTGTTCGGGTTTTCCCCTCAAATGCTAAATCACGGTTTGGGCAGAGAGCATAAACACCGAGTCATAAGCAGTGTAGTCAGCTACTTCTCTTTGATTTGACTCTTCACTGTCTTGTTGTTTACAGTATTAGAAAATGCAGTTTCTCAAACCGGACTGTCTGTAACTTGGTTGTTGTTCTGAAGCCGAATCTTCTGAATAGGTTGGGATTGGGAGTCATGTTACCTTCTGGATCAAACGGAGAGGAAAAGAAAAAACATCCTTCCATCATTTTACGACACCGTTCAGCTGAGCATCCCCCTCCCCACCACACACACAGATATACTCACATGCATACATAAATACTTTCACGCCGTCACCCTCAGCTTCCTGCCGTCTCGCCATGTGAACTTTAGACGTGGGTTCGTGGTGGAGAAGCGGTCATGGTGCACGTTGGGATTGCTTGTCCAGAACATTGCCTCTTGTCCAACCCTCTTCATCCCCAATAAGTCTCCATTTTTCGCGCAACATGATTTTTATAGCTAATATGCCCCAGCCAGTCTTCAGCTTTTACTAGGTACTGTTATTTGAACTTGGTGAACATGAACTGCCGACCTACGGTAATAGATCACTTTGGCATACTTTAGATAAAAACTGGTTCTATAAGTTTAACTTGCAAAACAACCTGTTGCTGATTTTCTTGCCCCGCAGATGACCGCCGGTCTTACTCTTTGTTCTGTAACGTGCAGACAGCCTGCAGCGTATTGGAAAAATATTCACACAGCTTGAACCTTTATATCATGTCAGGCCGTAAAACTTAAGTGTAAACCAAATGTATGGTTGGAAATATGCTGTCTTCACCCCCCCACACTCCCCCCCAAATAAAAAGAACTCCTGCTCCGTCAGATTTGTTGAGGAGCATCTGGGAACGTCCGTTTTCAAGTCATGCCATAGATCTCAATTTGATTTAGGCCTGAAGTGGACTTTGACTAGACCATTTTAACATATGAATATGCTTTGATCTTAACCATTCCACTGTCGCTCTGGCTTTATGTTTAGGGTCGTTATTCTCCCTCTCATTTCCCATAAACTCGTTCCGCTTCAGTGTTCCTGCTGAAGAAAAGCATCACACCCAGCGTGATGCTGCCAGCACCATGCTTCACTGTGGGGATGGTGTTTGGAATCATGTTTCATGCTTTTTTTAAAATTCATTTTCTTTCCACTAAACGATGATGCTCTTTGTGTCTCTGTATCCCCAAAAATCCCAGTAAAACCCAATTAGGTTTTTAGTTGCAGCATAAAATGTGTCATTCCTGCTATTGCCTTGAGAAAATAACACAACTTGGCTTCTGTTTTACCAAACTTACAGAAAACCAACCTCTCTGAAAGTCCTCATGTTAACTTGCTCTTGTTTTTCCAGCTGCTGAATGCCATCCAGCTGTTTGGTGCGAACCTGGACGACTACCTCCACTTGTTACTGCCTCCTATCGTCAAGCTGTTTGATGCCCCCGATGTGCCGCTCCAAGCTCGCAAGTCAGTACTACACAGTTCTCATTTAGTTTTATTGACTGGTTTATTGCAAAAACTGAAGATATCACATAATTACACTGTAGACGCTTGGTGTAAGTTAAGCTAAAACAGGGCTTAGCTTGAACGTGAACACCACAGAAACAAGGGTGGAAATTAGATCAACTGCTTCAGCAGAAAACTTATTTGGAATCGTAATTATGTTTACAGGCATGTGGAAAAAAAGACGACGCCATATCAAACAAAGGCTGTTTGTTTTGGTAAACTATTTGGAAATATGGATATTTAAAATCCATTTGAACAGTAATGAAAATTTTATGAAAAAAAAAAAAAAAAACCTTAAAATCTTTTTTCTTAAGGTGTAATTTTAGAAAAAAGTTTTCAGTGAACGTATTCCCCATCCAAAAAAAAAATTCAGCCTCTTGATTGAGTTTTTTTTGTTGTTGCTGTTGCAAAAGTATATCTAAAGGTTGCACGATAATTTCAGATGCCCCTCTGTCTTCGCATCCTCCAGTATTTTAGCGACTAAGTATTTCCTGTTTTTCCTCTCTGGTTCAGGGTTGCCCTGGAGACGCTTGACCGGCTGACGGAGTCCTTGGACTTCACAGACTACGCTTCCCGCATCATCCACCCGATTGTTCGGACGCTGGACAGCACGCCCGAGCTGCGTTCCACTGCCATGGACACGCTGTCCTCGCTGGTGTTCCAGCTGGGGAAGAAGGTAGCCGCATTTAGTCTCCTAAGCTCCCTTTTAAATGCAGCAATAACTGAGGCGATCCCACTGGCTCACGTGAACACCAAGTCTGTATTACTTCCTGCCAGTCTGCTTCTGTCACCGAATGTTTCCCAGCGGGAGGTGATGTTTATGAGTGCGTGATGTCACATATAGCCTCACAAGCCTTCTAGTTTACATCCTTAAACACTTGCACTTGTTTTGAGGTCTAACCTCCGAACCGCTAGCCCTGCTTTCAGCCATGTATGGCAGCAAGCGTGCAGAGAAAGCCTTTCATCTAAGGCTAAATGCACGATGCTCGTTTATTTTGTAGTTAAAGCTGCAGACTAAACCACATAAACTACAACGATGAGTTATATTTACCCGTTCTTGTTTCCAGTACCAGATTTTCATCCCTATGGTGAACAAAGTAATGCTGAAGCACAGGATCAACCACCAGCGCTATGACATTCTTATATGTCGCATTGTGAAAGTAAGTAACTCCAACATATTCACATCATCTTTATTTTTAACTTATGAGCCTTATTCATTGCTAAGCAGTCTCCTGTGCCATCTGGTTTGAATATTTATTTTCTCTGTGACACCAAATTCCTCCACATGACTTAAAACTGAATGAAATTATCATAAAGTTAACATGTTATGTCCAAAGTTCTGTTTGTCAACGGTCCCAATGGGAGGAAATGTCCTTCTGTGTTCATTCATAAAACATGTTGCGAACCTTTGATCAACGGTTTGAATGTGTGTGGGCTGTTTGTGTGTGGCCTGTGTGTGTGTGTGTGTTTGTCGTTATGATAGGGTTACACTCTGGCAGAAGAGGAAGAGGACCCTTTAATCTTCCAGCACCGCCAGATTCGAGGCAACAAAGGCGACGCTTTGGTCAGTGGACCCGTAGAGCCGGGCCCAATGAAGAAACTCCATGTTAGCACCACTGCACTCCAGAAGGTAGGGTGGCGCAGTTAGAGGTTCATTTCTCCAGAACAATGCATTTCTATTTAGTCTTCCACAGTGAAAGATTGTACATACAAGCCTGCTGTTTGTTTACTGGAATCTTTGCCGGTGTTGACGTTGCACCCTGTAAACAGCTCCGACTGCAAGCCCACTGTTTATTTCTGCCGAAGAAATATGAATCAACAAATCAGCAACAAGTTAAAATGAAAACCTCATCAAAACGAGCAGCAGAGTTCAATGGCTCGCAGGCGCTTACTTTTCGAGCACTCAGGGTCACAGCTTGGTTTCGAATGTGAGGCTGCTGGTTTCAATATTCTCAGGTCTGGAAAAACTGATGCTCCCACACAGTTCCCATTGAGTTCTGAAATCCGCAGTTTCCTTTTTTTTTTTTGCTTTTTTTACAGGCCTGGGGTGCCGCTAGGAAGGTGTCCAAAGATGACTGGCTGGAGTGGCTGAGGCGTTTGAGCGTGGTCCTACTCAAAGAGTCCTCCTCTCCGGCACTGCGATCGTGCTGGTCTTTGGCTCAGACTTACATCCCTCTTGCCAGGTACACCGTGACTGACATGTCTACTTTTCAACCTCCACTAAGTAATGCTCTTCTTTTTTTTTCGTGTCTGGGTTTTTTTAATCTTTAACAACTGTGATAAACTACAGGGAGTGAAAGCATACCCGTAGTTCTTTTTAAGGAGAAGGCACAACTAAATATGACCCTCTGTCTGCAGTACAGCTGTAAATCATCATCACATCTGACTACATTGATCCTATAGATATAGCCTTCTACCATTTCCTGCTTCTGCAAAATATTTACATTTTTAGGTTTGCTCACACATTTTGCATTTCGTTTAAAAACATTTATTTTGCCTAACTGCCTTTTCTGTACTTCAGAGACCTGTTCAACGCTGCTTTTCTGTCCTGTTGGTCTGAGCTGAGTGAAGATCAGCAGGATGAGCTCATCCGCAGCATCGAGCTGGCTCTCACCTCCCAAGATATAGCTGAGGTCACACAGACGCTGCTTAACTTAGCAGAATTCATGGAGCACAGTGATAAGGTAAACAAGAAACTGGATAAAATCACAGAATCCCTACAAATGCAGCTTAAAGAATTATATTTAATGATATTTAGATTAAGTTTAAAGTGTAGGGAATCACATACCACAACTCTGACATGTAAAGTTATAAAAAAATTTGATACGACCCAAAATGTCTGTGTATCAAATAATTTTATCAGGTTTTGTGGCTGCAGACCCAGCATTTTCTAAATCTCATCGCTTTTAACCAGAGTGAAGATTTGTTTGTCCCTTATGTCAGTTCAACTAACATAGGAATAAGTATTAGAATGTTAGTGCCCCACTTAATTTGATCACCATTGGTGTTCAGGATGCTGTAGTCTCGTTTTACTTGAGTAAAACCACAAAGTTTTTCAAAGTTACAGTTGAAATCCAGTCATTTTGGCTTCAAGTGTTTTTAATGGGATGCCAGAAGAAAGTAAGAAGAGTTTTCTCTGACTGTACGAAGCGTTAAGTACAACTGCACTACCCATTCCTCACCTGTCTGTCAGCTGGCTGAAAGAATTCCACCAAACATTTTTGAGCATCATAACATTTAATGACTTGTATTCTGACTGTTTTCTCAAGGGTGTGTGTGTGTGTGTGTGTGTGTGTGTGTGTGTGTGTGTGTGTGTGTGTGTGGCACAAAGTGGTCAGAGCAGGTCACATGAGAGAGCCTCATCAGTCTCTCTTTCGCTGTGAATATCCTTGTGGAAGAAGAAAACCCAGATTTGTCCAACAGGACAATGTGCACAACCTATAGTTTAGTTTTGCAAACCTTTCATGTGAAATTAGACTGTGACTTAAAGAAGACTGCAAAATGTGGCTGTATACAGGGGTTGCCAGTGACATGACATGTTCATGTTCATCAGGTGCGGCGCAATACAGCCAGCTCATGAGTCGAGATAATATCAGGTCTTAGCCATATTTTTTTCTGGAAAAGAATCCCAGTTTTCAGCCCAACTCTGAGGAGTCCATTTATCAAAGTTCTGCTGCTCATCTGTTTCTGAGGTGGTTCTGATGCCAAGAAAGTATTAAAAACTGTAAATAGACTGAATTTACACAGCTTTTCTGGTCATTCTGACCATTCAAAGCACTTTAGATTAGAGCCACTTTCAGCTATTAACACTCACACGTGCACAGATTCGTACACCAATACACTGATCTCGTCACACCACTAGTGTTTACTGACAGGTATCAAGAGTTGAGTTTAGTCTGGAACCCAGATATGTCCTAATCGGGATCCCAAGCTGATACACTGGATCAGATTGGGACACATGGTAATATTTCTACTTCCAGCCAGTATGAGAGTATAGGCTACATTCATGTATTCCTGTCTTATTGGCCACTCAAAGCACTTTTAGGTTGCAACTACATTTATCCATTCACATGTACAGCGTCTTGCCTGAAGACACTTTTACATGCCAGGTATACTGAAATTGAACTTGCAGTCTCTTCAGTGTTTTTTGACACAAATAACTTCATATTTTATCTGTTGAATTAATCATGTCTACGTATACATCACATCAGAAATGCCCCACCTCAGGCTGTGCTAGTTTAAACAACTAAAATGGATACAGGCCTGAGTGCTTCTTCAGTCAAGCAAACAACGCAAAAGCATTGCATTCAAATTTGAAGTTGGTCAAGAAGTAGAAATTGATGACAGACCACATAAACTGGGCCATTTATCAACGAACTCTGAGAACCGAGACTTTCACGGTTTGGTTGTTACTACAAAGAAAAGCGACCCCTGTTTGTGAGGCCTCAGTACAAGCACATATAAAGACTGCTGCGCAAACCCAGTGAAAATAAGAACTCCAGCTGCTAATTGCCACGTGGAGGTTAAATTAAAAATGACTTATGTATTTTTACTCAGTTGTGTTTTCATTTGGGGGAAAAAGAAAGGTTTGGTTATTTTATACGGCTCCTTTTCCTTTTCCAGGGCCCTCTGCCCCTCAGAGACGATAATGGCATCGTTCTGCTTGGAGAGAGAGCTGCCAAATGTCGTGCCTATGCCAAGGCGCTGCATTACAAAGAGCTGGAGTTTCAGAAAGGTCCCTCTCCTCTCATCTTGGAGTCTCTAATCAGGTAGAAGTGCTGAAAAATGCATTGAATTATTTGACTAAAATGACATGACTTCTGTAAATATGGAACTAATTCATCCTATTAAAACACTATCTCTAACTGAAAGGGACAAGCACTAATTTTATGTATTTGTCCACCTAACTTATTTGATTGTAGAATTCAGCAGGTGATCAAGGTTGCACAGAATCACACTATAATTTGTTGTTCCTTCTGAAAGTCAAGGTTCCATCTAATAAATTGGCAAAAAAAAAATGATATTGTACTCCTCATGTCACCCTGCACTACAAGGTTTTGATATCTTTTGTCATTTTTTCCATGCAATTTTCTCTTCTTTTTTCTTTCTGTACTGTTGGCATGGCATGGAGAAATCTGTTTTCCAGCCATCTAATTGGACGCTCGCCTCCTTTTCATCTATGAGTGTCTGGACTTGTGTTTCTTTGGGGCCTGTTTTCGATTTCTTGGGAGCCGTGATGATGATGAATGATGGGAGCCGGCACTCTGGTGTTATCCCCATCTGGTTCTCACCTCTCTAGGATTTCCCATAAAAGATTTTGCCTCGGCTATGCAAAAGCACAATGAAAGCCTTGCTTTTACTCAAACCTGGTGCTGTTAGGAAAAATACTTTCATTTTTGCAGCGGTAGTTGTTTGTTGGTGACTTTTTAATTTTGTTTGGAGCTACTCTTGTTGTTTTTTAAAGGTAACTAAATGTTTTAAAGTAGATTTTGGATCTCAGTTTTTATTTTGTAAAACTTTGACCAGCCCAAAAAACAGCTTCAGTTCCAGTTTCTCATTAAATAACTCTTATAAAAGGATAAAAGAACAGTTTTTAAAATATTTTTCCTAGCCATGCTTTTCTGAAAAGTCATTCAAATATATTATAAGCAGAGGCGCTGTCACACTGTGTGAGACAGAGAAAAGTTGCTGTAAAATAAGGTTTTACTAATATTTTACTACAAACACAAAATGATGACAGAGTTGGCATTTTAAACTGTCTTGAGAATCTCATATTAGCAGGGTTAAAGGAGCCAAAATTGCATAAAACACTGTCTTCATTTATATTTCCTACAGAATGTAGACATTTACCTTAATTCTGAAAATTGCAAAAGGCTGCCAACAGTTTCGAATCTAGCATTCTTCATAACAGACAAGTTGAAATCTCAAAGAACACAACAGAGCAACTTTGCTCTAATACCTTCAGCCTTCCTGTTATCTGCTGAATGTCTCTCTCCCTCTCATCCTTCCACAGCCTGATTATCTGTGCAGACTTGCCTCAACATGGCATAGAATACACAGTTGCCTCTTAAGTAACTTTCCACATCTCTGTGCTTTCTCTGACTTCATTTCTACACACCTCACTTACACTGAAACTGTCCAACTTTCAGACTCAAGAGTGTTGTTTCTACCACCACCTGATGATTCTTAGCTATGGTGTGTTTTCACTTATTGGAAAAGGTTGTGTTTTGTTTTTTTTTAAGTTTCTGACTAGTCGGTCACAAGTCATTGGTTGATCACCAGCTGATTGTATTGTATTACTGTTTTTGTGCCCTATACTTTGAAACATGGTTCAACTTTCTGGAACTAGCTACTGTGCTGTTCTTTAATGAAAACATCAAAAAAGTTGATATCCATTACAAATATTTTTAACAACATTGCTAAATATGACTAAATCTACTTCAAAACTCTCCAATAAGTTGCATTGTTTCAACACTGATGACTTTTTAATTGATCACGCTTTACTAACCACTAAAATCTTTTGGGAAGCCAGTGTTGAAGTAGTTTTTAAAGTACAGTCCAACCTCTGCCGATAGCTCTTCCGATTCCTTAGATTTTACTTTCCTCGAGAAGCCTATAATACTCACTGTAATGCTGAATATAATAGCTTCTTTGGAGAGCTTCATTTATGTATATAGTCCACCAAAAAACACGAACGACCAATTCACTGCAACCCAACCCTGAATACCCCTTGTCATAGCTCCCTTTATGGTGATAAAGTTTATCACCATGGTAACTTCCTCCTGTAGTTACTCCCTGCACTGCTGCCGAATGGCAAATTTTGTTATGGGGGTTCACATATTTGGACAAACCCTTGAAATGCAGTCATTTCAATTTTTGTCACCTTTAAAATATATTACCACAGTTTTAGTATTCTTCTGTGATCAGTTTTTCCTATGCGATAAAATTTGTGCTTTAACATGGGTTTTCACTGAATGTGTTGCTTAAAACTAATTTTTGCAGGTTTTTAACCCTGTATAAGATATTCCCTATGTGTCGTAAAAACACAATAAAATAGTGTTTTGCTTCTCAAGTCGGAAACCTCAGGGGTATTTAACGAGATGGCAGAGTCGAGCGTGTGTGGTCTCTTCCTCTATTTGGGTCATGTGTTTTAGGACCTTTGGCCAGGATGTCAGCTTCTGACTCTGGCATGAATGATTGGATACTAACCCTAACCACAGGGTTAAACGTTTTATATATAAATAAGACTTTGTGTCGTTTTTCTTTTAAAAAATATCTTTATTTTTCCATCACGTTAATTGACATCATTAAAAACCTGTACACACTTTACAAAATACACATTTCCATCATGAAATTTGATCAAAGACACAGTTTATAGGAAATACCTTTCGTTGTAGGTCATATTCCATCAGCAATTCGCAAACACTATTCTTTAAATATGCCCTACAGGTCCCCATGACTTCCACTGTAACAAGTATTAACTAAACATACCTAATGCTTCCAAGAAAATGAGAGAACCGATTAAAGTCCAGTAGCCTATAAGGGACAGTGGTTTAAAATAGCACATTTCAGCACTTAAAAAACTAAAATGTTACTAATAAATGCAAAAAATACCTACAATTTACAAACACGACATGAACATAAACACATTCATCTGACTGTAATTTAAACAGACCATCACAAACTTTTCACTCGATTTGGTTTAAAGTTGAAAACACAATTTGGTCCTATAGGTATTAGAGAAATCTATGATCTTGATCCAGTAGGCGCAGCTGAGGCACTTAGGGTTGGAAACCCACAGGCCGGACCTTCATCTCCACTCTCTTCAGAGAATAGTTGGGGCCGTGCCAGGCGTACCAAGTGATCCCATCTGTGCTCTTTGTGTGCTCGCCGTAGCGGTAAAGAATGCCATTCAGGTTGGAGTCGGTGCAGCAGTTGTACCAGTAACCACCTGGGAACAGCGGAGGGAAAAGAATTAGGATCTATCCGCTTTTTATCTGCTGATGATACCTGCCCCGGTAGCCGTGGCTACGTCAGCGCTCATAAATTACCTTTGCGCAGGGCAGCGCAGTTGTCCACGCATTTGTCGTTGTCCTTGTTCATGGTGCTGAAGTTGGTGTTGTTGTGGTAGCGCAGGGAGTCTCCAGCGTTCCCGCTGTAGTTGGCAATGAAGAGCTTGTAGCTGTTGAGTTCATTGCCCACAGTGAAAAAGCCGTACTCAGCATAACGTGTCTGTCCCTCCCAGTCCTGCGTTGAAAAGCACAAATAGCATGATTTAGAGAGGAAGGGTTGTAAAAACATAGGTTGTTAACTCTCCATCTCTGCAATTAGTCAGATTTATGATTACTAATTTTCATACTCGATGCGAATAGACTTAACATGGTTCTGCCTGCGTGCACGCTTGCTTACTTTTGGCTACGAAACAGTTCATGCTCGGTGTAAGTTCCAGCACTTACCTCCAGCTCGATCCGGAGCGTGCTGGGCTGCCTCGTTAGGCGGAAGATGTGGTCATTCCCCAGCCAGAAGTCGCCGCGGATGGATCCAAATCCGTTTTTGTACTGCTTCCAGTCACGGTTGAAGGAAGTCAGGCCAATTTTGCGTCGTTGAATCAGAGTCCAACCCCCTCCGTTTGTCTCCATATCGCAGAAGACCTGAAACAAAAGAGCGTTTGTTTTTCTGCACCGTACCAGAATGCTGAAGGGAGAGGGAGCCACTCTCTACTAACACTGTGAGGCTTACACTGAGCTCAGGTGCACCCAGAAACTCATCTTTAGGCAGCTTGTACTCGCCAGAGATCTTGTAGCTTTTTCCATACAGGGATGCACAGTCATATATGGCATCTGGAAAAGAAGAATATTTAGTTATGCTAAAAGCACATGCAGTTTCATGAGCAGATTTTAGAAGAGGGATTTCTATAAATTCAGTTTTATGGTTGTCTGAGTGACTTTACAGATGCAAAAATGGCTTTTTAGCTCTCATCAAACGCAAAAAAATGTTGAATTAATCTGGGCTATGTGCTACATGCTTTTATAAGTCCCTCTTTTCACGGTATGGTGATGTAATTAAAAGGTTTACGAGGTTGATATGAGCCTCATATACCTGTTGAGAATTGGGAACCCCTCAACATTTTCTAATCTCTGCATCCCTTCCTGTCTTGCTCTCGCCTCTCTGATTGACTCAAGCTTCAGAAAGGCCCCTCTGTTCTCTTCTCCTGAACCATACATGTGGCTCTGTTAGACCACACAGCTAAGGTACTAGAAAAACAGAAGGCGTAATCACTGTTTTGATTAGTTAACTTGAGTCTTGGAGAAGTGAGTTGGAGCTGTGTATCGACAACCTTGCAGACGGGACTCTGTAGCTCCAAATGAATGCTTTCTCCTGCTGTTGTGCAGCTTGCCATGTGCACTGTAATCAGCCTCACTACTGATTTACAGCAGCTCACTGGGCCCCACAAAGAAGGGCTGATTATAGTACTCTGCAGCTCAAATAAATGTATGATAGCAGATTTTAAAACTGGTCACATTCTGGTGGGGGAATAAATATCAACCACAACATGTACTGTGATGCACTTTTTTGTTTAGTTATAACTTAAATCAGGGGGATGATCTTGTAACTTTTTCATTTCATGTTGTTTTCAAAACTACTACCTTTATGAAAGAATCTTCAGCAATTTATCCTCTTTTATTTGTTTCAAATAAAAATAAATAAAAATGGAGTTGGTCGGAATCGAAATCGGCAGCTCAGAGCTCAAAGGAAATCGGAGATCGGTATTGGCCCGACAAAGCATAATCAGTGCACCTCTAGTTTTTAACGTTGGTTTTTCTACTTCCATATTTCTAGAACATGCATGAAAGATTTAACAACAGGCTGAAGAAGGTAACGAGTTAAAACTGAACTGGAAACGGTAGTAGTTTTCTCCACATGTGGCCAGTTTTTTTTTTTTACCTCCCCAGAGTTTGTTTATAAAAGTTATAAATATTAATATATTTACTCTGTTTTGCATATAAAACATCAGCTAAAATATGACTCCTACTTTGTTTGAAGCTCACCTGAAGAAGTCTGAGTTGCAGATTGCAGCGTTTGGAGCTGCATGATCTCCACGCGGTTGTTCATCTCCGAGTACTTGCTCTCCGCCTCTGTGACCCGGCCTTCCAGCTGGTGGTCCTGCTTGTCCAGCTCCATGATTTGCCTCACGACGTTCATCATGTCGGTCTTCTGCTTGCGGCTCAGCTCCTCGAGCAGGCTGGTCAGATTGGCCACCTGAACCTTGAGAGAGCGCACCTCGTCGCAGCACTGAGCCTTGGGAGGCTTTGAGGGAGCCAGTCTCTTCTTGGGGTTCTGGGCCCCTGTCTCCTCTAACAGGAGCAGAGCAAAACCTAAAGCTAGGATGCTCAAATTAATTCTAGACATGTTTGGATGCTCTGTCCTTTTAGATTTTCTTGCTTTTTAAATGGTTTGTGTTAAAGAATTTGAGTTTCTGTTAATAAAAAAAAAAATATCTAAGCGACAAAGGTTTGGTGTGGCTAAAAGAAATGTGAAGTTGGAGTTCTCCTTATGACCAGATGCTCACCCAGGCTCTGTCCTATTTTCTCACAAGTCCTCCCCTGTATCAGCATCTTAAATATTCTGCCTGTGGGTCCTCCCCCTCTTTACTGGTGTGCACCAGTCCTCGTGCTGACCCTCTCCAACCATGTGGGTGGAGGACCTTTTTTCAACCCTGACTCCCCTTCTCTGCTCTACGTCACCCCCAACTTTCACTCATGCTGTACAGGAATTGCCCACAAACCCATTCTCTTTGTTCACTGTGGAAGCTTTCTGGGTAGTAATGATTATTTTTGCCATGTTGCTGGGATATTATAATAGGCTACTGTCTGAACTTGCAGCATTTTTTTTTGCTCTGACTGCTTTGAAATGCTTAACTTTATGGAGAATTATTAAATGAAACACAAACGTGGCTTAAGCATCATGAATGGCTGGTTTGTGGAGAGGAACAGCTGTAGGTAATTTCCCTGTGTGTTGTGACACTTAACTTAAAACGTTAATGACAGATTTGATGTTATCCTGAGGGCTAACCATTTTTCCTGTAAATTTGGTCTTCACTTGCTAAAAAAAAAAGTGTGTGAAGTCACTAAGTGGTCTTAATTGTTGGATTTGGGTTCTGTCAGGGCTATGCTTTCTGGCAGATGTTTGTGACATTATTTTTTTTTCCTCTAAACCTGGTGTCATTTTGGGGAGACAAACTCTATTAAACTTATAGGAAACAATCCTATGCTATATTTAATGGAATGTTTACAAAGGAAGGTAAACCAAGGTAAATAATGCTGCCTGTAGTCAAAGTTTACGGTTCTGTCTCTTTGCGTGAAGTTTTGGCTGGTTACCCTATTAAATTATACCAAAATTTGAGAAAAATTATTTCAAAACCTCTTAAATTTTCCATCACACCCTTTATTCTGTTTGAAGTCTATTTAATGAGAAATCCCTAGGGTGACTGCAGTTTCCTCCAGCTTTGTGGAGCATTGCATCACTGCCCCTCCACCCCCTGTTGCTGTACACTGCTGTTAAGCTGGGTGAAAGAAGACTACTACCGTTAAGCCCATAATTATTCTTACCCCATACAGATTTAAGTTTGAGGTAATCTTTTAATTTTACAAACAGATTTTTGCTGACTGAAGTAATATTGTCATTTTTGTGCAACTCAGCCAGAGTCCTGACTTGAACCTTATGGAGAACTTCTGGAAGGAGCTAAAGATTAGAGATTAGGGTGATGGCAAGGAGGCCTTCCAGCCTCAAGGAACTGGACTTCATCACCGAAGATAAATTGTCAAATTGACCATGCCTAATGTGGACATATTTTTAGAAGCAGTTAAGATACTGAGTTGTTTTTATTTTCTAAGAACGTTAAACAATAAAATGAAGTAATATTCTCACGGTTTATTAAGGAGTGATTAAAGGATTACTGAAGGCCAACCACTACATCATCTTCTAAAGACAATCATAATAAACAACTGTACCTAGATGTGGAAAAATTAATTAAACTCTTACTGAAATATTTGAAAATTTATGACTGGAAAAGTCTCATGTTTTTTTCCAAAAATGAGGGGGAAACATATTTTTAGTTTATGTCATAAATACTGTAATTAAAGTATTCTGGCAGAAGAAAATGTTGGAAAAATCCCAACTAGTTAAGCACATAGCAGTGATCAAGGTTTAATTTTTTAAAAATGTTTTTTTTTAACCTGAGTTTAAAAGATTGGTTTGCAGAAATGTGACTCAGATAGCCTTATAATTTTTCTTTTACATAAGTATTTGATTGTTTATGAAAAGAAATGGATACAAACACACTTAGAATGGAGACCATACTGTCAGTGTAGATGTATTGAAACTAGACTCTTACCACCATTTTGTATTTAAATTGCTTTGCGTCTAAGAAAAGCTCCTCACAGACGGTGCGTAACATATATAATATCTGCATTCATTTGCAGTTACCCTTTGTATTTTATTAAGATGTGAAATGATGTAATTATTTGACCTGCTGGGATTGGCCACTTATAAACCCTCATTGTTAGCTTCAATAAAAGTGCGTTATATAGGTCTTCTCAGTAGGGTAGCAAGCTTAATTGACTGAATAATTATTGAAGTGCGGTATTCATAGAAAAAGAAAAAAACTCACTTGATAAAACACTTGGCTCAATCCGATTTTTGCTGTTGGGAGTTGGAGTTAAGTTTTCTAACACCTGTGTTTGGCTGCAATACAAAGCAGCACTTAAACCAGAGCATGTTGTCCCTGCTGCATTAACTAGTGGGCTAAACCTTTATAGATAATCCCCAGCTAACGGTGTGTTTTCTAAGCCTAATAACAATGTTTGTAAAATTACTGCCCCTGAGTTTTTCTCTTTAAAAATGTCCACGATGCTTTTCACTGAGTGTTGGGGGAGTGATGCTTTCATGCTTTCCTAAGTCTCCTTTCTGTCTCATCCCATTTGACCATTTCTCTTTACAGTTTAGAAGATACTGAAAATGAAATCATAAACGTAGGGTTACAGTTCTTCAAATGTGGTTCGTTAAATAAACTGTCAAAGTGAATAAGGGATAAAAATAGCGCTTCATTGCATCAAAGGGACATCTGGTTGGTACCAAGTTGTCATTTGTTGCCCAAATGTTTTAGGAAATATTACATAAGCAGAAACTCCATGTTCCTAAAATCACAATGCTTTAATTGTATCCGTGCCTTCCAACACTTTTATAGAAACAAACAAAAATTATACATCAAACATCATTTTTGTATCATGGAAACTAGTTTGAGAGCACAAAATAATGACTCTTCATCTTCCTAAGAATTACATAATAATTGCTCTTCCATTGTGTTGTCACAGAATTGGCAGTAAATATTTGGATCCAGTTTGCTTCTTTTTCCAAGACTCCTTGTTCCCTGAATGTTGCTTGCCACGTTTTAAAAAAGGTCAATGCTGTTTCATTTCCTCCATTTTCCATACAGAATTTTAAAAACTTGAGTGGATTTAGCTTCTTGTTTACTTATAAAGATGCACTTAGGTCATTTTCTATCGCCAGTAGTTTCAGATTTTGGTTTGATGGTAAACTTTACAGATTTCTTCCAGCTTTGGAAAAAAAAAAAAAAAAAAATTCTGTTTCCAACCAAAAACTGTGTAATGTATTTGATGTGCCAGCATGTGGCAACAATGTAGATTATTAGCAATGTCAAAATTCAGAAGAAGGAAAGAAACCCTGAGCATGGCTAAAACAGTGCTTGGTGAAAAATTCTACCAAAACAACTTTTGGTTCCTCCTCCTTTTAGTCTTTAGCTTCTTCTATTCAGTATTGAAGTTTATTGTAGACAGAAACAGAATAAACAGGAGCTGATTGGGGGGGGGGAAAGGCGATCACAAAAATGGCTCAATATTTGATGTGGCTTCTTGGACAAAAAGCAATTGTGGGCATGAACAAAGCTATACTCTATGGCATTGCTTCAGATAATCTCCAGATATGTAGTCTATATATATATATATATATATATATATATATATATATATATATATATATATACACACACACACACAACACATTTGGAGTTTTTAACTCTACATGTTGTAAAATTTTAAAACAATATGCACTTGTTTCTGTAAAAACGTTACACAATGTGTATATGTATGTCACAATAATCAGAAACTCCTGAAGTACATCTGCCATTCCAGCTTCACTATTGCCAACTTCTCAGTTTCGAACATATCTGTGGGTTGTCTTTAAAAATGTCAATAATTTGCTCAGTGACATCATCGCCTAATTTGCAATTGTAACCTCAATGTCAGAAAGATAGCTTGCAACGAAAGCATAAGTGAGCATAAAACCTACCAAATTAAAACTAGAAGTGAACTTTATTAGTTCAAAAGTTTTGTTTAAAATATTTGTTTGTTTTTTTTTTTTTTTAGGTTTTTTGCTAGTTTTCCTTAGTATGGTAGTCTGCTCAAGAACCTACAATAATGTATACAAAAAAGTAAGTATTTTTAAAAAATGTTTTAAATATAATCTCTTTTTGAGAAGAATAAAATCAGGCAATAAAACGTGATGATTCACATTAATGCAGTGATTTATTTTAGATGAACACCACCCCCCTGACTCTAAGGAGTTCAGACAGTGGCGACTTTGTGCTTCCGCAATTCATTTGTGCTTTTGATGTTGAGGGCCGGAGACTTGAGAGACTTAAGTGCAAAGACTGGGCAGCCTATGAGTGCTTTTGGTTAGGTCAGGTCAGCAAACTGTGTTTGTAGAGAAGATAAAGAACGTTAAGACCTTTTGGAGGTCTTCAAAGGTCTCTAGAAACACCAGAAAACGAGTTGCTAGAATTGTTGCTAGCCGCTTTAAGAAAAGAAGCCACAAGAGGGATCTGAAAAGTATCTACATTACGCTACAATGTTGCTAGGTTGGCAAGTAGGTGGAAAGAATACAAATAATGGACATTCTGAGTGTACGTGAATGTTTTCTTGTATGATTATGTAATATGGTGACAGAACCAGGGCAGTTTAAGAAAATGGCAGGAAAAAATCTCTTTCTATTGATTCCTGGTCAATAAAGCACATGGGTAATGTTTATCAAGTTAGCAATCTATCTTACTGTCAAATCTTATCAAATTTAATTTTAATGTACCTGCTTTAACAGTTTAAAATAACAGACAATGATTCATAATAACTCATGGCATTCCCATAAATCTTAACCTTAAGGCATTGATATGCGTCAGTCCTTTTTGGTAAACTGAAGATCACTTTCCTTCCTGGATTTTCTTATTGCTCTACCTGCTGTATGAGTCACATCCTACTCCCAGCAGTTCTTTCCGGAGGGATTCCTTTGCCTGGACTCTGTCTTTTAGTATTAGTTCAGTTCCAGTTACTGATACCTTTTATGTCAAGCACATTTTTTTTTTTTTGTCTTTTGCAACAGCTGCTTAATCACCATTAACCCTATACTTAAGTCCTGTCATGGTCTACATAAAGAGTGCTAGGCTCCTATTGGAAGTAAACCTGCAACTTTAACCAAACCCCCACTGTTAAATTTACCTTCTCAAAAAGCCTAGACATTTTCCATTGAGCAAGTTTTTTCCTTTGCCCTTAAAGCCAAGTTATTGACCATGCTTTGCTTATTAAAACAGTCATCTGTCTTGATAAGTGTGAGCAAACTAAAAGTATTAAAGTTTGAATATGGCTACAGGCACTCCTGTGTCCCCAAATACTCTGGAAAAAACCCCCCAAAACATTTTACAATCAAACAGAGACTACAGGGGCCAAGCTCTCAGCAGAGCAAAGTCAATTTTAGGAAAGACATGAGGTCAAATCAGAAGCCAGTAGATCCAATCTTGAAAGCTTGGATTATGTACTGTGCTGTGAAAAAAGTATTAGCCCTCTTTCTGCTTTCATCTGTTATTTCTGTTTTTTTGTTTTTTTTAGCCACAGCCAAATGTTTCAAGGTAATCAAACAAATAACAACAATGAATACATATTCGTTCATTCACATAGTCTTTAACACCCCCTCACAGAATGATAGCAAAGCTAACCATGCCCAGAACTTTTGGGGACATATTCTTTTGACTGACGAAACATAAGTGGAACTTTTTGGAAAAATTGCATCTGTTTGTGTAAAATTGGCAAAAGAACACTATACTCACATTCAAACACCACGATTATAGTATGTTGGTCTGAGAATTTTTTACTGCTTCATGACCTGGACAACTTGCCTTAATCGTTGGAAGCAGGAATTCTTTGCACGTCAGTTTGCGCCATGGCATGACCTTCAACCTTCATTCTCCAAATCTTTTTAAGATTTTTCAAGATACTCTTATTTCATACGGTGAACACCTGTAAATTCTGTATGCCCTGTGGTGTCTAAAGGTGTTGGATATAATGACTTTGTACAAGCTAAAAAACAGTAACATTATTGTAAACGTTCAGGTTAGAAGGTTATTTACATTTTCTTCAGCTGGAAAATCATCAAGAGTGGAAAATAACATGTATGGCTACATTTATAAGCCATTATAAAATCATCATTCACCTCAAACTTGGACATTGGAGGCAAGCAGTCAAGTTGCAATAAACTAAAGTTTCAAAATAATACTGTAAGCAGACTTCTGCATCCCTGTTAAACCTGGTCACGTTTAGAGGTAAAATAAACTGTTCCATATTGTCAGTAATGAGGGCCATGGTATGCACTGGTGTATCCTCCAGCTTTAAGAGTGGCAGACTTCAGACACTAGAAGGCCATCCAGAAGTCTGGTCCCCTAAGCCAGGGATGGCTGCCAGCTGTTGTCTGTTGTTCTGTACCAAATGCTGACCAAGTTGTTCCTGTCTGTGCGCCATCCTATAAACCCTAGAAGCTGAGACAAACAACAGTACAGAGGAAGAGGATGGATTCAACGCAGTCCTTTGTGAAAAATTTTCTGCAGTATAAGCGCTGCTGCCCCTTGACTTTGCCTTGGAGAGAGATTTTGTGACACCGGGACATTAACCAGTTGGAACAAGAAAACTCTTCTGCCAACATTTAGAAAGTTCTGTTTTATCTTGTTTCATTTTTGTTGCCAGCTAATTTTGTTTGGCTTTGGAAATAGGAACAACTGTAATTTTGTCTTGTCTCTATGTCTTTATGCATTTAGAATAACTTTCATATTAGAAATCTGAGGATACATACGGTAAATGCAGCTTTTGGTCACTATCCAATTTTTTAAAAAC
Organism: Anableps anableps; assembly: GCA_014839685.1. Taxonomy (NCBI): domain Eukaryota; kingdom Metazoa; phylum Chordata; class Actinopteri; order Cyprinodontiformes; family Anablepidae; genus Anableps; species Anableps anableps. Next base: position 9,423,471 of record CM026071.1, read on the forward strand.
AAGTTACTACCTGCTGTTTTTTCCATCTTTCAAGGCAAAAATCAGCAGACACAGCTCTATAAAACAAACATATCAATGACATGCTACTTCTATTTTCTAAATGTGATGTTGAAAACCTACAGTTTTTTCATCTGTTTCACCATAGCAATAACAGCATTCCAATGACATGAATGTCAGGGCTTTTTTCCATCTTGGGCTGACAGAGACACTTTGTTCTGCTGGCTTCTTGACCCGAAGGTGAAGTTCCCTGGAGGTACATGTTGGAACAGGGTCCCATTGTGATGATATTTTATTGTTCACAGGCATAGAATGATTTGGCTGATCTCTCAGTAGCCTCTTAACATGCCTAACTGTCCCCCCTCCCCATTCTAATTTTCACATGTGCTATTTTTGCTATTTTAGTTTGTTGTATTTCCCCTTTTTGTTCTTACTCTACTCATCACCTCCTAAACCTGTATCCACCCCAGAATAATGGCGAAATACCTTGTGAAGATGTTGACTGAACCTGGTGAGAGATTATCATTATCCACAGTAAAACAAGTTCATACATGGCCACTCACAAAGGAAGAAGCCACAACTCTAAAAGCAACAAAAAAAGATACAGTACAGTTTGCATAAGGACTCGGAGAATAACACCTTAACATTTGGAGACATGTCCTGTGGTCTGATGAAACTATAGTTGAGGTGCTTAACCATAATGACTATCGGTACATTTGGAGCCACAAAGCACCATCCTATCAATGAAGTACAGAGGAGGATTCATCAGGCTGTGGGAGGGACTGCTGTATACTTTACAAAATTGATGGCTTCATGAGGAAATAACAGGGGAAATTTGCTAAAATTCTTTCCAATTATCGTAAGAAGCTTGTTGAAGGATAACCAAATCTCTATATGTCTACAAATAATCTGGCATTTGGCAAACTGAAATAGTTTCGACAACATAACTGAGCTAAAGCTGGAAAAGTCTAGCTTCTCTGTTTTCTTTTTCAGTTTATTTTTATTGACTTGCATTTTAATGAACAGTAGTGAACCTTCTTTAGTCAGATCTGGTTTTTGCCAACATCAGTAGTGTTGTATAATTTCCTTTCAAAACTCTGTCATGCTTTTACAAATATTCAGCTCAAGAAGTGGGATTGTTTTGAATCCATTAATTCAAGTTATTTTACAGTTGACCATGACTGCTGTCTCAATAAGGTTGCCTGAACGAGAGGGGGAGGAATTTTATTTTTTCCTATTTGGTCACTATAATTCAATCAACAAAACAGGAAAGGCTAAAGGCTTGTTATTTTTCTTCTTCTGTTTTTGTTTGAGAATTGGCTCTGAACACTGGTGCCACCCGTTTTCAATTCTGCCTCTTTGTGGCCTCTCTTGCTGGTTGACTTTTCTCGTAAACATGAGCTCATCTTGGCTATTCCATTTCCTAATAATTTACCCAAGTACCATTCTGCCAGAGGGATCTTTGATTCAGAGACAACAGTATGTTTCAATTGCGTTCTCATCTGTTCTCTGCTAATAGATAGTCTGCACAGTGTCAGGACCTCCCTCGAGGTGATAGCGCGATCGATTCATTTCTTTCCACCAGGGATGTTATTGATTGCAATTTGGCTAGCTTTTGCATGAGTGGTTCCTACAATGGAAAGAAGTGAGAAGTGTCAGATTGCTACTGTCGTTTTTCCATTCAGCATGGTGTAGCAACGGTGGTTGGTTATTAACGTGTCCGAATTCATACTTTTTGTTTTTGTTAGCCAAGCCCCCAGAGGTTTTCATCCAAAGAAAAAGATTAAAACAATGAAATTTAATAAAAATATCCAGAATATTTCATATGAATTAACGTTCTTCTCTCTTCTGCATTGATTCAGCTTCAGTTCCAAGATTCTTTACCTGCTACTTTAACCTATTTGGCCAAAAACAACAACAAAATATGCCATGCATAATGTCATTTTTGCATCCCTCTGCAGTATATACGGGTATGTTAGATACCAAGAATGTATTTGTGTGAAAGTCCTTGGAAGCCTGGTTTGTGTAAATGAAACAGTGGATTTATATTGATTTTTTTTTTTTATAATCCCTATTATTTCCATGTAATCCCTCCCAAAATTAAAATGTTGAGTACAAGATTCCCTCTGTCTAGAACAACTTGTAATTTCAAAAATTCAAGATGCAACACAGATTTAATATTCTTTCTTGGAGTAAACAATATATGATTTAACAATATATGAATAAATATGTATTTGACATTACTGAATCAGTATGTCTTTCAAGTTTTCACTCAGTATCCCACAATAGGTACGCTCCCCTACATATCCCTCAGAAGCTCCTATTTCACAACGCCAACCATAACTAGCTGGTAGCTATGATGCGGATGCCTAGAGGAGGGACTGGCTGTATTTATACTGTATATTAGTGAGACACTGCGTTTGTTTTCCTGTTGTTGAGAATAACCCTGCCAGTAGAAATGCAGTAGACTGAAAACTTTGCTTGAAGCATGTAGCACACAGGATGAGTCAGGTGACACCTTTGTTTCATCTCTGTGGATCAGTACCTCTCCACAATAGCCAGTCAGCTCTGCTTCTGCTTATTCTTCAGTGGTGTGACCTACCATCTCCACTGCAATTTCAATGTTTAACTTAATGTTCATATTTATGGAAAGCTTCCTTCTCCTTTTAAGGCTGTGCGGTAATATCAGCTGAACTACGGTCAAACGTTGCAATGTTTGTAATGGTACATAATGGATTTAATAAAGGTTTAGCCATTGCCATCACCAACAAATCATTTTTATCAAGTTATCAAGGTAAATTGCTTCCAAATTCTCTGACAATGGTCATTGGGTCAGTGAGTTGTTTTGGAAATTCTGGATATTTACTGCAGTCCTCCTCCAAAACAATAGAGGGCAGTAAAGAGTCATTTTTGATAATACTATATAGAATGTTTATTCGGTGTATAGAAATTAAAAGTGGATTTGAAGAATATATGAAATCAGTAACTATACACTATACTATTCTATAATATAATGTAATGCAATATAATACATAATATATGATGTGATATAATATGATATTATAGTCTAACTATACATGTCATTTTAAGTGAAAATATACCAAGGTAATTAAGAGTTTAAAATTAAACGCTGGTAGTTTTGATTAACTACCAACGTTTCCACCAGGGATGTTGGTGGAAACATCCCTTTGGACTTGATAAATAGTTGTACATTTAAGTATCTCAGCTCAAGCTACTTTCGAAGACTTTTCCCTGTAAGAAAGACAAGTGTTTCTAATGACCCAGCAAAAGAACAAGAGATTTAATGAGTTATTTTGCATGTTAATGAGTTCTAACGTGTTAAGAACATTAAATAGACCTTTCCATCTGGATGTATTTAAACTGTGTGCTTGGAGGTGGAAGCCAGATGGCTTTAGCTGGGGTAAAATGAAATCTCCCGGGTTTGCAGGAGAGAACACTCTTAGACTGATTTGCCCTCTCAGATAAACCACATCTGGGCAACTTTAGCATTTTTGAGCAGCTTGTATGTGGTGGAGGTTTTGCAGTTCTTTTTTATATAGTGTTTAGATGTTAAATAATCAGGTTTCACATTCTGTTTGTTTATGTCTGTGAGTTTATAAAAGTGGGATTAGTTTTAAAATATTATTACATATGTCAGCAGATTATTTTCTTGTCAGGTAAATTAAAAGTTGTAATATAGACGAACACAATATTGGCCAATGTTGCAACGTTAGACGGCATGCGAATGCTTACATGCAACTGGTGAAAATTTTAATACTGGTTAAAAGCTTAGCAAGTTGAAAATGACCATTTCTAAACATTGCACAGAGTTCAAGCATTGCAGTAAAATACACACACAAAAAAAGTAAAAATGTTGGCCATAGATTACATTTTAAATGTTTCATCACCCTCATCACAGCTCCAAAGGGCTTTTTTGTGTCACAGACTCCATTCAGCATCAACAAACCTCCAGAGCAGTTGCACAAACATTTTTTTTTTTTTTTTTTTTTTTTTTTACCATTTCTGTCTGATTTCTGTTATTTATTTATTTATTTTTTTTGGTGCAAACAATATTTGTCCAGGTGTCCCTTGCAGTGATTCATGCACTAAGACAAAGATTCCGTTTTAATCTGTCTGGCAGTCATAATTACAGTTTTTCCTGAATAATTTTTCTTTGTTCAGACTTCACTGTGCTTCTATATTGTTTTTCCCTCTGGAGAAGCCGTCTGAGAACCGTCTTCTTCTTGCCTTCTCAGGCTTGTGACCTTGGTTATTAACATTGTTCAGAAGCCTGACAGCTACTAAGAGGAGGCTGTTCATTGTCTGTAGTTGGTTTGAGTAGCCAGTTGTGCTATTTCAGTGGGTTTTTGCACTTTCATCCAACCAGGTGTTTGACATACAACCTCAAATATCCTTTATCAACCTCTCACGGCTGTCCTCAGGAGCTTGCCTGCATACCAGCACTCTTCCCTGCATTTTACAGATGCATTGGACCAGCCTGCGCAGGGGTTTTTCAGTTGAGGAAATATAATAGACTTGTGGTTTAAATGAGTGTTTCCAGATGTAGTGGCAGTATGGGTGAGTGGAGGTTTTACAATTGGGAGTTGTGGTGTCCTGACAGACAACTCATCACTTTTTGAAGCAGCGTGACAAACGTCAGGAGGTACTTTTGGTTTTTACAATAAACACCTCCGGGGGAAAACGAAACACTTATTTTGCAGTGTCAAACTGCGTTGAGGCAGCTGTTAAGATGGTGTGGTCCTGCTATGAGTGCCTCATTGCTGTAGGTAGCTCTTGAGGAGCTTTGATGACAGAGGGAACTTGGGAGGCTGCTTGAGGATTGATTCAACTTTCATCTGACATTCACTTGAATTTATGAAGCATTTGCTTTTACTTTAAAGTTGGAAATTGACTCTTAAGAGCCGTTTGCTTTAATTTTCTTAGCCTGATACGAACCCAAAAAACACATCTTACTAAGTATGTTTGGTCTAGTTTCTAACGCAAATATCTTAGTACATTTGAAATAAGACAAAATTAACTTACAAGTAACATTTCAGCAAGATATAGGAGCTTGTTTTAAGTAAATAATTCCATAATATTGATTTTTTTTTTTTTTTTTTTTAAAGTACAAGTTCCACTGGCAGATTATTTTACTTATAACAAGACATTTTTCCTATTATGAGATAATCAGCGAATGGAAGTTATACTTTTTCATCAATATTAAGGAATTATTGACTTAAAATAAGCTCCTATATCTTGCTGAAAAGTTACTTGTAAGTTTGTTTTGTCTTATTTCAAATGTACTAAGATATTTGCACTAGAAACTCTACCAAACATACTTGGTAAGATTTTAAGACTCATTTTAAAATGACACTAATGACATCACACTATTTTTGCCCTGTCTTGCAGCATCAACAACAAACTGCAGCAGCCGGAGGCAGCATCAGGAGTCCTAGAATATGCAATGAAACATTTTGGTGAACTGGTGAGGATTTTATTCTGTTCTCTTTGTACAAAGGTACCTGAAAGATAGTTATTTTGCTAATGAAGCAAATATTCAGAGGTGTACAATATATTATTTCATGATGAACAGGACCCTACATCTGGCATTTCATTTTGTCACTCCTGAAGGCAGCAAGAGTTCACACATGCTCAGACCACATTTCTCCTTTAATGTTTTGACCTACATAAGCTTCCAGTGGTCTGCATTGTACGCGTTTTGCTCAACATGCTTTCCTGATGTACATATTTGGACACAGAGATGGTAGTTCTTCAGGGTTATTTTCTTTTTCCACATGCTGCACATTAAGAACAATGTGTTCTTAATGTGCAGCATGTGGAAAAGCCATCTGCTATACCAATCTGAAGTAAAGGGCAAGGAGGAGAAGTTTTTCTCTTTAATTGACCGAATGTTTGACTTCTCCTGCACTTTACAAATATTTTAAGTGCTTCTGCATTGTAAATCTGACTTTGGACAACTGGGTCTTTTTAAAGCTGGGAAAGGATTTAAAGCTTTATCCTCAAGAATACAAGCATAACTTCCATCATAACAGTAATAGTTCATCTTTTATTGAAGTTAAATATTTAATATTTCTCTATCCCTCCAGATGAGTATTTTCTTCCCTCACCCGTTCTTTCCTGTACACACAGAGTTTAGAGCTCCTCAGTATTTCCAGCAGTGTTCTGGTGTATTTCAGCTCAATTGTGGATGGGTCTGGTCAACACATGAAATGATTGTCCAACGATAGACGTTATTTGGACTTGATCAGACAAAGTTTCCACATCTTTTACAGAATGAATAAAGAGCATCTTGTTATTCTGGACACACTCCCTCCTTTGAACCTAGTTTATAGCATTTTATGAACATGGTTTAAACTTCTTCCATTTTTAATTGTACACATTTGCTAGTTGGTGTTATTTCCTGAAGATTCTGATCTGTATTTTTATATTTAGTGTTATTTTCTAAAGTAGTCTGGAACTTTTTACTTAAAGCTGCAGTATGTAAGTTTTACAGAAATATGTTCTTTGCATATTAAAAAAAGACTGTTGTATGGTATGAGATAGATAGTCAGTGAAAACATCGAGCTCCGCCACCTCCTCCCTAAGCTGCCATTGCCGTTTAAAGAAATGCACCGCTCCCGACCTAAAACAACCAATCAGAGCCAGGAGGAAGGTCTTACTGATGTCAGTCACCCTCGTGTACGCACTGCTAAATGTGCAAACGGTGAAAAAAACAATTTACCGTTCCAGGAAAACTGTTTATCCACCGTCATCAGTGGCCATGCTAACAAGCCTTAGCGTTAGTGGCAGGCTATGTTGTGGTGATCCAGCTGTAATGTAGAAGAGAGCAAGGAGGAGTGTGTGTGTGAGCGGCATGTACATGAGAGTGATTGACACAGCTAAGACCCTTCTGGCTCTGATTGGTGGTTCTGACTAAGTGGTGTATTTCTGCAGTTAGTTCTGGGAGCACTGTGTAAAAGCGCTTGATTTTTTTTCACAGATTATCTGTCTTATACTGTCACAACATAATGATAATTTAACAAGTATGTAAAAAAAAAAATTTTTCATGAACATTACATATATAAGTGGAAGAAAAGGAATTCATGAGTTCATTGTTTTTGTTTGATTAATGTATGTAAATCAGAATCTAAAATGTATATAGAATGTTTGTATTCATCTCCCTTTATATGGACACCCCAAAGTAAAATCTCCTAAAACCACCTAACTACTAAATAGTTAACCTGTGTGTCACTTAGTCTCAGTTAGGGCTGGGCGAAATGGCCAAAAAAAACATATCACAGTATAAGCATTTCATATCAGTCGATATCGATAATTATTGATTAGGTTTTTTTAATATTCAAAATACTGCCAAACTGGTGACATGAACTTTCCTCTTTTATTCACAATGTCTTCTTGAGCTGTTGCTCTCATTTTCTCCTTTCCCTCCACTCTGCTCTTTTTAATTTTTAGGCAGTTATGGGGCACGGTGGAAAACAAGAAACTTTTTCTCCAGAGACAAAACCCGCTGACTGTGGAACCAGTAACTACATATAAACAATGAAATGAAACCATCACATTTATTTATTAATATGGACATGAATGCACCAGATGGTGCGTAATCAAATGTCTCAGGGTTCTGACGTTGATCTGCAGGCTGAATACGAGCTCTGCTGCCGCAACTGGAATTACAGGCGCCACTTCAGCCAAAGTTTACAAATCAGGGAATCTTTCCTCCATCTGAAGCAATCAGAAGTCAGCATAACTCTCTAAATGAGGGGCACCAGGAGGAAATCTCCCAGAATGCACTCCTGCACCAGAGCACTCCAAAGCCTCCTGTCCATAACTCTTCAATGTCAGCTCCTGGATTGCGAGATTCAAGGATTTCTATTGCCATACCAGTTCACATGTTTATGGTGTGAAATTTGGATTCAGGTTCAAGAGGCCTAATAAATAAATAAATAAATATAATTATATAAATAAAGTTTAAAAGTGAAATGAAGCTGTGTTTAGTGCATTAAGTGCGGGAGATGCATTTAGTTCAATGTCCAGGTCAGAGTCAATAATCAGATGGGATTTCTTCTTTTATTTAGTGTGATTTAGTTTCCTCCGTCATGTTTTCTGTGCATAAAGTTGCGTCTGCACCAAGTGGTCCTGTGTGAATTGTAATCCGTCACGGATGGCCTTCAGATTTTTTCGTCATTGTTTTAAAAAAAAAAAAAAAATGGTGAAAGATGGAAAATATTCCGTCAATGCGACCTCTGCTGTGTGTGTGTGAATCACGCAGACTCCGCGCACACTGTCCGTGGACGGTTGCGATTTCATACTCAGCGAACCGATTGCCTACATTCCTTGTGACAAATCCCTTCATTTCCTACAAATTGAATGGATACTAGTAAGTTTGATGAGCTAGTTGGGTGCCTAGCCCCGTTTCTTCTCCACCAGGGTGGCCACCGCACACCTGTCAGTGCGGCACAGAGAGCGGCAGTCGCGCTGCACGTTCTTATTGCGGCAGGTTGCACTGACTCTCAACATTATCTCGGTGTCGCATACAAAAGGTAACCATAGAGTGACTTAGTTGATGCCACCAACCTTTCTTAGCTGGGCCCTGAGAAGTTGAGCGACTAAAGCCTTTCCTCTGCCTACATCTGGATCGGCATGGATTGGCATTCAGTGAGATTATTGAACATTTTATCGGACATGTTTTCTATTGATATCGATCACGTGTCTATCGCGATAGATATCGTTATCATTTTATCGCCCAGCCCTACTCTCAGTATAAATGCTGTTGTGTGAAGGCCTCAGTGATTTCCTAGAGAACATTAGAGAAAAAAAACAAAAAAAAAAAACATCAAAAAGACCAAAGAACACAGCAGACGGTCAGGAAGAACAATGTGAAGAAGTTTAAAGGAAGTGGGTTTAGTTCATGTTGTCATGTAGCACTGTTTAATCCTTTAGCCAAAAACAAGAAGAGCATGACCCAAATGCAGACCTACCAAAACATGGCTGTCCATTTAACTTGACAAAGTCTGGAAACTCTGGACGAGCTGCAGGGATCCTCAGCTTAGGTGGGAGAATCTGTTGACTATTAGTACCGCACTCCTAAACTCTGGGTTTTATTAAAAAGTGGTAAGAAACAGTGTAAAGTGGCCCATAACTGTCTGATGACAGGGCAATTACTGTGTTAGGAATGCAAGGAGAAAATCATCGTTGGAAGAGAAAGTCAGTTTGGCACAAGCCAAGTAGGGGGCCACAACACACATGTGGAAGAGGGTGCTCTGGTTACATGAGACCATCATTGAGCTATTTGACCTACGTGCAGAAAGCTATGTGTGGTGGAAAACTAACACGGCGCATCAACTCGATCACACCATCTACTGAGTGATACATGATGGTGGCAGTATCATGCTATGGGGGATGCTTTTTTTTTCAGCAAGGGCAGATGAGCTTGCCAGAGTTAATAGGAAGATGGATGGAGTTAAATACATCAATCCTAGAGGAAGAAGAAGGAAAAAAACCAGGCTGCAGAAGACTTTAGAGTAAAATCCCAGAAAAAGCTGGTTCTATAATGTAGTAACTCAGGATTGAATACAAATGGATGTCACACACTTCAGATTTTTGTTTGTAAAGAACTTTGAAAACTTTGTATAATTTTTTCTTTCACGCCTCAAATATGTGCTACTTTGTGTTGTATTTTAACATAGCATCCCCATAAAATACACTGAAATTTTTGGTTGTAGCGTGATAAAATGTGGAAGAGTTGTGAATACTTTTGGTAGGCCCTCCAGTTATTAAATATTTCTTACTTGTTAGTAGGGGCTGAAATATTATTATTTTAAACATTAAAATAAAAGAACAGGATTGTGTTTTTTGTTCTAAACTGAGAGCAGTATTTTCAGTCATTAAACATTAGTTTAATGACTGAATAGTTCTGGATCTGTGGCCCTTTCTGTGCTTGTGAGAAGCATTTATAGGTTCTCAGTAAAAGCTCAGAAAAGACTGATTAAAAACAGCTTCACTGACGTACAGAGTAACTGTGTTTATGAGTTGACCATTTGGAAAGTTTTAATGTGGGAGGATGCAGGCTTTTCCTTTCAATTACCATAAGAAGAAAGCATCCGGAAGCAGTCCCTGTTGTTAATGTTGATGGTTCCCTAAGTTGATGACAGAACCCACTTATGGGTTACAGCATGTGCTGTTCAGAAGTTATATCCGTCCAATAAAGCCGTGTTAATTAGCTATCTTGACTATAATTTTGACTGTAAACAGAGAGGAAAGGTTAAATTGAAACTATTTTACTTAAAAAAAAAAAAATTAAAAAAAAAAAAAAAAAAAGTCTTAAGGGAGTGGAAAAAAAGCACTGCTGACTTTCCTCTGATGGTCTGCTTGAATATACAGATTAGCGGTACTACGGCTGGTGATGTACTCGTATGTATGGGTTCACTTTCATCTACTTTCCACTATATATATTTCTCCTCTTAGGAAATCCAAGCCACTTGGTATGAGAAGCTTCATGAGTGGGAGGACGCCCTGGTGGCTTATGACAAGAAGATCGACATGAACAAAGAGGATCCAGAGTTGATCCTAGGCAGAATGCGCTGCTTGGAGGCCCTGGGAGAATGGTATGTCATTCATTATCCTTAATGTATACACAAATTTACTTCAGGTTTTGATATATGATCCAGTTTGGGTTCCTCAGTTTTGGTTTAGCCTCAGCTGAAACAAATAAAGTCAGCGTCTGTGGTTTTGGCTGTTTCATCTCCCACTTTTCCTTGCTTTCTGTGATTATGCAACCTATTCTAATGAGTCCTGTCATTTGGTCTCTCCTGTGGTCGCTCTGATTTGACCGACACAGTTTTACCAGGAAATGTGTTAACTGACATCCAGAGCCTGTAAGAGACTGAGGTGAGATTTCACCACAGCTGAGGCTTAACTTCATAACACCCCGTTTACTGTGCAAGCACATCTTTAGGGAAAAATAAAGTCACAGGATGTCCAAAGAGTCCATATCAGTGGCTCATCAAGGAATTTATGACATAAAGCAGACCTTGATTTGCTTATGTAACCAGTTTTGGGGCAGTCTGTGATTCATAAGAAAATGATTCTGAAGTTTTACAAGATAATATTTCAGCGTAACTCAAGCTTTGTGTTTGCATCTGGGTAGATAGAACCTGGAGAAGATTTACCAGATGATTTAGTCATGAGCCAGGATGAATCAGACTTGAGCAGCACATGGTTACACACTGACATCGTGCAGGTCTGGAAAAATAGATTGTTAAAGGGCATTTCATGTCATTTACCGTCAAAATCAAATTTTACTAAGGCTGGTTAGTGCCTTTCTGGAAACAAACCTGAACAGTTTTGATGAAAGAACGGATTGTTATGTTGTTACTGGGGTTACAAAGCTGCTGTGGCTTATTAGACAAGTTGGTTCAGGCTACAGTTTTTGAATAAAAATTTTGACTTACCTTTAATCTCACTTAAAGTTAGGGGTTAGTTGATTTTTTATTTGTTTCAGAGCTTGAACATATCCATTTTAAATTCAATGTTCTCTTTAAAAATGAAAAACCCCCCACTTTAATTCACCTTAGTTTTTATGTATATTGCGCTGATTTAGAACCAGTGTCTTCTCAAGACACATTACAAAACAATCTGATTTAATTTATGTACAGAAGTATATATTCAATTCAGTCCACTCATAAAGACAGATTTATTCCAATTTGATTCTTTCTAATAGAAGTATTAGGTCAATATTTAAATTTGTGAAGTGTTTTCTCTCTAAGGAAACCCAGTCAGTCACAGCAAGTTGTTAACAGCTATCTGCCACAAGCGACTGGAGATTTGAGAAAACAGCATACACACTAAAAACACAGAAGCACTTTCCATAGAAAGGAATTCTTTCTATGTTCAAGAAAAGGAGAGTTAATGGCTGTAGTAGCACCTTTAGTGGCTTCATCTTGGAGAGAAACACCACTAAGCAGCTATGAGGCAGTAGTAAAATCTATAAGATGAAAAATAGTTTGTATATAGCTCGTTTGGTGGCTTTGTCAAGAAAAGAGATGGGGTTAGACACAGAATGATGGAGCAAAGTGTATCATCTATTGATAGAGAGCAAGAGGTTATTGGCAGCAATAGCTAGGCTGGTGGCCCCCTCCACCAGGCTGTTGCAGCTAAACAGATTAGACTTTTGTATCTCAGTTTTACCCATGATCTTTTATATCAAGTTGAAGTTGGCACTGTGTATATATGCAGCTCAGTAGTCAACTTCACATTTAAAATTTCAACTTGGAGTGTTGACCATTTCTTTCTAATCCCTAGATCTGACGTTATTTCCTCAAATAATGTTAATTCTGATTTTTAGAGAGAGAGAGAGAGAGAGAGAGAGAGAGAGAGAGAGAGAGAGAGAGAGAGAGAGAGAGAGAGAGAGAGAGAGAGAGAGAGAGAGAGAGAGAGAGAGAGAGATAGAGAGAGAGAGAGAGAGAGAGAGAGAGAGAGAGAGAGAGAGAGAGAGAGAGGGGAGAGAGAGAGGAGAGAGAGTGGAGAGAGAGAGAGAGGACGAGAGAGAGAAGAGATAGATAAGAGATAGAGATAGGAGAGATGAGAGAGAGGACACGTAGAGAGAGAGATAGAGAGAGAGAGTATAGAGAGATGAGAAATTATATGATATAGATATATATATATAGAGTAGTATATCTATATATTACAGATATATATATATATATATATATATATATATATATATATATATATATATATAAATGTGTGTGTGTGTGTGTACAATGTTGTGCGTTGTGCTAGTAGGAGTCTAGTTTTGGCTGTGAAAAATTAAATAACTGGTTCGGGCAATTACCAGTAAAACTAGTAAATTAGATCAGCTTCCTCCTCTCATATGTAGCATCAGTTTTGTCCTAGTCCAGGGGATTTAAAGGTCCTCGTGACATCACAGAGTTTCCTTCCTCAAACTCCTCCTCTTCCTGCTGCTGGAACCAGAGTTAACGCTGTGTAATGTTGAATCAATATCATACCAGGCCTTGTATTCAGTCCTTCATGGCTGGAGGTCCAACAACAAGCAAGGAATTTGATTTCCGTTTCAGGCACACACAGCATACAGGCATTAAGTATAAACATATCAGCTTAGGAGAAAGTAAAACAAAAGCTAAAGAAACAATAGTATTTTTTTTTTTTTTTTTTCAGATAGTGCTTATGCAAATAAGCTTATTTTGTGTCACAGTGGAGTAGCCGACTGCTCTGGCTCTGAGGCGTTCATTGTGTTCATCAGAGAGACAACCTAGGGGAAGAAACTGTCTCTGCAACACCTAGTTTCTGCAAATAGCTCCCTGTCACGCCAACCTGAACGTAAAAGTCAAAATATTCCGTGTCCAGGTTGTGTGGGGTCTGCAGAGATATTAGCTGCCCTCTTCCTGACCCTGGATTAGTACAAGTTTTGGATGGAGGGAAAGGCAGCCCTAACGATCTTCTCTGCAGACCTGATTGTTCGTTGCAGTTTGAACCTGTCATTGCCACTTCGTTGCCACTAATAATTTAAACACTTGTTTGTAATTGACTCTGATAATGTGCTGTAGACATACACACACGGTAAGCAGATCTTTTATTTTGTTACATAACAGGCAGATGGAAAACGACTTCAGTGACCCCTGTCCAAACTGTCCTTTCCTCTGACTACACTTCTGTCTCTCCTGAATGTCTTTCTCCTCCACGTTTCGCTCCAGCTTCCTGCCTGTTAAACACATGCAGCCAGTTTGATCTCCTGCTGCACAATGAATTGATCTTTGTTGAATAATTAGTCTTGGTGAGACGCACGTGTCCGCCAAGGACATATCTTTGTTTCAGGAAATGTTGCCTTCAGTACAATCTCCAACAGCAAAAGTAAATGTGAGCAGTATGTATTAGTAGGAAGACCTTAACATGAAAAGAACTTACATGAAAGGGGAGACTTTAAGCTGCCATTGGTTTGTTCATTTTTTTGGTTCTTTGTAGCATTCCTGCAATGTCGTAAAGATGAATCATTTCATCATTCTGCTTGTCCAGCTCACTGGTTGTATCTCTCTGAAGGTGGTACTCATCAAATTGAGATTGCCTTTTCTTGCTGTCTGTGGTTCATGTTCTCCAGGGGTCAGTTGCACCAGCAGTGCTGCGAAGAGTGGACGCTGGTCAGCGAAGAAACTCAGGCCAAGATGGCTCGTATGGCAGCTGCGGCTGCCTGGGGTCTAGGTAACCTGTCACATTCCTTCATCAGTCAACAACGAAATACTCTAACATTGTGCAGGGTTACTACGTGGTCTTAATTAATCAGTCAAGCAATAATCTTGTTTTTTTTTTTCTCCAGGACACTGGGATAGCATGGAGGAGTACACATGTATGATCCCAAGAGACACACACGATGGTGCTTTTTACAGAGCTGTTTTAGCCCTCCATCAGGACCTCTTCTCATTGGCCCAGCAGGTGGGTTGCATTATTACTCAGTCACATAAACGGCGAACAGGATGTACTTTGAAGGTTTGTGTTTTTGAAAATGTTCTCATAAAGTTATCCACTTTTTTTAAATCTGTCTGGTCTTGACGGTTGTGGAATTTAGTTTCATCTTTATGATTATTACTGTTTTAGAAGTTTTTTCTGCTGAATTCTCCTCCTTAACTCTTGACTTGTCAATAATAATAGTAATAATAATAAAATGCACAAGGTTTGTTTATTCTTTGTCTTCTTTTCCATGTGGAACAGTTTTAGTGTGGAAATATTATGTAACTGTAGCTCATTACAGCGTTCAGCTGTCAGAGCAGGTGACTCCTCCCATGGTCTGGTGGAGGTTAGGGGGATGTGTTTTTTTTTCCTATTTGACAAAAGGTTAGGGTTTGTAGATGAGCTCAGACTCCCTGGAGCTGGTTGTGCTTAAAATGAATGGGAGCACACCCAACAAGCATGCTTCAGCAGCCAACAAACAGTAAACAGTCGCTCCTCTGATTACCCTGTTCTTGTCCTCCCAGCCCTCTTTTCAGCATTAAGCCCCGGAGATTTGCTCTCTTTGCCTTCTCCTTCTCATCACAGCCATTCTCCCCCTTTAATTTCGAGATTACATCCAGGTGTGACTGGTGGGATTCTGAACCTGCTTAGTGCTTAAAGAAGAGCAAGAGCTGACAATGTACCACATACAATGGGCATAGAGGCTTGAACTGCATACGCAGCAAAGAGCTGGGGCTTAAATGTCTGGTTTTCCGGATGGGGTTTGTAATCCTCACACAGAAGTTCCTTTAATTCAGTGAGCTGTTCCTTTCACCCCATCCAGACATGTGCTTCGTGGGTCCTGATGTGTTCTTGTGTAAAATATCTGAAAAGTCTCCCGTTGTAGCCTGTGCAGCAGTGTCTTGCAAGAAAATGAACACCCATTGAACTCTTTCAAAGTTTGTTTTATTGGGATTCTGTTTGAGAGACCTGACTCAAAGCAGTGCAAAATGATGACGTGCAAGGCAATTGGTAGGGATGGGAATCTTTTACTATCTTACGATTCGATTCGGATTTCTGGGGTCACGATTCGATTCAGAATTCGTTTCGATTTTCGATTCAAAGCCTTTTTTCATAATGATTTCTGCTTTAATCTATAGGTGTGCAAAGGATTCTCATGATCTACTCCTGTCTGCTTTGCAAGGCAGAATGACAAATGGAGACATTGAAGTGTCTTTTTCCACATTTATGAAGTTTTAAATATTAATCCATGCTTAGATGGAATTGCTCCCTCCCTGCATCCTCTGTTTTGCTTTTACGAAGCGGTCACGGAGAGCCGCACCTTTCTCCAGACAGCCTCCTCCGTGGAGGATGATGTTACATTTTCCATCCAGGGGTTTTTAGCCATTTGACAGTCTTTTTAGTTATTTAGTGAAGAACTATAAATAAGTCACATCATTTCTCACCTCGTCGGATAATCGTTTCGTATTCATGTCGCCTGCAGATACAGAAACCAGATAGTGGAAGCGGACAAATTGAAGCACAATTCAGTGTTGCTGTCTGAGTCCATTTCTGCATAAAACATGGCCACAAGCTTCTGGCCAGTCACGGCGTACGGTATGGCGTACTTTGGCTGTACTGTAGCTTGGGACCGTTCATTTGTGGTGTTCCCGAAGTGCTCAGTCTTCATTTTGTGGACCTTCCTTGGTGAAGCTTTACATAAGCTCAGTCTTCCCGAGTATTCAGTAAAAAAAACAAAGAGAGTCCAAATGTTTGCCTTCAACGAAGATAGGACTTATTAAACGTCTCTCTTTCATTTTTGTAGTTTCCTCTTTGTTTTGGTGTACGTGGGTACGTTCCAGTACCAGCTGCGTGGTGACGTCAGAACATCCCACGTAATTACAAAATGGAGGCCAACAGACAGCGGATTTGTTTAATTGGTTCATTTTTTTAAAAATTGATTTTGGGACATTTAAAACTGATTCTGAATCGTAGCGAGAATCCCGATGCTTATATGAATCAATGGTTTTTTTTATTTTTTTGGCCCACCCCTAGTAATTGGTTGCACTGAATATTCTTTAAGGCTATTAGTTAATAGTGAACTGAAAACAAAATCACACTGCTCTTTATTTGTAAAGGAAATTAGAAAACCATTCATCCTGTTCTATTCCACTTCACAATGTTGCACTCCTTTGTGTTGTCTGTTGCATTAAAGCCCAATAAAAATGCACTGAAATTATTGCCCGGACGTTACAAAAAAGTACTGTATTAATGATTTCCCAGAGAACTGTATGTTGACACTATAAAATTCATGGGGAACTCAGGCCTCCATTGTGGGTTTAATTATGAAATTGTCTGTTAGGATATATTAAAGGGCACTTACGTCTTGTGAAGTCACATCACAGAACCCTAAGCTTATGTAAATAAGAGCAGCTTTATGTAAGAGAACAGAAGATTTGGTGAGCTGTTGTTTTGTGCTGCCAGAAGCCAGACACTGCATTTAGCAGGAGTCGTCTGGACTGCACATTTCCAGCTCGCCCCAGTGCAGTAATTCAGGAGTAAACAGCACTATAACTGTGTGAAGACCATAAAGAAGCAGCCTCATTGTCACCTCGTATCAAGCCCATTCCCCTCACCCCACCTCTTGTTATGCATGCCTGAGGAGATGTTTTGGCATGCCATTCCTCCTTTCCATCTCTGTGGAAAAAAAAAATAATTGCTGGGAGTTGGTTTGAAACAGCTGTGTGCCCCGGCCTCCGAGGGCCCCCTCAGTTGTTCTCCCTTATTTTCTCGACCTGATAATAACAGCTCTCAAAAGCTTTGGCCGATAAGGCCCAAGAAATCATCTGACTCTCAGCTCTAAGATTTATGTCCTTGGTTGTCCCTATTTGCTTATCTCCATCATCTCTTTCTCTCAGGAACTGTTTTTCCACTCCTCAGGGTACTTACTGGCGATGGGCTGTTTGCAGTATCTGTGAATGTAGATAAGTGCAGCACTTGCAGGAGAAGTCAGATGGCTAGATTCCAGCAAATGACTCAGCAGAATACAGTAATACCTAAAAACAGGATGTTAACCTAATTGTTTTTGGGGGTGAATCAGTGCATACAGATGGGTAAACATCAAAAAACAGTTTTCAGAGGTTTCATCTCTTTTCATTTTCAATTTGTCACCTTCTACCCCTCCTCTCTTCAGTTCTCAATGTGCATACGTTTTTAGAACGCTTTCTGAACTTCATTTGTTGCCCAAGTCTTGGTTATATAAATGTTGCATGGTTGTTCTCAACACTTCATCTGCCTCTCCTCCATAAAACATTTGGCAGTCTGCTAAACAAGCAGGCTTTCTGGTTCAAGTTTCTTAAATATCTCACTGCTGGCAGTGTTTGGTTTGCAAGGGTATGAGCATCAAGCAGTGACAAACATTCATTAATTTGTACAAAATATTTTATTTCCAGGCTAGAATCCAAAATTCAAATAGTTGTAAAAGAGGATTGTTCTGGAAATGTTAATGTTGTATCACGTTGAACATTCTGAGGTCATGTAATTTTGAGGAATTACATCTTTTTTTTTCCCAGTTATTGTATTTATTTGAGGTGGTGTTGAGTAACTGTATTAATTATAAATTTATGGATATGTAGAAGAAGAGAGCAACACAGTTAGGAGGTAACATATATGGGCTGAAACAAATCCAAATTTATTGCCAGGCACATCTTAGGACATCTATCTTCTCAGTAGTTAAAGGAGCAGATTTTAAGTGCCCAGTAATTTAAAAAAAAGTTAAGGATGTTCTGTACGCCCTCTTTTTAAGTATATCTGAAATACTCACAGGGCGTTGCAAATTTTAGACGAGATTATGGAATCTAGAGTGACAAAAGAGGAGGGATGAAAGATGGATTATAACTAAAACGAATAAAAAATGTAGGAAGAACATTCATTAGACTGAATTAACGTGGCCCACACATATTGAATATAATGTGTGGTAGAGCTCTGTTTGTCATCGTTCATAGTGTAAAACACTTGTTTACACTTGTACAAAGCCAAATGGAAGACCATAGAAATGCTTTTTTCCAACAAATTTCCCCCTACAGGCAGTAATTGCATATAAAGGCTTAGTAAGCCAATTGAAAGGTTCCAACTCCTGGATAAATCACACATTAAAAATATGGCAAAGAGTATTTAAGACCTGTGAGATTCAAAATATGTTAAAAATATTTAGATGGTATCTTATGACACTGGATTCCAGCCTGACAGACATGATAAACGATTCCAGTCTTGGACAAAAAATGGATTAACAACTTTTCTCTCTTTTACATATAAGAATTCACTACAAAGTTTCCAGAGCCTGCAGTCTAGACATTGTTAGATCGGTCAGACTTGTTTAGGTTTCAACAGATGCAGACCTATTTCAGTAAGAACTGCAAAGTATCGAATTCAGCACCAGCTGAAATTGAATTCTTCAAAATTCTATGGCTGGCATGCACCACCACTGTAAATAAGGCTATCTCCAGGATATACAATGTGTTTCTTCAGGCCAAAAAGGAAAACATATTACACATACAAGAAAGATGGGAGCACGAATCAGGATTAGAAATATCAGAAGAGGACTGGGAGAGTATATGTCGCTTTCAGTGGTTCTCCACCAACTCTCTGGAGTGGAGGGAGCACTGTTGGAAAAAATATCGTAAGATATTTGAAGATTCTCTATCAAGGCAAATATAGAGATGCAAACCCAGAGTGGTGGAGGCAATGAGGCTCGACAGGGGCAAACCACTATCACATTTTCTGGGATTGCCCCAAGTTAAACAGTTACTGGGCTGGAATGTGTTAAATGAAGTGCTTAAAACGCAAATTAAATGCGGTTTTCAAAATTTATACCTGGGTCAGGTAACAAAGTTGGCAAAAAGAGGAGATATTAAACTGCTTCAGGCCCTCTTAGCAGCTTGTAAGAAAGCAATTACAAGAAGGTGGTTGAGCCCAGTTCTTCCACAAATAGAAGAGCGGTTCCAAATTATCCTGGATATCTGTAAAATGGAAAAGCTAATATACTCTTTAAGAATCCAGAAAGAAAGATTTTATGAAATTTGGAACAAATGGGTCATATTTATTTCCTCCCTCTCAAGCTGCTTTCTATAATTCCTCCAGGTCTACTCCTTTTCTTTCAATTTTAGATTCTAATCTCTATGTTGACTCGACGTACTGTAAGTGCCGGAGTGCATGTTCAGTGTTGTTCCCATTTTTTTTTTCTCTCATCTCTGTTATTAGTTCTTAAAAGTGCAGAAAACTGAGAAAGGTGTAGAAGAGCATGTTATGTAAGATATGACTGTAAAGTGAAGTTGCCTTTTTCAAATAAAAAAAAAAAAAGAAAATTTAACTTTTGTGTGATTTTAATTTATACCCAGAAAAGTAACCGAATTGTGTAAATAATGACAAAACAAAAAGCAAAGAAATAGGGGGAGTGGAAACAAATGTTAGCTAGTCATCTGCATAAAATGAAACTTCACAATCGTGTTAAATGTGCTCAAAATACAGATGGATTTTGAAAAGAGGTTCAATAGTAATGAAATGACAACCTTTTACAAAATTTGACTGATCGTCAAATATCATTGTTCGTTAAAAATTTTTTCAACCTTTGGATAAGTTCTTGGCTAAAATAATAAATTCAACCCTCAGGAGGAAAATGTGTTGTACGAAGAACAACTCCACTGGGTATTTTCCCTTTTTTGCTATAAAAGCTGAAGATGGCTTCTTCCAACATGTTGGAATATTGGCCTGTATGAATTAGTTGGATGAAACAGCACGTTCTAAATGTATGAGTTGATGAGCAAAATATTTGATAAGTTGTACTGAAAAGCAATCTGATCTAAATGGTTTTCCAGACTGTAGGGAAAAGATTGCATCTGTAATCTCTGATTTGTGATTTCTTCTTGGCTTTAAAGTTATAAACTGACTGGCTAAGACATTGGAAATATAACTTTTATTGTTTTTCACTTTGAACTAAACCAAATACAATCAGGGCTTTTTTTTTAGAAAATGATTTAAAAGAAACACATTTTTTGAAGGGTTGGATCAGTCTGCATTTTTTTTTTAAATTATTATTTAAGCAAGCACAGTCTAATATGTCTGTTTTTACTTCTTTGACTAATCTAGTGTATTGACAAAGCAAGAGACCTCCTCGATGCTGAGCTGACAGCCATGGCTGGGGAGAGCTACAGTCGAGCCTACGGGGTAAGTGTTTGTAAGAGACGGAGGCAACAGAAGATCATCTTTGGCTGCACTTGCACCTGTTTCCAAGTTTACTTGTCTTTTCTGATTATGTCAGACAAACAAAATGTGACTAAATTAATCATGTTAAACTGGTTCTCTGACCCACATTTCTTGGATGTTAAAAAGGCTCTTCCTGCTTGGATACATGAGTGGATTTTTTTAAGAATACCTTCAGATTATCAGTTAAAAATAAAAAACAGCAGTCTTGTTAAAATGTTCCCATGTAAGCCTTCTGATTCTTGTATAAGTAATTGATACAGTGCAAATCAGTATGGAGAAATCAGCCTTTTGTTAATCAGACTGATGGGTCACCAAGTGGATTTATCTCAGATTCTTCTTCTTCTGTTTTTTTTTTTTTTTTTTTTTTTAAACAATTTTCCTTTCACAGAGTCCAGACTACACAGTTTCCTTATCTGTACCACATGAAAGTTGCAGTTCCAGTAATGTGTGTAGATAAAGTGTATTGATGAAGATAACAATGTGTTTATTTGTTTCCCAGGCCATGGTGTCCTGCCAGATGCTGTCTGAGCTGGAGGAAGTGATCCAATACAAACTGGTGCCAGAGAGGAGGGACATCATCAGGGAAACTTGGTGGGAGAGGCTTCAGGTAACTGCTGAATATGATGCACCGAAAACACAAATATGCACACATACACACTCGTGTGCAAAAGCAAGTATGCAATGTGAAGCAGATGTTGGAAGAACTACTGTTACTAATGGAAAACATCCACTCTGTGGGCATGTCGAGACAGTAATATCTCGGAGTCTGATCCATTCCTGGTCTCAGTGTTTTCTGGTCTGATTTGTTTCCAAATATTGTTTCTATAAATATGAAAGCTGTTTAAGGGGAGCCATGAATCCTGGGTGATGTTATCTGTGTTCCCACAAGATGATCAGCCGCTTTTAGTATGTTTTACACGATCAGTTCGATGTGAACTGTGAAGAAATTTTTGTTCACAGGACAGCTTTAGTTGTGACAAAGAAGTTTTGTTTGCAATTTGCTACAGGCCATGAAGGGGATACAGCAAACATGTTTAACAAGATCAGATGAAAAGTTTGAACTTTTTAGCCTTCATTCAAACTACTGTTTGTGGAAGAAATATGATACAACACATCACCCTGAACAAAAAAAATCCCACCATAAAACATGGTGGTTGCAGGGTCATGCTGTGGGGATGTATTTCTTCGGCAGGAACAGAGTTGGTGGGATGATGGGTGGAGCTAAATAGAGCTAAATGCTGTCTGTGTAAAAGGTTGTTTTCAGTAGGGGCAAGATGGACTTAAAGTTTTATCTGGCTATTTTGTGGTACGATAATGGTAACAGTGACCATAAGAACTATTTATTGCTTCTTTTTTAGGTAACTATGGCTGTGACTGCATGACAGCAATCATGGCCCCACAAACATGGATACTGATCTTGAAAAAGATACCCATTTGTAATATGCTTATTTAGGACACCAGTCACATAAAAAAGTGTCATTTATATTACTAAACTGCACACATATTTTCAAAATTATTGATACTTTAATTGAACAAATAGTGGAGGAAATAGTAAAACTAACAATCCCGACAATATTGACAGTTTTGGGGGGTTTTAAACGTCATTAATTGGAATTTATCGTGACACTGATAAATCAAAATTCTTATCATGATAAGAAATTTATCACGATAAATGATAACCGATACGATAAATGCACACTCCTAGTTTTCAGTACAGTATCACTGCATTAAAGGCACTGTGATGAAGCTGTGTTATGTTTAGGTTGATATAAATGAGGTTTGTGTGAAACGTTTTCTTAAAAGAAGAGTTGGCATCCTGTTGTATTCTGGCTTTGACCCACCCCAGTAGTTCGTTTTTTCTTCTAGCATTTGAGCATATGCTGACATAGTGTTATATGAGAGACAGGAAGATTACTAGGAGTATTATTCTCCTTGCTTTTGAGCTTACCACTCACATATGTGCTTTCTTGAGTTTCAGTAGCTGCTTTCTTGTTAATGCACTACCAAATGAATCATATGTGCTTCTGTGTGTTTTTCTTCAGGGTTGTCAGCGCATTGTAGAAGACTGGCAGAGAATCCTGATGGTCCGATCTCTGGTTATCAGCCCCCATGAGGATATGAGAACTTGGCTGAAATACGCCAGCCTTTGTGGCAAGAGCTTACGTCTGGTCAGTGGACTGACATATTTATACAAGCTTTTCAGGATTCTATTAATTATCATCATTAAACAATCAGGAGGAGCAAACCTCTAGTTTTATTTAACAGGAAATGATGTTTTGGCTCAGAAGAAGTTAAGTGCAGCCATAAATTAAGCTTCATTTAAGTCCTTTCTAAGCTGCCAATAATGAAAGCAGTGAAGGAGCCTCAGTCACGCTGTTTGGAAACTTAAAACTGCATATCTTCTTATTGAAAGTAGAGGATTTGTTCCATCTTTAACCTCACTGGTATTCAAATAAATTGGGGAAGATGGTAGAAAGTGTTATTATAATTTACCACACACCTTTAGAATCCAACATCACTAAATGTGCTGAAATTGGAAAAGAGAAAGATGTATGACACCACCAGTAAAAATCTGAATAGTTGATGTTTTGGGGGAGCAAAAAAAAACTCCTCCTTAGTGAGTTTATGTAATTTTGTGCTATTTTCTTTTCTTTTTTTTCTTTTTTTTTACTTATTCCCTATTTTGGCTGGTTAAAAAAAGCTTAATGTTTTTATCTGTTTGCTTTTTGTATTCAGGCATATGTGTGAAAAAATATCTATTCAGTTTGTTGAGCAAGAAACTTTCTTGCAATTCTGCTAAATCTGCTGCATATCCTTCTAGGCACTTGCCCACAAGACTCTTGTGCTCCTTTTGGGTGTTGACCCCTCCAAGCAGCTCGATCACCCGCTTCCTACAACCCACCCACACGTCACATACGCATACATGAAGTATATGTGGAAGAGTAGCCGCAAGGTAGGAAAATGAACTTTTGTACTTGGACTTTTATAATTATATTTTATATTAGTAGGTGACAGCATATCTGGTCAGCACTTCTGTTTGCAAGTTTGAGTAGAATATATTAATATGGTCCAACTGTCTCAAGAGGTCAAACTTTCATTACAGTTACATTCCATTTTATTAAAGCTACAAGAGGGATGTTTGTATGTTTGAGATTAAATCTATAACAAAAATTTGGTAAAAATGTACACAATGATTTAATCTTATTTATTTCTATTTTTTTAACCTTTATTTATCCAGGAAGTCCATTAACACTAATATAAGTTACAAGCTAAAAGCTTGATCTTAAACTGGGAATATGTAAACAAAATTAAGCAAGCCACAGTCACCAGAATAAAGGTACACGTTTCAGTTTAAGAAAAGCAGTTTTCAAATAAGCTCTAAATGAGCTTTAAACTGTCCTAAAGAGATGAAAGTGTCAAGCTTTACACATACTCTGTAGATGACCATAGTGCATTAAAAAAGAACATTGTTCTGCCAAGTTCTGAAAGAAATTCTGGTTACTTGAAGAGTAGCCAATTTAAGGATCACAAATCATAACAGTTGTTTGAAGGTATTAATGTACTCAAAAAGGAGATAAGTTACACCAGTCAAGCTTTATACTGCACATAAAAATATACTAGAGTTGTTGTCTTCTAAGGCTTAATGAGAGGCAAGAAACCAGAACATGCAGTACACACGATGTTATGTGCAGTTACGTTTTTTCACTAATGTATCTAGAAACTAAACGGCGAAGAGTGAATTAAAGGGCATGCATTTAGATGATATAAACATTAAGTCAGAACTGTCAAAAATAAGCCTGAACAAGACTTATAAATAAAGGCAGGTCAGATTTTAATAATAAAAGCCCAATCTAACCTTCAGCATTTTTATGAACTGCTCAATATTCCCTCTGAAAGAAAGACTATCATCCAACCAGATGCCCAGATGTTTATAAGATGGTAATCTCTTGATAAGCTAGCTCCCTAATGTCAAAATACCAGCATTGTGGTAACAATTTCTGAAAATGAATTTTGTTCACATGAAGAACCAAGTTTAAGCCAAATGGTAATCCCCACTGCAGCTCAAATGCTGTTTGAAGCTCGTCAGTGAGCTGCATTATATATATTACATAGTACAGTAAACTCTGTAAAGTGTGGTGTTGTCTGCATAAAGGAGCACTTTTGCTTATAGACTTTTGCTTATAGCTTAGAATTAAAAACAAAACAGGGCCTAAGATTGAACCTTGCAGGACACCTTTTAAAATCTTTAAAACCAGACAGACATTCTTTCACAAAAACAGACTGTGTTCTGTTGGAAAGGTAACTCCTAAATTAGCCTTAGTTTAGATGTTTCTGAAAGACATTTAAAACATCAAACTACCTGCTCAAGTTGGGGTTTTTTTTGTATTTGTATATGTAAATAACGCTAAAACAGTATCAGAAAGGATTAATATTATTGATAAATCCACAAAAGTGAAGGACTCAAACCTTTGCACCTATCAAAATGTAGCGCCTTTTGGCTGTAAAGTATGCAGTTCTTTGTGTTTAACTTAAAAAAGAAATGATTTTGTTATATTATTTTTTTTTTCCTATAGTATTATTTAACGTCTCCATAGAAAGTAGTTGTCAGTATAAGAACTACTTTTCTGATTGAATTCATAATCTAGAATGAAGGAATGATAAAAACCCAACAACACCCACTAGAAGGGCGTGATGAATATTTGAGAATGTGCAATTTATCTGGCTCCTCCACGTAAATGATTGTGTTTCTTAGAAATACTGAATAATTATCTGCTGTCCAAATAAAATAAACAAAAAGTACCAAAGCTGAAGGTAAACACTGGTTCTCACTGGATAATTAATTTAATAGTAGGTTCATTCAGCCAGCTTGGAGGTAACGTTGTCTTCACCAAAGTGGGCAAAACTTTCCCAAACAGTTTCATAACATTTAATCATAGTTGTGATGATTACATAAGTCACTGGTTAGGTTGATAAAACAAAACCAAAAAATCAAAAACTTTTGACATAGCACAGGGGAAAAACCTTCATAATGAAAATTAGTAGTTTAACTGCTTCGAAACTCAGTTTTTAACACTAGATTTATATTTTAAAAAAATCCAAAGATGGTTTAAATGTTGTAAATAAAAGCAGCTGCAGGTGATCTCAAAGCTGTGCTTCCCGACTCTCAGCTGCTGCAGTTTTATTTTGTTTTATTTTTTTGTTCCAAGTGTTTTTTGTACTGTTAAGTCTGGAGGCAGGTAAGCCAGTTTAGAGCCCATAATCTTTTACAACAGCACTATGCTGTTTTAATACATGTGGCTCTCTGCTTTGATAAAATAAGCAAGACATTACAAAACTCCCCATAACAGTAATAATCCTCAGTATAAAACGGATCCTTTATACTAACTCTTGCCTCACACAGTATGTACCGTATTCTTTAATATTCTGTTTTTATTTATATTTGGTAACTAAGGTAGCAGTGGGTGAGGCAAGGGCAGATGCTGTTTGGCTGCTACACACGCCAGCTCTTGTATATACACCCCCAGTCACTCACAAATTCACCCACATTTACTGCCTGTTTGCAGTACTATGCTTGTGGCTTGAGAGTGAGGGCTTAGGTTAAGTGTGAGTGCAAGTGCTGCTGCTCCCACAGCCAGCTGTGTTTCTCAACAGAGATATAAAACACATATGAACAGAGTAAATAAAAGTAATCTACTGTTAGAGAGGACATCAATAGATGATGAGCAGTTGTTACATTCATAGTTTATTTAGATTTTAAATTATTTTAACATTTTTTTTATCAGTGTCTCCTAGCAGAATGCCTGATAAATGGATAAATGCTTGAACATATAATTGGAAATGTTCACAATTAAAAACCAGACATGTGTCTGCCAATGACACAAGTCTTTACCTGCTGTTGCTAACTGTTTTGTGTCCCAACAGATTGATGCCTTCCAGCACATGCAGCACTTCGTTCAGGGGGTACAGCAGCAAGCCCAACATGCCATTGCAGCTGAAGACCATCAGCGCAAGCAGGAACTCCATAAGCTGATGGCCAGGTCTGTCCATGAATAGGAACACAGCAATAACAGCTATTGTAATTCCTTAAGAAAACTAGTTTTAATGGAGGGAATGCTACAGAGCTGAAAGAAATGCACGAACACCAAAAATGTGAATGTAATGAAATGGCATTTGCCGTGTTTGTTCGAAACGTGGAGATGCTGGGTATTGGACAGTTGGTCTCTTAGAACCAGCTTTATTCGGTTGAGGGACAAAACCCTTTGCTTATTGTCAAGTAAAGTATTTTTTGTAGTAAAACAATGACCCATGATGTATAGCAATGTTCACAAGTCATTCTTTGGACTGCACAAACATATGATGCATCATCTTAAATTTTCCCAGTAATGCATTCTTTGAACCTTGATTTAATCTCCTCCACTGAAGGTCATGACTGACAAGAGGATAATTACCTTGTAAAGAGTTTGTCAGCATCTCATTGGTTTTTTTTTTATTTTTGTTTTTTTTTATTTTTACATCAGTCAAGTAACTCAAAACAGGCAAGAGGTGTGGCTTAGGATCAGACGGCTATAATCCAGGTACAGTAAATCATATAGGGGTATCACACAGCCATATGTGCTAACATACAGCAGGAGTCCGTATCCTCCCATCCTGTAAATCAGACATGACGAGACAGAAGCGTGACAGCAGGCAGAAAAGGCTATTTTTCATTTTTCTATCTCCCACACAGCAACTTTCTGAGGAATGCGTGTGAGGGGAAAACACCTGTAGAATGTCAGCCAGAATGCCCTCCCTCCAGACACTCACAGACACTTTAATGAATACAGGTCAGCCGCTGGTATGGAGCACACCTGGACTCTTGACTTCTCATATTCACATAATCTCAAACACACTTCCACTCTTTATTTTTACTGATGCTTTACTTGGGCTCAGTAGCACTGATAAATGCATTGCTTTTCTATGTTCTGTAAAACTTCTGCATGTTAACAGATCTTGGGAACATTTTTGGCATAAATCCTTTACTAACACATGGGAAAGCAAAGAAATGATGTAATGGCTATAAGGAAATTTATTGGAGGACCCCATCCAAACAGTATTCACGTTGTTGATAGATGGATCTACACTAAATTGTTTGCCATTTGCTCGGTTTAATCTGGGTGCGTAAATTATACGTCTCAGACCCCGTCGAGCACAACTAGTGGGACTTCTGTCTGTTAGCGCCTGTTTGTTTTTGATGGATAGAGGCATGTTGTCCTCGGTGATGTTCCAGAGCTCAACAAGTAAGCAACAAAATTAATTAAATAAGTTGTGATCCTCCACCTGAAGAGAAATTAATTCTCGTTTTAGGTAGCTGTACTGTAGATAAATTTGTGCAACCTTTCCAAATCTTCAATCATCAAAAAGTGTAACTTGTCTTTGGTAAACTACAATACGATTTACTACTTAATTTTAATTATAATACTTAATTATGTTTCTCTAGACAAGAGAGAAGCACTTGAACCATTAGTACAATCTATAGGATGAGGTAAAGAGAACACCCTAAAAGTCTGTTAAATAAAGGATGTAATGGGCATGTCTTGGTCAAAGATTACATCACGGTTCTTTACATTTACATTAGTACTGGAGGCAAAATTAATGTCATCCAGGTCGAGTGACTTCCAGTCACTTTGATCTTCAGATGATCTGGTCCAAAGATGACTTCACCCCCTGAAGAGTACTAAAGAATTGTAGGCTTTTATAGCTTCATGAAATGCCTATTGTATGACGGAGTATTAGGGCCAGGCTAAGACTTATTTTTTTAAATTATGAAAATAAACTCATAACATTAATAGAATAAAGACACAACATTACCAGAAAAAAAGAGCGTAAAATTACAAGAAAAAGGTTGTTTTAATAGGGGAAAAAAAGCTCCAGTCGAGTTATTAAGATCTGATTTGACCAGCTTGACAAGTTTGTATGGTTCTTATTTCAAAATGGTTTGCAGTTGTTTGCTCAAATCACTTCAAAGCCCTGCTATTAATGATAATTTGGTGCTGATGTGTTAAAAGAATTAAGTGTTCCCTTATTTGCAAAACTGATATGAAAGTAGAACATCACAAGATGCTCCACATTTCCCATTTTATTTTATAATTCTTTTTTGCGTAGAAGTTAAATTACTACCTCATTCTCCTGATACTGACTTTATTCTGGTAATATTGTGACTTTAATCTCATAATTAAACTTTTTTTCTTAGCCTGGCCCTAGTACTATCACTTATTGTCTTGTTAAGTGATTGGGTATTGTGGATGAAGATTGTAAAGTATCATTAACGCGACAATTTACATTTATTCTATACTGTCTACGAATTTTAAAGAGTGGGAGCATATATACAGTAAAGAGAACTGGCCCAAGCACTGAACCCTGTGGTACTCCATAACTGACTCTGACTGGCAGCTGTCAGGTAAAAATGTTCCAAACAACAGAGCAGCCAATAATGACTTTGACATTTGATTTTAATGACTTTTATGATCCACAGAATGTTTGTTTGTTCAATTAAATGTTAGAAAATATCTGTATAGTTAAGAGTGCAGAGTTTTAGTTTATAAAATAGTTATAATCAAGGCCACGCTAGGTTCTATGAATAAAGATTTGTAACTACTAGAACCTGTCTGTGTTTCCACCTTGTAGATGTTTCCTAAAGCTGGGGGAGTGGCAGCTCAGTCTGCAGGGCATCAATGAGAGCACCATCCCCAAGGTTCTTCAGTATTATAGCAGTTCAACAGAGCATGACCGCAACTGGTACAAGGTCAGTCCCGGTTCCCCACCTTCAACCCTTCACTTTTAGCTCCTGTCTGGTGGCAGTTAAATCCCAGCTGTGTCAGTAAGTAATTCTCCTGATGGTGAACATTAGACGCCTGTGTTGTTGCCTTTTAGAGCTTTTCTTAAGTTGAAGCTTTAATTATTGTGTCCTGTGTCATCATGGCTCATTTATTTCTCCTGTTAGATGAAAGCATTTAAAGCCTGTCTTCTGTTTACTTTTACGGCATTAGGTAATGATACAGCTGTCAGCATCTCAGCATTTCTTCCAGCATGTGTGTGCTCCAGGCTGCTAATGTCAATCTATCTCATACCTTCTCCTCATTTATCTTCAGCAGCTCATTTTTAAAATTAATGAAGATGGGTGGTGAGCTTTCTTGCATAACCCTGCATCAAACTCACAGCTCTGGATCGTAAATTGCCACTCCATGAAAGAAATTGGTCCTACAGAAACTGGAAAATGACATCAGGAATAAATGTGGAAATCATTTCCAACTATCAGCAAAGCAGACAGTAAGTACCCCTCTGTTTGCTGTTTCTCCGCAGGCCTGGCATGCCTGGGCCGTGATGAATTTCGAGGCAGTGCTGCACTACAAACACCAGAACCAAGGACGTGATGAGAAGAAGAAGCGGCGACACGCCAGCGGTGCCAGTGCCACCAGTGAGGCCAGCAACAGTGACAGCGAGGTGGACAGCACAGATCACAGCCCCATGCCTTCACCAGGCCAGAAGAAGGTCAATGAGGTGAGTTGTGTTCTGTAAATGCTTCCAGTTCAACTAAATAATAAATCCTTGTGTTTGTGCCGTACTTTACAAAGCATCATGTTGTTTTCTGGCCTTTTGTAGGACCTCTCAAAGACTTTGCTCCTCTACACCGTACCTGCTGTTCAAGGATTCTTCCGCTCCATTTCCCTCTCCAGAGGAAATAACCTGCAGGACACACTTAGGTGGGTGAAAAAACTATAATGTAAACAAGGCAAGTTGTCATACATTACCCATTTATATAAAGCCCTTGCTGATTTTTAGTGTAAGGGGGGCCCCCTAGTGGCTGATATTACTCTTTCCTTAAAAAAAAAAAAGAAAAAAAAAAAATCCATCAGAGAAGAGAAGTGAATTTACTTTGGTTCTTTTTTCTTTGTTTTTTGAATCATCCAGGGTTTTGACTTTGTGGTTTGACTACGGTCACTGGCCTGAGGTGAACGAAGCTTTGGTGGAGGGCATCAAGACCATTCAGATAGACACCTGGTTGCAGGTAATGTACACATGATTTTAAAGCAGCAAGGGGCCAGTGAGCAAGAAAGTCTGATGTATTGTGGTCCATAATGATGAAGTTATAGTTAAAAAAAATGAGCATTTAACTGAGTTCCAGTGCAGTCCTGAAAAGTATGGAATTAGTTTGAAGGATTTCCCAGGTTTAGATAAGTATGAGAAAAGAAAACAATACAGATTATGTAGAAAACTGTTACCTTCTGAGACTCTTTCTCCAACTTCTAGTTTTCTAAGAATAAATTTCTCACTCTGAAACAGTAAATGCTTGACCATACATGTTAAAAATCGCCCGAAAATTTACAGACATTTTTGTAGGTATGAGTCGGAACAATTCTGGAGATAATATTAAGAGATAAACTCTTAATATTGAAATTATGTAGAAGCGCTGACTTAATTTGTCAGACCTGGCATATTTTAAATGTTAGCCTGGTCTGAAGATTCTTCTGTTTCATCTACCTTTTCTAGGTGATCCCTCAACTCATAGCTCGTATCGACACCCCTCGAGCGCTGGTTGGCCGCCTCATCCACCAGCTGCTAACAGACATCGGACGATACCATCCGCAGGTACTCTCCCACAGGTCTTCATTTTCACAACACAGGAAATATCTAAGAAGACACTTCATTGATTGTTACCGCCTTTCCTCCAGGCTTTAATCTACCCACTGACTGTGGCCTCCAAGTCCACCACCACCGCCCGACATAATGCTGCAAACAAGATCCTGAAGAACATGTGTGAACACTGCAACACCCTGGTTCAGCAAGCAATGATGGTAGAGTGATTCGTTGACATGTACCAAGTTTTCAGAATAATATAGTTAAAAGACTTTCAAATCACATGAGCCAACATAGATAACTCATTTCAAATGTGATGCTTGTCAAAGGTCTTAAAGTAGTTAGGACAGGGGTCACAAATGGCGGAAAAAGCAAGACTGTTTAAAAACATTCAGCTGAGAGCAAGTAAGCGAGTGAACTGATATCAGGTCTGTGACACGATTAGCTATAAAAGGATCTCTTAGAGAGGCAGAGTCTCACAGATGTAAAGAGGTGCAGAAGCTCTTCAATTTGTGAAAGTGTCTAAAGAGACTGTTGAGTACTTCAAAAACAATATTCCTCAAGGTCAAATCGCAAAGCTTTTCAACGACAGTGAGTAACATCAACAACAGATTCAGAGGAACTGGAAATGTCTCTGTGTTAAGAAGAAGGTCAAAGAGCTTTGCTTAACGCCCGCTGTCTCCAGGCCTCCAGACGACGCTGCGTAACTCATCGGCAGGATTGTATCACTGACGGTGGTTAATGCGCCCTGGAGTCCAAATTTGACATTCTTGTTGTTCATCACTGATGCTGCTATTTTTTGTTTTTTATCTAAAGCTCACAGTTTGGGTCAGATGAATTAAAACAGGGTATCCAAAGTGCAGCCCAAGGGCCATTTGTGGCCCTTGGAATAATTTTGTCTGACCCTCAACTGCAGATTAAGAATGGTACAAATTTGGCACAGATTGACAGTTTTTGTAATTTTGGGGGGATGAGAGTTTCTATTGCAAGTTTATGTATTCCTAGTTGAAAGTGTTTAGTACAACACAAAGAATTTTTCTTTTATTAACCCTTTTTCTTTTTGCTTTTATTGTTTTGTTGTTTTAAATCGGGCCACAAACATCCCGTGACCTGTTACTCAACAACAGAACGCATTATACTTGGCTAAATACAGCAAAGCTTTAAAAGAAAATTGTTCATGGGAATAAACTAAAGACATTTTGTTGATCAACAAAATGGAAAATAATTGTCCCAAAAAGTTATATAACTGTAAACATTTGGCAAATATCAGATTAATGTTCTGTCTGTTATGTTGTTGCTATAAGTTATGTTTAATTTTCATTAAAATATGACATGTTTAATTTATTGTTGTGCTGGCAAAAGAGAAGGAATTTACAATAATACTATTTTTGCGTTTTTAATTGTGGAAAAAGAAAGATTTTGGCACCTGAATGCTTTCAACTTGGGAATTTTGGCCATCAGTGCAAGACGTTTGGACATCACTGAGTTAAAAAGTGGACACATTTGATTGTTTCATGAAAAGTGGCTTTTAAAAGGATAAAACAGGCTAAAATTAAGATTCTAGAATCTTCCCAACCTCAACAATGTCGAATAGTTCTTAACATTCAAGTCATTACATTTATTTAATTGAAATGATGTTTAAAGTTTAACTGGAAAGAGGCTGGCAGTGATTTTTCCAACTCACGCTGGCTGTGTTCTACATGAGACAACAATCTCCTGTGTTCTCCATATGTGTGGGATTAGGAGTTTGGTCGAAAGCCCAGAATTCATTTCTTTACAAGAAAACATTCAGTCCTGACAGCTAAAATCTTCTAAAACCTTATATGAGGATATGTTTATCCTCTGATGAAACCAGTCTTGGAACTGCTGAAGGTAAAGAGAGATTTACTTTTTGTCCACATCACAGTGAGTCCAAGCATGCATCCTCATCAAGAAAAGAGTGACCTCATGAGGAACGTTAAGGTTTTTGAATGGCCGAGTCAGAGCTCAGAACTGAATTTGACAGAAAATTTGTGGCCGTCACCTGATGTGGCCTTTGGAGTAGAGCTGTCCTCACAGTCTGACAGATTTGATGACCTTTTTCACAGTAAAGTGGCCAAATATTGAGACCAGATGTGGACCCAAAAAGTCTGAATGGTGAAACTGAATCATGGTTCAACAAAGCATTAGTTTCAGGGTGTGAACACTTATGCTGTCAGGTTGTTGCCTCTCCTTTAGTTTTATGTCTTTCCCTCTAACAGACTTCTTTGTTTTTCAGTAGAACTGTAGCGGATAAATATAATAGTTGACATGATTCATCATTTTTTACATCATAACAACCTGACATTTCAACAGTCCTATGTACACATTTGACTCTGACTGTGTGTGAGCATATACAACATCTGGCTGGCACTGTACATACATCAACTAACTTGGCATTTTGCTTACCAACTGTTAAATAAACGATCTGTTTTAGATTAAAAAAAAAAAAAAGAAAGAAAAGAAAATTCCCAAAACTGCAGTTTTTCAGTGTAAATCAGAAAATCTGAGCATCCTGGATGGAAATCTCTTTGAAAAGCTTCATTGGAGTTCATGTGTTAGCACAGGGGCTCAGGGATGTGTTATGAAATTAATATCTCACAGCAGCCTGACCTTTTATTTGTTGTCTCTCTTCATCCAGGTGAGTGAGGAGCTTATCCGCGTCGCTATCTTGTGGCATGAGATGTGGCACGAGGGCCTTGAGGAAGCTTCTCGTCTTTACTTTGGTGAGCGCAATGTAAAGGGCATGTTTGCTGTGCTGGAACCGCTACACGCCATGATGGAGAGAGGACCACAAACCCTCAAAGAGACTTCATTTAATCAGGTTTGTGTCATCTTTGTATTGATCTTTATGAGTGTAGTTTTTTTTTATTTACATTAATGTTTATAGTGTTTTTTTGTTATATATAAAAAAGATAAAACTTATTTTCATGCTTGTTGCTGTTGAAGTGGTGAAGTTGATGCTCAAACACAAATGCATTAGACTGACATTTAGCTCCTCACCTTTCACCTCCACCCATTGTTCTTGCTTCAGGCTTATGGCAGAGATCTGATGGAGGCCCAGGACTGGTGCAGGAAGTACATGCGCTCTGGGAATGTGAAGGACTTGACGCAGGCCTGGGACCTTTACTACCACGTGTTCAGACGCATCTCCAAACAGCTGCCTCAGGTGGGTAAAATGTTCGTACTGCGGACAGTCTTTATGCTTTTTTTTTTTTTTTTTTTTTTTTTTTTTTTTTTTTAAAAACAACAACAAAAAACATCTCTTTTATAACAAGCCAAGAAAAAATATCTAGCTACATATACTTTTAGTTTATTTTCAGAGTGATAATCTGTATGTTGGAGTATCCAAACTTCCTGCAAAGGAAAAAAAGCACCTACTTAAACTAGGAAATGTTTGGAACCTCGTGAAAAATCCAAGATTGCAAAATTAGGGAGGTTTAGTTAAAGAGTTTATTGAAGCAGCATGTAGTTTAATGACACTTCAGAAAGCTGGTGTTGTCCTCAACCCACATCTGTGGTCCACTCTGATCCACTCCACATCTGATAGTTTTTTTTTTTTTTTTTTTTTTTTTTTTTTTTTTTTTTTTTTTTTTTTTCTGTCCCGACTTAGTCTATGATCTTGTGACAAATAAATAAGTCCAGCTGATGGTGTCTCAGCTGCATCAATTAACATAAAAGAACCCCTCCACCACCACCCCAGAAATATCTGTACTATCTCTCTGGCAGCGTACCAGTAGCAGAGAGAAAAACCATTCTTTCATTTTTCCGTTTCTTAGGATTTCATCGCCATTAATAATGCTAGACAGAACTGGCAGAATGCAGAGACTTATGAGGCAGGAGAAGAATGGTAATTTCCTAAAGGAAATAAATAATGAATAAAAACAATAAATTGTTGTCTGATGACATAATTATTCAATTGTTTTAATTACATAATTGTTTATTTGCAACCAGGCCTCGCTCGTTAAATCAGTTTTCTTCTAACTCATGTTGGATGCTCATACAAGGAGTATGGCCGAATGCAACACAATAAATCTGCGCTCATTCATATTTCGATTAGAGCTGCACAATTTGCTGAGTCACAGCCGTCCTCGCAACACCAATGTTTGCAGGGTCGCAATCACAAAGGACTGCTTGTTTGGAAATTTTATCTCCAGTGTCAGGAATTCAGACTCTCTGGATATTTTTCCAGTTGGATGGACTCAAAATGCCCCTAATGGCCACATCTGGTGCATAGGTTGATTGGCTGAGATGTTAACGCTCATGAAGACTGGTGGGACATTGGGGATAGAGGAAAAAAAGTGGAAAAAAAATAGGAGATTAAGTGTATCATCAGTATCAGTATCATCATTCCAATGATGATACATAATTTCCTATTATAATGTCATATTGTCTTTATTATTGTGAAATTTGTCCCAGTAGGACAATTTCTAAACCTGGCTTCCTTAATGCAGGCTCATAAGTAGAACATATACAACCTCCACTCTCTGCTTTTATTTTTGCTGCAGTTACATGTGCAGTCCCCTCCCCCTACCATAAAAACAAGAACGAACAGATATCAGTTCACATAACACCAATTAACAAAGAGCTCCATGAGAAAAATAGGTCCAATTCATATGGAGCTATATGAAATTGTGTTTTTCCCAAATTCATTTGAACTCAGTTCAATTTTTTTTCAGTCCAATCACATAGTCAGGTTCAGATCAAATAACAAGATTTATTTTATCCTAACTTAATAAAGCAAAATCAAATTCAGTTAATCCTGTGATGGCAACTTGTAAAAGGTTTCTATGTAAGGAGGTCCACTAAATTCTATCAAGCCATTGACTTTACAGCAATCCCTCCTTGTGAGCAAGCATGTGGTGGCAGTGGAGAGGAATGCATCCCTTTTAACTGGATTAAAACTCAGACACAGGCTCCGTATTAGAGGCCATTTCTTTTCACACTAGCGACTGTTAAAAAGAGCTGCTGAGCATCTGTCTAAACACAATCAAATGTAAAAAGAACAGTGGGTCAAAGCTGTAGTCAGTTTGTCTTATTACGGCTGTTGTTTTCCTGTCCTGAATTTTCCTTTCGTTTCCTTTATTTATTTATAAGTGCTTTAAAACCAAAGGCAACCAAAGTGCTGTACAGGTCAGTCAGAAAATAGAAAGTTATAAAATGCAATGTGCAAAGTCTGATAAATTCTGGTGATATTTTTTAGTTATGTTTTCTTCCTATAAAACCACCACTACTATATGAAGTTATGTCAAAATGTGAGTGTAAACACTTTAAAAATTTTTTACTTACAAGCCATTTTATGAAGGATGTATGAAAAGTCCGATTTACCTTAAGAACCAGGTCCTGTTCCCTTTAAAATGAGAATGAAATCGATCTGATCGATGTGAGTCCTCCCACTATCATCACATTGTAAAAGAAACATTCCTGTCTGCAGCTCTTACACCAAATAATAAATACAGACGGTAATACTATTTGTCATTCCAGCACGACCTTGCTCCCTGCTGGGACATTACAGAACGCAGCATGAGAAAAAAACCCGGCAGTATAATGGCGTGCTGAGAGCAGAGCAAATATTTTACCACAGGGCATTAACATGGAAACAAATCATCAGTAGGATGCATCCAAACAGATTTAGAGCGGGCTAGGGCTATCACCATATGTGGTCACCATATATTGATATTAAACATTATCCCCCAAAGTCCTTCAGTTCTCTTTAAGGTCTCAGATTTAATGCAGGTTGGCAGCAAATTCATGGAGAAACTTCCAGAGTTATGAGACATCAGTGTAGCGTTGCATATTAACAACTTCAGCAAGCTAAAACCTCAACCTCTATATATGCCAGTGTCTGGTACGATTTGCATATTGCTTTAGGCTCTGTGGTTTTTTTTTTTTTTTTTTTCCTAAGCACAACAGACTCAAAAGTAATTGTCTCTTCCTGTACTACATCCTCACCTCATCTGCTTTCCTCACAGCTCACCTCCCTGGAGCTACAATATGTGTCTCCGAAGCTGCTGATGTGTCGCGACCTGGAGCTCGCAGTACCTGGCACTTACGACCCCAACCAGCCTATCATTCGCATCCAGTCCATCGCTCCCTCGCTGCAGGTCATCACCTCCAAGCAGCGCCCACGCAAACTCACCATCATGGGTAAGATAAGGAGGAAATTGCAACAAACATTGTTGCTGCAAGCCCATTATGTGGGGAAAACAGATTAAAGAACGCTTGTGGTGCTACGCCTTGTGCAGGCATGGGCCACCACATTAGGGAAAACTTAATATTAATAGAAGCTTGTACCCAAACAGGAAGCCACCTCAGGGTCACGATTTATTTAAAATTCATCGACCGGGAGAAGGTTTTGTGTGTTGCTAATACAGGGGAGTAAATCCTTCTCTGCAACAAAAGCGAGGTCAAAACAATAGTGAACCTTCTGCCAAAATAAATCGCAGTCCCCACAAAACAACCGGGCTCAGTTCTCTGTCAACCAGATTGGATTAATTTGTCACCAAGAAGCATTCCTATCAGTGTGTACTGGCATTATAGTAATTACATACATAAAAAGGAAGAAAATCATTCCTCTACTGTTGCTTAGTTGTCCGTAATAAAATATAACTGAAGATCAGCTGAAATGACAGAGGAGCCGCTTCGTCTATCAATCACACAGCTCTCTTCTTCACACTGATTCGCTGGACATTTTGATACCTTGTTCTGATGTAACCCATATCAGTGTTACACAGCATAGTCTGTAAAAGATGATAGCCAATATATCATCTGACCTCTGGAGCAAGACTTTAAATTAAGACCTGTCACCCCGCGCAGACGATTTCAATTTACTGCCGATGCTCCGTCCCTGTTGTTGCTTGTAGGGGCTGTGAGCAGGATAGGGAAATGCTGTCTGTTTGTTGGCAAAATAATGGACCACAGCTCAGATGAGATAAATACATTTCTGTCAGTCTGAAGTGGTGTCCAACTCACTTAGTCAATAAAATTTCATCCAGACTAGTTCAGATATGTTTTCCCATTTGGACATCACGAAAGCTACGTTCACACAGCAGGCGAGTGCAACCCAAATGCGTAAATCAGGTTTTTTTTTTTGTTTGTTTTTTTGCCATAATGCAACCCATATCAGACTTTTTCATGACGGTCTGAACAGCCCAACTCCGATCTTTTATGCTCTTGTGACATTACTGTCGGCTCCTGTTGCTGAATAAACTTTAAATTGATCCATAGACGGCGGCATCCTTTATTACTTCCATAAACAGTACGCTGCTGTGTGACGTCAACGTTCTTCTGCGCATGTGGATCGCTTTGGCATCGTAAACCAGTCACACAGAAGTCTGACTGCAGTTGTATTTAATTAGCAGTATGAACAACCACCCGAAGAAAACTGGAGCATCAAGACCTGCTGTGTGAATGTAGCCTTAGTCTTCTCCTAAAACATTTAACAAGGTTGGAACAAGGTTGGATCAAGCAAAGACAAGGATCTTTGATCGTTCCTCTTTGGACCACCTCTCTAGATCATCCAGGGACCTTTGTCCTCTCTTCAGCTCACAGAGCTGGTTTTTTTTTTTTTTTTTTAAATGGGATTTAGGTCTGGGGATTGAGACTGAAAACTTAGTTTGGTTCAAAGCATCTTATCTGAAATAGTTGGGGTACCCTTTTTTTCCACTTCATGTTACCACTGTGTTA